>CM061039.1:18002500-19252500 GCA_030763125.1 Hippophae gyantsensis | reverse complement strand
CATGCCTGCATTTATGGGTGGCTTCTCCACCACTTCTAACTCCAAATTGTTTACCCCATCACGAATTTCTTCGGTAGTATCTAAAGAAGTACCCTGTTTCTTTTTCACGCTGTTTATAGAATAAAAAAATGAAATTACAGATTACAAATTCATTCCCAACAATATGCTCTATAATAAGTATAAAAAAAACCATGAACTTACCGTATTATATCTTTGTCTTTAAATATACCAGTAGACTCGAAAGGTGGTAACACAAAGCCATCCATCTGCAAGAAAAATAACGGAAGGGATAATTTAACAAACATAACACAACACATGTATTAGTTTGCAACAATGTAGAGGCGAATTGATAAACTATTCTAAAAACGATAGTTATAATTGTCACAATCTCTCAGTTGCTTACAAATTCTGGAGCACATCGTGCACGAAAAGCTTGTAAAAGAAATAAAACATTATTGATGGGAAAAAAGGAAGAAGAAAGAAAGTTACTCCAGGTCCTTTAAACATATCAGAAAGGTATGAAAAGGGCAGCATAGAAGTACCAACCCCATTAGAGCTACAAAATTCTACCAAAAATTTCCACAATGCTCCTTTTGACTCCAATGTAGTAAATAATGAAGAAATCAAACAAAGCGAAAACCCAAACTAAAGGAAACCTCAAAAAAGCAATTTCACAACCCATTTTTCAATATCCTTAGATAAAAGATAAAAGGAAACGAAAGCACAAGAAGCTTACGGAGAGTAAAAGGCCACTAGGGCAAGCATCGAAAAGATTATAAATATGGAGAAGATAGTTGGCGAGGTCAGAGATAGTGCGGTGGTGTGTCTTCAGCAGAACCCAGCTACGTTTTAGTCCTTCCATCCTCTGTGATCTGCTGAGCATGTATCGGTCAGCGAACACTAAGCGCAGTCGTATATCTTCCATTACGGCACACGCACTCACGCAAAAGACTCAGAAAATCATAAGCAGCAGAGTGATTCTGCAGAAAATAAAACCGGCAATGCACTTGCCTCAGTTCTTTAGAGTTTAGACGGCCCGTAAAACTTGGGGATTGTAGAATCGAGTTCGTGTAATTTCACTGGACCAGTACGGCGTCGTTAATCGATTCATGGCAAAACAACAACGCTTAAAAGGCCTCTATATTAAATTCTTGTAGATTTGGTTCGTAATAATGTGACTCGCCGTCCGGGCCCATTTGGCCATTTGTGTATTTTCCCAGGACGACTGAATAGGTTCAAATATGACCCGTTAAATTACCTGGCATTAACAGGGATGAAACGGACGAGAATGATTATATTAATCATAAATATTATGTATTAGTTTTTAACACATTTTTATAATAATTGTACGTTACGAGTGAATAGTATTATTTCATAATTTAATCACATTTTTTTATTTTTTTTATATTTATTAAAAATATATTTAATTTAAAAAACTAAATATTAATACACTATTTTTAATTTTTTTTAATTATTTAATACATATTTTTAAGTAAAATAAAAAAATACAAAAATAAAAATAAATAAAATTTAATTTAATTATTTTAAGTATTGAGTATTTTATTATTAAAAATATATTTTTTTATAATTATATGTATATAAAAAATTAAATTAATATATGTTCGATTTCAGTTAATTATAGTTATGATATTACAATAACCATCATCACTCCACGTCTCATCAATTATATTTATTTTTGGAGAAAATTTTTTTAAATTTTTATGAATAATTATAATTTTATTTATCTGTAGTTAAAATATACATTTCGATACTCAATTTTAATTTTAATTTGTGAATTTAACATAATTGTTTGTTCTAGAATTTATGTTTAGAGTAAATCTAGAGATAAAATTTTATTTTTAAATGCCTTCACGGACTATATATATGTTTTTTTTATAATTAAAAGAATAAATGTTTATAAATAAAAATGAAAAATAAAGAGAATAAATAATAAAAAGAGATATAAAAATAAAAAAATAAAAACCGTAGAATAACTAAATCATATACCGTACACATTCCTTAAGAGGACAAAGAATGGGTTGGAGATGAACAACTAAAAAACGATAACATTGTACGTGAAAGGTGAAACCACCTTATCATGACAAATTTGATTTTAGTTTCCATAAAGGTAGAGAAGGGTCCAACCTTTTTAGCATAGACTTCGATCTTAACCTCTATAATTTCTAAACTCTTTTGGAATGGTTACCAACCGTCCTTAATATTTTTTCACATGTAAACATCAAACTCTATTTTTTTCTCACATTTTCCCTAATTATTAACATACACATAATATACCAGCTCCCTCAACCACAAATGCTGACCACAGAGCACGTCAACCATGGCCGGTTGAGACCACATGCAGGACGTCCACCAGTTTGCACGTAACCAACTCCCAGCCTCCAGCGATGGCTCCAGTCAATTCTTCCTCCAATTACACGCAAAATGAATCTAGATACTGTTTCACCACCACCAGCCCCCCAGCCTCCAGCCTCCTTCACAGACTAAGTCCTCCAGACGTAAGAGATAATGTTTATTTTGCGCTAATTGTTTGACACATAAATTGAAGCAGCAAAGTGAGCTCTTTAAATACGTTTTAAATATTAATTTATATTATTACTTGTTATTATTTATGATTTGATGTGTTTTTAAAGCTTTTTTAAATATTAATTTATATTATTACTTGTTATTATTTATGATTTGATGTGTTTTTAAAGCTTTGTATCATACTTATTTGTAGGGTTTATGATAAAGTTGCAATAAAGTGTAATGACAAAGAGGTTATCACCAATTTTGATCCAAGTATCTATCAATATTTGAGTATAAAAAATTACTTATTGTTTGATCTTTGTAGAGCCTTAACCTATAAACATCTCTCCGAGTTTTGATGTACCCTAACCTTGAGACATAGTTCTAGAGCATTGAGGTGCCTTAGCTTTGAAGATTGCTTCTACAAGCATATATTTTCACAAGCCTAGAACATTCTGTAACGTTCAAGAATCGGTCATATGCTCTATCCTTCAACATGGTCGTGCCTTAATTAATTTATGATTATTCATATATCTTTGACATGCTGCGATGTATATCTTTATGTAATTGACACGTGTACATGTAATATCATTTATATATATAACCAAAGCCAAGAAATTCACATTTCGTAACATCTCCTTAGTTTCTCTTTCTAAATTAGATTATCCTCTATATTTTGGAACCCATTGTGGAGCTTAGGATTTAAAGGCCAAATTTTTATTTTTGATCTCGTATTTTTTAGGATTCACTCCAAATTTTAAGAGAAAACCCCAAAAACTAAAACACTTCACCCTATGCTCTCAATAATGATAGCTAACATGGTTGGTATTCAAGCTGAAGAAGCTAGAGCTAAATAAGCTTGAGTTGAAGAAGTTAGAGCTGAAGAAGCTCCAATTGAAAAGGCTTAAGCTGAAAAATGTAGAGTTAAAAAAGCTAGAGAAGAAGCTCGAGCTGAAAAAGCTAGAGCCGAAAAAGCTCAAACTATAGAAGCTAGAGTTGAAGAAGCTTGAGTTAAAGAAACTCAAAATGAAGAATTTAGAGTTAAACAAGCTCAAGCTGAAGAAACTAGAGTTGAAGAAACTAGAGCTAAAAAAAGCTAGAGCCGAAAGAAGCTAGAGTTGAAAAAGCTCCAACTGAAGTAGCAATTAAAGATATAAAATTAGAGCCAAAAAGGAATGAGCTCGAAAGAGTAAAAGATATAGTGGAGGAAGTCTTGCATTATAATGCCCAAACTGAAGTACAGTCACCTCAGTTGGAATGCTTGACACTTAAAAAAGTAAAGTTTTTAATATACTATTTTGGTTATTGTATTCATTTCTTATGAAATATATCTTAAAAAATCAAAGTTGTTTCTAAAAATTAAAACCACGAGTTGATCACTTCAGTCGTGAACCAAGTAGAACGCTTTAGTGAAAAGAAAAATACGAGTTGATCACCTAGATTATAAACTAGGTAGAATTCTTGAACAAAACCACAAGTTGATTACCTCGATCATGAACCAAGTAGACTGCTTTGGTGAAAAGAATAATACGAGTCCATCACCTCAATTAGGAACTAGGTAGAACACTCTGGTGTAAAGATAAATGCGAGTTAATCACTTTGGTCGTGAACCAGCTAAAGCACTTAAGCAAAATCACAAGTTGATCACCTTGGTTAGAAACTAGGTAGAATGCTTTAGTGAAAAGAAAAATATGAGTTGATTACCTCGATCAGGAATTAGGTAGAACGCTCTAGTGAAAAGAAAAATACGAGTTGATCATCTTGGTAAAGAACCAAGTAGAGCACTCATGTTAAGGCACGAGCTAATCACCTTGGTAAAGAACCAGATAAAGTGCTTGCATTAAAGTAAAAGCTGATAACCTTGGTAAAGAACCAAGTAGAGCACTCACATTAAAGCATGAGCTAATAACCTTGGTAAAGCACCAGTTAGAATGCTCGCGTTAAAGCATGAGATGATCACCTTGGTAAAGCACCAGTTAGAATGCTCGCGTTAAAACACGAGATGATCACCTTGGTAAAGAATTAGGTAGAGCATTCATATTAAAGCATAAGCTAATCACCTTAGTAAAGAACTAGGTAGATCAATTGCATTAAAGCATAAGATGATCACCTTAGTCACATACCAGGTAGAGCACTTGCATTGAAGCATAAGAGCTATCACCTTGGTAAAGAACCAGGTAGAACACTCACGTTAAAGAACGAGCTGACCACCTTGGTAAAGAACTAAGTATAAAACTCGCATTAAAGCATGAGTTGATCACTTTAGTAAAGAATTAGGTAGAACACTCATGTTAAACCACAAGTTGATCATTTTGGTAAAGTACCAAGTAGAATGCTCACATTAAAGAATTATTTGATCATCTTAGTAAAGAACTAGCTAAAATGCACATGTTAAAGCATAAGCTCATCACCTTGGTAAAGAACCAGGTAGATCGCTCATGTTAAAGCACATGCTAATCCTTTTAATAAAGAACCAGGTAAAACACTCGAATTAAAGCACGAAACCAAGTAGAGCACTCGCGTTAAAGCATGAGCTAATTATCTTGGTAGAGTACTAGGTAGAGCACTAACGTAAAAGCACGAGATGATCACCTTGGGAAAGAACTACGTAAAGCGCTCATGCTAAACCATGAGTTGATCATCTCAATCACATACCAAGTAGAGCACTGACATTAAAGCATGAGCTAATCACCTCGTTCGTATACCAGGTAGAGCGCTTGTGTTAAATTATGAGCTGATCACCTAGGAAAAGAACTAGGTAAAGGGCTGCCCTAACTATTGATCTACTTATTGTATCTCTATGCACGATCAATGCAAGAAGAAAAAGGAGAAGTAAGAGCTTGGGCAAAGACAATCATGATCCTCCAACCCAAACTAAAAAAAAAAAGCTTGGGCATTGTTATTAAAGAGTCCATTCTCGTCGAGCCAACAGATAACTCCTTCAACTACTCGAGATTTGGGGAAAAGACTCATTGAAGACTTAACCTAAGATGAAATTGAGGGTGCGACTCCACATCGTGTAGACCATTATGTCCAACACCTCCCATGTATGGTTGTTAAGAAAGAGCTCGACATCATGCATGAGGACGCCAATCATATTCTTGAAATGAGTAGGCTCTTTTTTCAGATTCAATGTGTTGTTTCACCTACCGAGCCTTTTACTCTTTTACCTCAGTTAAAGAATTGAGTTAAAAGAGTAAAAGAACTTGATATTTGAGCATAAGAAATGACTTGCTACTCGAACTTTGTAGAGTTCTAGTCTTGATACATGTACTCGAGTCTTAATATGTCCTAGTCTTGAGATATAGTGGTTAAGCCTTAAGGTGCCATAGAGCCTTGTGTCTTAGCCTTGAGGCATTTGTTTGAGCCTTGATATGCCCTAATCTTAAGACATAATGCCCAAGCCTTAAGGTGCCCTAGTCTTGAAGATTGATTCTACATGTATCCTCACAAATTTAAAAATTATAAAACGTTCAAGAACTGATCATATGCTCGATCCCTTAAGTCGATCTTTCATTAATTTATACTTATTCATATATCTTTGAAACATTGCAATGCGTAATTTTATGCAATTAATTAATATACATATAGTCACACATATATATATATATATATATATATATATATATATATATATATATATAAAAGCTTGGTGACTAACAAGGCTAAAGGATCTCTTCAATTTCTCTCTCTAAATCGGATTATCATCCAACAATAAGAGCAAGCTTAATTGCAATGGTAGGTAACTAGTTTAATTCTTACTTTTGATGGATTCATTTAATATTTAATTTCCGATCGTTTTTTCAGCTTTGGCATTTAGTTCTTTTTAATTAATTTTTGGTGTTTCAGAAACATCATCTGGTAATAGTACTTTAGTCGATCACAATTTGGACTTTGAGTTTGCGCAATTCAATATCAAAGCAAAATAGTCCGACAATTGGAATTGATAATAGCCCAAATGCTGCTATGGTTCATCAATATTCAGCTTCAATCCCATTTGAAAGTGATTCGAGAAGTTCTCAGGGTGGATTTAGTCACAATCAGGTTCGTAAGTTTTCTTCATTTGTGTTTTCTAAATTGCTTTTTATTTATGCCCATCAAATGTTTGATGTTTTTCTGTGTTAAATTTTCTTGTGCAGCTAGAACCACACAGGGGAGACATTGAGGTTCTAAGAAAAGATGGGTGCTTGGAGAATGAAACCATGAAGCTTCTCAGTAGAACCCATCTTGAAACTCCAACTGCTGCTACTGAAGCTCATAGATATGGTCAATTCAGAAGATCACTTGGGGAGAATTTACCCAAATGCGTCCTAATTTCTGTCAACTACTCGTCAGCTCCCCAAATTTTCAAGTGAGTAATCTTTAAAGTTCAATTTTCCTCAAATAGCTTAGTTATGAAATGGAATGTTAACATTGTGTCAACTAATTATTATATGCAGACTCATAATCAGTTTCCTAGCAATAGTAGCAACAATGGTAGTGTAAGAAGTATTGGAACATGACCATGAGTGATCGTCAGCAATGGCAATCGGGTTCATCCAATCACTTTGTAAGTGCTGTAGGATCATCAGGATTCCCACCGCAGATGATGAGATCCAACCACAATTAGCTTCAAAAGAATGGGTTCCAATATTCTCGGTGACTCTAATTTTGTAAGCTAGCTTTCTAGTTAGCTTGTAAAGATCAAAACGTTATAAATATTTTTTTTATCATTAACTTAACCTTCTTTGAAAATTAATCCGAAACAGTCTGTCAAACAAAGGAGGCAGAGGGAAAAGATTGAAGAGAAAAAGAAAAGAATGTATTCACAATCACAGAGCAGTGTGCTAGTAATGCCTTAGCTACTAATTAATTAGTAATAATTAAATGATGATATTTTATAATATCTGATTTTTTTTTAAAAAAATTTGGTCTTTTGTAAAAATATTTCGAAACTATTGTTATATTACCTTTTGATAAGGTTAATTTAAAATAGTTATTAATAGTAACAAAAAGTTATATATTTAGGAACAGCTACATAGAGAATAATTGCAACCGAAAAAATAACATTCCAAAAGAATCAAAAGCCTCTTTTGTATGAGCGGCTTCCGGCTTTGTAGTCCCATCCATTTCTCTCTTTCGTTACTCTCTCTCTCTCTCTCTTTCTCACTGCATTGGAATAACAACTCAAACTTAGCTAAGAGGTGAGAAGTTGTTCATTTGTTATTTTTATTAGTATTATTCTAACTCATGTACTTTGGGTTTGCGTAGCTCTTGTGTGTGTCTAGTCTTTCACAATCACTCTAAAGTTTTTATCTTTTAAATTTGTTTCATATGAAGGGCTGAAGTAATTTCTACCTTTGAAGATGATAATATTTTGATTGTCCACGGTACGCAGAAACATATTGACGAGAGAAAAAGAGAACAAGAAAGGCAATACAGAGATGATACAAAAACTGAAATGATTTTTATTATATATATATATATATATATATATATATATATCGAGTAAAATTTAGAATACATAACTATAAATTTATCAATATTAGATTCAAACAAGTAAATAAACTACTTGTATTATACTCACAACAAAAGACATTATAACATCTGTAAGAAATGATTTTATTGATGATGAATAAACGAATGTTTACAACTTTATACAAAAAAAAAAAAAACAAAATTATAATAATTAAAAATAAACACAATTATGAAGAGGCATGTTTTTGGACAACCTATCCTTCCTCACCAAGCTATTGGTGGCTGCTTTCAGCTGGTGTGTTGGTTGTCATCAACTGTATCTCAAGTTTTTTAAGTTCTTTAACATTCCCCCTCAAGTTAGAATATATGTTAATTATTCCTAATTTGTTAAGTAAGCTTGAGAACTGTGAAAAACTCAAGGATTTTGTAAATATATCTGCTGGTTGCTCTAATGTAAAGATATGATAAGTTTTGATCATTCCAGCTTGAATCTTTTCTCTTACTAGATGGCAATCGATCTCTATGTGTTTGGTTCGCTCATGAAACACTGGATTTGATGCAATGTGAAGGGTTGTTTGATTGTCACAATATAACTTGGTTGGTTGAGAGTGTTTGATACCCAAATCATCCAAAATGTATCGTAACCAGGTTACTTCGCAACATGCTGCTGCCATAGAGCGGTATTCTGCTTCTACATTTGATCGTAAGATTGTATTTTGTTTCTTAGTCTTCCAAGAAATTAGCAAATTTCCAAGAAACATACAATATCCTGTGGTTGATCGTCGTGTATCTGTGCATTTTGCCCAATCAACATCACAGAAAGCATTTAGTTGCAATGAACTAGTTGTTGAGAAAAAGAGACCTTGCCCTGGTGTGTTCTTGACATATCGTAGCACTCGTTGAGCTGCTTCCAAATGTGGTTGACGAGGTTTATCCATATATTGACTGAGAATGTGCACGACATACACTAAGTCGGGTCTTGTGATGGTCAAGTATATTAATCTTCCAACAAGTCTTCGATAAGATGTGGGATTACTAATGAATTCCCCTTCAACCTTGTTAGGGGATAAATTTTGTTCCATAGGTGAATTGGCAGATTTGGCACCAAGATAACCCATGTTCTCTAATATTTCAAGTGCGTACTTGCGTTGTGATAGAACAATTCCCTTCCTGGAACGTGAAACTTCTATGCCCAAAAAATACTTTAATTCACCGAGATCTTTAAGCTTGAATTGTCTCATGAGATGATTCTTAGTTTCTTCAATATCTTGTACATTGTTTCCTGTTATGATTATATCATCTACATAGACAAGGAGAGCAGAGAAGGAATTACCATGGGTTCAGACGAATAGTGAGTGATCATACTTGGATTGGTTAAAACCAGCTAGCTTAAGTGTTGTTGATAGCTTGATGAACCATTGTCGTGAGGCTTGTTTGAGTCCATACAAAGATTTATGTAGCTTACATACTCGTGTTTCCCCCTTTCATCCGAATCCATGAGGAAGGGACATGTAGACATCTTCATGAAGATCACCATAGAGAAAAGAATTATTGACATCGAGTTGTTGAATATGCCAATTTTGAATAGCAGCAATGGCAAGGAGAAGCCGAACAGTGACAAGTTTGGCTACTAGTGCAAAAGTTTCTTGGTAGTCAAAACCTTCAATCTGACTGTATCCTTTGGCTACTAATTGAACCTTGTATCGTTCCACAGAGCCATCAGGATTATACTTGATTTTCTAGACCTATTTACAACCAACTGGTTTCTTGTTTGGAGGAAGTTGTTGAAGTGTCCAAGTGCCATTAGTTTCAATAGCATCCAGTTCTTGTTTCATGTCAAGCCGCCATTTTGGATCATTGAAAGCTTCAGCAAATGTGGTTGGTTCCCTGAGAATGGAAATAGAAGTAGCAAAGGCACGATGTGCAGGTGATAATTGGTCATAGGTAAGTACATGAGATAAAGAATGGTAAGTACCTTTGTCTTTGGACGATGCTGAGTGAGACGAAGGGAAGGACCGAGAAGGCAAGGAAGCTTCTACATGATATTTTTGAAGGTATCTAGGAACATTGGTGGATCGACGAAGTCTATGTGTGACTGGTGTTGGAGGAGTCGTGTGTGGTGGAGAAGTTGATGATGATGTTTCTGGAGATGAATTTTAAAGATGAAGAGTGTCTGAGTTGATTGTTGGAAGGACAGATGGTGTATGATCAAGTGATGTATTTGGATTGGTTGATTGACGAATGATAGGTATGTCATCATAAATAGTATCTTCTGATGGAGGGAATAGAGTTGGAGTGTTAACAGTGGAAGTGAAATAAGGAAATACATGTTCATGAAAGATAACATCATGAGACACTGAAGTCTTGCTTGTTTCTAGATTGTAGACACGATAACCTTTTATCCCATATGGATATCCAATTAATATGCATCTATGTGATCTAGCATCAAACTTGGTGAGTCGATCATGATGTGTAGACACAAAACAAAGGGAACCAAAAACACAAAGATGTTCATACCTAGGAATTTTGTGAAAAAGGACTTCAAATGGTGTTTTACCCTTGAAAATAGGTGTTGGAGTACGATTTATGAGGTATGTGGCTATAAGAATGGCATATCCCCAAAATTGTTTAGGAAGATTGACTTGGAAGAGCAATGAATGAGCGACATTGAAAAGATGACGGTGTTTGCGTTCAGTAACACCATTTTGTTGAGGGGTAGAGACACAACTGGTTTGATGAAGGATTCCTTTGATAGAAAACAAATGGGTCATAGAGAATTCTAGTCCATTGTCACTATGAATGATTTTAACTCTAGATAAAAATTGTGTTTCAACAAGATTGATGAAGGTGGTAAGTAATGTACGTGTATCAGATTTAGCATGTAAGAGATAGACCCATGTGCATCTTGAGTAGTCATCAACAATAGTGAGAAAATAACGTGCTCCATTAAGTGCTGGAATGTGATAGCCACCCAAAATATCGACATGAATCATTTCAAAAGGTGCTTTTGTATTGATGGAACTTAAAGGAAATGGATTACGTGTTTGCTTAGTTAATGGACAAATAGAACAATTACTAATGGAACAAAAATGTGTGTTGATGGAAAGAAAAATTACACGCAAACTGTATTAGATAAATGACCAAGTCGTTGATGCCATAGATGAGAGTTGGTCGAAGCAGTATTTGAAACAGAGAAACATCCAGCCTTTTCAGAAATAGTCAGGTAGTAGAGTCCTGCTTTCTCAGTTCCTATCCCAATCGTTTTTCCTGAGCATTTGTCCTGAACAAAGCACATACTATTAGTGAAGGTGACATGGCAAAATGAGGTTTGAGTTAGTTTGGCTACTGAAACTAAGTTTAATTTGAAAGAGGGAACACACAAGACATTATGGAGTATGAAATTATTTGAGAAATGTACAGTTCCAATATGTGTGACATGGGCAAGAGAATGATCAGGTAAATGCACATGCCGATTAGTAACTAGAATGCTGGAGCTCATAAGGTTTTGGGAACAGACCATGTGATCAGTTACCCCTGTATCAAAAATCCAACGAGTTTCTGAATGGAAAACAGTTGCACATAATGTGTTACTTGAATAAGTAGTCACTTGACTTGCCATGCTACCTGATTTGGATTGATTGAGAAGTGTGAGGAGCTCTTGATATTGGGCATATGTAAGGTTGTAGGATGGTGTCTTTGTGTCGGAGCAGCTTTCCTAAAAGTCAATATGATGAGCTTTGGAAGGAAAGCCATAACTTGTATTTCTCTTATCTTGAATTGCTCCTTTCTTCTGACACATGTTGATGTCATGTCCATTCAAACCACAGAAATTACATTTGAGACGCTTTCGACAGTTTTCAAAATTGTGTCCATTGAGACCACAAAAATCACATTTGAGGTGACTTCGGCAATTCTCAAAATTATGGCCTATACTGTTGCATCGATTGCACTTGAGATGTGGGTTCCTTGGTGGGTAATTTTTGTGAGGATATTGTGGACGACTATCTCTAGCAACAAGTGCGGCAACTTATGGCATCCTTCCTATGTTTTGCGTGGAGACAACTCTTTGCTTTTCATCTTGAACAATAAGTGAATATACCTTATTTACTGTAGGTAATGGTTCCATAAGCAAGATTTGTCCACGTGCTAATGTGTAAACCGTGTTAAGCCCTATGAGAAACTTTATGGTTCGCTGCTTTTGTTGATATTCTTGTAGTTCCTTTCGGCATTTCCTTCACAATGTGGAAGAGGACATAGTGCATCGCGACTATCCCATAAGCTTTTCAATTTGGTATAGTATTCTCCAATGCTTACACCTTCTTGTATGCAATCATGGATCTCTTGCTCAATGTGGAATAGGTGCACGTTGTTGGTGTACAAAAAGCGTTCCTTTAATTCTTCCCATAGCTCATATGCAGTATCATTATACATGACACTTTTTGCAATTTTGGGCGATATGGTGTTGAGGATCCATCCTTTGACAAGAATGTTATAGCAACTCCATTGTTTGATTTCTGATTCAAGGTTTGTTGATGGCCTTTTGATTATGTCGTCAATGAATCCTTCTTTGTTTTTGGTTATTAGAGCCATGAGCATTGCATGACTCCAAATGTGATAATTTTCTTGATTTAAGGATTGAGCTACTAGAACCATGCCTGGTTGGTCTAAGTGGTGTAGATATAATGAATGGTTAGGATCATCATACCATTTTGGCAAAATAGGGTTGGTATTGGTAGTTATAGACATTATTGTTAAGTAAAATAAATCGAAAGAATGGGATAGGTTTAAGTGTGTTTTAGACAATAATGACTATTTATGAAATAAATAATGGACTGAAATATGCTTTATATTATAGAAAATGAGTCAAGGATTACAGAACCGGAAATTTCAGCCGCAGAACCGGTCGAAAAGTGGATGAATCAGCGTCTGGAGTGGTTGGAACAGCTAATGCAACGGTGGAGCACTAAACTAGATGAAGACCAAACCGGACCGGACCGGATGGAGGACCGAACCGGGTGAACGATGCGTCGTTTGCTTCAGCGACGCACGAATAACGTGTCATTGGAGTCGTCTTCCTCAACAGCTGGCGCATGTTGGCGCGTGTGTCTCTGGTGAGGCACGTGGAACATCGGTGAACTCAGGCAAGGCACGTGTGAGCACGTGGATGGGTATTTTGGCTTGATTTTAATTACAGATTGCTCGGATTCTTCTGGATAATATGATGGGATGAAATTGAAATTATTTTGTGAATCGAAATTGATTTTGAAAAAAAAATAGAATGAGGAAAAAAAAATTTCTGTGAACTGAATTTTTTAGGAATTATTTCCTAAGCTCTGATACCATGTAAGAAATGATTTTATTGATGATAAATAAACGAATGTTTACAACCTATTTATACAAAAGAAAAAGTAAAATTATAATAATTAAAAATAAACACAATTATGGAGAGGCATGTTCTTGGACAGCCTATCCTTCCCCACCAAGCTGTTGGTGGCTACTTCCAGTTGGTGTGTTGGTTGTCACCAACTGGATCTCAAGTTCTTTAAGTTCTTTAACAACATCTTTCAAAAACAACTCACAAAATGAATATAAACACTAAAAAAAACTCACAAAATGAATATAAACACTAAAAAAACTCACAAAATGAATATAAACACTAAAAAAAAACTCTCAACTCACACTTAAACTAAGAATACAAATACTTATTTGTTTTTTATGGGACAATTAAACCAAATATAAGGTAGATTATTTATAGTCATCACCGTGCAATCTACATCATACAAATATAAAACTAAGAAATAATTCTAGCCACACAAATATTATCTACACGTTTCTCTTTTCTACAACCTTTAACCACACTATTTATTCATCCTTCAATCACTCCATTTATTTTCCTACATCCTTCAACCACTTCATTTATTATGTTGCCAACTTTCACTATTTTCACTATGTCAAGTTGACGACGAAATATTTCGAACTTACCAACGCTTAAGCTTTTTGTGAACAAGCTTGCAACTTGATCATTTGTCTTGATTTGCCTCATCTCAATTTCTTCTTGCATAACCTTTTCTCTGATAAAGTGATAGTGTACTTCAACATACTTAGTTCTTGCATGAAAGACTAAATTCTCTACCAAACGAATTGCGGCATGATTTTCACAGTATAATCTATTGGTTATTATAGATTATTCATTAGATGTATCAACCATATACTCTCTTGAGCTATCATTGTCACTGCTCGATACTCAACTTTAGTGGTTGATAATGATATTGTCGGTTGTCTCTTGCTACACTAAGAAATTATTCCAAAATCAAGCTTAAACACACACCTAGTTGTTGATCTCCTGCATAGTCAGCATCGCAATAACCAACCAACTTGTCGTCTCCACCTTTCTTCTACGAAAGACCATAGTCAATTGTATTCTTCATATATCTTAGTATTCATCAAACTACTTCCAAATTAGGCTTTTTTGGATTTTGCATGTACCGAATCATTACACTAACTGCATAAGAAATGTCAAGTCAAGTTAAGGTTAAGTAGATTAGACTGCCTACCAATATTTGATACATTGTCACATCTTCCAAATCTTTTACTTCATATGCACACATTTTGGCATTTGGTTCCATCGGCGTCAAAATCGATTTGCATTCAAGCATTTCGAACCTCTTCATAATCTTTAGAATATTTTTGTTGACAAAGAAATATTCTTTCTTGTGTGCGGTCAATCTCTAGACCAAGGAAGTGCTTGAGTTGTCCAAGTTCCTTAATCTTGAAACAGAATGATAAATTCTCCTTTGTTCAAAAAATTTATGCCTCATCATTACCAGTTATGATTACATCATCTACGTACACTAGTATGATAGCTAGCTTTCCTTCATTGGCTTTGAAAACAATTTGAAATCTACAGGTGTTATTAAATAACCATTTTGTGTTAAAAATTCAGCAATCTTACCATATCATGCCCTAGGTGCCTGTTTCAATCTGTAAAGTGGTTTTCGTAACTTACACACATATTAAGAATGATCTTGGATCTGAAAACCCATTGGTTGGATCATGTAGATCTCCCGATCCAGCTTTCCATGAAAAAAAACATTTTTTACATCCATTTTCCATAAATTCTAGTCTTTGTTGGCTACAAGTGCAAATAGGACTCGTACAGTTGTAAGTTTTGCCACCGGACTAAACGTTTCATCATAGTCTAGTCCATATTGTTAAGAGAAACCACGAGCTATCAATCGTGCCTTGTATCTCTCAATTGACCCATCTGGATGATTCTTTATCTTGTAAACCCATTTATAGGATATATGTTTCACATCTCCTGGTTTTTGCACCAAATCCCAAGTTTGATTTTGCTGAAGTGTATCGATCTCTTCTTTCATAGTTGTTATCCACTCAGATCTTTGCGATGCTTCTTCAAACATCTCAGGTTCTATTGCTTCTTCAACTATGGCTGCATTGGCATATTTGGGATTTGGCCTTTGTGTTCTTGTTGACCTATGGAGTTGAGATTGTAGAGTTGATTCTTCCATTTCACTAGGCCCACCTTCTTCATTTAGTTGTTGATATGTGCCAATTTTTCAAGGATTCTAAGTTACTCTTTGTTTGATACCATCATCGCTTGGATCTTTGTATTCATCTAAACTTGGTTGGAATTGAATAGTATGCTTCCCCATCTTTTATTGCAGCTTGTCTCCAAATTCTCTCGAGTCTAGAAATGCCTCCTTCTTTGAGGACCACCAAGAAGATGTTTCATCGAACACTACATCATAATTAACTAACTCCAATGGTTCTTTTGCTTTAAATTTTGATTCCTCATATGGAAATTGGTGAGTTTTACCATACTAGCATCCAGCACAGACTATGTCTATTCGCACGTCTAGTTGGAGAAGCCTTTTAAGCATCGACTTCTTCACCATCACACTTAGCTTAGAATAGCTAACGTGACCTAACTACATATGCCATAGATCTTATGTCTCATTTCTTCTTGTCCTGTCTACATATGCAGATTCTGATGACATCACATAGACTGATTCTAATCGTTGCCTCTCCATTGTCGGTATTTCTAAGATTTTGAGATCATGATACACCTTCATATCTCGAGGATTGAACAATACATAATGGTTTGATGATGTCAATTGAGCCACAGATAGCAAGTTTTTCTTCGTTCCTGGGACATGATAAACATCTTGAAGTAGTACCTGATCAGTATTATATCGAGGTGTAACTATCATCTTACCGATATGGGCTATCGATAATCTTGAGTTGTCAACTGTCACCACTACACGACCTCCTTTGTACTCATATATGTTTTCCAACTTTTATTTATCACTTGTCATATGACTTGAGTAGCCCGAATCTACGATCTAGTCATTCTTGTAATCAATCTGTTTTGATATTGTCACCATAAGAGCTAATTTTTCTTCCTTTGTAGCAAATAATGCTTCGGCATCCCAACCATCTTCGCTATATGATCACCACACAAATTGTGTGTGCAATGAATACACAATTATATGTATCGCAACAAGTAATATAATGGTAAGTAAAGATCGTTCCCATGAAAATTATTTTATTAGAAACTAATTTTTAAAACTAAAAATAATAAAAATCAAATTTTTTTGTGTTTTTATATTTTAAGGAAGCAAAACTAAAATAACTAAAAGTAAATAACAATAATTAATTAAATCAGATTTTGTGACTAAAAAGATATATGAGAAAATATGTACGAATACTTAATCCCCCAATTTTCTAAACATGCGAATCACTTAAATCTCTCCAATATAATTATCAATTAATTACATGATCAATTGAATCTAATCTAACATGTATTCCTCTCTCAAGTAAACTACACACCATATAGTAATTAATTTAATCACACTCTCATGCTAATTAAATTGCATACTACTCACTAAGTTTATCAATTATGGATCACATACATAAGAATCATACATCTCTACCTAGTAACTATGCATGTTATTTAATTAAGACAAACAATTATGCATGTTATTTAGTTAAAGTAAAATTATCGTCTTGTCCATAAAATCAGTTGAATGAGTAAGGAATAAAGACAACATATTAAAAAGTCAATCTAATTTGAGTACATGGTTCGATTAATCAAATATCCTCTCAATCGATCGAGTATATCAATTAATTAATTCTCAAAAAAGTTTATTAATTTAGTCATTAATCTCGATCGATCTCATGCTAATTAATTCAAAAGATAATATAGTTTGATCGATATAGTTACTACTCGTTCGATCAAGTACCTATTTTTATATTATTCCTATATGTCTATTATGCAATCTAACGTACATGTGAATAGAGATATACTTAAGATATAATTACTGAGACTTGATAGTTTCTTTGACTTGAAAATATTCTTCTAAGACATATCTAGAAACTAAAATTATAATTATATATTTTGTTTATGAATATCATCAACACTCACATAAACCTTACAATCTTTCCTTTTGGTTTATTCGTATGACAAAATAGTGAAATTATCCTATGATTTGGTAAACTATCGTCGCTTGTATTTTGACAGTTTTTATTTACATTGAAAAAAAATACCAATAAACAAATAACTTATCCTGAAAGACTCATTGTTTATAATAATTCAGTGTATCTAATAATAGAAAAGCAAAGAATGTTCAAATGATAATTAAACAAATGATAGAAATTAAAAATTTCTCCTATGTTACATATCCAAAAATTCAAAGTAATTTAAAAATAAAATTTATTCCTAAATTAACTATCACCCTTTTTTGATATTTCAATTAAAGTTTAAATGTTTTGATACCAATTTTTCTCCCATTTTTGTCATATGAATAAACGAGCACATACCAAAGATAAGAACAGAGAAATAAAATAAATATAAAGTATAAATGAAAATATCTCTTTTAACAGGAGATAGTAGATTAATCCAAACAATACTACAAAACTACACACATATGACAAACTAACTTGTGTTCAAAATGTGACTAGTCATTAACAACATAAACATATGTAAGTAATACATACGAATATGATCACATATATAGTGATATATCCACAGTCACCGTGAGTTAAGTTTTGGAATAACACTAGTATGTCAATCAGTCTATTCATAATTAGTTATGAAAGATTTATAGAAAAAAGTATCACAATCATGAAAAAATTATAGTTGAATTCAAACTTACACACAATAAAATTTTACCAAGAGACAAATTTAATAATTTTTTTTGTTTTTGTTTTATATTCCTCTCTTGTATTATTTTTTTAAGAGATTTGTTATTTATATTCTTTTTGTATAATCATCTGTGGCTCTTTCTTTTTATGCAAGCAATTATTTTTGTATTATTTTTCTTTTTTCTTTAATAATATTATTTTTAAAAGAAATGTACACGAGCTAAAAACCCAAAATGATGACTTTCACACTAGTTATGAGATAATCCTTTCTACTCACACAAAAGCTTCATACATCACAGTATGTGGCCTTTTTAAAATTAGATATCTCTCTATAACAACATTTTATAAAGTGTAAGATAGACCACATACATAATTCTTACCACCAAGGTTATCTAAGTCCCTAAATACTCATATAATCAATTATAAATTTCATGAATGACATACATATATGTCTAGTGAGTAAGTGATTAGCATCATGTTGACATCAATCACTATATATATAAAATATATAGGTGCATAAGTTATAGTATCAAGTTGTTAAAGACCTAATTAAAAGTGTGAGAGTGGCATGTAAGGTTCATATCAAGTTAAAACAAGTCTACTTTTTCTTTTTTTTTATATATATATTCCAACGAAAACTACTAGGAAATTTTAATCAATAGTGTAGATTCTTAAAGCACTTGTAAGATATTCAAATTATTAGATATCAAGTATTTTAGTGAATAAATCAACTAATTATCTTATAAATATTTAATAAATTAACTTAATGAAAAAATTTACTTTAATAATTTTAGCAAAACAAGAAAGAAAGAAAAAAGATAAAGAAAACAAGCATAATTAAGTTCTTGTATGGTTAGTTTTAATTGTGTGCTTAGGTTTATATTTATAGAATATTTTTAAGCACTTTAGGTTAAAGTAAAAGTATTATATTGTCTATAAAATTAATTAAATAAGTTTTTAAAAAACAATGATAATATAGTATAAATTCAATCAAATTCGTATTAGAAATATGTTTTAAAATCAAAGTCCTGATCGTTTGATTGATCTAATCGAGTATTTGATCGATCAATACATAATTTGATCAATCAAATGTCATCTCGATTAATCCAATGTATCATTTAATTAATTTTCAAAATAATGAATTGATTTAATCAATAATATGATCAATCTAGTGTTCAATCTTTCGAGGTATATATTAATTATCTGATTAATTATATATGTTTAATATTCGATCTAAAGATTGAGATGTTAGTTGATAATTTTTTTAACTTAAAAATATTACTGTAAGAGAAACTTGTAAACTAAAATTAAAATTATATATTTTATTTATGAATATAGTTAATATTCACGTGGACCAAACACTCAAATTTGTCAAGCAAATCATATGTAAATTTGTTGATACGAAAGACCCATTTACATGCCAATGCCTTATCAAGGTCGTTGGAATCCGACGAGGTCGTCAAAACATTTGTCATAATCTTGAAATGTCACCGAGATTTTGATCGAATTCTGGCAAAAGTCACCAAAAAGTTCGCCCGTGGACAACAATGATCGTGAGAACTCTGACCATGTATGATTTTATTTTGTTTTGTGGGAAGGTAAATGTAGAGATATTTTGATCTTATTATTGTATGAATAAGAGTAAAACTACGTAGCTTTTGATATATAGGTGGTAATTTTAGTAAAATAATGGATTTAATTATAAAATTCCTATATATTTGTGTTGTCTATGGTTTTGCAAACACCACCTGCTCGGCAAAAATCCTGAAAGAGGAGTAACTCGATCCGTATGGACTTGGTACGGCCTGTGACTGTGAGTGTCACTAGAAGATGGTGGGCAGCTTGGCGGCAGAAAAATACTCTGCAGACCGTGACACTCGTCGCATCTCTGGCCATTGTATTCTCTATTTTTGCCATAATTGGACGCCGGAATGCTCTGACTAAGGCTATGAGTAACCAGAGTATTTGCATTTTTCCGGCAATTTTCAACTTCGGCGATTCAAATTCCGATACGGGTGGCATGTCCGCCTTGTTCGAAAGGAAGCCTTATCCAAATGGAGAGACCTTTTTCCATAAACCTTCTGGAAGGTACTGCGATGGGAAAGTCGTCCTTGATTTCATGGGTGAGATCACAAATCACACTATACTCATTCATCATTCTTTCAGTACTAAGCCCATGGATCTGATATTGATTTATTATAAATTTGTGTAGCTGAGAAGTTGGGTTTGCCATATATTAGTGCATATTTGGATTCCATTGGGTCCAATTTTCGGAATGGAGCAAATTTTGCAACTTCAGGCTCAACGATTCAGCCTGTAGATACCAAGTTATTAGCAGGTTTCAGTCCTGTCTCCCTAGACAAACAGCTTATGCAGTTTGAGCAGTTCAAAGCACGCACCCAGTTGCTAAATCCTCAAGGTTAGCCATCGTTTTATTTTTTATTTTTTATTAGTTCTGAATCTGATCTGTAATGGATAAAAAACACATACAATGAAATCACTTGTCTTTTATGCTTTGGTTCAGCCAGTGAGTCATGGGTCAAAGCCCGTTTGCCAAGACCAGAGGTTTTTTCCAAGGCATTATACACGTTAGATATTGGGCAAAATGATCTTCATGCTGGGTTGGAAGGTTTAGCAGAAAATGAAGTTTTGGCATCTATTCCTCATATTATTAGTTTGTTTTCTGATGCAGTAAAGGTAACAAGTGGACAAAGAGAAAGTGAAACCTTTATCTGTTAGTTCTGTCTTTTTTCAGTCGAAACATATTAGTGTTTTTTTTTAATAGAGCATCATAGGGAAAGCTGGAATATTAGTGCGGATTAAAACTTTGCTGGCGTTTCTTATTTCAGAAACTTTACCAACTTGGAGCAAGATTGTTTTGGATCCACAATACAGGTCCGATCGGTTGCTTGCCTTACTTTGTCGTATTTTATCCTCCAAAGCCTGAAAATAAGGACCCAAATGGTTGCTTGAGGTCCCATAATAAGGTCGCCAAGGAATTCAACAGGCAGCTCAATGAGACGGTATCGCACCTGAGGCTGCAACTTTCAGAAGCAGCATTTACTTATGTGGACATATATGCAGCCAAATATTCTCTAATTTCTGAAGCAAACAAGCTTGGCAAGTCCATCAATGACCCTTCAACTGCTGTTTCTACTTGCAAGAATGTACAATTGTCTTTGGGAATTCAACTTGTGATGTGTTTATCTTAGTCTAAATTAGTTCTTTTCTGTTGGGGGCTTGCAGGTTTCACTAATCCACTTGGATACTGCTGTGGACATTACAGCAGGGACTTTCGTGTTGGATGTGGAAAGAAAGCAATAGTAAATGGGACTGAACTCTTTGGAGCTGCATGCAAGGATCCTTTAGTTTATATTAGTTGGGATGGAATTCATTATTCTCATGCTGCAAATAGATTGGTAGCCTGCAAAATTCTTGATGGCTTTCTTTCAGAACCTGCAACCTCTATCACTCAAGCATGTCACAACCCTCTTGGTTCGTAATCACAGGACCAAGCTCCAATCTGAAGATAAAGAAGAATTCTGTATCTGATGAATTTGGTTAATTTCAAAGAAACATGATAACATGTTTATGCATTTACTGCCTTATCCAAAATCCTCCGAACATTCTGTCTAATGCTGTCACTGGTCGGGTTTTCTATGTTTTTTATTCTCATATAGTTACTTTATGCCAATATCCAAGTTTGTTAGCAGCCAGCCAGACGTGGCCTACTTTGGCTCTTCTCCATTTCGATATTGTTACAGCAAACATCTCTTATTTGCAAAATTGCAATATGGAGACATTTCATTTGACCCCTCACAGTTGGGGGATTCGATAAAATCTGTTTGTGATGAAGTCTATCGATTTCTTCAACCAATATTTCCTTACTAGGAAGCATTCCTTCCATCAAGGTACCTTAACTTGATTTCTATAGTTATTGTTTTTATCTTTTATTCTTCTATATTTGTGGTTTAAAACTGTACTCTTGATAGCCTAAATTCTGCAGAATTGGTTTCTTCTTCTAAAGTTCGATTTCCCTTTCAATATGGTATTTGATACCTTATTAGTTCGATATTAATCTTTTGGTACTTGTTATTGTAAAAGTTCTTGGGTGATAATTTAAAAGTATCTAAATTATCCAAAATATATCCATTTAATAAAAAAAAGAAATTTGTATAAAAAGTTGAAGGATATTTCAATCATTTAAATTTATTATTGTAATTATGATAATTATTATTACATTCTTTCGCCTCTTCTTTCTTCTTTCTTCTTTCTTTTTCATTATCTTTCCTTGGATTTAGGGTCTAGTATTTAACTAGAGTTTTAGGTCTAATGTTTAAAGTTTACTGTGAAAATTTACTATAGGACCAAATGACTCTAAAGGGAGTAATTAGATTATTTTTAAAAATTATAATTTTAAATTTGATACTTCAATACGAAAAAACATATAATAACAAATGAATAATAAGTATAAAAGTTAAAAAATCAACACATAGATTTTTAAATGAAAATAACATATGTCACAATAATAATTTAAAATAAAAACTATTTGGTTATTTAATCTATTCACTATGAAAATTAAATGTTCAAGAACAAACTCGTTCATATATTACCCCTATATGGATAATATCGTAATATATTTTATTTACAAATTCTTACTCTATTTTTCAAAGTCCATAAAATTAACATATATGAATCATAATCATTGTTCCAATTAAAAGTGGTGTGTTTCATATTTGGTCTATTTTTGTTTAAAATATTAATCAAATTTGTATGTATTAATTTGTTAAATCAAAAATCAAAATCTACCTATAAAATGTTAGATAGAAAACATTTACTCAACTTATTTATGTTGATTTGGGGTTTAAAATTACATATTTTTTAAATGAATTAAAATTATTTTGATTTTATGTTAATGTTAAATTAACAAATAAGATTTATTATTTAATCAATAATTTAATTAAAAAATTATACATTAGCATTTAAATTATAATTGTGTATCAATTTAAAAATAGATAATTTTTAAAAATTAGTAAATTATTGAGAATTTGAAAATACAAATACAATTTAGATTTTTTATTAGTTATAATAATTGTTTTAAAAAATGAATAGAAGAAAAAAATAATATAACTTGTTTTACTTTTTTGAATGGCATAAAAGTTTAATTAAAATTAAATTATTATAAACATATATGATATATGTACTATAAATTTATAAAATTAAAAAATAAGTATGTATTATTACAATACATGTCGATTTGGTTAAATATCGGTTTACAAATTTAAAATGTTAACGAATCCAATTCACTTTGGTTTTTGTTTTTTTAAAACTAAAACTAACCTATTTAAACTTATATCATATAAAATTTAGCTCGATTTCAATCAAATATGTTGATTTATTAATTATTATCTCAACCCTTAGTTTCAATTAACTCCTCGCTAATACGTTAGTGGAATAACCTGTAAAAAAGATTATCATAGAAATACAAAGATCCTTATGCGTTTTAGATGAATTTTAATATTGAACAAATCTTAATCTTTATTATAAAGATAATAATAATCATGAAACTAAAAATTTTAAAATAAAAAATTTAACATAAGATCAATAACAATATATTTTTTAAATCTTGATAATTAATTTAATAAATCTTGATCGAATATATAATGAATTAATGTTATCATTAAAGAATCTTAGAAAGAATAAAATATGTGATCATGGAATATAACGAATAAAGTTATAAAATTCATGGGTTATGAAAGCAATTAGTTTTTATTAAAAAATTACATTAATCTTATCGTTGCAAACAGAAGTCACTTTAATTTCAAAAAAAAATACTAGAAAGATTTTACACCAATATAAATATAGTTACTTACAAATCACATGATTTATAATACATTTATGGTTTAACCATTTTTATAGAGACATTTTTAAAATTTCACCCAACTGTAAAGAAAAGAAGGGAGAAACAAAAACAAAACAAAAAAGGGCTTTACCTACCGAACAAACCAAACCCAATATCCCAAACCCAACCCACAGGCATTACCCTCTTTCTTCGTGAGCTGGAAGAAGCAACTTATAATTTCTGGGTACTCATAATCAATACCAGCAACCTCTATAATCTTTCTTCGTGTCTCATCTCCGTTAATGATTTTATTCACCAACTTATTGTGCTCCTCTAGTATTCTTTCCTGATAATTTTCACGAAGCAACGAAAAAGTAAAAATAACAAAACTTGGGAAATTTAGTAGACATAAATGGAAAAAAATAAAAAAAATAAAAAAATAATATATATATATATATACATACTAGTTTTAGACATGTATAAATATATTGATATATGATTTAAATTTGATAAGTATGTAATAATAATAATTGATCAATAATAATAATTATTACTCCAAAACTCTTTATGTTAAAAAATAAAAGAAAATTAAAATTTTTAATTATGATATTATGAAAAATTAATGTTACAATAATTATTTTATTAGCAAAAAATTAATTAATTTTTACTTTTTAGTGAAAAATATATATAGAATAATAATTATTTTATGAACAACCGATATAATACTTTGTGATAGTGATCCCTAATTTAAATATGAATCATACTTTATTTAATAAATAAATTAAATATAATAGAACGACGCATATGAACTTAATACGTGATTATTTATGAGTAATCTCAAATATAATAAGATAACACGATTATCCATTTAATGATTACTCATTAAATATATGATCATTAATTTTATGAATTATCATTTTTAATGTTATAAAAATAATTGTATTACATAAAATAACTATTCATAAAAATGTATTCAATATATAGATATTTTGATATTTACTGGTATAAAAAATAAAAAATAAAAATTTATTTATTATATAAACATTTTGATATTTATTGGTATATAAAAAACTAAAAAAACAATTATTGATTAAATATTATGATTTTTATATATAAATATATAAGTGAGTTGATAGAACACTCGTTAATAAAAATGATTGCATTGTATAAAATAACTATTTATAAAAAAATGTGTTTATTATATAGACGTTTTAATATTTATTGGGATAAAAAATTAAAATATATATATAATATGTATTTATTATGTAAATATTTTGATATTTATTGGTATAAAAACTAAAAAAAGTATAAAATATTTATTATATATATATATATATATTAATATTTATTGGTATAAAAAAATTAACAAAAAGTGAAAAAAATTATTTTCGACCAAAGATTAAGGTTTAAGATATCATAAGTAAATTGATCGAACATTTATTAAATATGTAATCATTAATTGTATAAATTATCACCCTTAATGTAATAAATAAAATAATTATTTAAAAAAAATTTATTTATTATATATACATTTTGATATTTATTGGTGTAAAAAAACTAACAAATAAGTATAAAATATGTATTTATTATATATATATTTTTTAATATTTATTGTTGCAAAAAACTAACAAAAAGGAAGAAAAAAACGATCATTGACCAAAGATTGAGATTTAAGATATCATAAATGAATTAATCGAACACTTATTAAATGTGTAATCATATAAACTATCACTCTTAATGTAATAAAAACGATTACATTATATAAAATAACTATATTTTATATATATATTGGTATTTATTGAAAAAATAAAAAAAAAGTATAAAAAATATATTTATTATATAGATATTTTGATATTTATTGATATAATAAAAAAATGATATTTATAAAAATAAAGAAGGTAAAAAGTAAAAAAAAAAAAAAAAAAAAATCGGATAACGACCATAGCAAAGCGCACTGAGGCTTTTATAATATAGATATATATGTCACTTTCCCCTCTGGCTTGGATTTGATTTCGTTAAGAGGTTTTTGGGCAAGTTGGAGTTTTTTTCCCCTCTAGCTCTTCAATTTGGGTGAACTTTCAAAAATATTCTTATGAAAATTATTAAATCAAAAATGACTTTACAATATGAGTCATATGCTCGACAAGTGACCCAATTTATATCACTTTAAAACTTTTGTGGTTTTCTTTTCAAAGTAATAAGATTTTTGTACTTTGTTTCATTTAATGAAAGGTAGAGGATCTTAATTGATCATAACTTTTATAAAAAAAATTAAAATCATACATCTAATTCATTATAAAAAGACAATTATATTTCAAATAAAATATTTTATTGAATAACTTTATATTATTGTCATATATTTCTCAATGTAATATTTGAATTAAAGTGAGTTGTTAATATAACTTAATGACCTATAATCTTTATTAAAATGTATTTTTTTAAAATTCTAATGATTCCAGGGTGAAAAAGGGTTCCAATATATGCCAAAAAATATGAGATTTAAACTATATTAATTTCAATCTAAAATTTTGACCTTTAAACATTTAGATTGTTATCAATTGATTCTTGATTCTTGATTGATTAAATTCTAGATATTTATTTAATATCAAGTAATAATAATTTAAATAACACAAATAACTCTTAGTATTATATGTTAATTAGTAAATACATAAATATAATTTCAAGTGTAATAATTATAAAGATTATATGTGAAGTATCATATTAAAAACTTAAATATATTTTTAACTTTATTTAAACACTGATAACAAACTTATAAACTAATTTACAAATAAAATATTTTGTCAATAAAAATTATCAATATTCATAATAATTTATATGATATTTAGTAAAAAAATGAGAGAATTTTATATAAATGGATAAAGATTTGTGAAAGAGACAGGATAGAAAAAAAAAAGAAAAAATAAGAGAATTTTATATTTTTTAATTACTCATCTCAAATTTATTTATTTTGAATGAATTACTTTAATCACTTTATATTTTTTAGTTACTCTTTTCAAATTTATTTACTTTTGAATTAAAATACTTTAATCAAATTATTATTTTAATATTCACCCCCAAATCATATAACTTTCAAAAATGAGCAATGTAATTTCAGTTTGTAATATTCAACTTGGGAAAAAATCTCATGTGATACGTCACATGTGATAATTGCAAAGAGTGAATTAACCAAATTTTTCATGAAATGATTAAAAAAAATTGGAGATAGGAATAAGTGTATGAATTCGGTTTGAAAGAAATATAAAAAAATTCTGAGCCCTAAAAACTCTTCTTTCCTGTTGAATTATTCCATCAAACAAAATATATTCTTTGCAATGCAATATAAATCATAAATTAAAAAATGATATACATTTATTTAAAAATAAAACAAAATTAATAACAAATAATTAATTGGTATTATTTACTTGATGAAATCAATTAATTTATAACCGTTGTACCTTATTTACTATTCATATGATATATTTTTTTAATATCAAAATTAGATATTATAAATTAAAGTAAATTTATTCACTTATATAAATTAAATGATTTTAGATGAGTAACTAAAAAAATATAAGGAATAAAAAATTTAAGTAAATAAATTTAAAATAAACCATTTAGAAAAACGAATAATTAAATTGATTCATTTTAAAAATAAAATAATATATAAAGCACTTCACAAATTATAATATGAGTGTTAAAGTGGTACCAATCCCATTAATATTATCTTTTAACTTCTAGAATTATTAGAGCTTGAAGGACTAAATTATTCTATTTATCTCGAGTAAAAAGTGTACCCGGGTTGCACGGTTTTTGAAAATTTACTTTATTTGCATTGGAAAATTAAATGAAAAATGTGAATAAAAACTTTTTATTGGTAGAAAAGTTATTCTCACTAAGGAAATTGATTTTCTTTTAACTAAATTTACGTTTTGTTCACGTAATTGAATCGAAATGTGAAAGAGATGTAATAGAAATAAAACATTTTTGTTTGGTTTGATAATTTGAATCAAAGAAAAAATCAATATTAAAGTGTTTTGTTTATAATTAGAATAGAATAGAAAATATTACATATTACTTTAATATCCTTATATTTAGTAAAATTTAATTAATTTCATTTAATTATTATTTTTTCGTCATTGAAATTATTATTTTTCTAAATAATTATTACTTAAAAATAAAATATATCATTAAAATTATAATTTTTTAAAATAAGGTTTAGGATTTTGAGGTTTAAGATTTGAGGTTTAGGGTTATATTTATGGGTTAAGATTTAAGATTAAAATTATTATTTTTCTAAATAAGGTT
This sequence comes from Hippophae gyantsensis, assembly GCA_030763125.1. Classification (NCBI taxonomy): domain Eukaryota; kingdom Viridiplantae; phylum Streptophyta; class Magnoliopsida; order Rosales; family Elaeagnaceae; genus Hippophae; species Hippophae gyantsensis. The sequence continues at coordinate 19,224,206 of CM061039.1, read as the reverse complement.
TTGGGTTTTGGGATATGAGATTTTAGGTTTAGGGTTTAGAGTTTAAGGTTATATATGTGGGTTAAGGTTTTGGGTTAAAATTATTATTCTTCTAACTAGGGTTTAAGGTTTTGAGATTTGAGATTTTGGATTTAAGGTTTAGGATTTTGGGTTTTGAGATTTGGGATTTATAATTTAGGATTATATTTGTGGGTTAAGGTTTAGGGTTAAAATTATTATTTTTCTAAATAGGATTTAGGGTTTTAAGTTTTGCGATTTGAGATTTAGGATTTAGGACTTAGGGTTTAAAGTTTATAATTTAAGACTTAGGGTTATATTTGGAGTTGGGATAAAATTAGAAAATAAAAATTAAGATAGGAAATGTAATCATGATTCCTTAAAAGGGAAAAAATAATTATGATTCCTTCTTTTTTAAGAATTGATTTTATTCTATTTTCATTTTTCTATCCAATCAAACATAAAATTAGAATGAATCAATTCTGATTTCATTTCATTCCAATCAATAAAACAAGAGGTAAACGAGTTAAATGAGAAATAATAAATACATACGTACTAATCTTACAAAATTTACATGAAAATTTAATAATTTTTTATCTTTAAAATTATTCTACTTATTATAAGTTATGTTAGTATTAATTTGTATATTTTAGAATAAAGAGTACACTTTGTAAGAATAGAGGTGGTTTAATTAAGTTTATTTTAAAAAAATTATTAAAATTAGATTAAATTATTTATGTTTATTAAATTAGATCAAATTGAATAGATAAAATTAAAATAATTTAATCAACATATAGTTAAATTATTGAATATATAATTATATTATAATTAAATAATATATTATTAAATTTGTAGTTTATTGGTCAATTTTTTCTTACATCAAATACCATCTAAGCTCAACACTTATTAATTGTAATTTTTTTAATGTTTTTACTTCGATGTAATAATAAGAAAAATAAATATAATACTTAAAACTTAAATTAAAAACCATAATATTATGATTTTTTTTTCAATGAGTTATATTACATATTGTGTCAAATGATAATCATTTTATGTATTTACTTACATAATAATTTGATATAATTTAAATAATTTTTAAATTTTGTAAACAAGATTAAATCAAAATTAATAAAAAATAAACCGAAATATCTGATACAATTTAATTAATCAATTTTTTTATCCATTTTAACAGTTTGAAATCATTAAAAGTTTATTTATTGTTTGAAAGAGTAGTTTAATCATTTATTTAAAGTGTGGTCAATTGAATACTAGTTCTGCAAAATGGTACAAGAACACGAAAATAGTTCACTGACACGAAAAGCTAATTAATATTATTGTAAAATGATTTAGTAGTATATAATAACATATTCTATTTAATATTATTAATATATTAATTAAATTCACTAAATATATTTACAAGGTACTAGGTACACTGAAGATTAATACATGTATAAATATAGAAAAAAAGAATCTGTTTTTCTTAAAAGTGCTTTTAGGAAAAGTATATTAGTTTCATATAACTAATATACAGCTTATAAAGTATATTAGTTGCATACAATTAATATACCATTTAATGATTTATTAACACTCCCCCTCAAGTTGGCGCGTAGATATCAATCATGCCCAACTTGCTTAGTGAGCCATATAATGACTTTTTGGAGACTACTTTGGTAAGTATATCTACAAGTTGCTCTTTTGTGGGAACAAAAGGAAAACTAATAAGTTTGGCATCTAACTTCTCTTTTATAAAGTGACGATCAACCTCTACATGCTTAGTGCGATCATGTTGTACTGGATTTTGTGATATATCAATGGTACCCTTGGGTTGTCACGATACATCCGCATAGTATTTTTGAGTTAAACCCAAATCTAATAACAAAGTTCTTATCCACAAGAATTCACAAACCCCATGAGCCATACCTCTATACTGCCTCAAAGACTAGATCGTACACCACTTTCTACTTCTTACTTTTCCATGTAACCAAATTTCCTCACAAAGGTGAAATAACCCAATGTTGACTTTCTATCCGTAATACTTCCCTAATCTGCATCCGTGAATCCTGAGACTTCAAGAGGATTGTTGTGTTTAGAGAACATTACTCCCTTCCTGGAGCCGATTTCAAATACCTTAAAATTCTCAAAGCAACGATTCATGGTTCTCACTTGGATTGTGCATGAACTGACTCACCACACTTACTACATATGCAACATCTGGTCTAGTATGAGCTAAGTAAATCAAACGTCCAACCAATCTCTGATAGCGGGCTCGATCAGTTGGTATCTGATCTGGATACTCTGCTAAACAATGGTTTTGCTCAATAGGAGTGTCAATAGGTTTGCAATCCAACATACCTATCTTTGTTAGTAGATCAATAATGTATTTCCTTTGACACATATATATTCCTTCTCTTCCCCTAGCTACCTCAATTCCTAAGAAGTACTTTAGTTCACCTAAGTCCTTCATTTCGAATTCAGATTTTTGTAATTTATCCATCTCGATAGTATCATCACCGGTTGATTACTATCATCAACATAAAATGATTAGTGTTACCTTCCTCGTTGATGTTTGAGAAATAGAGCGTGGTCCGAATTACTCCGTCTATAACCAACCTTTGCATGAATCAGAAAACCTTCCAAACCAGGGCTCGAGGGGATTGCTTGAGGCCATACAAAGACTTCCTCAATTTGCATACAAACTTACCAGGAAACTCAACTACATACCCACGTGGCACCCTCATGTACACCCCCTCGCCTAATTCTCCATAAAGAAACTCATTCTTCACATCAACCGCCAAAGTGGCGGTTTAGGTTAGCAAAGAGTGAGAGCAGAACCCGAATCGTGTTCATTTTGGCAACAGGAGCAAAAGTCTCATCGTAGTCTACACCATACGTTTGAGTAAACCCTTTTGCTACAAGACGAGCTTTATACCGATTTACGGATCCATCACCATTATGTTTTATAGTAAACACCCATCGACAACCAACTACCTTTTTTCCTTGTGGTAGTGACACAAGTTGCCAAGTATCGTTCTTCTTTAATGCATCCATCTCTTCATCCATTGTCTTCCTCCATATTGGATCTCCCAACGCATCCTGCACTTTGTTAGGTACTGAAACACCAGATATTTGATTCACAAATAATTTGTATGACTTAGATAATCTTTTAGTGGACATGAAATTGGCTACTGAGTATTTTGATTTTGCATGAATATTTGGTTCATACCTTTTGGTTGGTTGACCTCCAGTAGACCTATTTGGTAACACATACTGTCCAACATTAGACTCGATGTTATTAGTATCAGTAGGTGTACATACCTCAGATGAGTGACCTTCAATACCAGGGAGTTATTGATCAAGGGTAGGAGTAATGCCTGAGGGTACAGTTCTATCTTCAATGTCATTTGCTGTAAGTGAATTTGGTGCTTGAATACTTGAAGCATCTGTTTCTATAATGACTGGATTCAATGAATTAAAAGTCTCATCTGGTCTCATTGAAACATCAGTTGGTGACTCACCTAATGCCTCCCCCTCACCATGATACAGTTCTTCGAAATATGTATTCTCCCGACGAGCAATGACGCGAGGAAAATAACTCATGTCCTCAAAGAAGGTAACATCCATAGTAACATAATGCTTTCTGGTTAGTGGATGAAAGCACTTGTACCCTTTTTGATAACTTCCATAACCAACAAACACACATTTAATTGCCCGAGCATTTAATTTAGACCGTTGATTTTTAGGAACATGCACAAAAACAACATAACCAAATACTCGAGTAGGAAGATTATGAAAGGATGATAAGGATACGTAAGATGCGAGAATCTGGAATGGGATTTTTCCGTTAAGGACACTAGACGGGAGAGGATTGATGAGATGGGCGGAAGCCTGTACAACATCACCCCAAAGATATTTTGGCATATAAGCACTAAATAAGAGTGCACGAGCCATATCAAGTAAATGACGATTTTTTTCTTTCAGACACTCCATTTTGTTTCGGTGTTTGCGGACAAGTAGTTTGGTGAATAATCCCATGTGTTTTGAAATTTTTTTGAAAAACATGATTAACATATTCCCCCCCATTGTCAGAACGGAGGATCCGAATGATGCCATTATATTGTGTTTGAACAAAGGTATGAAAATTTTGAAAAACTGAAAAAACTTCATCTTTTGTTCTAAGAAGAGAAATCCACAATAACCTTGTACAGTCATCGATAAATGAAACAAAATATCTCATACCTGATATAATGGGTTCTTTAGATGGTCCCCAAACATCAGAATGAATTAATTCAAAAGGAATAGTACTTTTATTAGAAATACTAGGAGAATAAGTAACACGATGGCTCTTGGCCAAAACACAAGTCTCACAATGCAACACAGTCTCACTAACACCAATAAATAAAGTAGGCATGGTTTTTTTCATAAGACTAAAAGACGGATGCCCTAAGCGTCGATGCCACAACCAAATTTCACTTAGCTTATCAGAACTAGAAGTCAATGTAGTGCTTGCCCGTGCTCCTGGTTTCTCCCCTCCGTAGTTTTGATCCAAGCGGAACAATTTGCCCCTCAGATACCCTAGACCAATTATTTCCCTGGTAAGAAGATCCTGAAAAATCACATACATAGGATAAAAGGTTACAAAGCATTTAGACTCAATATTCAACTGTGGGACAAATATTAAGTGATGAGATAAGTCAGGTACATATAAAACATTATGGAGTCAGAAAGATGGAGTGATATGAACCGACTTCTGCCCTAAGACAAGAAAGGCCTCACCATTAGCATTTGTAACATAAGACAACGGTGGGGAGATAACTCATTAAAATAAGATTTATCATAAGTCATATGATCGGGATGCACCGGAATCAATAATCCAAGTATTAGACCCAACCAGAGTGAGAAACATTTAAGGTCATACTAATCTTACCACGACCCTATTGAAGGCGTAGGGATACCTCCACATTCCAAAGGATGATTATGTCCGTAGTAGTCCGGTTCTTGGACAATTTGCACCGCTTTGCTTTAGAATCCAGGCACCCGTTGTCGTTTTGGTTTCAAGTGTGGATATAGTTTCCAACAAGTCTCACGAAGATGCCCTCTGCTCATTGCAATAAGAGCGGGGAGAACGGTGGCGATTGCAAAACCCGGTGGAGGGCCCTACCGATGAAATGGAATTGAATTTTGCTCTTGGAGGAAAGGTGCTTTTGATTTAGCTTGAATGGCCAGGCTTCATACCTCAACACGTGTCACGATGAAGACTCTCTTGCCGAGATTCGTCTTTACGGATGTATGTAAAGGCGGTAGTCAAGCTCGGAGGATCTGACATTTCGAAGCAATTCGCCTTTAGCACTATTATGTTTTATATCAAGGCCTCTTAAGAAAGCATGTACTCGTTCAAGCTCCTTCTCCTTCTGGTACCACAGAAGATCTTCTGGATTTTTAATTTTGCATGGGCATTTCTGGTCAATTTCAACCCATACATTTTTCAGCTTGGTAAAAAAAAAGATCTTGGTTGCGCTTCATTTGCCGCATGCGCTTTTGCCACATGAGTTCATGAACTTGAATAAAGTCAGACTCATTTGTATAAAGATCGCTTAAGGTATTCCATATACCCTCAGCAGTTTCACATTCCTCCACCATTTGTAATATATCATCAGTGATTGCTCTAAATAGGATTGACATGACAAAGCCATCATCATCTTCCCACCGAGTATAGGCTTCTATATCATCTTGACTAGGAGCCCTGATTGATCAAGATACATGTCCCATCTTATGCATCCCACGAAGATAAACGTACATAACTTTTTTCCATGTTCGAAAATTTGTACCATTAAGTTTTAGTACCCCCCGAAAGAACCAATTTGAACTCTTACGTAAACTTTAAAATTTGGAACTTCTAATTCGGGAAACTTGATGTTGTCTTGAATCTTCCATTGAAATAATAATAAAAAGTATATCAGGCACTGTGAATAAAAATTTTGGATTTTTTTTTTGGCAGGTTGGGTTGATAAATGGGTTGTTTGAATGTTTGGGCTGATGGGCTCGAATTAGGGCTGATAATTAGGAGTAGATGGGCTTGGAGGCGATGGAAATTTGGTGAGTCAGGGTTAGGGTCACGATAATTAGGGTTGATTTTGGCTGATAATTAGGGTTTTAAAAATCTGAAAATTTAAGAAACATAAGAAACAATTTTAAGAAACTGCACACCAGGTTTCGGAGCAAAGAATCAATGAGCAAATGGTGCTCGCGGCGCGCGGCTGGTGTGCGCGTAGAGCATGAGCCCAGCGTAAACTGGTAGGCACGTAGGCCCAGTAGGCACGAGCTAACGCGCAAACAGTTGTGAAGGCGCAGGGCGCTGTAGCTGACCAATGTGGTCGAACAGTAACACGCGGGAGCAGACGGGACAGGCAGTGGTTGCGCTGTGATGGACGGCCGAACAATATGGCGGACCGGAAGTCTTAGTGGGCAGACGGATCACAAGCTGCAGTGACGAGCAAACAGTCTTGAGAAGAGGCAATTTATTTAGAAACCTAGAAAAAAAATTCTTTCTTTCCTACTCTGATACCAAATTAAATTCACTAAATGTATTTACAAGGTACTAGGTACACTGAAGATTAATACATGTATAAATATAGAAAAAGAGAATCTATTTTTCCTAAAAGTGCTTTTAAGAAAAGTATAATAGTTGCATACAACTAATATACAGCTTATAAAGTACAACTAATATACCATTTATGATTTATTAACAATATTTATATATTAAAATTATTTCATTTTATAATAATTTTATTCATCATCTAAACATATTTAAAAATAAATATTATAATATTATCGTAATTCAAACAGGGTGAAATATATTCACAAAATTTATAAATTGTATGGATAGATTAAGGTAATCAATGAAGAAGGAAAACAAGGTATTTTAGAATAAGTATGAAAAGTAGAAGAATGTTGATGATGCTTCACAATTTCATATCTTTTTCGTTTTTCTTAATACCAATCTCGAAAGCTGTGTACGAAGACTCACAGGAATTATGGTATGGTATGCAACTGGCTACAAGAACCGGTGTTCAAAACTTAATTCTTTTTTAATATTTTGACGGCTATTTGAGTTCTGCCAAGGCACCGAACACAACATAGTCATATATAGAGAGCGCTTCAAAGACTTCAAAATAACATCAATGCAAATGACTGAAATTTGGGTATATAGTACGTGCATTTATTTAAAAAAAATCAATAAATTTATATCTCAATAATATATAATTTATTTAAATATGTAAAAAATTTAGATTCAAGTTTTAATTATATATATATAAGTAATTTAATTATTTTAAAAAATTCAAAAAAATAATAGTAATGGAGCGATTTTTTTAACTCCAAATTTACCATGTACATGTTAAATGTTTTTTACATGAGAGCAAAAGAGTACAATCATTTTCGGACGTAGATATTAATTTTTCATTTTTGGACGTAGATATTGATTTTTTTCCCAAACTATTCGTCTCCTTTTTTTTTTTATATATATATCAACATTATATGGCAATTTTGTATAATATAACGTTCCGAAAAATAGATAAAAAGAGATAAATTTTTAAAATATAATTAAAAATTTCAAAATATTTATTTAATAAAATTTTAATTTAATTCAAGATATCCTTATTTAAAAATATAATTTAATAAAATTATTTAAATTATAAATCATAAAATACAAATATAAGATTTATTCTACAACATACCATTTAATCCAAATAAAGGCTACAAAATGAAATACATTTTTAACATAGAGTTCTCTACTTTTTCCTTGTCTACGAGTTGTGCTCTATTTTGTTAAATAATAAAATGGAGGTAAGAAAAAAATTAGGTGAGTTACAAGTAGTTCACTAAGAATTTACTCTATTATATGTTTAACAAATAATAATTTGTGATGCTTGTTTATTAATAAAATTTTATAAATAATAATCATTATTAATATATGATATGAGAAATTTTTATCACAAATTTCTGAGTATACATGAGTATACATGTATCCCTTCGTTTTAGGAAAAAATCAAGAAAAAGTACAGTATAGATATCTTAATGCATACTCATTCAATATCAAATATGTTATGACATAAAGCCAACGCATGAAATCCATCCTCATATATATTGTTCATCTAAATATATGAACACATGTACGATCCAATTTCGAGACACATGTGAGTTTACCTCTATTTTTATGTACGATCATAATACATTGGGCACATGTAGCTATCAAATCACGGCATACGAGCCTTCCTCTACTAGTAGGTTGACTCCAAATACAATGGGGGTCCAACTTTAAGGTCCATGTGAAGTCAACGAATCCAAAATAGACGAAAAACATACGGGATCCAACTCCAAGGTCCGATGTGACCACAATAATTCGGTCACATATAGACATCATAGACGAATAAATCTCCTAAGATACATGTGTATGCAATGTGTATTTGTTGTTTGTTGAAAATTGTTTGCGTCAAGTAATAACCCATAAATATCATATTCATCAAGATAGTGTATAGGTGTACTCCCTACATATAAAATTATTCTCATGATACATGGATATCATTCTCAAATATCATGTCATATTTTCAATGTTCATTTCATGTCAACATTTGATACTCGTATATTTATACAAAACTTTTTCAATGCATGCATAATAAAATAATGTGTTTTTTTCACTTTATTTATAATATATGATGCATGACAACTTGTTATAAAAACAATGTATGAATTTAAAATGTTAGAGTAAGAACTTTTACCTCGAATCCTTGATTTCAATACTTAGATATTTGTCCTTGAAACACCCTCTAAATTGTGTCAAAAAGTTTGAACAACTTAAAGAGAAGATGTATTAGGGTGTAGAGAAAGGAAAAAAGAAAAAATGTGAGAAAATTGATGATTTGGCCACCAATTTATAGTTAATTGAAGGAGCTCGCAAACGGTGAGCGTGAGGTGATAGCAATGTCATGGTGGTAAGGTAGTGAAAATTATACCCAATTTTTTCAATATAATCTAATTTTTTACACCAAATTTTCCCTTTGTATCCCTACATTATAAAACATTATTTATAATTTTTTTTTAAATACTATAATTATTTATATTAAAATTATAGAGTTTTATATATAACTTATAATTTTTAATAGAATATAGTTATATAGATTTGATTATATTTACAATTAATATAATAATGTTGTATTTATTATAAATTATCAAGTGATAAATACTTATTTTAAACACAATTAAGCCGAAATGCAGGTAGGGGCCAGGAAAACACAAAGGGAAGAAATATGAGTTCCCCATGGTTTTCAATTTTCTCATAAAATAATTACAAATCTGCGGTTTGGCCTACTTGTTCTTCACGAATGATTGGCTAATACGAATCCAAAGAATTTTTTTTTTGTTCATTATTATTAAATTCTGAGATGATGATTGATTTAAGAAAGTCTTTAAAAAAAATACAAATCTTTACCAACTGTGTATTTAAAAAAGCTTTGTATCCAAAGTAGTGGTCTTCGATAATAAATTCCAGTAATTCTGGTTTGAAAATGTAAAATAAATAATTAGAAAAAACAGAGATGCTTAAGAGCAACTCATTATTGAATATGTTTATTTTACTTTGCCTTTTCTGTTCATACCAGAACTTGAACGTGTTACCTGGTGCTTGTAAACAAACAGCAGCTGAAGTGGACTGGTGTCGTTTGTTTTCAATATTTAATTATTAATAGTCATTCTGTTTAGCTCTTGGAACATATATACCCAAGACTTTTACAGTATAAAAAGAATGTCAACTTAAGTAATTATATTAAGGTTATATTTATAATTAATATGGGTATTATATTTTTTATAATGAGATGTTTTATTTTATTTATAATATCTATAGTATTAGCGATTCAATGAATCAATAAAACTTAAAAAAAATCTAAATCTAATGGATGTCTTTAAAAATTACACAGGCTATGCACAAAAGATTACAAATATCATATAATTAAATATATTATTAGAATTAATATTTTAGGACTATATAATTTATAAATAATATAAATTTAACATTATATTATCTGGATCATTGTGTAAAAAAAATCAATTGGGATACCTAATAAAACATAGTAGCACACACTCAATCATTTTAAATTAATAAGTTGGATATATTAATTATAATTTTTTTTAGAATTGATACACTTTAATTAACTTAGTGCTTTATTTTTTAACACTTTAATCATTTTTAAAATTTTAGTTTTTTGGATTTTTTTAGAAAAAAACTTAAATATGATCGAATTTATTCTAACTAACATAAGATTGGTAGATGTTTAAAAAGAAAAATATATTTAAAAATTAAGAAAAAGTTAATAAAATGATCAATAATGACTTAAAATGAATAAAATATTTAAAAATATAATAATAATGTAATTAAATTATATATTTTTAAAGAAAAAATGACTAATGTTTTTTGTTGGAAAAGTAGAGCGATTATAAGTGTAATTTTTTTCGATATATATGTGTGTGTGAGAGCTTTGTAAAATTAAAAAAAGACAAAAAATTTAAAAGAATTAAAATATTATAAACTACGATAAAAATTGTAAAATTAGAGCTTAAAATTATTAACATATTCACATATATAACAATAATATGATTAAATTGTACCAGTTTAAATGTGATTAAATTATACTGGTTTAAAGTAAGATGATAAATATATTATATGTGAAAGTAAATTAATGATAAGTAAACTTTAAAAAAAATATGTGTTTTGAAAAAATAAAAAAAGATAAGTAATTAAGTTGAATTAAAAATATAAAATATTTTATCAAAAGATTTATACTTTAATAAGATGTTAGAATATAAAAAGGATGTTTCATATTACTTAGAAAATAACATTAGTGATATTTATTCATTATTTTTAAAATATATTTTTATCATTCTCTTTATCAAACATTAATTAATTATACTTAAAAAAATACATTAATTTTATATTTAACTAACTTAAATTATTATATTATCACATGTTTTAAAAATAATAAATAACTTTTCACTCATTTACTCTCCATTCGTATGTTTCAAACGCCGACTAAATAATCACTTAAAGACTCAATTTGTGTGTTTCATACTTACAATCTCTAAATAAACAGTTTTTTATTTTATTTTTAAAAAAGTGAATTTAACATCCTTAAATATATCTACTAAAAAATAATATTATTATATTTAATTCATCTATTCTGATTAAAAAAAGTAAAGCCAAATTTTTCTACATTAAACATGTTGTAAGTTTTAAATTATGAAACTAATAATTTAAAGAAGAATAAATAATTATAACTTAAATTATTATCAATTAAAAATTAAATTATTAGAAAACAAAGAAATCGCGTATAAAACATGTGAGTTGGAGGTAGAATAAAAGTTATAATCTATTTTTAATAAAACTTTCAAAACTTTTTAGAACTTAATTGAAAAAAAATGTAAAAATATGATGCGATACTAAAAAGATGGTAGGAGTTGACTGACCTTAAAAATGCCAAAATTTTAGCAAGATTCTCGAAAATTTATGTTAATAAGGTCGATTCTATCTGGAGGGAAATCCCTCGTTAATAAAATTAAGCTTACGAGATAGATAGGTTAATTTATTTCAAAGTATACATAATTTTTTATATACATATTAAGATCATTTAAAATAAAAACCTATTTAAATTTTAAGTGAGGAAGAGTTATTTTACTAGAGATTTTTTTTAAATATTTTAATAATTATGAAACTTGAAAACACTTGAATCAAATAATATATATGTCTCTCATTATTACACAAAATTTATTTGTTTAAAAATTATCTTCACGTATATCTCTTAAAATTGTTTAATTAAATGATTTTTAAATTAAATTTTGATCAAACTTATTTAATATTGAATTTTATTGGTGGATTTGTCTTAGATTTAAAATACCACAAAGGTGAAATATTGAATGATAAATTAATTATGAGATAATTTATTAATAATATATCAATTAGATTATTATATACATGAAACTGAACAAAATATATTAGGTGCTTAAGGCCGTGTTGTTCATAACATTTGCTTCACTTTGGAGCTGGACAGTGGGGGTACTCATATGCAGCTAAGTCTTTTTTCACATTAATATTGCTTGATTTTGATGGTATCGTTTTGAAAATTGAAAAGAGTTGAATCATGTTAATTGAAGGAGATGTTATTTATTATTTTTAAAATATATTTTTTACCTATTATATTATCTTTTCATAACAGTTGTTGCAATCACTCACTGTTGAATCTCTGACATCTTTCAGTCGTTGTCTTTAGGAGGTTTCGGACCTACAGTCGTCGTTATTAAGAAGTTTTGCACCATACACACCACTATAATCACCGTTGTCGTCGTGCATCTTACTCCAAAAACCTTTCTGCAGATATCATTATGATCAACTCGACTAGATCTACACAATCGTGAAAGTCTCGTAACCATCGGAGTCCGCACGCTTCCTCACACATCGCTCAAAGGAACTACACGTCTTTTCATGCACCACCACTAAAACCAAACGTCGTCGTGCATCTTGCTCCGAAAACCTTTATGCAGATACCATTGTGATCGGTTCCACCAAATCTACACAATCGTGGAAGTATCGTAATCATTGGACACCGCACGCGCCTGAATGTGCCGCCAACAAAATCTACGCATCAGATTCACGCACCTCACACACCGCACTCTGGTCCAGTGATGTCATCAGTGACACATCCCTAGGGTTGACATCATCATAACCTTCAGTTGACATCACAGTGACTTGCTGCCCGTTGACCTGACCGTTGACTTTTATAATTCAGGTTTTCCCTACCCATTTTTTCACGTAGACCTCATTTTTGCAGTCTATTTTTGCATATTGTGTTTGCAAATGGATAAAAAAGATGTTTTTCTTCCTTGCCCCATTAATACTCTATTGAAGGGGACCAAGAATTACTTATCTTGGTCTCAAGCTATGTGTAGTTTTCTTAAGGGTCGTATGCTCTGGCATTACTGTACTAGTGCAATTATCATTCCTGTCAAAGGAACAAGTGAAGAAGATGTTACCTTCCTTGGTCGCACGATTGAATGGGATAGTCACAACCACATGATCCTCACATGGATTCAGAATACTTCCATTCCCTCCATCTCCAATCTATTGGGCAGCTTTGATGATGCCAAATCAACATGAGATATGTTGGCCAAAAGGTACTCCACTACTCACAGATATATGAAATATCAGTTAATAGTTGAATTGCATCAATTTCAACAGGAACCAGGGTAATCCATCAATGACTACTTTGATCAGCTTTGCTTCCTTTGGGACCAAATTGATCTTTGTGATCCAATTTAGGCATGCTCAACAGATGCTCAACAATATGCTACAGTTAGGGATGGATTTCGTCTCTATGAGTTCTTGATGTCATTTCACAAGGACTTTGAGCCCATCCGAGGTCAGCTTCTTAATCGTAGTCCTCATCCCTCTCTTGATACTATTGTAAACGAGTTGGTTAGAGAAGTAGCTTGGCTTGCAACCCTTCAAGCCTAGAATAAGTTCAATGTTTTGGCTATTACTCCTCTTACTCTTGCCATTGAGCAACCTCAGTAATCAGGTGATTCCTCTGGCTTTAACAATCGTTGTATGTAGAGCAACAAAAGGTTCTATAATTATTGCAAGCATCATGGCCACACCACTGAGACTTGTTATCGTCGCAACAAATCTACTACTATTGTTGCTAATATTGAGCCTACTCCGCTGATGCCTTCTAGTTTAGTAGAGTCTCATTCTTCTGGATCCACTATCAATCTCTCCTCCATTGAACTACAAAATATCATAACTCAGGCTGTTCAAATAGCTGGTAATGCATCTCTTTCCACTACTTTCAATTCTGCTCGGTAAGTCTCAAACTTGGCTTTTTTACTCTAAATGTTGTAATCACATGACACCTCACTCATCTTTATTCTCCAATCATGACCCTGCACCACATCCTCTTAATATGTTTATGGTTCCACCATTCATGGGAATAGTCTAGGTTTTGTTTCGACTTCTACCCTCTCTGTTCCTAGGGTTTTCCATGTTCCTGACCTATCTTATAATTTATGTTCTATGAGAAAATTAGATGAACTAGGATATCACCTTATTTTTTACTATTCTGGTTGTATTGTGCAGGATCCGAGGATAGTGCAAGAGCTTGGGACCGGTCCTAGGGTCGGGCGTATGTTTCTCGTGAACAATCTTCATATTCGACCTGTTTCTCCTGCCTTTGTTGCTGCTGTAGTTTATTTCTTACCTTATCTTGCACTTTGGCATTCTCGTCTTGGTTATGCCTCATCCATTCGGTTACAACAGTTAGCTTCTAAAGATCTATTGGATTTTGTGTCCAAAGATAATTTTGCTTGTACTTCATGTCAGTTAGGAAAACATCCAGATTTACCTTTCAATAATAATAAATCTATCTCTAATAGTATTTTTGAGTTAATTCATTCTGATGTTTGGGGACCTTCTCCTATTACTAGTATTGGTAGATCTCGATATTTTGTTGTTTTTATTGATGATTATTCTCATTATAGTTGGATCTTTCCAATGTAATCTCGATCTGAAATCTTACCAATATACAGTAACTTTGCAAGAATGGTTGAAACACAATTCAACAAACATATCAAAACTTTTCGATATGATAATGCTCTTGAATATACTCAAAATGCCTTTCAAGCTTTGTTACACTCTTATGGCACTGTACATCATCTAACCTGTCTAGGAACCTCTCAACAAAATGGTAGAGCTGAAAGAAAACTTCGTCATATTCTTGACATTGTTCGTGCTCCCCTTCTTTCTGCCAAAGTTCCTGCCCCATTTTAGGGTGAAGCCACTCTTCATACTGTTCAAACCATTAATCGCATTCCAAGCGCTGTTATTCATAATCAAACTTCGTATGAGTGCCTTTTGGGTCATCTCTTGATTATCATTACCTTCGCTCATTCGGATATGCCTATTTTGTTTTTCTTCAACCTCACGAACATAACAAACTTAAGCCTCGATCTAGTAATATCTAGCTTATCCTATAGTCTGTAGAGTGCATAATACATCATATTAATTTGTGTTGAATTTAGAATTTAACCAAGGCTTAGTAATTGTAAAATAGAGGTCACAACTCACAGTCTGTAGATTACATAATACATCATATTAATTTGTCTTGAATTTTAACCAGGGCTTAGTAATTGTAAGACAAAGGTCAGAACTCACAACCATCACACTTTATGGTTGGTGTTTTTTTATTTAACCAAGGCATAATACATCATACTAATTTGCAAAGGAGTGAATATGGGCAAGTTGGAAAACCCAATGTTTTTATTTGGTTTTGAAAATGTTTGGAGAATCACAATATCAATGCGAATTTAATCAAGCTCTAAACAATGGAATGAAACTTATTCTCCTTCCTTGTGTGATTCTTTTAGAAAAAAAATAGAGCTCAAAATGAAACATATACAAAATCAACACAACTAATTTACATGAAAAAACATTCTCGGTGTAGGAAGGGAACAACTACTGCATTTCATCTCCAAAACTTCCACTATCAAGAAAAAATTTGTACAAAAGTTTTTTTTAGATAAAACTAAGGACAAACAATTAACAACATTATCAAGAATACAACTTCTTGGAAACTAATAATTATTTCAAGAGAATGGAGATGTCTAACTCAATTTTGTAGTCACTATTAACGGCTTAAATTTCCCAAAACGATGAGCCAAATCAAAATCTTACCATTCAGATTGAATAGTCTTAAGTTATGAACCTTCCTACAAAATTTCAGCTCCATCGGACCACAAACAACCTTTCATCGGAGCACTTGATGAAGGCTTGTTGGAGAAGGAAAAACAAAAAGCTTTTCTGCCAACTACTGCTGAAAATTCCCTTACTATTGCAGCTCTAAAATCTTTCTCAACCAATTCTAAATAGATTTATTAATGAAGCAATCAAATGGATAAAATTTTCCCTTTCTTTCTCCATATGCCATGAAACCACATGGGCCTTTTTGGGCTCCTCCAATTAAGAAGGAAAACCCAACAAATCTCCCTCTTTCCCGATTAGATGGAGGGATCCGACAATTGAAAAACAAACTTCAAGTTTTTCCCTTGACACTGCTTTTGTCAACATGTTAGATCTATTCTCATCTATATGGATTTTCTCAAGTTCAAGTAATTTATTGTTAAGAGTATCCCTTATCCAATGATACCTCACATCAATATACTTTGATCTTGAGTGAAACGTCGAGTTCTTCGCTAGGTGACTAGAACTCTGATTATCGCAGAACAACACATATTTTTGTTGCTTGAAACCAAGTTCTCTCAAGAACTGTTTCATCCATAACAACTCTTTACAAACTTTCGTTACTACAATAAACTATGCCTATGCTGTAGAGAGTGCAACACACTTTTGCAATCTTGATTGTCAAGAAACTGTTCCCTAGAGAAAGTAATTAGATAACCTGAAGTAGACTTACGAGAATCTTCATCTCTTGCCAAATATGAATCAGTGTATCCAACTAACACTGATTTTTTACTTCCAAAGCTAAGTGTTAACTTGGAAGTACCTCAAAGATATCTTATAATCCATTTTATTGCATCCCAATGCTTTCTTTTTGGATTCGAAAGAAAACGTCTAACAACTCCAACTACATGAGCTATGTTTGGCCTCATACACACCATTGCATACATTAAGCTTCCTACTGTTGAGGCATATGGAACCTTTTTCATATCTTCCTTTTCTTTATCTATTGAAGAGCCTTTACTCGATCTCAACTTAAAGTGGTTAGATAAAGGAGAAGAAACTACTTTAGCTTTATCCATATGAAACCTTTCAAGAACCTTGTTAATGTACCGTTCCTATGACATTTACAACTTCTTTCCTTTCTTGTCTCGACAAATTCAAATACCAAGAATTTGTTTTACTGGCCCCAAATCCTTCATGGCAAAGGACTTACTCAACTACTTCTTCAAATTATAAATTCTTAAAGAATTTCTGCCAACATTCAACATGTCATCAACATAGAGCAATAAAATGATAAAATTATTATCATAGAATTTCTACATAAAAACACAATGATCAAAAGTAGTCTTCTTATAACCATGCTCCCTCATAACTGACTCAAACTTTTTATACCATTGTTTAGGTGCTTGCTTCAACCCGTAGAGGCTTTTCTTTAACCAGTATATATAATCCTTTTTTCCTTTTACCTCAAAACCCTTTGGCTGGTCCATATAAATCTCTACCTCTAACTCATCATGAATAAAGGTAGTTTTCACATCCATTTGCTCAATTTCTAAATCCAAGCTTGTTGCTAGACCTAGAACAACACATATGGAAGACATCTTCACAACAAGAGAGAAAATATCATCAAAATCAATATATTTTCTCTAGTTGAATCCCTTGACGACCAGTTTAGCTTTGTATAGTGATTGTGAATTGTGTTCTTCTTGCTTCACCCTGTAGAGCCATTTGTTCTTCAGAGCTCTCTTACCCTTAGGCAACTTTACCAGCTCAAACATGTGATTGTCATACAATGATTGCATCTCATCTTTCATAGCACCAACCTAGTGTCCCCTATTTTCATCTTCCATTGCTTCTGCATAACATTGAGGTTCCCCTCATCTGTCAATAACACATACTCATCTGTATCATACCGTGTGGAAGGGCGTCACTCTTTGGTAGACCTTATGAATGGAATTTTTGGTTCTGGTAACTGATCAGTAGTCTGGTTATATGTTTCAGCTTGCATAGGAGCATTTACATCATTTGAACCTTGTTAGTCATCTTGAACATTTTGTTCCATTTGTACTGATAAAGGAAGGGGATCTAGGTCAATTAAATCATCGTTATACTGATGGAGTCCTTTTTCTATCTTCTTAACATCTTGCATAGTTTGGTCTTCTATAAACTAGGAATGGGCACGGGGACGGGCGGGGATGGTTTTTGATATAACCGTCCCCGAACTAAATTATAAAACCTATAACCGAAACCGCCCGAAAACCGTTACGATTCGGGGACAGTTTTTTACCCGTGGGTAACGGTTCAGGATGGTTATGAAAAAAACCCCGAAAAAAAACCAAAATATATATATATATAATTTAATTAATTAAATATAATTAATTTTGGGTACGGACGGGTACAATTTTTAGTATAACCGTAACCGATGTTTCATATTCGGTTTTTACCCGAAATCGTCCCCGTCCGCGTCCCCGAATTATACCGGTTAAAAACCAAACCGTGGGTTCGGATAACCGAACCTGCAGTTTTTTTGCCCATCCCTACTATAAACACATCATCACGACTCCTTACCAGTTTCTTCTCAACTGGATCATAAAATCTGTAGCCAAATTCATTGAGACCATAACCAACAAAGATACATTGTCATGTCTTCACATCGAGCTTAGATCTCTCATCTTTTGGTATATACACAAATGCCTTGCAACCAAAAATGTGAAGATGATCATAAGAAACATCTTTGCCAGTCCAAACTTTTTTTGGTACATCAAACTAAAGAGAAACACATGGTGTGAGATTGAGAACATGTGTAACTATATTCAAATTCTCACCTAGAAAGATCTTGTCAACTGAACCTGCAAAAGAAGACATCTTACTCTTTCAACCAATGTCATATTCATTCTCTCAACCAACCCATTTAACTGAGGAGTCTTGGGAGGTGTCTTTTGATGTCGAATGTCGTAATGCCTACAATACTCATAAAAAAGACCTAAATATTCTCTCCCATTATCTGTTATGATGCAATCAATTTCTTTACAGTTTGTCTATCAACTAAGACGTGAAACTGTTTAAACACATTTAATACTTGATCTTTGCTCTTCAAAGTGTACATCCATAACTTTCTTAAACAATCATATATGAAGGTCACAAAATAACTAGCACCACCCAAAGTTCTCTATCTTCATAGGACCACATACATATGAATGTACCAAAGCAAGTATGTATTGTTTTCTTGATGGAGGGGAATTCTTAAAAGAAACTATATTTTGCTTCCCTGCCAAACAATGAGTACATCTTCTTAAACAAACATCATTCATTCCAGAAAGAAGATTCATTTTAGTCAATAATGCCAAGCCTTTCTCACTCATATAAACAAGTCTCTTATGCCATAATTCTACTATGAGCTCATCTGTCACATCATTAATAACGCCTTTGAAAAGTCTTACTTACAGTATGTATAAACTAGAATGCTTGTTCCCACGAGCAATAACTATAGCACATTTAGTAAGTTTCCATTGACCATTAATAAAGGTATTGCAATATTCTTCATCATCAAGTTTACTTGTAGAGATCAAGTTCAAACAAATTTCAAGAATATGCTTTATCCCTCTAAGAAGTAGCATCGTGCCATTATTAATCTCCAAACACACATCTCCAATACCAATGACTAACCAAGCCATCATTGCCCAACTTCACTGTCCCAAAGTCACTTTTTGTATAAGATGTAAAGAAGTCCTCTCGAGGCGTAGCATGAATGAAGGCTTTGCTATTAATAACCTAACTGATCTTGTGACATGCAACATTGACAACATTTTTATCATAAACAACGAGAAAGTCTTTTGAACTAGCGGTGGCAACTCGATCATTTTTCTTGCCAACATCACCCTCTTATTCATTTGTATTTCTTCTTGTTATCCTACTTTAACTATCTACAATATTTCTTGATGTGTCCTTTCATGTCACAATGATGACATTCAATATTAGCAAAAATGTTAGACTTGTTTCTTCCTTTTTTCTTTTCTCTTGAAACTTCTACCTTTACTCCCCTTTCTTCTTTCTGTAACCAAATTCTCTGACTGCTGAGAAGACCCATGTGATTTTATTCTCATTTCTTCATTCAAAACACTACTCTTAGCCATATCCATATTGATTACACCATTTGGAGCTGAGTTACTTAATGACATTCTAAATGTTTCCCAAGAGTTCGACAACGTACCCAATAGACACAACCCCTGAATCTCATCATCAAACTTGATACCCATTCTAGCTAACTGATTGATTATTCCTTGGAACTTATTCAAGTGATCTATCAATGGAGTTCCATCTTGGTACCTTAAAGCCATCAACTACTTTATAAGAAATATTTTATTATTTCCTATTTTTCGAGCATACAACTCCTCAAGTTTATTCCAGAGTGACCATGCATATGTTTTCCACTAATATGATTCAAAACATTATCATCTACCCACTTCGTTATATACTCACAGACTTGTTGATGTAACAAAGTCCATTCTTCTTCAAACAACTTTTCTGGCTTCTCAGAGGTAAATACCAATAAATGAAACTGTTTGACATAAAGAGATCTTCCATTTTTCTTTTCCAAGTGTGATAATTAGAACCATTCAAAGTAATCATTCTACTCAAATTGTTTCCATTATTCAACACAAGAAATTCAACAATAATAATCATAACTCTGATACCACTTTGTTAGGAGAATCACAATATTAATGCAAAATTAATTAAGCTCTAAATAGCGGAATGAAACATATTCTCCTTCTTTGTATGAATCTTTTAGGAAACAAATAAATAGAACTCAAAATAAAACATGCACAAAATCAACATAATCAATTTGCGTGGAAAAACCTTCCCAGTGTAGGAAGGAAACAATCATGACATTCTATCTCCAAAACTTCCACTATAAAGAAACAATTGTACAAAAGTTCTCTATAGATAAAACTAGAGACAAACAATCAATAATATCATTAAGAGTACAACTTATTAGAAACTAACAATTATTTCAAGAAAATGGAAAGATCTAACCCAATTTCATAGTCATTGTTCACGGCTCATATTTCCCAAATCGATGAGCCAAATCCAAATCCCAATGTTTAGATTGAAGAGTCTTGAGTTGTAAACCTTCCTGCAAAATTTCAACTCAATCGAACCACAAACAACCTTTTATTGGAGCACTTGATAAAAGCTTGTTGGAGAAGGAAAAACAGAAAACTTTTTTGACCACTGTTGCAGCTCTAAAATCTTTCTCATCCAACCCTAAATGGATTTATTAATGAAGTAATCAAATGAAAAAAAATTGTCCCTTTTTTTTCTATAGGCCATGAAACCATATGAGTTTTTTTGGACTACTCCAAATAAAAGAAAAAACCCAACAGAAAACACTAAGGTAATGTGATTAAGGTCCTACAATTTGACCTCAATTATATAGGGGGCCTTTTTAGACTATCATTTATGAGGATTAAGGGGTTTATTTCAATGTCTTTAGAATAATTGTTTTCAATTTAGTCATTTTTTAAATTTGAATTTCGAATGGCTTCTTAAAATTCAACTTGGGTTGATGTTCTAATTTATTCTTTTTTTTTTGTTTTTCTATGTTCTTTATCAATTTACAATACTTGTTGTTAGTTTAATGTGATTAGTTATTTTAAATTTCAATAATATGTTTTAGTTTAGACGATTCAAATGAGATCTAATGTAGATCTAATTTTTTATTTATGGGATCTAGGTGATTTGAAGGGACCACCATAGATCCTCTTTTCTCGAGAATTTATATATTCTTTATCAATATATAAATAATTATCTCTCGAATATAGGTTTAGATTCAACGGGATCTTTCTAACTTGTAACAAAAAGATTTTTTTCTTTGATTTGTCGATGTTTGAGACGTTAATATTTTGATTTTGATGATATAAATAATTTTTTTCGAGGATTTTGTTAGATATAGGTCAAGTTTATATAAATCAGGTCATAAATAGGCTTATCAAAATTTGACACAACCACCCATTTGATAGCTTTGTCTAAAACCTAATTTCTTAATCTAACTTTAAAGTCTTCTTTTTAGTATGAAAAATTTAAATATTATAATTTTGTGATAAAATTTAAATGATGTGGTAAGATATGATTAGATAATATTATTGAACTTATATAATCGTATTAAATAAAATTATATTAAATTAATTATATTTATGATAATTTAATGATATATAGTAGCAATGGTAACATGTATAGAATATTGAGATCGGTTATTCCTATAAGGCGAGGATGTACTTGATGTGTATACTTAGAGACTTGTCAAGATGGATGGTGCACTCTTCATTCAGAAGTTGAGACTTGTCAAACATTTCAACCAAAGCGAGTCAAAGGCAACTCATTACACAAGGAAATTTGTATACAAAGTCTAATGGAGAAATGCAAATTGGCCTTAGTTGTTCAATTTCTACGTGTTCAAGAAACTTGTTTTGGTTTTTGTTTTATTAATTTACAGGGATTATTTTCTACGCTATTTATGCATAATCCATTAGAATTTTCTACCAGAAATGGACTTCCATGTCAACCATACCTAACGATTTTGTTGTTTTTCAGCCCAAAATAATAATAATAAAAATAACAACACGAAGATAAAAAATCACTTGATATAATAAGAGAAGATAAAAAATATTGATTATTTATTAAATATTGATTATTTATTATTGCAATGTTAAATATTGATTATTTATTAAATTTTTAAATATGATTGATAGAGATGGCAAAGAAATTAACGCAACAATATTTCATTTGAATTATCAACTCTCTGACCAAAGTATGATCGGTAGTTGGTTTGAGAGATAAATAATCAACAGTGCATGGAGAGGATGAATATAAGGTTACACTTCTTTAAAAGCTTCACCTTCCATTCCATTCCATTTTGGTGTACAAAACTCTAGCTAGCTAGTGTTATTTGAGACGTATCTCCTCCAGAAAATCTTTGTACGTTCATATTCAATTTCGGTGTTTTTTTATTCTGGTACCATTTGGAAGTCTTCCATGCCAAACACACCGTTGTTAGATAGTTTATATATATGTTTGTGTTTTCTTGCTAGATAATTCATGGTCATTATGATTTTATATGTTGAATTTTAATGTGTGCATAAATTACCCCAGATTTTTTAATGTAAGAGACAAGTCGAGTACGAGGTTAATATAGTGATTTTTTTTTACAATAATTAAGCATAAAAAAGAAAGAAAAAAAATTAACATATTAATTAATTAAAATAATACATAATTTAAACAAAATAAAAACATATATTATATATTAAAAATGTAAAATAACTTTACTTTACTTTCCTTTAGTTTTGAAGTCATGCTATATATAAGAGAAGATAAAAAATATAAATATTAGAAGAGTTCACTTAAAGGAATATAAAAAATTACAATTAAAAAAAAATAGAGATACAAAAATTGATAAAAGATGTCTTTTTTTTTTTTTAAGAAAAACACTTCTTATTGATAAAGATAACTTTGCCAAATAAAATTGGCTTTATCGGTTTAAATTGATTTCGACACGTAATATAATAATATTGTGGAAATTGTAATGGATGTTTCCAGAATTGAGATGTAATAGATATTATATCATCAAATCCGATTGATCGGACTTGTATACAGGGCATAACTAATCACATCACGTATAAATTTAATAATAAAAATAAATAATTTTAATATCACTTAAATAATTATAATAAAATTCATGAATTTTATTATTAAATTATTATAAAAAAATTATAATTATTGTTAAAAAATTGAATATTTTTAAATATTATATTTTTTAGATAAAATATACATTTGAAATATAAATTTGATGTTGATAAATGTTATATATTAAATGTGTAATTTTATTTAATTAAAATAAAAATTTAAAACTACCTAAATTAAATTATAACAAGACTAAATAATATAACTTAAATTTTATACTTATGGACTAAAAAATAAAATAAAAATTAAACAAAAAAAGTATAACAAATATGTAAAAATATTTATGTGAAAAAAATAGATAAGATTAATGTTACAAGGTATAAATAATAATAAATATTTATATAATTATATATAGTGTAGTATATACTAGTTAAATTATATATAAGATAAAATATATTATTTTTTTAATAAAATATTAAGAAAATTAAATTAGTAAAATTTAAAAATAACAACAAAATTATTCATTTAAAATTTGTAACAAAAAACTAATATCTTTTATATCCGATTCATATATTTTTACAATTAAAAAAAGTTTAATTCATCATTTCATATTAAACGTCATCCAATTCAACGTCGTTTAAATTGAATTACGATCATTTAAACTTATTTAATGTTTAAATTTATCCAATTTAATGCATTCAATATTATTGATATGTTGCTATTTTTGTTATTATATATAAATTTTATAAGTTATTTAATGTAATTTTTTTAAAATTTATAAGAAGATGTAGAACATTTATTATTCTATTATAATCCAGTCAATTAACACTATATAATAGTAAAATAAAGGTGAAAAATATGTGAGAAATATAAATGAGTATGTAATATAACAAAAGAAAATAACAAATAATATTCAAATAATAAATTTAAGAAGGATATTATTATGTATTTTTATAAAATATATAGACACATTTATAAATATAACAAAATAAAAATCTTTATAAAAAAATTAAGGGACAGGATCACCTTACTTACTTGTACATTATTTATAAGTTATTTTTTATAGTATAATATTTTAGTATTGAATGTCTAAATATGTTTATATATTATATATAACTTAATTGTATTAAGGTTTCAGTTTATCAATCGATAAAAAAACTAATGTTACTAAAAATCACATGCGATTTTTTTTAAAACAACTTAAATAAAATTAGATTATATAATAAATTAAAAATATAAAATATTAGATAAAACAATCCATACTTTAAAAATAACGTTAATATATAAAAAATATATCATATCTATTAAAAAATATTAAAATTATATTTATAAATATTAAAAAAATTCACTTTCCATTTAATTCAAGTTTTTGTGTGTACTATTTATTAACAAATGTATTATATTTGGCGTGTTTATTGTTCCACGTAATTGACAGTCAAAATTACGATTAATCGACAGGCAAAAATTTAATCAACATATTTTTTTCCTCTTTTCTTAAAACTATTTTACTTATTTTTAAATATCAATTATATATATATATATATAATGCATGTAAAAATTTGAAATTATTAATAAAAATTATAATTTAAAATATTTTTAAAAAATATTTATATTATTTTACAAAAACATGCAATCTTATTCCTTAAAATTTTTTAGAGACAACTCATTGAACAATTTTCTAAAACATAGGACCAAAAATATAGAATTAGTTCTCCTTCGACCAATAAATAAATAAATATAAAAATTACATAAAATAATAATTTGCTAAAACAGTTGTAGGTAGATAAGGTGTTTGATAGTTTGGGGTTGTCAAAAATAAAGTGGTAAGAAAAACAATTACATAAAACAATACATTTAAATTTATATTAATAAAAATAAAATTTTAATAATATTAAAAAAGTAAAATTTTAATAAAATTTATTTAGATAAATTTAAATAATAAAAATATAATTTAAATCACAACCAATATAAAATATTTTGATTAAATTATTTTTACTAATAAAAGTAATATAAGAACTAGAGATAATAATAATAATATTTTATAGATTTAAGTTTTGAAATGTGTTCAAGTTAACAAGAATATTTATTTTTGGGAAGTGTGTTATAAATATTGGGGGAAGAAAAAAACACTTCAAAGAAAAAAACAAAGGAAGGTTTCAATTTCTACTAGAGAAGTAGTGATGAGTTAGTACTTTAACAACTTATAAACTAATACAAAAGAAAAAAAAGGAAAGAGTTAAGGAAATAAAATTAAAAAAAAAAACATAAAGCTAAAGACAACATAGGACATCACTATTTTCTGTCTTTTAAAAATGAAACTTTTTTTCCCCACTTCAAAGATGTTACTTTCGGGAAGAAATATTAAATCTAATACAATTTAATACTCACCTCACCGTATATTAAAATATTATATTTAATATAATATAATTCATACGTTACTAATATATTAAAATGTTATATCCAATGTAATTTAATACTTATATCACTTGTGTATTAAACTACGCAATTATTAACCGTAGTACGGTGGTTTAGGTTGAATGCGAGTGATACTCTCACCTTTCCTTAATTTTATTTAATTTTTTAACTTAAAAAATATGTTTTTAAGTTTTTTTATTTGTGAAAAAATATTTAATGTAAATATACATTTAATTTTTTATATAATTTATCATTAAATATAACATAATAACATATTTATTATTTTATATTATATATATATATTAAATAATAAAGATTTTGTTTAAATATGAAAGAAATTTTTTTCTTAAAAAATAATTATACATATTAAAATTTTTTAATTATATATTTATCAAAAATATAAACATGTTATTTTATTATATTTAACAAAAAAAATTAGATAAAAAATTAAATTCATCATTATATCTTAAAACTTTTTATAAATAAATAAACTTCAAAACATATTTTATAAATTAATAAATTAAACATATTTGATATAAACAAAAAATAACATATAAAAATTTCAGTCATTCAATTTAATATATTTAAATTTTAGTTATTATTCTAAGCTCTTTGAAAAAAGAAAAATGTATATTAATTTATATTTTCTTAAAAATAAAATTAAAGTTAATTCAATACTACATTACACGTACAACACAAATTTTATTAGTACATTTGAGATAGTAATGAATTTTATATAATGTATTTATAAATAATTTTTTTAATTATTATATTCATAATGATAAATTTTATATAATAATAGCAACAAACATGAAAAAATAATATGATTGTAAAATTTTATTGTAATTATTTAACGTACAACACAAATTTTATTAGTACATTCCTTCAATAGTGCAAAAAAAAAAAAAAAATTCCTCACAATGCTTTATCATTAGAAAAATATTATAATATTATCACAGTAAATTTTATTATTATTATAATAAAAATATATAAAATATTTTTATATTAATAATAATTTATTTATATTGTGATAATATTGTTATAAAAAAAAATCGTTATATTTTTTAGAATATTAATTAATTGTAAATAAACTTTTAGTTTTAGTATATTTGAAAGCGTGCAGAATATTTAAGTCAGATCTTATCTTTCTAAATAATATAGTTATTTTAAAAGAAATATTAATTAATTATTATCCGGAGAAAATCCGCGGCTAATCCCATTAAATTTTAAAAACAACCGACCTATTATGTAAACACAGCTGAATTATTTAGAATTATATTAAATAAATAAATAAATAAATAAAGATATTTATTAGCTTTTGTAGAAACGGATTTCCTCCTATTTCCCTCCAGCTTTCACATAATCAGAGAGAATTTGTTTCTTAATTTATAGTTAGCCAAAGAAACCAAAATCACTTAGTAAAACACAAACGCCACAAGGAAGTTCTTCGTTGCCTATTCACATTTATATACTCACGATTTTTAGCATTCTTTTGTGATAATAATTATTATAAACAGTAGTCGATCACGAAGTTTTTGAGCATCAGGAGCTCGGATTTTGATTACAGTTGCTTTCTTGTGATTTCGAGCTTTCACAACGCTTATCTTTTACCAGATCTCGTTTTGGCGGTTAGGGTTTGTCTTCTCCGTTACTTCAGTTTTCCAGGTTCGTTTGTATATTGATTTATACTTCATTCTTATTTGACTTTAGTTTTTGCTGAACTTGGTAGAAATATTTGAACTTTTGCTTATTAATTCGTTGAGTCCAAAGAGAGTTAACTTTAAGGCTTGTTTTTCCTTGATCAAGTATGTCATCAGCAATATGATAATTTCGTTATTGTTTTACTAAAAGTTCAAGTTCCATTTCGTTCGGCATTTTACTATAATAAGTTGTTGCTGGATTTTCAACTTTGAAATTTTTAGGAATATGACCCGTTGTGGAATCTTATATTTATATTAAAGTTAATTAAATGCATAAATCGTCGTGACAAAGCCATCTAGAAAATTTTGTCAAGCAAAGTTTACTTTTATTTGTCTGAACTAACCTATTTATTGGGCTTAGTTTATTTTAATGTCTTTGTAATTAAGCAAAGAACAGCTGTTTGTCCTTCTCTATTGTATATTATTCTAAATGGGTCTGTCTTCATTCATGAAAATTGAGGTTTGGTATTAGATGCAAATTTTGGCCTCTATATTTGGTTATGAAGGATTTGAGTATGGGCACTTAGTTTATGGTAACGATTGGTAGTCAAAGAAAACACATGGATGTTTTTAAGTTGATTGAAAATTTCAATTGGATAGTTAGGTTGTGGTGGCTCTTGATTGTCAAAGGGAGTCCATGGTTGCTTTCTCCTAAAGTTGCTTGGTAAAGGGTGATTTCAAAAAAATTATGACGTGGCAGAATTAATGTCAGGATACCAACTCTGACTTCAGTTATTAGAGACAACCTCATTCATAACCATTTCTTAATTAATTAAAAATGCTAAGCATTTGCATCCTGAAATAATTCTTGACTGTATCTTCGATCTATTTGTATTATCTCATGGAATCTTATGATTCCTGAAGTAGTATGCTCCGAACTTATATTCCTTCTCATACCATGTCACACCAGGTCTTGTTTTTCTTCCATGATGGTTGCTGTTTCATTTAAAGGACAACTGGAAACTCAAAACCTGTTAGATAATGTCCATATAACCTTCATTCTGTGATTCTGTCCATTTTTTGTGAATGTGTACTCAGAAGATTGTAAATAACATGGGAGTCTTTGCACTCAGGTTCATACTTTATGGCCTATTTCTATTTGAGAGAACTAACTTTTGTTTCAGTCAAAATATTTGGCTAGGACTTCAAAAACGTGTCACCAAGTTATCCAATATTTTCATCTTATTGGCTGCAGTTCAGTTAGTAGAAAGTAGAAAACCAAACGAGACTATGAGGCTTATCGTTACAACTTTTATTGGAATTGTTTTCGGTTTCTTTATAGGCATATCCTTCCCGTCGTTGTCATTTACAAAGGTACAAAACACAATGTAATCTTGTAGTGTTGTATTTTTCCTTTTCTTTGTTTCATTAAGGCAGATCCCTTCAAAATGTAAGTAAGTTTTGAGACATTTGTACTGTGGTATGGCAGCTGAATGTTACATCTGGTCTTCTTCCTTCTGATCTCTCGTACGTAGAAGATAGAAAATCAGGCATTTCTTCCCAAACACTTCTAAATGCTTGGTCTGTGTTGAAAAATAATAACCGAAGCTCAACTCAAGATCAACATTCAAATGATACATCAAAGGTATACTTTCTACTTAAATTTTGTGCTACTTGATTGTCTATATTGCAGGCTGAACATGGATTTGAAAATCCTTGTTTTGAATGGGCATACTAACTTTGTGGCTGATTTTTAGGACCATGTCATCATAACCAGATAATTAAATGCATTTCATCTTATGGATAATTTTTACAAAACTTCTTACAAAGAAAATATTTAGTTGGGTTATTTTCGTTGTTTTATATGATTGGAAGTATTATTCGTTGATATTTTATGGAGAGTGCATTACATGTCCTGTTTTATATGATTGGAAGTATTATTCGTTGATATTTTATGGAGAGTGCATTACATGTCCTGTTTTAGAGTACTTTCATTAAACTGATCTCTGTTACAGATTTGGGTTCCATCAAATCCCAGAGGTGCAGAAAGGCTTCCACCAGGTATAGTTGCAGCTGAGTCAGACTTTTACCTCAGAAGATTGTGGGGTAAGCCCAGTGAGGTGTGTATTCTACCACTGATTAATCGCTAGAGTTAATCTGATCTTTACGGGTGTTGAGAAAGCCAGTGTTCCTGCTGCGTATCTGAATATAATGCAAAATGAACCCTGTTAGTGATATCGATGATCCTATTTGTACAAGGAAAAGTTTTGTTGTTACTGATTTCCTGTTTTCTTGTGCTCAGGTAGTTGGTAATGAAATAAGTAATTGGTAATGAAATAAGTAAGATTACAAAATAAT
Organism: Hippophae gyantsensis; assembly: GCA_030763125.1. Lineage (NCBI taxonomy): Eukaryota > Viridiplantae > Streptophyta > Magnoliopsida > Rosales > Elaeagnaceae > Hippophae > Hippophae gyantsensis. The sequence goes on along the minus strand of CM061039.1, from coordinate 19,194,347 downwards.
GAAGTCATTTGACACATAACTGATCGAGTATCAATAAATTAATACTTCTGGTGTTAATATAGTGATGTAATAATCTATGATTCCAACCATGAGGTATTTTATGAGGGTATCATTTGCAGGACTTGACCAACAAACCAAAGTACCTTGTAACCTTCACTGTTGGTTATGATCAGAAAAAGAATATTGACGATGCGGTGAAAAAGGTGCTTGTGTATTTCTCTTTCTTTCACTCTCCCTCTTCTCAGTGTGCACGACACTAAATTTGCTTATCCTCCAGTTCTCAGAGAACTTTACTATTCTATTATTTCATTATGATGGCCGAACATCCGAATGGGATGAATTTGAGTGGTCAAAGCGGGCTATCCATGTGAGTGCTCGTAAGCAGACTAAATGGTAAGGAATTATCCCTAACATATTTTCTTATGTTAATTACATCTTTATCATGATTGTAACCTTACTCTTAAACATTGTTTAAGGTGGTATGCTAAGCGATTTTTGCATCCTGACATTGTTGCTTCATATGACTACATATTTATATGGGATGAAGACCTAGGAGTTGAGCATTTCAATTCAGAAGAGTGAGTTTTCTTCTTATGAATTATGCTTACTTCTTTTTTCACTCTACTAAATGATTTTGCTATGCTCCTTTCCATTTTTGTTACAGATATATAAGACTAGTGAGGAAGCATGGTTTGGAAATTTCACAGCCTGGTTTAGAACCTAATAAAGGGCTAACATGGCAGATGACAAAAAGGAGAGGTGACAGTGAGGTTCACAAGTAAGAATCGGACCTATATTTATATTTGTTTTAAATCAAATCAAAGTTTATATGTAGACATTATCTTTAATTATTTCAGAGTAACAGAGGAGAAGCCAGGCTGGTGCAGTGACCCACATCTGCCTCCCTGTGCAGCGTAAGAACTGATTTTAAATAGTTGGTTTATTTGCATTTGTTGTTATTGTTTTATACAGGTTTTAGCTTCTTTTCAGGCAATGAAAATTATTATTCCTTTTTCTGTTCTTCCTTTGATGATCAGGTTTGTTGAAATCATGGCACCAGTGTTTTCCCGAGATGCATGGCGCTGTGTATGGCATATGATTCAGGTAGAGAGGACTATTCTGATGTCTTAGTAAGCCTTGTTTATTGTGTCCTTAGTTTTCTTTGCCCATTAGTCCAAACTTATGATCATAACGCTAAGTGAATTGTAGAATGACTTGGTCCATGGATGGGGTCTTGACTTTGCCCTTAGAAAATGTGTAGAGGTTAGTTCCACAACTCTGCCCCACTTGGATCTGTCTCACCGTCATTCATGTAATTAGAACTAATGATTTAACCCAAATTTCTCAAAAACAGCCTGCCCATGAGAAAATTGGAGTTGTCGATTCCCAGTGGATTGTTCATCAAACTGTTCCCTCTCTTGGAAACCAGGTAATTTAAGATTTTCAACCACTGATATGTTTTATAGCCTTTGTCTTGAACGTGCATATGGGAATGAAATACTAACACTAGTCTTTCACATTTGATAAGGGCGAAGCAGAAAATGGGAAGGCACCATGGCATGGGGTATGTAAAACCACTTTTCATTATGTTTTCTACGGCATGTATCAATGTGCCAGTGTTGTCGGTTCTTTATTTCAGTATTTTGTTAATGAAGTCTGCCACTGATGAAGTACTTTGTTCCGTACCAGGTAAGGGAGAGGTGTAGAAAAGAGTGGACCATGTTTCAAGATCGTTTAACAAATGCAGAAAAAGCTTATTATAGAGAAATGGGGATTGATCCTTCCAATTCCACTGCTCGATAGGGAAACAATATTGACGATAAAGGTGCATACATAATCATCACCACAGCATGTTAGGCGCGTTAGATATATTTGTAGATTCCATTGGCTTTGTTCATTAAAAATCTTAATTTCTATAATATTAATCAGATCATAATATAATTGATTCTTTCTTTCAAAAGTGGTTTCAGAGAAAGATGTTTGGAAGAAAAGTATGAGCTCAAAATATGTTTTTTGAGCCTCGCTTATGTCAAATTTTTTTTTCTCATAAGCATAAACAAACATATCTCTAAATCATTTCTAACACATATTATATGTATTATAAGCTTTATGTGAATAACGTGCATAGATTGACTAAATCAAAAGATATGAATTGTAAGTCTTAAAAAACTCCACACTTTATTCCTCAGCTTTTTATTGTGTGCAAATTATACAAAAGTTGGATCTAAATGTACATAAAATAAATAGGAGATTGAGGTGTCTATATACTATTTAAACAGAGGTGGGGGGATCTACCGATCTAGTCGACCCTTTGATTTGATTTGATTTTTTAAAATTTAAAATATCGACCCATTATCATTTTGGTTTCACTTTAATCTTCTTTAAAAAAATATGTTTTTATATTATAAAAAATTATACATGCACTGTATTTTTAAAAATATGAATAACATAATAACATATGTGGTATGTCATGTAATCAAAGCTTATTCTTATTCTTATTGATGTGGGGGAAAGGATAACAACAAAATAAGAATACAAATTCAGTCTGTAATAGGAGAATCAATAGGAATGTTTTCATGTGAGCACATGAGCCGGTGCTTATCTATTAGTTTATTATAAGAAACTTAAGCTACAACCATGTGGGTCTGTAGCGTAAGATTGTCACATGGCTAATCTACTCTTATTCTCCTTTTCGTTTTTTTCCCCCTAGTATGTAGACAAAGTTGGCTTGGTGATTAATTTGCCAAGGTTTAACATGCTCCCCTAACGTGGGAGCCGTGGATTACCCCTTTCCATGTAGTCATTGTCTTAGTGGAGTCGATAGAACAATTCTATTTGACCTGGCCGCCAAGGAATACAGCCTCTCCTGTTTGACTTTTAATGGCTGGAAGTTTGACTCTTTCTTCGTTAATGTGTTCTTAATAATTGTGAGAGTTGTTGAGATTGGTTCGATTTTTGGAGAAAAAACTTAAAAAAGAAGTCAGAATAATTAGTTGTATGTGTGGATTCTTTAAAAGTTTTATCTATTTATAGAACATTATATATACATATGTCAATTATATAAAATGTATACATATATAGAATGTTAGAGAAATACAAACGGCAAAAAGTGATACACTTTATGGTTTGAGTTCGATTATAATTCGAACGGGTAATCGACCTTATAGGTAACATTGTTCTCTCGCGACCAAGAGAACTCTTGGTCGGCCCATATGTCTAAATAAAAGTATTGTAAATCATGATTTTTATGGGAGAAATTATTTATTTTTTTGTTAATTATGTAAATAAAATTTAAGATTAATATAATTTTTATTTAAAAGAATAATCATGAAAAAAGAAAATATTTTGATTAATAAAAAATATATTTAAAAATAATAAATAATACCTTATTAAATAGGTGTATTCGGTGTCAGATTATATGCATCTTCCTTGAATTGAAGATGGAGGATGGTCCTTAATCATCCCCTTCGATGAAACTAACGCTCTTCACTGTTAAAGTCTAATCTTAGATATTAAGTAATCATTACCCTTAAAATAGAAAATGAGCTTTTTTCTAATTTTTTCTGTTGGTATTAGAAAAGAGGTTATAGAAGGATTAAAAAAAATTTAAATTTTAATAAAATTATAATAAAATATTAATAATTGATATATATAAATTAAAACATTATTATTTAAATATAGATAAAATAGTGATTAAAATTAAAAAAATAAATAATATAGAGAAAAAATGATACATTAAAATATTATGATTGTTATTGAACGGTAGAATAATAATTAAAATAATAATTTTAATTTTATTAAAGCAATCATGCTAGTTATAATCTAAGTTTAATTATAAGATTGCTTATGAGTAGATTTTTTTCTCTTAAAATCAACATAATAAAAAAAATTTTAAACTGAAAGAATAAAGTAACCAAATGAAATAACTACTATTTTACTACTAGCCTTTTAATGAAATACTTATTATAATTTTTTTATAGATTTTCTCACCCTTTCTGTTCTGGCGTAATATCTAATGAACAAAACGTATTTATCTTGTGTGTATGATCTGTTTCAAAAACAGTGTTCTAAAATAATTGAATATATATTTTAAAACAGGTTTATAAAATATGACAAATAATGATTTTAATTTATGATTTATTATTTTTAATAATTGATTTTATAACTTCTAATTATTCTGTAAAAATAATCACTAATATATTTTATAATAATTTATATTCAAGAAAAAAAAAAGTCAGAGACGTGTATTGTAACACTCTCTGCTGTTTGATTTTTTTTCTTTCAAAAATTTAAAAAATTATAAGTATAAAAATTATAAGACCTCATTTACCCACTAGAAAATATATTTGGTAAAATAAAAAAAATTAAAAATTAAAAAATCTTCTTTTTTTCAAAGTTTATGAGTTACCTTGTATTCTAATAATGACTCCTATAAAATATAAAAATTAAAATTAAGAATTATTATCAAATATATCTAATTAAAAAAACACTTAAAAAAATTAAAAATCAAGAATCAAAATTATTATCAAATATATTCTTAATCTTTCCAAAAAACCTTCTTCCTAAAAGAGTTTTTGAATCCAAAAAATATTGGAAAATTTCCTAATATAAAATCGAGTTTTCTAGTAAGTTTGGGTTTGAATATGTAAGTTGTTGATTTCAATATATACATATATAAGATTGTTACACGCGTGTAACTAGGTTGCACAAATAATATTAAACTGTATAATACAATATAGATGAAATGTAACCAAAGATTAAAACCATATGACAGAAAAAAGAAATAGGAAAAAAAATAGCATAGTGATTCATGGATTTAAAAAACTATCAAAGGTGCTTTTTTTTCCATGAAAAACTTATCAAAACTAATATTTCATTATTTTTCAAGACTTACCCCTTACCTTAGGTCATAACCAATTGAATCTCATGTCACAGCTTAAAAAGGTTTACTCTTCAAATTTTTTCCCGAAATTAAATTAAAAGTAATGAACCTAGGATCAAAAATTAGGTACAATTTTAGTTTTAAAGAAAAACTTCTATCAAATTCAAATTCGGGCTCAATAAGCTAATAAACATGAAAAAAAATAAAATATAATATAAATCACAATCAATTTAGGGTTTTCAAATTTATTAATCATGTTTTATCATTTTTGAACCTTTTGAATTGTTCTTACTCTCCGTTTCCTAACACCATTTAAAAAAAATTAGTCCCAAGTCTCTCTCTCCTTTCCCCCCTATTTTGCATATCAAGATAGTGTTAATATTGTTTATTATCCCTATCTCTTTATTCTTTTGTTTGTTCTAGATTACTTATTTTTGAGCTATTACAAATTGCTTATTACTTGCCTGAGAGACTTTTGACTTTTAATTGTTTATTTTTAACTTGTTATAGATTCATTGGGTTATTTTGTGATAATTAATATCTGTATCTTTTTTACTATAAGTTTTTTAAAAATTTCACCTTAAGGCTTAAGCTTCAAATCTCTTTAAGGTTTACGCCTAGCTTCAATGGAAGTAAAGTTTGTTTCCCCCTTTTAAAAATCTGAGTGATTAAATATTACAGCAAGTATATAAAATTAAATTCAATAAAATATTAATATATTAATTGTGTTCTGTACTCAAAGAAAAATAGGTAAAGTACATGACGATAAGAGAGCTGAAAAGGATGTATTTTTATCCAACATATCGATACTTAGAAACCCATTTATGGAGCTCCGTAAAGATAACCAGTATCAAAATATTACAGACTCAAGGTCTGGGAACAAAACTGAGGATAACAAAAAGAGTGCTATGAAGCCCTTTTTTTATTCATAGTGAAGATGAACTAATGTTAAATATCATAAATGTCTAAAACCGTGTATGTCGGGCAAAAAACAAAGAATACCTGCTATGTAGGAACAATAACATGGTGTTACAACTGTTCCTCCTCCATTAAGCGAGCAGAAAAGCTCTACCTTACAATGAACTCAAATCCATGAAATGAGAAATATATATGTATATATAAATATTTACATCAGTAAGCAAAAGGGGTATCATGTCAGTGATGTACCAGAGTAGTCTATTGTTCAGTATGACACTTCAGAAGGAATCACAAAATGCTGCAATTTCAACTAACCTTTACAAAAACAAACATCTCTCTTATTCAAAAGAGTCATCAGCCACTCTCTCTAATGCAATTACCAGGCAAGAGAAATTTATACTTGTTAGCATTCTCCAAAAGGTATGATGGAAGATGAACAGCCGAGAATGAATGAGGAATAGGCCCCATTTTCCCAATGATTTCCTTGAAAGTGTATTCTTCTGGGAGCATATCAAACAAATCGGCTCCTTTACATATTACTTTCTGTACTCTTTCAGGATTTAGAAAACGAGAAAACCTAACTCTGTCAAAATGGCTGTATGCTTTCATTTTGAATATAAACTCACTGATATGGCGAAAGCAAAAGCTACAATGCCATCCTGCATCTGCTAAGATGTCGTCTGTCTGGCGAAAATGTGCATACCTAGTCTTTCCAGTCTGATATCTGTGGACTGATGCTCTCCAACTGTTATTATCCACTAGAAACTCAAAAGAATAAAGATAGTTCTTCAGCCGTAGATGAAGGATGGAAGGTATGTCATCACACCATCTCAGCAGATTAATAGTGTGCCTGCTTGGGATCTCGTCAACATCAGACATTATCAGCAAGTCATCATCAGAAATACCTGCAATTTTGAGAAGCTGATCCAATGCCACTCGCTGGTATGCCTCCTCAATGAAGGGGTTTTCCCCTTTCTTAGAATGTCCTGCAATCGTCCCATAAGTCAACCGAGGCTCAATAAATTTGAACTGATCCCGATGAGTGGAAAAAACCAGAGGCTTAGGTAACCCAGTGAATGTTGAGTTTGATTCAAGAAGAACAAATTGTGTCACATAGGGATACAATTCTTTCCATCGGATGGTCAGAAGGTCCAATTCATTACTGAACAATACAGCATCATAGACACGCCTTGGGTACTCTCTGATTCCCCAACCATGAAGCTTACAAAGGTTCTCCATTGTCACATTTTCATTATAGTAGTGAGGTATATCATAAAAAGGTTTAGGAGGCTTTTCCCACAGTGGGCGCAGGAAATATGATATATTCTGTCCATGCATATAGATAACAAATATGCATGTTGGAATAAGTGCAAAAAGAAGAATGTAGGTCTTGAGGTCCAAGCCACGAATAAAACAACGGATCCTTGACATGCTCAACATTCTGCTTGATTCCTGTACATAAATACCAAGATTGTAAGTTTCAATCGAAGCTTAATAAACAAAAATTTGGTTTAACAATGAAAGCAGTTTGATGACATAGTGACAAGTTATCTCTATTTGCAACAAAAGCATGGTAAATTTGGTATTAAAATGAAATGGCTTCTCTCTGAATTTCTTAAGATTTGTCAATTCCTCTCAAATCCCTTAAAAACATTCAATAGAGTACAGTAGCAGGTATGAATATCTTACAGCTACGATAGTCAATAGCCACAATCCACTTGGTCACACAAAGGCAGTTATAAGCATTGCGGGCAACAAATCAGAGCTATATTTATACATCATTTTACCGGAAACTTCAGAGATTCAAGATTCTAACCCAATTCCTATTCCTATGCAAAAATATATCATAAACCAAGCAGACTCAAATGGTAAAATAATACCAATTATCTGAAAACAAATAGAAAAAAATATATAAAAGGGTGGTATGATGGAAGCAATAGATCGAATCATGTCTTTAAGCATCATAGTTCAATAACTTCAAAATTTAAAAATATATGAAAAATATAAGGAATAAAGAAAAAAAAGAAGAAGAGATACCTGGCCACAAACATCACCACAGATATCATCGGTCTTTTTGGAACTGTAATATCCTCCTCCTTCACCCATCATCCACCACATTTTTCAGATCAATCAATTGTTGTTCTTGCAAATTCAGCAATTGATTGTATTAAATCGACCTTCTAAATCACAAAGACGCCGAAAAACCTAATGGCACAATAAAAAAATTCAGCTTCAGATTGAGTTTCACCACCGATCTTCTTCCTCGAATTAGAAATGGAAAATTCAGCCCCTCTTTCTCAATATTAGGTATATCCAATCCAAGCTCTTATCAGTTTCTCGGATCAGAAAAATACGCCCAATAATTTCCAAAATTTGACGAAGAAAACAACAATAATAATAAAAACAAACAAATAAACGATGAATCGATGAAATAGTTCAGAGGAGATGAAATAATCTGATTAAATTAAGACAAGAAGGAACAAGTTGAAGGAAAATCACTCTTAGGTGTGTGCTGTGGCCTCTCTGATGTTTGGAGGAGGAAGAAGCCGTTTTCCTTTGTCCTCTATAGGAAAACCTTTTTTATTTACCGTCCATTATTTATTAAAATATTTCTTTTTTTTTATTAAAATATTTCCATTGAATATTTGATTTAAGATTTACGAAACTGCCATTGAATGCATCAACTTTACGTAAAGGAATCGAGGGTGTTAACGTCATTAAGAGGATGAACCGTTGGAGAGGGTGGGAGTGGGACATAGTCTGATAGTCGTGACGACACGTGGACCAATGCCAACGACATGTGTCAGTGTGTGTGTCGTGTGGGTCTTGTTTTCGCTGGACGTGAGACGCTCTAAATTTCAGAATCGTATTCGTGGAAGTCTGGTTCGAGGACTTTTCATTGCTGGCCAAGTCTACGCGGATTCTGACCTAAATAGTCTCATACGTGGCAGTTTGTTTATTGATTTGCAAGTAAAAAGTTTACTATTGAGTATTAAAGATAAAATTTAAAAATATTTAAATACTAAGCTACTAAGCGACTAAGCGTGGCATTAAAGCATGTAAATATTAAGGGTTATATTTTAGTATGCATAAGTTATATATTGATAGAAACCTTAATAACTTTAATTATATTTTTTTGTTGGAAAGGGTCCCACCTTTATTTTAATTATATTTTTCTTTTTATTAATTATTTTTAAATAAAAATATAATTATATTTTTTTTCACTTACATGTAACTCTAGGATATTTTTTTTCATCTAAGTATTTATATATGATGATTTATTTCATATTTATTATGCTTGTAAAGTTTATGTTTTTTTTATCAATTTAGATTTTTATCTAGATTTGTATAGTTTCAAAAATTATAAAAATTATAATATGATATCAATATTTTAATTTTTTTAAATAACAATAAATATATCAATTAAAATAATCAAACAATTTATTTAAAAAACCTTAAAATAAATCAAATGATAAAAAAACTCAAAGTTTTCTTAGTGTATTTAAAAATGTTTTTAGTTTTAATTTAACGATTTTGATTGTCGATGTATTTAAATTGATAATTTTTTTATCAAGATTGTAACTTTTAATTTTTAATAAAATTCTATTTTCTTAGAACAAAGTTGTATATTTTTGTTCAAAAAAATTTAAAATATTAAAATCAAGGGTTTAGATTCAAGCTTGAATAACTAAACTGATCTATTTGATTTTCTTGTTATTTATATGCCTTTTAATTTTATTTTTACAAATACATGCTATACAAATTTAAACTATGCATATTCTAATTCATTTAATAATACTGTAATAAAATTTAGTATATTTTCATTTAAGTAACATGTTCTAACTACAACAAATACTTTCTAAAAAAATAAAACTTATTACTTATATTAAAAAGATTAATTAATTGAGACTAATAAAGAAGAAATTTTTTTTATTTAATATAAAAATTATAATTTTATTTTCTATCAAGAATCAATCTACTACTTTAAGTATTTAATTTCATTTTAATTATGTATTTTGTTACTATAACCATTAACACTAACCATTCATGCTATTAAATTAATCATGTGTTCAAAATTTAAGTACATTTTCAAAATTACGGTCCTTCATCGCATGTGAAAAGTATGACCAATTAAAAATACCAAATTTTTTCTTAAATTTAAAACGCATGGTAATCAAATTATCAACTTAATAGCATGAAAATTTACTTTTTATGATCATGGTAACATAAAATTTGTAGTAGATAAAAAATAAAATGTTGGAAAAACTAGATGTAAATGAGAATTTATATTGAAACATTTTATGTACATTTTTATATAATTATAAAATATAAATTTTGTACAATATATAAGTAATACGAGACATATAATCTCAAAAGATTAATATAAAAAAAATTAAGTTTCATGCTACTTATAAACATTACAATACTATATTTCTTAATCAATATGAGATACTATTTTAATACACTAACATCTTCCTAAAAGTGTATGTCATTTGACCTTTGTATTTTTAGTTATTTTTATTATATTCTAATTATATTTGGATCACTTATATTTCTTACTTTTTGCAATAAATACAAGTGATCGATTGAAGTTTTGATACTATATAAATTTGTATAATGCATAAGAAACATGAGTTATCTAATCATAAAAGGTTTACCTCAAAAAAAGGTAAGTCAGGTACTACTTATAAACACTACACTAATATATTTCTTAATCAATATAAGATATATTTTGTAAGTCTCATTGTAATCATGTCTATGTGTTAGCTTTCCATATGCAAAATACATTATTTGTTTTATTTTATTAGGTGTTTTGTCATCCTCTATATAAGATTGGTTAATAAATATCAGTAATACATACACACATAGTTATGAACATTTTTTATGAAAGTATGTTTACACACACTATAAGGTTAGTTTTCTTAGTATGCATGCTAGGATGAGTGTTGGTTTTCAACTAATGAGCATACGAGTGAGCGAACATTGTTGCTCTTTTGTTTGGTTTTGGGTGTAGGTATTTGTGGAATTTAATTGGCAATCTTGGAAACAAAAAAAATATTTTTTAGCACCTCGTCCAAAGCTCTCCACCACCTTTAGTGAGGTGGTCGTTCAAGGCTCTATAAATACCCTTATTTCTTCTTGTTTGGCACCAAAAAAAATTAATGAAACTCTATCAAATTGACATCTCATTTTTTTTAGATCATTAAATCTTGAGTGTTATTCAGTATTAATGATTCATGACAGTGTGAGCAAAATCGTGCTTTTGAGTGGTGAGTACTAAAGATGATGTTTATGAGTGGGTTTTATGTGTGAGACAGGTGTTGGTTGATAATTGCCCTTGTATAACTGTTTTTTATATGAGAATAACTCTATGGAAATGGGTTGAGCTAAGTTGTATAAGTTCTCATATCTCTTGGTTGTGTGTAATAAGATATATTTATTGAGTATTCGAGTTCCAGAGGGATTATGTTAATAGTCTATTTCATACATTACTAGTCCGTGGATTTTGATCACACCACTTAGGTGGTGTTGGCTTTGTAGGTAAGTTAGGTTCATATATCGAACCAAGTCATTGTGGAGACACCAATAGGCAATTACGATAGAGGTCTCAACTAATAGATGTAGTATTGATTTTATTTCTTTTAGAGTTGTAACTGTTATATTGATTAGTGAATTTTTTTTTACTGGGTTATTACCATAAGAAAATCGAGGATGTTACCATATAGATAGGGGTTCTATGTGGGTTTACCTCATTATATCGGGAGTTATGCATGCTCGAATATATGGTTGGTACAATCAAAGTTTAAATGGTACATGTCTATACATACTGAAGTTTAAAATCTGATTAAAAAGCTTTTGATATTTATCACATGCTTTCCATTTGCTTGATTCACTTAAGCATTTCTTGATGACATATAGAGTAAACATGTTTTTCACAACACATATTGAACATGAAATCAATTTTTTAGTCATACCCTTACATGAATGCATTATGGATTGATAGCCTTGTGGATATTTTATTTGAATATTTTGGTTAATCTCAAAGGCCCATTTGGTTTTTGTCCTACCTTACCTCTTATTTCTTCCACTGGTTTTTTCTACTACATTTGTGCTTAGATGATGTAGAGTTACCTTTTTTCAAGATGATATTAGTAATTTATTATCTCTTCCCATTGTTTAATTTCATTCTTTTCTTATTATCCATTTTGAGTTTGAAATTGTCATAGATATGCATCGATTTCAAGCTTTTGCTCAGGATTTAGTGATTTCTTATCATGCTGATGTACCTCTTACTCATGATTCATCCATTCCTTCAACCTCAATCAGATCTAGCTCTACTAGTTCCAAAGGCCTTCTTCACTCTAGTAGTTCTTTTATTGGCCCATTATTATCCATGTTTTCTTTGTTTGGTAGAGGTGAGCACTATGTTCCCTTTGAGCCCAACCATTCCTTTTGAACTGTTAGCTGCCAATGTTCTTAATCCTCAATCTATTTCACCAGCTTTTACCTCTACCGTTGTTGGATGATCTTCTCGATATGATGTTCTTGAGAACGTTGTTACAAAAGAGGGAGAATGAGAGTGTTAAACATTTTTATTTTCCTTGTTGCATTAGTTTGTTTCAACTATCTCCTTTAAAAATTTGTAAAATAATGTTTACTTAATAAGATTGAGTTTGTTATGTTCCTTATTCTCTATTCGTTTATCCTCACATGTGTTTGTGCATTTTGTTTGCTTCCCTATTTCTATATTGCTTATATTCTACTATGTGTAGGTGCTTTTATTTTGGGAAAGTTTTGAAAGTGTAGAATCCATAACATGTTTATTACCTCTTGACATCACTTTGTATGAACCTCATATAAATAGGACTGTTAGCATGACATGTTTAATGCATAGTTTGTATTTTCCTATTTCACATGTCGTTTATGTTTCTACATGCATCTTTGTTATAGTGAGGTATTGCATGTTTATCGCTTGTAGTTGATAGCCTAGTATTTGTTGTTGAAATTTATGACACATGTTTTCTTTGGTAGACAATGATGTCTTTCCATATGCGTGCATAGTATGGAGTGAGGTTATAGGATTGAATACACCCAAGTATTGTTGGGGAAAGATAGTGGAATCATTAGAAGTGTGTAAATTTGGAAGATAGTTGGACTCTTAGTCAATTCCTTCTTCGAGATTCGTTGACACATTTAAGTGACATTTATATTTAGGGAAAGATTATTGAGTTATTAAGAGTATGCCAACTTGAAAGATAGTAGGACTCCTAGTCAACATCTTTTTACAGATTCATTAACACATTTATGTGCCATTGGTGTTTTACTATCCGTTCTATCGATGTGTTATATGCACATTACGAAGAACCTTATGCCTTCCCACAACATGTATACACGTATAAATATGGGGCTTTGTGTTATGTATCTTATTACGGAGATTTTTTCTATCTGAACTACTCTTGACTTGTCTATACATTCAGGTTGTTGTTCGTTACATGTTTTTACCTTGTATTATCTCCATGTTATTCTTTGTATTTCTCGCTTGACTGCACGTGTTACTTATTTTTGTGTTTGCTCTAATCACTTCTGTTGTACTGCATGAGTATTAGGATTATTGCATTTCTGTTTGATTTCTCTCTTTAATTTAGAGGTGTGGCATGTTGCATATTGTGTGTATGCTTGCTTTGACTTTCCATATTAAAAAGGGAGAGAAGTGTGCACAACTTGGGTTTATTTTTGCATTGTATTTGTGTGTGAACATGTTATTTACTACACGAAGATGATGAGTGCAGTTTGCATTGCATAATGATTATCTGATATGTATACACTTATGGAGAGTGTTGTATATGTTCAGGAGAGTTTGCATTTTTGTGTTGCATGTAGATTGTGTTTGTTTGTGCTATATGTTAACTGTGCTTAGCCTATAGTTGTTCATCTATGTAGGGGTAACACAATAGTAAGCCTACATGATACGTTCACATGATATGTGTTTGTTTCATGTGTGTAGGTTACAAGTTTAGAGTGAAGTCTTCGTGCTTCATTTGTGTTGTGTGTAGTGATGCTAAGATCCTCATGTTTCAGAGTGACATAATAGATGAGATGTTACATAAAGATGGATGGAACGTATAAGTTGGATGCACTTCCTTTAGGTATGTTTTTTGAGTTTGGGTGTGCATCGATGTTTTTTTCATGGGAATAAACATCTTAAGGTCATAATCATGATCATTTCATGATAGATGCAAGTACGTATTCAATTATGTAGTGTTTTGACAAAGAAAGCCAAATGGGGAGATTGTAAGTCTCGTTGTACTCGTGTCTATGAGTTGGCTTCCAATGTGTAAAACATAGTGTGTGTTTTATTCTACTCTGTGTTTTGTCACCCTTTATATAAGATTGGTCACTATAGATCAGTAATGCACATACATATATAGTTAGGAACACTTTTTATATGAGCATGTCTACATATACCTTGGAGTTGGTTTTTGTAGTGTGCATACTAGCTTAATATTGGTTTTTAGCGAGCCAATGTTATCGCCACCAAGCTTGCCACTAAGCTTACCACCATCCTTGCCACCACCTTTGGCGAGGTGGTCATCTGAGGCTATATAAATACCCCAAATTTGTTTTATTTGGCATCCAAAAAAATGTAACGAAGTTCTATCAAATTGACATTTTATTTTTTTATTTTCAGATCACTAACACCTTGAATATTGTTATGTATTTGTGATTTGTGAATATGTGCGAAAAATCATTTTTTTAAATGGTGAGTACTCGAGACGGTGTTTATAAGTGGGTTTTATGTGTGAGCCAAGTGTTGATTGAAAGTTGCCCTCGTGTAACTTTTTTTTATGTGAGAATAACTCTGGGAGAATGGGCTGAGCTAAGTTATATTATATCTCTTGGCTGTGTGCAATAAGAGATGTTTATTAAGTATTCGTGTTCAAGGGGGATTCTATTGATAGTATACATTTACATTACTAGTTCGTAATTTCTAATCACACTACATTAAGTGGTGTTGGCTTTGTAGGTAAGTCGGGTTCGTGTGTCGAATCAAGTCGTCATGGAGGCAGTAAGCAAGAGTAGTAATAGGAAGTTAGGACGAAGGTCCTAACTGATAGAGGTGATATTAGTTTTATTTGTTTAAGAGTTATAACTGTTATATTGATTAGTAGATTGTTTTTTACGGAGTAATTTCCATAAGCAACTCGATGATGTTACCATATAGATAAAGTTTATATGTGGATTACCTCGTTATATTTAGAGTTATACATGCTCAAATGTATTGTTGGTATAATCAGAGTTTAAATGGTGTATGTTTTTACATATTAAAGTTTAAACTCTAATTAGAAAGCTTTTAATATTTATCACCTGCTTTCTGTTTAATGAATTCTATATCGACTGTTTTATTATACTACTTGTCTATGTTTATTTATACTACGGTTGTGATTATCTGTTAAGTGTTTTTATCTCTATTCTTTGCAAGGTTGGATCGAGTCCTTAAGGAGTTTGCATCTCCTTAAATCAAGTCTTGGACTCATTCTTAGTAGATATGCATGTTTAGATTATGTTAGTATAATTGCCTTTTATATGCATACAAGCTTGGTGTGAGTTTCTAAGGGGTTTGTATCTCGATACCTTGGAAGTGTATTAGATGTGAGACTCTTTATTAGGATTTGTTATATATGTTTGATTGCATGTTGTGAAAGTACAATCATCATCTACAAAATGTATTTTCACGTACGAGGTCATGAAGCGATTGAAAATCCTTTTAACTTTTTGATATGTATGTCTTTATCACAAGCTTTGTATTGTTTATCTTGTATACATGTTGCTAATCTAGATAGGAGTCCATGATACACACCGTCACTAGTATGTATTATGTAGATTGTTATTGTTGTATATACTAGTTATTTTTTTATGTGTTGAGTTGAGCATGTTATTTTTTTATGTGTTGAGTTGAGCATGTTATTTTTTTATGTGTTGAGTTGAGCATGTTATTTTGTACTTTCATTGTGTTAATTCTTTAATTCACATTGTGAGATATGTTTGGCTTAATTAATATAGAGTTTGCGAAAAAATTCTATAGGTTAATGTTTTCATCCATCATCTAAACCTTGATTACCTATTTGAATCGGACGGACAATTGATCTTCATGTTATTTTTCCTACATATGAGGATATTCACTTTTTATACCCTAACAAGACCAAAACATCCATACGCCTTCAACTCTAAGCATTCAGTATACGCACATATAAAAGTGAGCTTCACGCATTGAGTTTTTTTTACCAAAAGAAAAATCTTCAAGGTTAGGACAACACTATCACGCTACTGATTCATGGATTATAAGAGGTATATCCATTTTAAACTAACACAGAGAGTGTCGCTTGTAAATTCGATATTGAGGCACATGGTCCCAAGTTTTGAACCATTCATCTTACTATCAAACCGGATAGCACTGCTATCTTACATTGAGCCCATATTACCAACTGAATTACCTCATAATGGATGAGCTTTACGCATTGAGTTACACTTCTGTAATGTAATAAGCTTAAGGAGTTAAATTTATTAAAAGTACTGGTATATCATTTAGTTGTTGTATTTTATTCTCTTTCATCATTGATTACAAGCATATTGAATTATAGATCAATACAATATATACTTGATAACCAATTATTTTGGGTGAGGGATATGGGAATTGAGATTTGAATTTTGACATGTGACCAAAACTTGATTATGAATGAAGTCCATGGCTATTTCTAACATAGTCACTTAATTAGCAACGCGAGTTCGAACTCTTGTTGACCTTCCAGAGTTTACGCAATTGAGATTTGAATCCTTGGCCAAGAATATTGGACTACGTACAGGCCCAAGTACGGTGGGGGACAATGTTTGTGACTATTTGATCAGTCATTGCAGATCAGGACCCAATTGGTAATTTCACGACATAGTTATAGTTCTGACTTCTGAGCAAGTGATCTGCAAATCAGAGATTATTTCGAATTATTTGAAATTAATTTAACTAATTTTGAATCTTCAATAAAAATTTCAAATGGTTTGACAGCTTGTTAATGGGAGTCAGTCCACAAGTTTGTTTTTTTCAGCCAAGCTTTCCTATTAAATTTTAAGAATATGGGCGGCAGAAGTTTTTCAGATTATAAAGTTAGAGTCATTCAATCAATCAGATTTTAAAATATGTTTTTTAAAATCTGATTGGTTTTGGGACAATTTTGTCCAACGACGTGCTACTTGGTTTTGGGACAGTAGTATGATAATTAGTCCCTTGAGGATTTGAATCTCCTTAACGTTCTCCACCGTGTTAACAACTAGTCACTTGAGCAACCACCATTCTCTATCAATAGTTGTACATTAAGGTTCCAGTAGTAACAATGCAAGCATTGAAACCCGAAGGAGAAAAAGCAACAAGACAACGGATATAAATCCAACGTATCTATCAAAGTACCTATTGGAAATGTAAATTCTAAATAAAATAAATAAATGATGCTAATTTTAAGTCTTGTTCTACGTTGTTTTTTTACATCATTTTAAGAGATATATAAATAAAAAATGATTGACTATTGAATTTAGACCTGACACCCATTTTTGTGAAAGTGGAGAGAACTTAAACAAATGTGATACCACATGCGCGCCGTCGTCTGTCCAAGGCGAGCGCATATTGTAAGGTAGCATTTTATTTTTTGGAATTATTCTTTAAAATTACTTTTATACTCAGAAAAATGATCGTTACATTTTTACTCAAAAAATGACTTATTTTTTTTACTTAAAAAATGACCGTTATTTTTCTTTACTTAAAAATATATCCGTTGCTTTTCTTTACTCAAAAAAATATCCGTTACTTTTCCCTTCAGAAATATCCATTACTTTTTTACTTATAAATGGTCGTTACTCTTTCCAAACATGATTGTTATTATCTTAAATGTCACACATTTTCTCACACTTATAAATAGAAGGTCTCAACTCTTAGTTTAAACACATCAATTGGAAACATCTTTTACTAAAAAAATCTTTTAGAAAGAAAAGAAGAAAATACTAAATTTTTTTGAACAATATAAACTTTAGAGGTGTAGCATTTCAGTCTTTATCAATGTAGTGAAGTTTTGAAACAGAAAATAAAGATTCTTGACTGTTTTATTCTGAGATAACGAGGCTGTGTTTGATTGCACAAGTTTGGACAGAAGCCACAAAACGTCTTAAAGAGAGCGACCTAGTTCACGACTCAACCCAAACAGTTCATTTCAATATATCAATAATATTGTTCTTACATTGTTTTCACGTACCTGCTACAATAGTACCATCACTCTTTTATCTTACAAGGACCCAGCATATCTGTCACTATATTGTACAAGCGAGTTTACAACACAATCAAATCACAACTGCTGATCCAACCACTGGTCTTTTGGAACTTTTCCTGCTCCAAAGTAACTTGAAACATTTTGAGAAACCCCATAAACTGCTTGATTCAACAAGGATGCTCCCCAAGCCAACCATCCGGTCTGAGGTTCTTGTCTTTTGGCTTCAAGCATGCTTTTCTGTTGTTCCTCCTCTATGATATTCAACCATCTTTTTTCCAAATCACAACTGCTGATCCAACCACTGGTCTTTTGGAACTTTTCCTGCTCCAAAGTAGCTTGAAACATTTTGAGAAACCCCATAAACTGCTTGATTCAACAAGGATGCTCCCCAAGCCAACCATCCGGTCTGAGGTTCTTGTCTTTTGGCTTCAAGCATGCTTTTCTGTTGTTCCTCCTCTATGATATTCAACCATCTTTTTTCCATATACTCCCTCACAGCTTCAACCCCTTGATTCACTATCTCAATTGGTGGATGTGTGAGTGGGTTTTGATCCAAGTTTAGCTTCGTTAGCTTTTTAAGCCGTACAATTGTGACAGGAAGAGCTTTAATTTGATTGTTGCTGAGATCAAGCTCCCTGAGATTGGTTAAATCGCCAATTGTTTCAGGAAGATCTTTCAAGTCACTGAAATTACTACTAAGGTTTAAGATTTCAAGATTTGCCAATCTCCCAATTGAGTGAGAAAGGCCACTAAGTTCATTGAAGTGAACATCTAGGTATGTCAACGATCTCATTTCACATATGGAGGTTGGAAGGAAATGGATTTTGTTCAAGCCAATTGAAAGCTTTACAAGATTGACTAATCCGTAACCAATATTTGTTGGCAGACGCATCAAGTTATTGAAACTTACATCTAGCTCCATCAGTGAACTACATTAAGTACAATCCAAGACACGAAAACAAGTGTCATGATATCATTAAAGACAGATCATATCAACCAAAGAACAACAGTTGAGAAGGAAAATTTAAGGCAATACCTGCAACCAGCAATGCTTTCAGGAAGGGCATTCAGCTGGTTTCTTGACGCGTTTAGTACTTGCAGGTTAAGCAACAATCCTATTGAATCTGGCAAGGAAACTAAAAGATTGGAAGAAACATCAAGCTCTTCAAGATTCTTAAGTCTGATTATTGAATCAGGAATCACCTGTTTTTGACATGCAAAATAAACTTGGTTCATATTAAGAATCGGATATTACTACGTTTTGAATATCTTGTATTAGTCTCACATATTAGAAAGTAAAGATTCGTAAGAAGCACATAGTGTAAGGTCACATAAAAAAACTCCTATTTTTTCAACAAGCATGAGCCATCTCATTGAAATTGTAAGGATCCTATGAAAATAATTATGTTAAATATGACACCAATAACAAGAAGTTGATAAGAATATGACACTAGTATCTTCACGCTTCAAGGCATTAAGAATAGACTTTGGAAAAAGGCTTATCAATTCATTTGTTCCCTAACCTCTTTAAGATGTTACAAATTGTCCCAACTTTTTTCTAAATTTGGGAAATATATAGTCCAAAATTTCAATATCCATTAAATTTGTTTAACTTTCACGTAACTTCAGTGTTCGTGATTGAAATTGAATCAGAGCCTAATTAAAATGTCAAAAAAGAAGAAGATATTTTCAATGCAATTGAAATTGAATCAGAGCCTAATTAAAGTCAGAAACTCAAACCTCTAACTGATTGTGAGACAAATTAAGTGAGATCAACCAATGAAGCGTGCCAAAAGCCTCAGGAAGGAACTTAAGTTGACACCCAGAAAGCTCAACTCTCTCCACCACTTTCCCATCCTCTGCTTCTTTCAATATCCCAAACACTTCTTCATTCACTTCGCCTTCACAATCCTTATCTAACTCAGCCATATCCGACCAATACACCTCCACCAACCTCTCCTCTAGACCTCTCAACTCTTTACCACAACTCTCATGCATGTCTTCCAAAGTCACCACCGCTTTGTATATTTGCAGTTCCTTCTCTACCTCTTGTCTTATCTCTTGTTCTTTCTCATCCCGATCAATCGACCCATCAATCAGAACCCCAGATTGAGTCTCTTGCAAGGCCTTTCCAAGTTTGGATTGGATATCGTCTATCTTAGCACGAGCTACAGCGACTGCAGAAGAATCAGGACGAGGATCAAGTGTTCGACGAAATGAATGGGTTTCAGTTATGTTAGTAGGGATGACCTGGAACATGGAGGCTAGCACCTTTGGGTTCTTCAAATGGGGAAACTGGGTCAGCAGAGTTTGTTCGAATTGGGATGAGAGTGGTGGATGAGAATTCGAATCTAGTTGCGAAAGAACATAGGACAAGATGAGAAAGTCTCTTGAGTTTTGATCCATTAATTTCTTTGCGAAATTATATTTGCCTGGAACGAGATGCTAAGGCAGATAGTGAAGATGAAAAAGAAGAGCTGGGGAATTCTGATATACCAGAAGACGAGACAAGATAAAAAAGAGTCAATGAAACACTTAAAATTTTTAATAATAAAAATAATATAGTTAAAATAAAATAATATATTAATATTTTTAATATTTTTAATAATAAAAATATATAAATTAAAATACCATATATTACAAAATTTATTTAAATTATATCATTTATATAATTTAATTTCTTAAACTAAAAATATTATTATTTAATTCCTTAATTTTTAAAAATAAATTATATTATTTTAATAATTTTTTATTTAAAATATTATTATTTTTTATCAATTAATTAAAATAAGATTAAAATATAAATTTTTAATAAAATTAAAATTAAAATTTATTATGAAATATCTTTAAAAATTAATAATAAAATTTAAATAAAAATCTCTTTAGGTAAAAAGTTAAAATATATTAATAAAATATTAAAATAAAATAATATTAATTAATAAATTTAATTTTTTTTTTCATATTTTTTTATATTAACTGTAATTTTATTATTATTAAATATTTATATTTTAAATATGTTTAATGATTTAATAAAAAAAATAATATTTTAATATAAAAATTATTAAAATAATATAATTTATTTTTAATTTATCATTTTTATAAATTTAAGAAATTAAAATAACATTATTTTTAATCTATTAAATTAAATTACATAAATAATTTAATTTAAGAAATTTTTATGATTTTTTTTAAATATATTATTTCTATTATAAAAATAATTACACATCAAACGTAACGAAAGAAACGTCAGATAAAATAAAATACGACCGGAAAAATATAAAAAAAAAAACAACATGGTGTTATTTAGGTATAATTTATGCAAGAAAAACAAGGATAATCATTTGTCTTTTCTACGAAAGATTACTCTCAATTAATTTATGGATCATTTATTAGAAGAAAAATTTATACTTTATAAGTATATCTTAATTATAAAATTTAATTAATATAATTATACATGATATAACATCAATTATAATAATATTATAATTTTTAATAAATAATTTTTTTTATAACAATCAATAATGATTATAGTAATAACTATGTGACACTAGTAATCCTTAAACCTAAGCAACCAGCATAATTCTTAATTAATTCACGAAATGATACACGTTTGAATCACTTTCCTAAGTATTTTTTTAATTTAAAGCACATTTTTTTCTGTGTTTTTTTAATTAAACGTGTAAATATGATTTGTAGGGATAAATATGCGATTTTTTGAACTTAATATATTTACACGTTTAATTCGCTATACATATCATATTTTCTTTCTTTTTAAATTCATGTTGCTCACACACAAATGAATAAATAACTTTTGTATTATTAATTAAATAATTATGTTGTTTGGTCTTCATAAAGAAATAAAAAGCTTGATTTTGGAAATCGTATACTTGTATTAGCTTTTATATTAACTTCTTTTATTACATTAAAAAATACAAATACAAGAAAAAAAAACTAATTAAAATTGAATCTAATATATCAAATACATGCTTTAATTGCTTTTTTAAATATAACATATATGCGTAGCGATAATTTCACTGCAAATCGTGAGAGAAAGATGGTACAAAGTTTGTGTTATAGAATTTAGTCACTATTAAAGTGCTTATGTTTATGTAGAATGCAATGATAATATTGAAAACATCTTATCTTAATAAGTTTAATTGTTTTATTTGTGTTTTTTAATGAAATATTATTTTCATTTTGAGAGTTTTATTTTATATAACATAATAATTCAATATATTCAAATATGATAAAATTATTATGTTAACAAACTTTATCTGTTAAAGAAATATGTAATTCTTATCTTAAGTTAATCTTGTAGCTCATAATGAATTAGAGTGTATTTGAAGTTGTATAAACAAAAAAGGAGAATTAAGTCGACTCTTATTATATTAGATAATCTAGTTTATGTGAAGATGAATACAATAATAATGTAATTTACGTGAGGATGATACAACAATGATAAAAAAATTCAATAAATTAGAAACACAAGATTTAAAACTCATAAAATTAATAAAATTATTGAATATAATTAACATGAGTTACTTGGTTTGAAAGATGATTAATTCATCAAATTTGATTTATAAAAAATTGAATAAGATTTGAGTTATAATTATGATTTATTAACTTTAAACTATTTTTTTTCATATCTCCTTCTTTTTTTTATTTGTTTCTCAACTATCATTACTTTAAAATTATTTTATTTGATTTTACCTTTTATTTTTCGTGCAAAACAGCTATTAAAATATAGGTGCGTTTTGTTCCTTTTAAATTTAAACACTTTTGCTTGTGATATTTTCTTAAATCATCAACGTATTAATTTTTCTTCGATTTATTGTTTGTATTGTTAGAATTGAAAATATTAAAATTAATATTTAATTTAATTTATTTTATAATGGCGATAAACTAAGATGGAAAATTAACATATACCCGTATTATTAATTTTTCATAAATGAATGTAATCTAATAGATACATAGCAATATTATATATTTTTACGTATCTTTTGCTAAATTTTTAACCATTAATATAAATAAAATGACAAATTAAACACATATGTTATTATAACGTTTAATTTCCATTTCCAACTGGATATTACGAACTATGAGCACTTTTCATCCGATTTAAAAATAATTTAATTTTTAATATTTAAAAATAATTTTATTTTCAAAAAATATTATATTTAGTTTAACAAAACACACAATATCCATTCAATTAATATTATTTTTATATAATGTTTTTAATTTTAGTTATAATTTTAATTAAAAAAATTTAAAAATAAAAAATATTATGTTTTTAATATTAAAAACTTATTTAATTATATATTTATAAAAATAATCTTTCTTGTTCTTTTACCCTTACTAATATTGTATGACTGCTAATGTTTCTTCTTTACTACATAATGAGTAAAATCATATATTTCGTGTAGATATGGTTGAATTAAAATACCCTCTTATCTTTGATTAGGGGTTTTACTTTCAACCTATATGTTAACTAACATCGGGGTCTTTATTTGTAACAACATACTCATTTTTCTTTTTCACAAAAAAATTCATCAAATTTAACATCTTTGTTAATTAAGAACTTAAATGATTTGGATTCAATACACCAAAATTTATAACCCTTTATCTTATAAAGATATTCTAAAAATATGTATTTTAATGTCCTAGGTTCAAGTTTATCATCATTAACATGAGCAACAGAAGAATAATCACACTTTCAAATCTATAATAATTAGCATGAGTATCAAAAAATAACTTAAATGAATTTTTTAATTGAATTGTAGTTGATGGAGATCGATTTATGACATTTAAGGAGATCTTTTCAAAAGAAACTTATTCATATGTTTTGTAAATCTATTTTTTATAGTGTATTATGCATAGTACGATGTCGTATTATGTCATTTATTTTACAAAACTCATTAAATTATTCCTAAAAAAATTTCAAGTTATTGTTGGTTCTCAAACTCTTGATTTTCTTTCTTACGGGTTTGATTTTTCTATACAAACTTAAGACTTTACAAATATTAAGAATACATTATTATTATTTTCTTAAAAAAAACCTAGACATAACGAGATAATTCGTCAATAAAATTTAACATATATCGACACCACCTTAAACACAACACGAGGACCCCAAGACCTAAATGAATATAATTAACAATATCTTTTTGTTTTGTGGATGGTTGTATTGAACTTGATCATATACAAAAATCAAGTTTTTCAATTTTCTAACCACCAAACAAACTTCCCTTATTTAAAATAGACATCACTACCTCACTCATATAAAAACAAGTAGTATATGAATTTGAATATGACAAGTATGAAATCAATTACAACTAATAAATGTGCTTCCTTAAAGCATATGAAGGCCATACAATAATTCTTTTTTTTATAACAACCAGAACAACTTTACTAATTCTTAAAAACTTCACTTTTAGTTATATACCTATAATTATATGTCAAGAGTACCCAAATATATTAGGTTCTTTTTTAAAACTGAAACATGATGAACATATTTTAAAGTCATAACAATATCATCATGCATTTTAATGTGAATAGTATCAATAATAAGAATCTTACATAACACATTGTTTTTCATCAAAACAAAACTCTCACCAATAAATTAATAAGAAGTAAATATATCTCGAGCATATATGAAAAGTGAAATCCAAATCAAGAATCCAAATATCTTTAAAAGAACTAATTAATAAAGATAGAACATTCTCACCATCAAAGTCAGAATTATCTCCAACACCACTATAATATGTCGTAAAAAAAATTTCTTTACCTTAGTTTCAAGCAATTTTTTTTTCTAATGATAATAATTACATTTATCTTTTTATATTTATTTATTTGGTTCTAAATTTGACTCTATTATTGATTGAATCCTTTTGTTAAGTTCTACCTCTAACAAATAAATAACTACTACTGTCATTGTTTCCAATAGACACTTTTTTTCCAATTTACTAAAATTCAAATACGTTTTAATATCCTCTAAAGAAATAATGTTTCTTTCATATAATATTGTATCGATAAAATGTTCAAATGAATAAGAAAAAAAATATAATAGAACTAAGTCCTAATCCTCTTAATCAATTTTAATACCAATATTTTTTAAATCACGAATAATTTTAATAAATTCATCGAGATAATCTTACAAAAGTGTATCTTCTGACATTTTAAATGTATACAACTTCAAATATAACATGTTTTCTAAAGACTTTATCATATGTATATTATCCAATTTAACCCAACCCAATAGAAGACTTCTCATTACTAATCTTACGTGATATCTCATCACACAATAATGATTGAAGTGAACTGAAATAATTTTCCATCAATATATATTTTTCTTTATAATCAATTTTTTGGACAATTTATTCTTATTTTTTAGTATCTTAATCAATTTTTTTGGACAATTTATTCTTGTTTTTAAGTATCTTAATTATCATTTTTTAGCTACTATTTCTGCATCTTCATTTATCAAGGAATAAATCATTCTTGTTAAATTTTTCGAAGAAGACTCAATATTAAATAAACAGGAACATGATATAAAAAATACTAAATTAATCAAACAACCAAAAATTTAAAATAAATCTAAAAGAAAAAAATCGTTCACCCAATAAATAACAAAAGAACGAAGAAAAAGAAAAAAAGAAGGAGAGACTAATAAGATGAAAAAAGAAAAGCGATCTTTAAACTTCTCACATGGTGATAGTGGTTGATGATTGATCACTGTTCTCACAATCATCTTGAACCATTACAAACAAATGTAAAATAATATTAGAAACACATAAAATTCATTTTTGTATGTGTTGATGTGTGTTGTGGTGCATGCTGCAACAGTGGCAGACACTAATGTTTAGTGGAGCAAGGAATGACAGACAATAATATTAGTGGAGCCGTAAAACAAGGATGTGTAGCAGCTAGGGTTAGGTTTTAGTTTTAGTTTTTCTTTGTATACATAGACTAAGACTCTTGTACAAATATAGAACAAAAAGATATGAAATATATTTGATAATTAACAGAGAAATGTAATATTTATCATGGTATCAGAGCAGAGTTATTGGTTGTCCTAATGAAAGAATAAGCTACCAGCTACGCTGATTTCTATTCTACTTTGAACTGGTTTGGCTGATCTGGTGTGCTACGCTCAACAAATTGTGTTAACATCTGGTGTGCTACGCTGATTTCTGTTCTCCTTTGAACTTGTTTGGCTGATTTAGTTTGGCTGATCTGGTGTGTTACGCTTAACAGATTGTGTTAATATATGGTGTGTTACGCTGATTTATGTTCCTCTTTGAACTAGTTTGGCTGATCTGGTGTGCTATGCTCAACAGATTGTGTTAATATGTGGGTATTTGGCTGGTTATTTGGCCGGGAGTTGGGGTAGTCGTTCAAGCTACTCGTTGGAGCTATCACAGTCTCTACGTTCCATTCTAGCTGTTGTTGTGGGACGACCTCATAATCCACCAGAAATACTTATTTTCCAAAGAAAACTGTCATTTTCGAAAAGAAACAGAACGTAACTCAGACTTTCAGGCTAGAGCTCGTAGCGATAAACGACGTTGAGGTTGCAGTTTTTAGCTGTATGTGAGCTCATAGCTCGCAGCAATAAACGATGTTGAGGTCACAGTTTGTAGCTGCGTGTGAGCTTATAGATTGTTTAACTGTGTCCATTGGTTGATGTACGAACTCTCACAGATTGGTTATTGTGGTTGGTTGACTAGAGTAGTACTCGTCGTGGGCAGCCGTACCACTCTTCTATCTCAGAAAAATGTGGAACGCAGCGAAGAAGAAAGCGTCGCTCCACAGCCTTCACAACGTAAAGTGGAGGTTATTCGCGTAGCAAAAAAAATTAGGGTTACATTGTTTCTGTCCCGTGTATATTTGGCTTGTGAGTAAAAAAACAAGGAAAAACAAGAAATTTTTTTTTGACAGATTTCATGGCAAAATCTTGGGATTTAACCACCAACTACATATTGAATGAGTTGACTACAAAATTGATGGAAGTTCTAACTAGAGCTCAGACCATTCATGAGTGCTCAAAAAACACTAAAATTACCATGATTTTATACACATTAATTGATTAAAAATATATATATTTATATGATTTTATCATATATTTATATAAATTTATCTTTTCAGAATCACAAATATTTTTATTGTTTTTAAGGTATTTTCGCTTAAAAACGTAATTTAAAGACTCAAAAAAGAATACTGAAGGCAATACATCACAAATATATTCATAAATAAATGAGGAAAAGTCAACAAATATGAAAAAATTGGACAAAATGGGTCAAAAATGTCAAAAAGGAGGAAATCGCGAACGCAACCGCCCAACCGCACCGAGCAGCCGCGCGCATCTTGCCCATCACGCCCGGTCCTGCGCGCGCCTGCACCCATCATGCCCCGTCTCATGCGTGCTGCATTCCTTGTCCGTGCACACCCTTGCGTACCCCTGCTCCAGTCCACGCGCGCCGCTGCCCATCTATGCCC
Source organism: Hippophae gyantsensis (assembly GCA_030763125.1). NCBI lineage: Eukaryota > Viridiplantae > Streptophyta > Magnoliopsida > Rosales > Elaeagnaceae > Hippophae > Hippophae gyantsensis. The sequence goes on along the minus strand of CM061039.1, from coordinate 19,166,744 downwards.
CAATCCGCGCGCAACCGCCCCCACATCAACATGACATCATCAAATGACGTTATCATTCACTACTCTGCGTTTCCATCATTTTTTCACCCACTTTTTCTCCCCATACTCACCTATAAATACCCTCATTCTCTTCATAACTAAATACACCTCAAAACACATCTTCTCTTCTCTTTTTTTTTTCTCTCATTTCTTAGTTTTTTTAGTTTTTCTTAGTTTTTAGCTTTTCTTATTTAGTTTCTCTTAGTTTTAGAGTTCTTTTATTTTTGAGAAGAACTGGTTATGTTTTTGTAATTTATTTTCTTTTTGATTCAATAAATGAGAGTGCAAATTCCATTTAAAGGTTTTCCAACAACGGGAATAGCATCGAAGTACTGTAAGGATTTTATTTTCTTTACAATTATTTTTTATGTTTTATTCTTACATGTTATATTTAATTTGTCTGTGATTAAATTTAACTTTATTGACTGTTTGTAAACATGATATAATAATAACGTTGTTATGCTTGCAAAATATTAAATAGGTAAAAATATTTAAAATGAATTGATTTTATTTTTATTCAAGATTTTATATTAAGAATGTTAGAGAGAAATATATTATTTTTCATTACAAACTTAAATCTAAAAATTAGATTTTAAGGTTTAGTTATCCGGTCTGATTTAGAGTAGTGCTCTTTTATTTGTTGGTACAATTGCTCGTTAGTTAGAGTGAAACTCTATTTCAAACATTTTTATAAGAATTATTATCTGAAAATGTATTGACAACATGCTCTCAATAATGGTTTTAAAACTTGAAATTTAGTACTCGGATAACTAAATTCTTAGGTTTAATTTGGACACCTTGAATAAAGTTTAAACTGTCTAACCCCACCAAAGGTGGCATTTAAATGGTTTATTTTCAATCTTTTAGAAAAAAGAATTAATTTAATTAACCAAATTAGTTATCAACCCCACTCATATGTGTTAATTAATTTGTTTAGTTAACAAAGAATATCTAACCCCACCAAAGGTGGTATTCATATAAAAAAGAGAGAATCAATAAATATCAATTCATATCTTTAATAATCTAAATAATATGAGCAAGCATAATTAACTTAGTTATTATATCCATAAATACTCCACTATTATAAATGATAAAATTTGCATAAATATTTATTGAATCTATGTTTATTTTTATGTTATTAAATTAGAAACACACAAAAAACCAAAATATCGTGACAGGATGTTTAGGATTTAATTTTGTTTTTAAAAGTTTGAATAATAAATTAAAAACCACATATATTTCTTCCTTAGATCGACCTTGGAAATATACTTATCATTTTCTATGAAATGATTCGTGCACTTGCGAGAGTTTTATAAATAAATAAAATCAAATTATCGGTAGGATCGGCGATGTCGGTTTTGCCCGATCAACCACCTCACAACCTTCGCTAACTGAAGCGTCGACTACCCCTATTAGTATCAAGTTGGGAGGATCCAACTATGCCTTGTGGTCCCAGGTGGTGGAAATGTATATCTCTGGCAAAGACAAACTGGGATATATTAATGGGGATTTTCCTCAACCTACTGAAACCGACCCCTCATTCAGGAGATGTTGCACTTAAAATGTCATTGTCAAAGGATGGTTGATCAATTCGATGGACCCCTCATTGATTGCAAATTTTATTTGATTCCCAACTGCGAAACAGGTTTTGGATTCTGCTGCTACCACCTACTATGATGGGACAGACACGTCTCAAGTGTATGATCTTCACCGTCAAGTTACTCGTATGAAGCAGATGGGTGGATCCATTGAAAACTACTACAATGACCTTCAAGGGTTGTGGCAAGAAATTGATTTCCGTCATCCTAATCCAATGGAGTGTGCGACTGACATACAAAAATACAACTCCATCGTATAAGTAGATCGAGTGTATACCTTCCTCGATGGACTTGATGATAGACTAGGAAAAACTCAAAGTGATGTGCTTCAAATCAAACCATTCCCTATGGTGGAACAAGCCTATGGATTCATACGTAGAGAAGAGGTCCAACAGATCGTAATGATCACAGGTGAAGATACGACACCCAGAGCAGTTATGGCTTTCAAAGGGGTCAAAGGACACCATAATCCAATGCCACCAAAACCAGGAACTTTATTGGGTAGGAAGAAATCCATGGGAAATCCACCATCTCTTGACATGAAATGTGGCCATTGTGGAAACTCCAAACACACCCGTGAAAACTACTTCAAACTACATGGGTATCCAAAATGGTGGAATGATCTTCAAGCACGGAAGAAACGGGAAACCACTGGGTGAGCCACTTATTCCTCAGGCCAAATCTTCTCAGGATCCAGGTATTTCAAGGAAAGCATTTCACATCTCTACTCCTAGTGATAATGAGGATTGGATTCTAGACTCTAGAGCTACAGATCATACCAATACAACCCAGCCAAGACGGAGCCGTGTTGCCAATGCCAATGGGGTCATTTATCCAGTTATAGGGGCTGGTATAGTGACTTTATCTCCTTCATTATCATTATCTAATACATTACTTGTACCCTCTCTTTCATATCTTAATTGTGTAGTATTGATGTATTCTACCTTTTGTCTTCTACAGGATATTGTCACCAAGGAGATCATTAGGCGTGGTACTAAGAGAGGAGGGTTATATTATGTGGATGACCTCAGTTCAGGAAGAGCCAATCACATGCAACACACCGTTAGTATCAAGGAACGACAGATTTGGCTATGTCATCATCGATTTGGGCATCCATCATTTGAGTATTTAAAACACCTACTCCCTAGTTTATTTTCAAATATCACACATTCGTATTTCAAATGTGATACTTGTATCTTCGCAAAAATTCATAGGGCGTCTTATCCTATGAGCATGCATAAAAGTATGACTCCTTTTGCTTTAGTACATTCTGATGTTTGGGGACCTTCCCCGGTCACTACATCATTGGGTCATCGTTGGTTTGTAATTTTTGTTGATGATTGTACACGAATGACATGACTTTACCTTCTTAAACATAAAGATAAAGTATTTTCTACGTTTCACTTGTTTCACACCATGGTTCAGACACAATTGTTCTGAGAAAATTAAGATTCTTAGGTCTGATAATGGAGGGGAGTATGTTAATCAACAATTTCGGACATACTTGGACAACCATGGTATTCTCCATGAAACCTCGTGTTCACAAACCCCACAACAGAATGAGAATACAGAGAGGAAGAATAGACATATTTTAGAAACTGCTCGGGCCTTACTAATTGGTGCATATATGCCTAGTAGATACTGGAGTGATGTTGTTACTATAGCTGTGTATCTACCTGCCCATAAAAACCGTACAATTTCAGACTCCATTAAAGGTGCTATCTGATCATGTTCCCTTGCCTACTATTTTGATACTTTCGCCCCAAATTTTTGGATGTGTTGCTTTTTTCCACCTTCATAAAAATCAACGAACTAAGTTGGATCTATGTGCTGTTCGATGTGTATTCTTGGGGTATGGCGTACAAAAAAAAGGATACTGATGTTACGATCCTATTTCTAAAAGAACCTACATTACCATGGATATCACTTTCCTAGAATCTGAATGTTTTTTTCCATCATCAGTATCCAATTACCCTCTTCAGGGGGAGAGTTATAGTGAAGAACGAAATTGGCTTGATGTTGAAGTATTAGACATTAGTAACAATCCGACATACTCAAGTAATGCCAACAATATGGATGAGCCAGTACCTAGACCCAAACTTGAACTTCTAAGAACTGAATCTCCAAAAGATGCAATGGTTGATGCACCCCTCCACTCTCTAGTACCCAATGATCCTTTTGCTGAGAATACTCCTGAGGTAAGTTATCCTATCACACCTTTACAAACTAATGTTATAGATACACATGTTGGTTATGTTTTACCTTTCAGACACAATCGAGGAAAACCTCTGAATCGATACTCTCCAGATAGAGAAGAACACCAATCCAATAGTTTACTTAAGGGTTACCAGAACCTATAAGGGCATTTGCACAAACACTCTCCTCAAGTCAAATTCCAAGTAGCGTTGAAAAAGCCTTATCTGATCCAAACTGGGCTCAAGCTATAAAAGAAGAATTTGAGGCATTGCAGAAGAATAACACATGGGTGTTAAGTGAGCTACCTCAAGGGAGGAAGATGGTAGGATGTAAGTGGATCTTCTCCATTAAGTATAGAGCAGATGGGTCAGTTGATCAATACAATGAGAGACTAGTAGCAAAAGGGTATACACAGAAACATGGTATAGACTATCAGGAAACCTTCTCACATGTGGCTAAACTAAAAACTATTAGAGTTTTGTTATCTCTTGCAGCAAATTTAGATTGGCCATTGCACCAACTTGACGTGAAGAATGCCTTCCTTCATGGTGACCTTGAAAAAGAGATTTACATGTATATCCCACAAGGATATATTGTTACATCAGGAAAAGAAATTGCATGTAGATTACAACGAGCATTGTATGGACTAAAACATCACCTCGAGCATGGTTTGGCAGATTGAGTTCAATAATGAGGAAATATGGGTTTCAAAATAGAAACTTTGGTCATACTCTTTTCCTAAAACATCGATTGGGAAAAATAAGAGCCTTTATAGTCTATGTAGATGACATGATCATTATAGGGGATGATAAAGAAGAAATCTCTAGGCTTCAAGAACAACTATCAAATGAGTTTAAAATGAAGGACTTGGGAAGGCTCAAATACTTCTTAGGAATTGAGCTAACAAGATCAAAACAAGGTATATGTCTTTCCCAAAGGAAATATACTCTAGACCTACTGGCAGAGGCATGATTATTAGATTGTAAACCTGTCGATATTCTGATGGTCCAAAATCATAAACTTGGAGAATATGTGGACCAAGTACCAGTAGATAAACAGAGATATCAACAGTTAGTAGGTAAACTCATATATTTATCTCACACTCGACCTGATATTGTGTATGTTGTGAGTGTCGTGAGTCAGTTTATACATTGCCTAAGTGAAGACCATATGGATGCCGTCATGTGAATACTCTGTTATTTAAAATCCTCCCCTGGAAAAGGACTTATGTTTTCAAAGAATGGTCAATTAGAAGTCGTTGGATATACGACCATTTAGAAGTCGTTGGATATACAGATTCAGACTGGGCAGGGAATATGAAAGATATGAAATCTACTGCTGGGTACTTTACTTTTGTGGGGGACAATCTTGTTACATGGAGGAGCAAGAAGCAAAAGGTAGTTGCCTTGTCTAGTACTGAAGCTGAATTCGAGGAATGGTTAAGGAAATATGTAAGATCTTTTGGTTGAAAAAACTTCTAACTAAGATTGGTGTTGCTCCTAACTCTGAAATGAACTTATTTTGTGATAACAAAGCAGCCATTGCCATCTCCCACAATCCAATTCAACATGATCGCACGAAGCACGTTGAAATGGATTGGAACTTCATCAAATAGAATCTTGAAGAAAAGATTATTCAACTTCCATTTGTTAAATCAGAAGATCAATTGGTGATATCTTCATGAAAATCTGTGTTCTGAAAAACCTACATTCGGCAATGAGTTGGATATAAAGAAACGTATATGTCCAGAAACTTGATGAAGAGTGTTGGTGTGTGTTGTGGCAGCCAATAATATTAATGAAACCGTAAAACATGAATATGCAGCAACTAAGGTTAAGTTTTAGTTTTCGTTTTTCTTTGTATACATAGACTAAGACTCTTATACAGATATAAAATAGAAAGATATAAAATATATTTGATAATTAATAGAGAAATACAATATTTTTCGATATCTATTTTATTTAAATTTTATCATATATAAATATTATTTAAAAAGTTTAATTTTTTTTCTAATTTTTAAAATTATTATATCACAGATATAAAAATTAATTATATGATATTAATATTATAAATATATATATAAACGATGGTGTATTAACAAAACTGCCATTTATTCCATAATAAAATGGTGTCGTTTTATGACACTTAAATAAAAAATATTAACCGGAACCAAGTTCTTTAATTTTTGGGGTACAAAAAAGGAAAATAAATAAATAAAATTAACGAAGATAGAAGTAAAGAACCCTGGCCATCACATACTAGGAAAATTAGAGTGAAAAAAATTCATTAATCGCCAAGTGGAGATAAAAAACCAAATCCTTCTCAAACGATTTACAGCCCCCAAATTATACATTTTAATTATATAACCCTTTTTTATACCATTTGCCCCAATCTTTTTTTTTCTTCCCCATTTGTAAATTTGCTTTTAACTGTTGGAATATATTCTGAGTCTAAAAGTTTAAACTCTGGCAATCGAATCCGAGAATCAGGGATATTATTGTTATTGCCAGTGGTTGCCGTTGTGGATGAGATAAATCTGCCTCGGATTCCCATAAGCATGGTAAGCACAGTGAGGATTAATACTCCTCCCAGAAACTCTCTGAAATTTCACCGGTAAATTATTCTGGCGGAAACACCGATCCAAGGCGACCGGAATCGGCGGAGACTTCGGAGTTAAACTGGATGCACTGTTGTTTGAGGAATTGGATGAAGCCGAAGCCGAAGCTGAAGAAGGAGGGGAAACTATTTTTATGGATTTGGGAGGTGAAAGGAAGGCTCTGATCTTTAAACTTAACGGCGGTGGTGAAGCTCGATCATATTCCTCTATAAGATTGGCAAGGTCTTCATCACTGGTAATCGAGACCAAAGCATCTAGATCTTCCTTTGGCAATTGACATCGAAGACTCACCGATGTGCCACATAGTTCGCCCAATTTAACCAACAGTTCTGTAGAACAAATTCACAGTTCTTTTCAACTCAAGCGTCGTCCTAATTGAACATAGGTAGGTATACACAACAAAAATAAAACGAAAGAGTAGATTAAATAACTAACCGGAAAAGGAAATAGAACGGTCGACGGCGAGAACACGAGTTTCGCCACCAAGATAACGGAGTATACCATCGGGATAACGGGGGAGGATTTTACCGCCATAGCTGCAGAGGAATTTGATAGTAGTGGATGTGGTGGGTTTGAGGGTGTCAAGAGAAGGTGCGACCATACTTGCTTGGGTTATTTGACGCAGTAAGGAATAAATGGGTACAGTCAAACTTGAGCTAAGAAAGAGAGAGAAGAATAAACTAATAAGGCTTGTGAAGATGTGCTTGTGGGGAGGTGTTTACAAGCCTATTAATGGTTATTTTTTCGCCCTATTTATAGAGAATTTTTTCTTTTTTAATTTGATTTTTCAGGGGTTAAATTGTAAATTATCCATTTCTCACGTCATAGATAGATTCCCATGCCTGTGGAGTATGGTAGTAGTACTAGTAATTTTGAAAGGTCCCACCCTTTGGCCCAAAGTGACTCTTTCTCTCTCCCTCTTTTGCATAAAAGGAATTGTTATTTATTATTTTAAATGCATATTCATAATTTTTATTAATTATATTATTTATTTTACATTAAATATTAAATATTTATATATTTTTTAAATAATTTTATTAATTTTATATTTTATTTTGTTTGTAATATCATTTACTACTTATTTCAAAAATAATAAATAATTTTTTTACATAAAAGACCTAACTTTTCCGACTTAAATAATTAGTTACAAAAATAATTTTTTAAAGATATTATTTTTATTTATATTTTTTTAAAAATTATAAAAAATAATATTCATAAAACTTATAATAAAAAAATTAACATTTAATAATATTAAATCAATATTAAATTACGTTAAATATAAAATATTAGTAAATGATTGTAGTTAATTTAAATTACGTTTAAAATAAAATAATATTTTAGAATTTTTTTAATTATAAAAATATATAAAATAAATATAAAAAATAATAAATTTTAAATATGTTATTTTTTTAATTAAAAACCATAAAAAAGAACTAATTAGCATAAAAAATAAAAAGTTAATAAAACCCATATAAGATTAACAAAATAAATTTCAATATTAATAAAGGGAGAAAGCAAATAAAACGCACAAATTAATTATATGGTTTATACCTACAAAAGTTCCAACACTTGCAAAAATTACAATTTATTAAGATAATTCACGAATTTGGAAAAGTTTATAAAGTGGATGAGATTAAAAAAAATAGAAAAGATAACCAAAAATTTAAAAAGAATGGTAAAAGAGATGAAAACGCCAATTTTTTATTTGATTTTATTGAGAGTAAAATCAAATCAATACATGAATCTTAAGTATTTTAAATTAAAAAGATAAAACCATTTAATAAATTTTTATTTCAAAATTTTCGTGCTTTTCAGTTCCACTTTTTTTTTTACAAAACATAACATTGATCGTTCAATCTTATTAGATTCCTATTTCCTAGTCACAGATTGCAAAACTAGCCAATATTAGTGTTTTTTCACATCCATCTGAAATGGATAAGATTGGTAGTTTTTTCATAGGGCGTCCTCACTTTTTCTTAAGCCCCCCCCTTTTTTTTTTCTTCCCTCACTTCCTTTTCTCTCACGCTTTAGATCTCTTTTAATTTACATCTTTTTCTAAAAAAAATTTAGTCTCTTTAGGTAATTATCTTTTTTATTTTTAATATAATTTAATAAAATCAAGTATAATTGTGGGATCTAAGAAGTAAGATGTTATATTTTTGTATAGAGTTACTGTAGTATAAGTTATACATATTTTTATTTTGGCATGTTTTATCTTTTAGATGTTCTAGTTTATTCATTAAAGATGATATTATTATTATTAAAAAATTTATGAATGGATAAAATTGATTAATATGACTATATTTGTTAAAACAGTTAAAGGAAAGAAAATTCATTAATATTATAAGCAAATAATGTTATTACTAATAAAAAAAATCCAAAAAGATACTTATTTTATAATATGTTGTTTGATTATATATTTATGCTATTTATGTGAAGTTTCTTATTTTTTTTAATTCAAAAAAAAATTTAAATAGAAAAATTGTGACATTTATAACCATTTTCTTTTTTCTTTTTATTTTATTTTAATGTTTGCTTCCCCAGGTCAGCAAACATGGCTAAGAATTATTGGATATTGGATCTTTGCTAATAATTGCGATTTTATATTAGAACGATTATCACTACTTCATCAAAGAGTTTGTAAGTATTTCAATGGTCTTTTAAGTTGATTTTAAATTTTTGAAATCAATTTTAGGTTAAAATTTATTCAAAATTGTAATTCGATTTCACATATCAATTGTTTTAAAATTTGAAATGAATCTTACATTACATTACAATAAATTTAAAATTTAACATAGGTTATTATACTTCAAATTTAAGTGGGTTAATATTAATAAGTATATTTTTACTATTTTTGAATTAAAATTTTTTATAAGTTAATTTTTATTTAAAATCAATTTTAAAAGTTAATTTAAATATTCATTATTATAATAGTAGATAATTATAGATTAGAAATTTTTTTCCCCGTTTTGAAAAGTGATTAGTTATTAATATTTACACATTTCATTATATCATTCTTCCCAAATATATTTCTTTCGCTTTTTACTATATGTTTAATGTAATAAAACAAGAACTTACGTTTGAAAATTATAGAATATACATTTTTATTATAAATAATTTATATTATTTATTGTATATTATTACAAAATGTGGTATTTAAGTCGATATGTAAAGTCGATTTTTGAAGAAAATCAATTTATAATGAATTTAAAGTCTCATGAGTCGGATAATACCTAATCTCACAGTCAACTGTTAAGAAACGGCGGAGAGCCTCTTTCGGTAAGCATCCAGTATCTCAGCTAAGAAAGCACTCATCCTTTAATTAAAAACTTCAATTAGAACTGATCAGTCAGCTTCCAGCCACCCAACCAATCGGTCTGGTCTAATCGAAGTAAACTGACTCACATGTGAAGCAGTTAGGTCTCTTATTTTTATCCCAAGATCTCGTACATTGGAACCCATGGTTATGGAGCCCCCTCAGTCATTATGAACACCCTTGATCAGTGCCCACGAGAACCCTTGGCTTGGGCGTTGTGATGGTAGGGGGATGGTGGCAGAGAAGAGGGGCTTTTTCGCCACATCGCGTATAACGGGAATCTACTGTCCAAATGTCTCTTTACTTTAGTATGGTCTAGTCTTCAGTGAAGAACCGACGTTACGTATAAAATCGGTTGACATGTTGAATCGATGCTACACGTGAACGTAGTGTTAGTTCAACACGTCAACCGACATTATACACGTGGATTTTTCTTTTTCTCATCTTTCTTCTCACATCAGACACAATTTTTAATTTGCATAAACAACACCCAAAAACTCAAAATTGAGCTTCACCTCCTTCACTCTTTCTCATTTTTCAAACACCTACAACCACCAATTCTAGCATCGTTTAGTGTGTTTTCTTCTTCTCCAAATTATATTCTTTTCCAAATTATCTTCCTATTCAAATTATCTTCTTTTTCAAATTATCTTCTAGATTCCTTATTTTTTTAAGAGAAATACTCAAATTTTTTATACCTATTTTTTCACTTACAAAACATATTGTTTTCTTCATTTCCTTCATTTTGTCATTTCATTTACTCTTGTAAGTATTTCTATTAATTATACGCACTTATTATTCATTTTGTGTTATTTTTTGTATATTATGTGTATAATTTTTGTAAATGTATGTTATTATTTTTATCATGTAGGTTTTGTATAAGTATTATGAAATAGAAAGACATGATTCAACAATATGATGCTCATTAAGATATCTTTGATTTGAAATTATGTGTAGTTATTTAAAAAAAATCGTAATAATCATAAAATTATTATATAAATTTATATGTCATTAAATACAGGTTCTTAAATAGAATAAAATATGTTAAAAAAACTTTAAAACGGTTCTTTAAAACGGTTCAACAAACCGTTTTTATAGCAATGATAATTAAAAAATACTTAATGTTATTTGAATTTATTGTAACTTAAAACAAAACAGTCAGTATTATCACACATGAACAACTATATTTGGTGTTTCAAAATCAAAGAATCGCTAATTTTTAGAAACGATCATCCGATCGATGAAAAAGTGATATTCTTTAGCACCAAACAAAAAAAAACCCTTTTCTTATCCCAATCTAAATAAAAATCGAGAAAATTACATTTTTTAAAATGCTCCAAATTTCATACTATTATCTCGCATGTCTTGATTAACTTTATATATATATATTCTTTGTTTTTTTATTTTTCCCTTTATAAATTCATATATTTTTCACGTAATAACTTAAAGATTTCTTATCTTGGTGTCATATCCTAAAACTATCGTGTTGTCGTATTCTTATAATGGATGATAACTTTCAAGTAAATATATTGGTTAAGGATAAAGTATTGGATTAAGGCTAAGTTATGTCATTTTCATGGACTATATATGACAACCCAATAATCGCTCTCGTTCTCGTTCTCGTTCTCGTTCTCGTTCTCGTTCCTTTCTAGCATGGTATTGCGTCCTACGTTAGCTAGGCCAGAGAATTTGCACAGTAACTTTGCTTTTTCTAAGTTAATAATAATAATAATAATAATAATAATAATAATAATAATAATAATAAATGAGCTAAGCATATCCAATTATCCATCCCTATCTAGTATCTTCTTATCCTTTGGGGACATGGCACTTTAATATGTTTTATTACATAAGTCATTACCAGACATATATGTAGGTCCGAATTCCTAGTTGCTTATGAATATTGTGTGGATTGTGATTCATAAAAAGCAATAACACGGTTTAATCGATAATTAGTTTTGAATTTAAAAGTAACTTTACATTAAGTGATGATAAACTATAATTACACATAAATTTATAATATATATATATATATATATAAATTAATCATTTTTAAAATAATTATAATAAATAATATAATATAAAATATATGTGTAAAAATATGAGAAATTAAATATAATAACATTTTTCGTTAAATCATTTATTCTTTTAACTTTATAAAAAAATTGATTAATAACAAATTATATTATTATAATAACCTTTTTATTAAAATATTATTATTTTTAAGTGATTAAAATATGAGTGTTTAATATATATAAAAATAAAATTTAATATAAAATTATTTAAGAAAAAGTAACAATAATAAAATTCAAATAAAAAATTATTTTAATATATATTTTAATTTTTAATAAAAATTTAAAAAAATATTTTGTAAATTTTTATATTAATTGTACCTTATAATTATTAAAAACTCCTGTTTTAATCGTATTTAATCACTTGATAAAAAATATATTTTAATGAAAAAATCATCAAAATAATATAATTTGTCTATAATTGACCATTGTCGTTTATAATATAAAGAATCAAATAATACAAATAACCTAATTTAAGAAACTTTTATGATATTTTTTTATTTTTTATTAGAGAAAATATAACATATTATTTTATATTGAATATCATTAAAATTAAATTATAATCAATTAGACATATTCAATATTAAAATCATTTAATTAAATTTCATTAAATATTATTAGGTGTTACTTTTATTATTAAAATATAAGAATGTTATTTTTTTATTTCTAAATATATTATTAAATATTTTAAAGATATTTAGTAATTATTTGACAAGTCAGAAGGTATCTAACTTATCTCTCAAAAAGTATCCTTATTTATTTCTCATAGCATCCAATAAATTTAAATTTATCTAAATTATTTAGTAACTATTTAACAATTAAGAATGTATCTAAATTATCTCTTAGAAAGCATCCTTATTTATTTCATCTAGCATCCGAAAAATTTGAAAGAAATTTTCTTAGTAGTTTTCAATTGTCATGGACTAAAAACATTAAAGGCTAAATTATACAAATATTCCTAAAACATTTTAAATACAATTTTAATTCACTTATTTTTTATATTTTATTCTATTTATTTTTAAAGGTTATATTTTAATTATAAGAATAAAATATTCTAATGTTAAAAATTGAATGACTTATATATCTCTTACAAAATTTATATAACTAAAATATACTAATAACACAAACAAAATAACTTTTAAAATATCTTCGAGCAATATCCAATTTAGTTGAGCTAAAAGTTAATAGATAAAAATATCTTACACTAATAAACATAGTTATTCGAGATGAAAATAATTGTAAGGAAAAAAAAATTAAATCGACTCAATAATATGGTTTAATACATGCTTAGCCGTTTAAATGTTTTATTAAAAAATGAGTTTAATAAGTTATTTTAGTTCAAACGAAAACATTATTACTTTAATTACATGATTTAAACCTTCAAACTTTAAATAGAGTTTGATAGTTTAATTTGTCTTATAAATAGCATCAGTTCAGACTTTTGCGTTTTGAATAGGTAAATCAAGCATTTTGTTTTTGGAATATTTACCGTAATCGATCTTATGCATGGTTATTGTTCATTCTCTCCTTCATTCACCCCGTGACTTAATTTTTGTATCACTTTGTAAGTATATATTATACAGTATTAAAGATAATAAATATATAATTTTTATATAATTAGTTATTCAGGTACAAAATAAGGTGATATTTAAAAAATAAAAATTATACATTTATGTAACGTTAAAAGTGGGTGTAAACTCAAATAGTATAAAATTTTAATTTTAAAATTATATGTTTTGACTTTTTCTTAATCAATTTAAAAATAACTTTTTTTTATTTTTAATATGTAATAAAAATATAAAAATGATTAAATATTAATTTAAATAATTTTAAAAAATTATCTAAAATAACACCCCTAAAACTCATAACAATAAAACTAACACTCTTATATTGTATTAAGAGATGTATGAGTTAGTGTTAACTGTACTATTTTTATTGTTATGAGTTTTAAGAGTTTAATAATAATTTTTTGAATTATTTTCTTTTATAATTGTTATGAGTTTTAAGAGTTTAGTAATAATTTTTTGAATTATTTTGTTTTATAATGAAAATATTTTGATAGGTAAGAAAATTACATAAAATAGATTAAATACTATTTAAATATAAATTATTTTATTAAAATATTTATCATTATTTTTATTCAACTATATTATAAAAGTTGATACGATATCAAATATTGTATAGAATGATTATAATATAATTTAATACAGTTTAATTTAATATAATTATACTTAACTTTTCCATTGCACCGAATATGTCTTATATCATTGATGCATAAGGAGATGTGAAGATTTTTTTTCTTCATATTACTCTATTAGTATGTACTCCCTTAGAGATATATAAAAAGAAAGTAAAAGCATAAGAAAGTGTGATAAGAGAATAGAGTCGTCAATACACAAATAAGTTTAAAGTTATAAATATACATCTCTATTTAATAGTAGAGAAATTCTTGAGAAATCTTGTTTTTTACTACAAGACATCCCAAAAAGATATTTAAATTTATATATCGTTAAAAAATTTGAAATTATAGAATTGCCCATTCTTCCAATTACTCTCCCAAGCGCAAGATCCCACTTCGTAGACATCCTATTTTAATAGTCTCCACAATTGTCACCACGTAAGCACCGTAACCATCACCATTGTAAGCGCTACAATCGCTAATTTCAATCAAACTAACCACTAATTTTAGCTCAACTAACCAACCACTAATTCAGGTATATTTTGAATCATTAGCTGATTATGGTTTAAAATGTAGAGCTAATTGATTGTGATGTAATTAAAAATTTAATTGTTTGTTAGATATATATTGTTAAAATGGAATAGATTGTAGAGATTTTGGGTGTTTGATCTATAAAAATCACGAGAGAAGGGAAAAGATAACATTTTGTAGGTTTGATTGGGGTACCAAACATCCCGATTATGCTTGATTGAAGATACCGAAAATCTTTATAGAATTCGGTTGGGGTTACCGAACAACCTATACATTCAATTTAAGGTATCGAACATACCAATTAAGCTTGACGGGGGGGTACCAAGCCTCCTCTCGGGTTTTTTAAAAATTTGTTAAATGTAATTTTAGTTTTTTTGTTTGAAATATCTATTTAATAGAATTGCCCTTACTATATGTATGAGTAAACAACCATGAATTTATTTTCATAAAAAATAAATAAATAATATATCAAGTTGAAGGACTCGTTTATAAGAGGAGAAAAAAAGACAAAGAGGGGAGCCTTCAAATGCTTCTATGTATATGACATTGCCTTATATATAAATTTCAAGTGCATATTTTAATATTAATGTCGAAATGGAATATGAAGAAAAAGGTTTGACTTTGTGAAGAAGAGATACAACTTGATGTTAGTGTAGATGCAAGGACAAGAGAGTCGTTCTCATTTTTTGTTGTTCTATCGAATTTATTTGTGCCAAAGAGTTTTGAAACTCATATGGCAAAGAAGATATGGATAAAAGATGTAAATATGATTAAAATTTCTATATTAATTATCAATTATATTTGAATAAGAATTTTGTTATTGTATTTAATTATTGTTACTTATATAATAAGATTATTAAGATGTATTGAGACCTATAGCTCATTTTGGAGGGCAAAGTGGGTGGGATCTCTATCAACCCCAAGTTCGACAATTTATCCCTCGCATCTTACACCATTGTGTTATGTCACTTATAAACATACAGATAGGATTTTGGTGTCAGTATTTGTTGAGAGAGCATCTGAAGACTAAAACTTTTCATATACTTTTTGGTGAGATTACAATTACCTTACATGATGTACATGAATTAATAGAACTTTAGATTATCGGGAATGATTGCACTAAAGTTGTACTAAGTAGAAGTGATGCTATTTTACTTCTAGTGGGTAGGTTGGGCATTAGTATAGACATTACAAAAAAACTAATCGAGTGTAAATGGCTTGTATATGAAATTAAGTTGGTTAAGAAGTTTGTTCATGGATGTAATATAGAGACATACTGGTCATGTTGTTAGAGTATTTTCGTTCCATTTATTAGGGTATATATTATTTGTTGACAAAACATATGTAAGCGTGTCATTTGAATTTGAACATACTTGTCATTATTGTGTAAGCATTTTATAAACTTCTCATACAAATGGTTGCAATCTAAATTTAGATTAGTATCTTATAATGTGGGTGCAAAACTGAGTTTCCTCCAATGAGCATAAAGTGAAGATAACTCAATAGGATGACTCAATCATTCGTATTGATCAATGGCATGGCATATGGTCGTCCATGAGTTTGAAACTTTACATAACCACAATTGATAAAATCAAATGATACTTGATCTATTCTCTCATATTCTTTCAAAATAAGCTCGAGTACAACTCGTCTTCTTAATTTTTGATATAACTACTCAGGTTTAAAATGAAATTGGACTGTAGTCAAGCTCATTTCAAATAAAGCTTTAATCTATATATATTGGAGCTCTAATAACTGGTGAATGTTATCCCAATTTGATACCAAGTTATCGTGTGATGTCTTCAATAGTCATTTCAACACCACATGTGCACTTTTTGTCCTATTTGCTATTGTATCTCCTAAATACATATGTAAATCCATCTAAGTTGAAACAATTTTTTATTTGTATGGATTCATTCATACATTGTTCACATAGTGAATTGCTTCTTGACATTCAAAAAAGTTACTCTCAAGAATCTATATTCAAATTATATTCATTAGTAGACTTGGATAATATAATAGTACGTCACAATTATTGAAATTTTTCTATCTTTCCTTATCTTTGAATAGTTTATTCGTATTTGCTAGTACATTCTTGAAAATATGACATCTATAAAGATGGTGAGTAGATGTGGGAAGCACTTTTGTGATTGCATTTTCATGAGATTTCTCTCTATCTGTCATGATGACAATAGGTATAATATCTTTATTCATCAATGATTTCAATCCCTCTAAGACCCAATGATAATTATCCGCATTTTCAAATTTTAAATATGCACACACAATAAAAAAAGGTCATTTTGTAGAAATAAACCCAATAATCTCAAGAAGTGACAATTTGTTTTTGTTAGTCTTGTAGGTGCAATCCATGATAATCATATGAGAAAAAACTCTTAACAAGTCAATGAATACTAAATAAGCAAAAAATAGGTCTGTAATAACCTCATCAACATTATTGTTCCTATGTCACTCTATATAATTGTGAAGAACTAACAAATGCATCAATTGTTGAAAAATTGACCTTTCATTTTGTTATTTGAGTCTATGTTTTTGATGAGTATTGTAGATATGTTTTATTGTACTACAATTTTGCTTATTATGTTACTTCATCCCATACAAAATGTGTTTGGACTTAACATTGCACTTTTTCATATCAACTAGAAAATTCATCTCTTCATTAGTGAGTATTACTACATATGGATGTCCCTAGAGATATCGTGTGAATCAGTGATTATATATACTGCAACTAACCGTCAACGTTTAATAAGAACTATTTTCTATCATTCTTCCTTTTAAAGAAAATAAGCGATTACATTTTCTTGTTTTGATTAGCTTTTCCTTATGATCCTCTTTTTTATCCTTAGGATCCTTTGGTTTTGATTTGAAATGATAAACTCTACTTCTTTCACATGCAAAATCAATCCTAGGTCTCCTACCATCCAAACCCTTTTACATACAAAAACCAATCCTTTGTCTCTTACCATTCAAATCCGTGTCAGATTTTTTCATCACAATCACCATTCCATTATTTGTCCGAGTAGACTTCGTCCATACTATCAAATCTTCTTTTGAAATAAACACCTACATTAAAATGACATATATTAATACATTTCAATAAGATATTACATACTATTTATTATAAACATATGAGATATCTCATTCTATATGTCTCAAATAAATTAATACGATTATTACTTTGTTCATCTTGTAACTCATATGCTTCATCGTCCTATAAAAAAAATAAAAATTTTTTTTTTTTCAAAAATACAGAGATTTAACATGGATCTACTGAATATTTATGAAATGTTTAGTTGTCAATAACGAACATATCATGAATGTTTGGTAAGTTCTACTAAACAATAAGATCTATCGAGCATTCATGATATATTCAATAATGATAATCGAATCTTTCATAAATGTTCAATAAATATCCTTACGTAATTGATGTATGATATGTATAAAAAAAATTATAGATACATGTTTTAATTGATTTTTAGCTTTATCTTTGTTAAGTTTCCTTCATCTCAATGAGTTAAGTTAGATCGAGTTTCTAACAATCTTCATAAAGTTTTTTTTATTTTTTATGTATTTGATATATATCTCTTTTATTTTAAGATTTTTAGTATTTTGAAGTATGAAAATATTAGAATTTGTTTGTAGTTGGGGATAAACGTGGAGGTAGAGATGAAAAAATAGGAGTGAGACTTATTAATTTAACTAGATTTTTTTTTTTAGAGAATCGGTTACATAGGATATTTTTTTTAATTAAGCATTTAATTTTTTTTATCATTTTAATATAATAAAATTAATTTTAAATTATTTTATATTTATTAAAATGTTTCGTAGTGAAAAGGAAATTATTTGAAAATCTTCTTTAATAGAGTATTTAAAAAAAATCCGAAATGGATAATAGAAATTTATGCGGTTAAAATTCTTTTATACGTGTCAAGGGCCCACATTGACACAGTCAAGGGAAGCTGACGCATCACACAAGAACATTGTCAAAACGCAACCATCCAACTTGGGGTTTGAGAGGGGTCGGCTGTCGTTTTGTGCTGTAATGCTGTTTGGAAAAATTCACTCGTGTCAGAAACTGAGCCATGCCGTTTTGAAGCAAAGTTTTTGATGAATGCAATTATAGAGAGTAATGCTACGTGCATCAACACCATTTTATCGTATAAATTGGAATATTAAAGAATTTTTAATAATACTTCATAATATTAGCCAATTATATCATAGTATACAGACTTATCTACGATTTTAAATAACATTTTCAATCGGAAAGGACACTGATTGACAAAGGCCGGCTGCAAATATAAAATAAATAAAAATAAGATAGTATTAATTAAAAAACATATCTTAACAAAAAGAAAAGTAATCTAACGATAATTTTAATTTGTTGATTATTAAATCTTAAACAGTTAACTTTAAACATTAAAATAATTAAATTTAAAATTATTTTAATATTTTTAATATATATATATATATATATAATTTTTTTATTTTTCTTCCGGTCTTAGTCTTTCTTCTTTTAACATAATATATATATATATGAAAAAAATACTTAACAAGTTTTTTTTAAATTTTAAATAAAATATTTATTATGATGATAAGTAGTAAATTAAGAAAACTCTATATTACTAAGAATATACTCTTATTCATGTTTCATTATTTATATTTTATATTATGAATTCTAAAAGTCTTCCTACTTTATTTATATATATATATATATATATATATATATATATATATATATATATATATATATATATATATATTTTATTAGACAATTCAATAAAAAATATTCTCAATTAGTTTATTGAGTATAATAAAAGAGTTTATAAAATTATATATCATAATTATTTATTTATTAAATAAATTTATTTATAATTATTTTTATTTTTTATTTTTAATAGTAATTTGATAAACTGAAAATAAATAATATGCCAGAGAATTTTTTCAATATTTTAGAAGTATATATTTATTTAAAAAAATTGTAAAATATAAATACACATGTAAAAAAAAATTTTAGAATTTTCTTTCATTAAGTATGTAATTCTCGAGTATTAAAAAAAATGAGAATGTAGAAGCTTAGAACATTGGGATTTGAGTTTTCTGTGAAGAGATAGGTGTGCAACCTTAATATGTGGTGGACACTCTTCATGTTGCCACGTCAGAGTCTTGTACGTGAATTTGCTTTGGGCGGTGTCAGACTTGGCACACTCTTACATGCATTGGATATGACAGCGCATGATACGTAGTTCTTAGAGCAAATATTTTTCAGAAATTATTGATTAATTATATTTTATGTTTATAATATATAATTAATTTATAAAAATATTTAAAATATTTATATTTATATTTATATAGTATAAATAATGATAAAATTATATTTATTTTTAGATATAAAAAGTAGACATTGAAGGATATAATTTGATTTTTTTAAAATAATTTATTAATAAAATTATATAAGGTATATATTGAAACAAATATGTTTAAAAAATAGTATTGGAACAATATTATTGATAATATAAAATAAGCTGTTTGGGTTGAGTCACGAATTAGATCGTTCTCTTTAAAACGTTTCACGATTTTGTTCAAATTTGTGCAAGCAAACACAACTCTGTCGTCTACAGGATAAAGCAACCCAGAATCTTTTTTTTTTGTCTCGAAACTTCACTGTACTAATGAAAATTGGAATGTTACACCTGAAAAAATTTGTTGCTAAGAAAACTGAAAAGTTACTTAGAATTGTAGATAATTTTTTTTTCCTGAGTGAGATGAGTTTGCATATTGTCGTTGTAGAAACTGAGAGTTGAGGTCCTCTATTTATAGGTTTCAGAAACCGTGTGGCCATTATGATAATAACGGTAATGTTTGGGGATGGAGAGTGTAACAGTCATTCTGAGTAATGAAAATTAATGGTTATTTTCTGAGTAAAGACGAGTAACGGTCATTTTTTGAATAAAAACGAGTAACAACCATTTTCTGAGTAAAAGAAAACAACATTTTCTGAGTAAAAGAAAACAACGAAAATTCTGAGTAAAAAAAAATAACGGTTGTTTTTTTGAGAGAAATATATATATATAACAACAATTTTTTGAGTGGAAAAGTTTTTGTAAATTTTTTTTTTCAAAAAATAAAATGCCACCTCACACACACGCACTCGGAATCGGCTCGGCACGGCACGGTCGGTGGGTTAGACGGACAGAGACGATGGCACACGTGCATGTGTGGTATCACATTTGCCTAAGTCCTCTCCCCTTCCACAAAAATGGGTACCCTTTGGGGCCCAATCCCAATAGCCAACTCTTTACTATTTATACATTTTTTAAGTAATGTAAAAAAATAATATGGGACAAGGCTCTACTAATTTTTTAATAAACATTCATCTTTTTCTAACAATCCCTCACTTTAAATTTTATAAAAATAATTTTCATCGGGCAACCGATTAATTAAAAATATAAGATTGTGTATAAGCAAAAGGTGTCTATCGACTTGAACCTTTGCATAATGTTGATGTTTTAGAATATACTAGAGTAACTCGTAGTTTTAAACTCTATCTCTAACAATATTACACACACAACTTTTCCAAGATGTAGTTCGAAAAGCACGTGTATCCCAGTATAGTGAATGCTCTAGTAAATTTTGCCCAAAATTTTCATAGGAAGCGGCCACACTTCCACATTCACATAGGTGAGTCTATCAAGAGTACTCCTGTAGCTACGTACTCCATTCCACATAGAGTATAGAACTCATTAAGAGTTTAACAATTAACTCATCATTTTCTATCGCTTCAGGACTTCATGCTTCTAACAATATAGAATGAGATTTGAAAATAGCATAATTCATCTCATATCACTTCATGACTTGTTATTATCCTTTGAACTTATTTATTGGGATCTCCAGTCTATAAGTTGGGTTACCATCACGAGTGACTCTTCATTCTAAGGGCATTAGTCCCATTCCTTTTGAGGTTTTGAAAACCTTCTCTCTCGGTAATACTTTCATCAAAAGATCTGCCAAATTTTCATCAGAACATACTTGATCCACTCTTACAGCTCCCGTAGAGAGAAATTCTCTAACAGTACTATGCTTATGACATATCTTTCGTCTCCTGCCATTGTAGTAACGGTTCTGAATCTTTACAATAGCCGCGATACTATCGCTGTGGATCAAGACAGTTGGTATCGGTCTTATCCATAAAGGGATCTCATCTAACAAACTTCTTAGCCAGCCTGCTTCTTCACTAGTAGTGGCTAGTGCTATCATTTCAGACTCCATTATAGATTGAGCCAATATTGTATGTTTCTTAGACTTCCAAGAAACAGCTCCACCAACTATGTTAAATATATAGCCACTAGTTGCTTTGAAGTCTTCTGATAAAGTGTTCCAATCTACATCACTAAATCCTTCTAGAATAGCGAGAAACTTTTTATAATGTAATCCAATGTACATAGTTCTCTTAAGGTATCTCATATCCCTTTCAATAGAATTCCAATGCTCTACACTAGGTCTAGTGTAATCAGTAGCGTAACGTAAGCTACCAATGATGCTCGCATACTCAGTTTGTCTAACACTATCTCCGGTATTCTTGAACAACTTTACACTAGGATCATAAGGAGTACATGCAGGTTTACAGTTAAAGTAATTATATTTCTTTAAGATCTTCTCAATGTAGTGAGATTGATCTAGAGAAATTCCCTTTTCAAACCTAGTAATCTTTATACCAAGGACTACACTCATTTCTCCCAGATCTTTCATATCAAAATTAGCACTTAACAAAGTTTTCACATTGTTCACAACATGAATATTTGATCCAAAAATAAGCATGTCATCTACATATAAACATATAATAGCGCAAATGTTGTCTTCTAATTTATAATAAATGCATTTGTCACTTTCATTTATTTTGAATCCATGTGAGATAACTAGATTATCAAATTTTTCATGCCATTGCTTAGATGCTTGTTTTAGACCATAAAGAGATTTATCTAGTTTACAGACTTTATTTTCTTGAACTGGGATAACAAAACCTTCAAGTTGATCCATATAAATTTCTTCTTCTAAATCACCATTTAAGAAATCAGTTTTAACATCTATTTGATGTACTACTAAATCATGGATAGCAGTAAGAGAAAAAAGTACACGTATGAAAGTTATTCGTGTGACTGGTGAAAATGTAGATTTCTTTGATACATTTTCCCTTTGCCTATATCCTTTAACTACAAGACGAGCCTTGTACTTTTTAATAGTACCATCGGGTTTTAGTTTCTTTTTTAGTATCCATTTACATCCAATGGTTTTGCAACCAAGAGGTAAGTCAACTAAATGCCAAGTATTATTATACTCAAGAGAGTCCATTTCATCATTTATGGCTATTTCCCATAAGTTGGCATCTAAAGAAGACAATGTGTCTTTAAGAGTTTAGGGATCTTTCTCTAAGGTATAAGCATAAAAATCAGACCCAAAATCCTTAAGGGTTCGAGCTCGTTTACTTATTCTAATTTCAGTGTTTAATTCCTCATTTTGTTCACTAGTTTTAGTTATGGGTAAACTACTAGAAGCCGAGCCCCTACTATTTTTAAATTTAAAAGGAAACCTATGTTCATAGAAGTCAGCATCATTTGATTCTATAATTACATGATCATTTAAGTCATAGAATTTATAAGTTTTACTGTTCACAGCGTATCCTATGAATACACACTCATATGCTTTACTAGCAAGTTTATTTCTTTTAGGATCAGGGATTCTAACATAGGCTAAACAACCCCAAGTTTTAAAATAAGTTAAATTAGGTTTCTTATTTTTCAAAATTTCATATTGTGAAATTTTACTTGTAGATTTTGGCACTCTATTTAGCACATAACAAATAATTAATAAAAAATTTCCCCACCAATGGGAAGCAGCACCAAAGTTTAATAAAATTGTAACAACTGATTCAGTAAAAGTTCTATTTCTTCTTTCAACTTTGCCATTCATTTCATGAGAATAAGATGCAATTTTTTCATGAATGATTCCATAAGTTTTATAAAAATCATTGAATATATTGGAACCATATTCACTGCCTCTATCACTTTGAAACCTTTTTATTTTTCTATTAAGTTGATTCTCAATCTTAGTCATAAATATTTTAAACATGTCAAATGCTTCACTTTTATTTTTCATTAGATATACATAAGTATAATCTGAACAGTCATCTATAAAAGTTATAAAATAGCGTTTTCTATTTCTTGTTAAATTTTCATCAAGTTCACATATGTCAGAATGTATTAATTCTAAAGGTTCAGATTCTCTAACTACTGATTTATGTGATGTTTTGGTTATTTTAGCTTGACTACAAAAATCACATTTTTCAAAATAATTCAAAGATAATTTAGGAATTAGTTCTAAGGTACTCATGTTCTTGATTATGCGTTTATTAACATGACAAAGTCTAGCATGTCAAATATTAAAAGAACTCAACATATAAGCAGAAGAAGAGGTTTTATTGATTTCAACATTTAATTTAAACATGCCATCAGTGGCGTACCCTTTCCCAACAAATATATTATTTTTAGTTATAGTATATAAATCAACCCTTATAGTTTGAGTAACCCTAGTTTTGTTAAGAAGATAGCCTGAAACTAAGTTCTTTCTCATCTCTGGAGTATGCAGGATATCCTTCAAGATGACAGTCTTTCCAGAGGTAAACTTCAATACCACCTCACCAGTACTAGCAACTTTAGTGGAGTGGGAGTCGCCCAGTAGCACTTTCTTATCCTCAGAATGAGAATAGGACTTGAACATGTCTCGATCATAGCAAACATGGCGTGAAGCACCAGTGTCCACCCACCACCCCTCGGATCCACCAACAAAATTGACTTTAGATTTCATAGCAATAAGTTGATCTTCGGTAAGGTTGGTTCGCCTGTGGGGCAGGACGATTCCTGTTTCGGCAGTTCCTAGCCAAGTGGCCAAGTCTGTTACAACTATAACACATGAATGTGTTATTTCTTAAGGGGGTTGAGGTCCATTCTGGGGAGGATAGTTTCTGTTACTTGTTGTCTCTTTTGGAGAACATAAAACGTGCAAGTATACACAGTCACAAGTAATAAGATTTGTAAGTAAAGTATCTTTCCCACGGAGATTTGTCACTACAGTTTGTTGAGTACTAAAATTATTTCTCTCTGATTTTATCCAAAACAACCGTTGATTTAGAAAAAGAAGAAAAGAGTTAACAAAATAAAAGAAATCTAGGATTGCAATTTTTCACCAAATTAATCCACTCTTATCATATTATTTTCTTTTGATTTATATTTTTTAATACATTTAATTTGTCAACCGAAAACTTCTATTTTTATTCATACATCTCTTTCGAGCTCCGTATAAACACACCTCGTTAAATTAATTCACTATATCTCTATGATAATTAAATTCACCAAGATTCATTACGTTCTAAGCTTTCAAATGGCCACACATACAATTAGGGTATATTCCTATCCTTCATCATACATGTCATTCTATCTACGAGCAATATACGCACAAATGCCTCTTCCAAGTTTATTTATATGCCACAGATCGTTTTGATAAAATTCGTAAATAATCAAAAAGCATTAAGCACAAAATAGAGTGAACAAATCGAACGTCTTATAAATCTATCAAAAATTTAGATCAAATACAACCCTAGAAAAATAAAATTACTTCATTAATTAAAAATAAAATTACAACAAATACAGAAAAATTAGAAGAAGAAGAAAGGAAATTAAAACATCTCGTATCGTTAATATTTGACACACATAGAACACAACAGAAGCCAAAAATGACTTCTGCGTGTTCCACAGTCCAGAACCAAACAACACAAAAATTATAACCTCTCCAAAACTTTCCAAAACTTTTTAAACTCTATCATCTTATCCCCTATTTATAACATCAAATTTCTAAAAAAAATACATTTAAAAATATATTTTTTTAATACGCGGGGGACAGATAAGTGTGGGGAAAATAATAAATTAAAACGCGTGGGGGGACAAAATGTATCGAAAATGAAAAATTGGAATCGAAAATGTGTGAGTGGCGAGCCGTCCATTCCTGTTTTGCTTTTCGATGAACTCTGCCACGTGTCGCGATATGATTCGCTGAAATAAATAGTGGGACACGTGGCAGTAACTCATTAGTTGTAGGTAATGGGCGCATGCAAAAATTGTCACACGGGATTGGGGTGCGCGAAACGTGGGGGACAGCGGCTAGACGCGGGCATGATCCTATGCTTTCACGCTTATTGTAACATGCCACGTGTCAGAACCTGATTGGATTCAATATAAAGTGGGACACGTGACAGCTTGTGATTCAAAGAATAATCGGGCGCACGTGGATCGACCGGACGGGAAAACATACATGCGAAGGTGGGGGACAGGGCCTGACAGGTGGGCCCCACTCGGTGCACCGAGCCGCGCGATAGATAGAATTCTTCACCCACTCTCCTTGGTCGGGTGTGCTTGCAACGCGCGCATTTGGCCGTTTCTTCTTTGATCGGACGGTCCACGTTGTGCGCTTGGATTAGGGTGCGTGGCTTCTTCTCACCTGCGCAGAAAAATAACTTTTATTAATTGCATTTTCACCCACAAATATATTTTAAATTATATTTTAAACTTTATTTAATTACAATATAACCCTTTTTATAATTTAAATTAAATTTTAAATTTTTAATAATTGAAATTAAGCCCGATTTTAATTTAAATTATATTTTCAACTTTTATTAATTGCAATTAAGCACTCTTTTATTTGAAATTATATTTTTGGACACAAATTTGCAATTAAGTACGTTTTCGATACAATTTATTTAATTTTCTTAAAATATATAAAAAACAATAAATACTAATTTATTAAACTAAAATTAACTAAAAATAGAAAGAACATAGCAATTATAATTAATAAAATAGGTAAAAATAACTATATAAAATACAGTTATCATTACTATTTTGGTGGTTGCGATTTTGGTTATTATTGCGATTTTGAGTTTTCATATTTCTACCTTTAGGTTTCAGAATTGCAGAGGAGGGTTTCTTATTGGTATTATTGTTTGAGACTACGAGTACTTCATCTCTTTGGTCTTGTTTTCAGGCTTCTTCTTCTATTCTTAAACGGGTTATAAGACTTTCTAGAGAAAATTTCTTAGTTTTATGTCTAAGTGTATTCTTAAAATCTTTCCAAGCAAGGGGTAATTTAACTATAATAACAGCTACTTGAAATTGTTCATCTAAAGTCATACCTTTAGAAGTTATTTCGTGTGTTGTCTTCTGTAGTTCATGTGATTTAGCTTCCATTGATTTGCCATCAATCATTTGAAATTTCATGTATCTACTAATAGCATACTTCTTAGTTCCAGCTTCCTGAGTGTCGTACTTCTTTTGAAGTGCTTCCCAAATTTCCTTAGCAAACTTATCTGAGTTATAATAATCATACAATTCATCAGTTAAACCATTAAGAATATAATTTTTGCACAGAAAATCATTTTCCATCTAGGTGTCTAAATCCTTAGTTGCAGCTTCAGTAGGAGGGTTAGACTGTATTGGTTTTTCAGTAGTAAGAGCAGAAACGAATTTTTTCATGGTTAAGAAAAATAACATTTTTTGTCTCCATCTTTTAAAGTATAGTCCTTCAAAACGGAATGGTTTGTTGAGATCAGCAGTTAGCATTTCAGTAGTCATGGCAGATAGAATACGTCTTAAATTTTTTGAAACAAGTATGTTTAAAAAACAGTGTTGGAACAATATTACCGATAACCTGAAATGAACTGCTTGGGTTGAGTCGCGGACTAGGTTGCTCTCTTTAAGACGTTTCGCGGCTCTGCCCAAATTTGTGCAAGCAAACACAACCCCGTCATCCCCAAGATAAAACAGCCCAGAATCTTTTTTTTTTCTGTCTCGGAACTTCACTACATTGATGAAGACCGGAATGCTACACTTGAAAAATTTGTTGCTAGGAAAATTGAAAAGTTATTTAGAATTGTAGAGAGAATTTTTTTCCTTAGTGAGATGAGTTTGCAGATTATTGTTGTAGAAACTGAGAGCTAAGACCCTCTATTTATAGGTTTCAGAAACCGTGTGACCATTATGATAATAACGGTAATGTTTGGGGATGGAGAACGTAACAGTCATTCTGAGTAATGAAAAGTAACAGTCATTCTGAGTAATGAAAAGTAACAGTCATTCTGAGTAATGAAAAGTAACAGTCATTTTCTAAGTAAAGACGAGTAATAGTCATTTTCTAAATAAAGACGAGTAACAACCATTTTTTGAGTAAAAAAAACAACGGCCATATTCTAAGTAAAAGAAAATAACGGTTGTTTTTCTGAGAGAAATATATATATATAACAATCATTTTCTGAGTGGAAAAGTTTTTGTAAATTTTTTTTTCAAAAAATAAAATGTCAACTTACCTCACACATACGCACTCAAACTGGCTCGGCACAGCACGGTCGATTAGTCAGACAGACGGCGACGACGATGCGTGTGTATGGTATCATATTTACCTAAGTCCTTATTTTTGAAAAAAAATTATTTATTTTTGAAAAAAAATTGCATTAAGACAGAACAAATTATCCAACTTTTTCGCACTCTTATTTGATCATCAAATGAGAATAAAAAAACTCATCCTTAACTATGTTAATACAATTTGCAGAAAGTCGATTTATTAAAATTAATCTTATTAAGATTAATATAAGTAATATAATTATATTATTACTAATTGTTTCATTTATATTGTTTATAATATTTTTTAGTAATGCAATTTTTTTAAAATACAACAAAAATATCATCCTTAAATATTATAGTTACAAAAATCATATTATTTATGTTTACCTCATATATTTTTATTATTTTAAAAAACTCTTACACGTAATTTAATTTTAAATGCTAATTGAACACTGTTTCAATTAAACTACAATAATCTAGACATGTTCAATGTCAAATATCGTTGAATAATATTAAAGTGTTATTTTTATTATTATAAATTTTAAAGTATTATTTTTTATATTTTTTTTCAATATCTCTATAATTTATTGTGTGCATAGCTCACCATTCAGAGGATTAAAGTAAATAGAGAGATTAACTGATCTTATATAATAAAATTGGCTGGAAAGAAAAAAAATAAAAAAATAACAAGAAAGCATTTTGAGATAGAGAAAAATTCTTTAAATAATCCATGTAAATTTTTTTTACTATATTTTTATTGTAAAATATTGTACCATATATAAAACCAAGTTGTCTTTCAATAACCCTTTTCTTTAAGAGTATTAAATTCATTTTTTTTATTAAATAAAAAAATATTATAAGATAGAGTTTAAACTTAATCTATGATAATGAGATTGAGAGTTCTACTATCTAAACTACAATCCCAATAACCACTTTTTTATAAACAAATTAATTTAAAAACTCATTTTATAAACAATGATATTAAATAACACAATGGACTAAGCAATAAGACTAATTTGACCCAATAGCCACTTTTTTATAAACAAATTAATTTAAAAACTCATTTTATAAACAATGATATTAAATAACACAATGGACTAAGCAATAAGACTAGTTTTAACATTCACCTTTATATAAAATAATATTTTAAAATTTATAATACAACAAAAGAAACTATATGATATTTAACAAGATTAAATTGAATAAAAATTAATATTAAATGAAATTAAATAATTATATTTTAATTTAAATGATATTTAATATAAAATAATTCATCAATATTTTTTTTAATAGTATAAAATATGAACTTGATATAATAATTGATCAATCTTTTTTTTTTAATAGTATAAAATATGAACTTGATATAAGAAGAATTATTTTTGTTAATAGAAGTTTTAATAGGTATTATTTTTGTTATTTTTTAATCCTTTTACTTTTCAAAAAGCTTGAAATAATTTGTTAAATTAAATTTTAATCTTTTTTAAAATTAATCTTTTTCTCCTACAATCATTTTTTCTTAAAATTAAATCAAGTGTAACCAGGAAATAAATACCGCAATTATTAATAAAAAGTCCCCTTAACTAAATTAGTGTAGTATGTCTGCAGTCCTTGAATGATTTGAATTTATTCATGAGTTTTTTTTTTCAAATATTTGAATAAAAAATCGAGTTAAAATGGAACGGATTCGTGGGTTGAATTTGTCGATTATCAGATACGAAGGTATCAAAGGGGATATAAATACCGCAATTATATTATGTTTATTTGATAACATGAAATTGCAAGCACTTTATATAATATATGGAAGGTATGAATGGAATAAAGAGAATTTTTATATTCAAATTAAAATTTGATTTACAACAGATGTAAACGCAAAGAAATTGAGTTTTGAATGAGCTAATAGATGTAACGAGAGAAAGATTTAAAAAACAATAAAAATAATAATTTTAAAATTTATATCCATAAAAATAATATTTTTATAATTAATTTATATATTTTAACATTATATTAAATCATGTTTAATATTATTGAGGTATTATTTTTATCGTTATAAATCTTATACGTATTCTATTTTTTGTAATTTTCTGTTAATCTTTTGCAAATAATTTCTCCCATCTATTGTTATTCTTTTTTTAATACAGATAAAATGTACCTAGTCAATTTAAGATGCTTTCGGAAAAATGTTTAACGCAATATTTCTCATCACTTACCCAACACTTGCTCAACTTGACAACGGCAAGTAACTCACTTTCATTATTGATAATTTGTGACTATAAGTTTTTTTGTTTTCTGTCTTTTAATGAGTGAATTTTTTTTGCGTATACTCTGCTTTAGATTTGAGAGTTAACATGTGCTTTTAGTATTATTCTTGAATAACAGTGTATTGGGTTAGGTACCTAATTTAGTATTAGTGAATTAATGGATAATATTTTGTATATTTTTTCTTGACTTAATAATCACTTACATGATAGAACAATAAGTAACAAACATTATACAATATTGATAAAAAGAAAATTGTATGAATTTATCAATAATTTTTATTATTATAAATATACAATACCGAAACAAATAAAGTAAAATTTTATATGTATCAATTAATACGAAAACTCGATAAGATTAATGTCAAAACACACTTCATGAATATGCAAGATCGTAAACCCTAATTATATTATTCTCAATATTTATTCTTTTTTATTTATTTACAAGAGATACTGTATTGAATGTGGATACTAAATATCCTTGTGCGTTTACATAGTAGGAAAAGAACATTTGATAATATCTACAATTATTTCTAGATCATTAAAAGGAATATACCAAAGATTTATATCTACAATTTGTTTGCTTGTATTTTATTAAAATTATTTTTTTTATCAAAAATAGTTTTAAAAGAAAGTATATTTCAAAAATAACATTTTTTTCTTCGGTCAAAAAACACAACTTATTTTCCTGAATACTTATAAATAACTTTCCTATTGGGTTAAAAAATGATTCTTTATTGTTGAAATTGTTTTACATGATTTTCAAATCCTAAACAAATAAATGTATGCATTCCGTGTATAATACAAAGTCCTTGATGTAAATTTGGTGAAGAGATTAGCCTCTAATTAAGATATAGATAGGTATAATGTTCTTCATGTCTTTGATGTAAACTTTATTGTGAAAAATGAAAAGCTATTGCATTCTGGGGTGGATTTACATGGGATTTAGGGACACTTGCTTTCTCTTAACTTTTAATGGAGACAATTTTAAGTACAATATTTATAAAATTATAAATAAATTATGTTTATAAAAATTATGTTTATAAAATAGAATTGTTTCTTAATTTTTAAGTTTTTACCACTTAAAAGTTATTGCATTGATAAAACATCAACATTTGATGACAATTAGATACGAAGCAAAATGATTGTAATTCCATTCCTTGAACATGTCAAAAGAACAATTCAGCTGCATAAACCAATGTACTTCAGCATATGTACAGACTTGAAAGAAAAAAAATACCACAAGCAACCGCTAATTTATCAAGAACACAAACATCATAGCTGAATTTGAAATGAGAAAAGTGCACAAATCAATTATTAAAATCCTGCTTACATCGAAAACAAGTAAATTCATGGAGAGAGCTCTTGTATAGAAATTAGGCTAGGCTCCCACCCAACTCCTCTACATGATCTTGCCTTTAAAATTGGAGGCTTAAAAGGCTTCTTTCCTTTTATACCTTTTCTCAATAAATTACTTGCCCACCTTTCCTTTGAGAAATTGAATTCTTTGTTAGAAGAATAGGAATCACATTTCATAATACTTCCTCCTTCTCCACCATGATTCATGCTCTTCTCATCCAATACCTCCTCCTCCTTGCAGCCTTCATATGAATCATATCCTCCGACTTTGTCCTTCTCGGCATGATCACGATGTTTACACTTAAGCTTCTCTGCAGTAGAACAAGGGATTATGTAATATTTCTGACCAGGTAAGAGGTACTCCTCTGGCTTTAGTAAGGACTCATAAGGTTTTTTGAAAACTCCAGGCCGAGAAATACACATCCCTTCATACTTTTCCATCACTTGAGATGCAGGAATTGAATTATGATACAGCTCTTGTCTC
This sequence comes from Hippophae gyantsensis, assembly GCA_030763125.1. Classification (NCBI taxonomy): domain Eukaryota; kingdom Viridiplantae; phylum Streptophyta; class Magnoliopsida; order Rosales; family Elaeagnaceae; genus Hippophae; species Hippophae gyantsensis. The sequence goes on along the minus strand of CM061039.1, from coordinate 19,134,644 downwards.
CCTCCTGGATGAACTATTCTCACATAAAAAACCTTAGATTGTGGATTAAAATCCATTGATATTGAACTTCCTCCATCATATTCTCTGTCAATTGACTGTCCTTCGAGTCTTTTCTTTTTCTTGGTTCCATGGTTAATGTCCTGATCTAGCCCAAACCACTGAACAAACTTCTTCAGCATAGCCGGCAGTGCTTTCTAATCCAAATTAATCTCATAGTAGTCCATTGGAAGGTATTAAACATTGTTCATGACTGGCCGTCTTAGTTTAATCTTATTTTAGGACTTCGGTGGAAAAACCAAGGCTTCATGTCATTGACATCAATAACTGGCTTGTGATTTTGTCTTCCCTCTCATCGAGAAAAGAATATAAGACTTTAGTTACTAACAAGAAGAAGAGACAGCACCAAGACATTTTTTTTATTAGGGTAAGTCAAAGTTATGACTTGTGATTCATTTCAAAGTACATGGTTTGAAAATTTCTAGATGTCAATGACAAGCTTGTACGAGATATCCCTAACAATTCATTTATATTGCTTTAATACTTATTACAAGCATGTGCTACTTTTCAAAATCAATCACTTTGTATTTTTAATTTAATAGATTTAACTACATCATTCCCCAAATTTGGACTCTATTTACCATGCAAATCCAACATTTTAAATTCAATAATTAGAATTACTAGGGTTTGAATATAGAATCTCTAAACTCTGATACTATATTAGAATAGTTAGCAACCAAGTGACCAAAAACTACTAGCAGCTAGCACGTCTCTCCTTGACATTAAACTAAAAGTTTGACATGCATGCAAGCAGTTAACAAAGTCGATAGATATAAAATTTAAGATACCAATAGACATCACAGCTATTAAACGAGGCCAGAGACTTAAAAATACCATATAAACGAAACTAACTTCTAGACACATCGTGAAGCTCTTCCAAGCTTCCACCAATGACCCTCAAATTAAATTCAGTACAACCACACCCAAGCAATTAGGTTAATATCTTGAGGGAAAAAGGTTCTGAACCAAGATTTGTATGCAGAGTTATCATAGTTCGAACAGCCATCACCTCAACGGAGCCTTTTCAACATCATCTCTTCTGTCGCACAGGTGTTTTGGACCTTGATCTCCGTCTCCTGCAGATAACTTGGCATTCTTAGCAATCAATGATTTAAAAATAATTATTTGAAACCCCCGAGTTTCACCTGAGCTGCTTATTGAGGTACCTATATCTGTCCAAAACATAAGATAACATTAAAGATTTTATGGCAGCATACCTGTTGCTATCAAGAGAAGAGTAGGGGGAATGCCTGCGCTGAGAATTCTTGCTATGAGGAGACCGCGAAACTTGTCTAAAATAAAAACACCCATCATACTTACACAGTAAGTTACACGTACATAGCCCAAAACTGAAACTCTCAACCTTGTTTAGATTCATGCTCAATAGAAATTGACATGTTCTTAGATCTATTCTCTTTCTAACTTACAAAAAATGGAGGCTATAATATAGAAAGCCAATATCAGTTATTCATTAATGATTATTCAAGAACACCTGCTGAACCACCCATGCAAAATTTACCAGCCCAAACACTAGAAAAACATAATCCGCATAAAAGTTATGTTTCAAATTTAATAACCATCAACAGCAGCTCCTAATGTTGTCCAATTAGAGTAACATATTTAAGGAAAAGAACAAGGTGAATGCACAGAAATGGTATAACAAGCAGCAAGATAACTAAAATTTTAGTCTATCTCAAATTGTCAGAAAAGGAATGACGATCCCATTACATTTCATCTTCTTTTCTTTTCTTTGTTTTTCATTTTTCTTTTATTTTTTATTTTGGAGGGGATCCGTGAGAGCAACCAAGATTTAGACAAGTCTAATAAATGAAGAAAAATGCATACACAATTAAAAGACCAATCGATTTGGTTCTATTCCTAAATTAATGTAGTTGTCCAAAGAAAACAAAACTGCGAGGCAATAACATTGGAGTATCAAAAGCTGATGCAAATGGGTGGGATGGTCAGAAGCAAAAATACAATTCGAATATAATCAATTAAATAAATTTGCAAAATGAATCAATTGCTAGAGGAAGCAAGGGTGACATTCTCTTTGAAAGAGGTATCAAACAATACTACGTGTCTGCAGAATGCCTGTAAAGTGTAGATGTGCTTTCGGCCCTTGAATCCAATGCAACTCTTGGGTTTAAAGATGGAATTGTTGAATCTGACGCTAAGGTAACAGTCGATAGCATAAGAAAGACAGGCTTGTGTGCTTGGCTTTTGAGACCTCTTAAGGTTTGTGCTGTTATGACTACTCTTCATTCAGTGCATACAAGGTTGATAATTAGACGTGCAAATCAAGTATGTGGCTAAAATGTGTCTTTATGGGAGGTGTCTCCAAATTGGCTTGTTAATATTCTTGATGTACTTGGGCTAAAATTGCAGGAAATAGGGATGTACATGGCACATCAAGTTTATCCATTTATGAAAATCTTACTTTAAGACCAAAAAACAATATTAATAAAACTACATATAAAACAATCATGAGTTTTGGAAAGAGATATGTAAGCATTAGCTGATATTACACTGCAAGCCACCAACTGCAAATCTGAGTAATTTCAGTAACAGCCCACAAAAGTTAATTATAAATACTTCTTTCAGCAATGCAGACAATGACCTTTACAATATTAGCATCATAATTAGATATTTTGACTTTTTACCTTTCCCGATAAGAAACAATATAAAGATGGAAATAAAGTCCTTCCAATCACCACAATATAAATAATCATTAATCAATTAAAAAAAAATTTATTGTCAGTTCCAATTTCAGCTTTCATCCTTGCACATAAACCTAAGAGCTACCAACTTAGGACTTTTAAATCTCCTGTACCACTTTTGGTGTAGCACTGTATGTGCCACCAATAGTTGTTAAGACATATGAACAAAAGAACCCAATTTTTATGCAATTATGTCCACTTTTCCAGCTATTTCTGTCCACCTATTTGTCGAATATTGATGGAAAATACACACACCAAAATATGTCACAAGAGAATTGGACTACCAACTCAGAGTTATTGGTTTTCAATTCTTGCAAAAGCTAAGCTAATGAAGATGAGCCAACATATATACTATCTCATACTATCCAACTCTCCCCCTCAAGTCTCTTCAATTTTTAGGCACATCACTTGGAATTCATTTATAATGGCGTTGTAAAGGTTTACACACAACACCTCTGACCTGATACCATGGAGTGTATTGATCTCCATAGCTGATGGGAGATGGGTTAACATATATATTACATCACATTATTTAAAGGACCTAGATCACAACATTATCCTAATTTCATAAAAGAGCAAATATCCATGAAGCCATAACATACATTTGTCGAAGCACAAAAACAATACGTTATAAGAAATTTGACAAAAAGGAATTACCACACCTATCACCATCAAAAGGAAAGTGATTCTGACAGTTAATAAATAGTGTATAAAGCAAGATATCAATGAATCCAGTGTGTTTCTCCTATAAAATAATTGATAAAACTTTAGTTGGAGAACTTTGATGCTCTCTTTTGACAGTTTGATGTTATTAAGATAATGTCTCCACAACATTAAACAATATGCCTTCAGTCCCTCGGTGTTATTAAGGAAAAACTGTTTGTAAATAGTACAAACATGAAGTATAAATTTAATTGATAAAATATATTAATAGTTTAATGCGGGTACCTTCGTCTAGACTTGACTGGTGAGGGGGATAAGTTACGTTTCCTTGAAGGCAGCCTCCTACAACACCAATGATATGTTAAATTCTTAGTATGAGCCCGGCATTGCCAGCAGAAACTAAATGAAATGGAGTAACAGCTGAATGTTCCATAAGCAAGACATAGGAGTAGAAAAGAAAAGGGCAAGAGGATACTAGTAATCAATAAATAAATTATGAAGCATGAAAAGAGGAATAAGCAATGGTGAACCTCCTGGAATCATCCAAAGCTTCGTCACTTGAATCATAAGCATAGTTTGAACTGTCTTTGCTGTTTCTGCCCCTGCTTATTGAAGAAGAGCGTCTTCTCTTGTTCCTGCTTGAGTCATTTGCAAGTTTATGCCTCGATCTAGATCTGTATTCCTCCTTATCCTTAGTGTGTCCTCTTTTCCTGACAGATTCTTCTTTTGTGCTAGCTCTATGTTGTCTCTCTGCTTCTTTTCTGTCCTCCTTGACATCATGACGGAAGGACCTCTTTTTCAACTCAGATTCTTGTGCTTTCTCCCCAGATTTAACACTCTGCTCTCTTGTTCTTTCTTTAGATACATTATGACTGTCTGTCTTTTCCTTTCTCGAATGCATCTCATCCTGCCTCATACGGTTATTGTTGTCCTCGTCATCTGTTCTAAATTTATCATTCTCCACCTGTTTTTGGAGATCCTTCCTAGACAAACCCTTTTTACTTTCATCCTGATCATTCATACCTGGTTTCGGTCCATTTTCCTTAACATAGTTATCATCTTTTGATACCTTTTTGAGATTATCTTCAGGAAGGTCAGATTTAATTATACCTGAAGAGCCCTTCAACATAGAGGCATCTGTACTGTCTGGTGTACTTGCACTAGCGCTAGTTCCATTCTTTCTGCTTCTATTATATGTCAGATGAGAAATAGCATCATTATCACAGACTTTGAATCCAATTGAACTGGTTTGGCTTATATCGTTCTCCAAATTTGTCCGATTTCCATTCTGCTCTTCAAGTGGTGCTAACGAATTATCACTAGTACCAACATCACGTGGGTCTCCTAAAGATTTTTCAACTGAGGGATGCTTGAGAATATCCTTTTTAAAAGAATTGGGCATACTGGAATTCAGAATCTCGTCATCCTCGTCGTCATCAGTAGCATAATTACCAAGACCCAATATATCCCCAGGGGATTCAGAGCTGGGTTTCTCACCAGCACCACCAGACTCGAATTCCTTGGCTTTGGCCGGAATTAGAACTTTTGCTGATACATTAGGAGGTAACATTGCAGGCGGAGGTGGTGATCCCTTATGGCTTGAAATAACTACAACTTTATCGACTGCAATGTGTTAAGGAAGCAGCAGGACGAGTAGAATTAAGAAGTTGCCTACATCATATCTAGCAATATTTACAAAAATATAATGCTTATGATGCACTTACCTTCATCTGTCACATCTTCATTTAAAACCTTTGTTGCAATTTCATCAAACAGCTCATCTGTTACCTGTTAAAAGGCAATTGAGATTAGAACCCTATAGAGAAAATTGTCACAGGCAAATTGTTTGCAAGCAATGAAACCTTTAAAAGAACTTCTGTCAGAACACGCTTTATTTCCTGATTAATTGTTGCGGTTCTAGCTGCTTCTACAGAATCCTGAAAAAAGAAAAGATGCATAAGGTAAAATCCCCAAGTGAAAATGCATCAAATGCCAATATCATGCAACGAAACTAATTTACGTATAACAAGATTAAAAAAAAAACCTCCATTTTATGCCAATATCCCACAAAAATGAATGTTAACATATGCAAGATGAGTATATTCAAGGGGGGGAAATGAAAAAACCTCATCGTCGTCATCTTCTTCAGTTGATCTGGCTGAACTTATGCTTTTGCTATCTGCTTGATCTCTATTCCCAAAAGTCTTATCAGCAACTTCATCCTCACGTGACTCTGTTTCCTCCTTAGGATGGTCTACCGAGGAATTTGTAATGACTGCTTTCTTTATTTCTTCCCTGAGCCAATTAGGCACTGAAGCCTGAAAAATACACCAGCAGATCAAAATGAACATTTAATTGGTTTTTGTCACCATTCAAACATTGATGCACACAAAAACTTACCTTCTTGGGACGTTCAGGAACACCAGAAATTCCATATTCACCAGAAAAAGCTGCAGTATGTGGAAGAGCATTTCCTGCACTGAAGGAAAAGGGAAGCCCACTAGAGGGCATTGTTGGCTGAAGGCCTGGCCCAGGAAAACTACTAAACGGAGGTACAGCATACCCAGGTGCAGAAGGAGGTACAGATAGTGAAGGATCATGTGGCTGGACCAAGAAAAATGTTAGCAGACAGACAAAAAAGATCTGCAAATGAAGAAAAGCTACGAGAATGATAATACCTGAGTGCTTGATAGCATAATTGGGGAAGTAGGAGAATAAGCTACACCGGGTGCAACAGAAGCAGTCCAAGTATTCACAGAAGGCATGGGAGGAACACACTCATAGCTTCTTGTGGCTACAGCTGAATCATGATACACATAACTGGAATTTAGGTCATTCTCACGATTGAACCCTGGTGCAAATTGTAAAGGCTGATCAGCAGGATTGCTCATTGATTCAGTTGAATGGTTGTAATATGGAAATGGGACTCCCTGTGATGGTTGCATGTGGTGATGCCCATAAGACCTCTCACTCTGATCTGAAGTCCCTTCATTACCTAAATGAAGCAAATAGTCAATAAATCAAAGGAAAGAAAGCCTTAAGCATAAAATAAATTAGATTGCTCCCTAAAGTTCCACTCTCCTTTATTATTAGAGTACAATAGACCACTCAGTCCCATATACTTTCTGTTTAATATAACAAAATAAGCTTCTTTCAAATGGTTGAGTCGCTTAATAGCCTAGACAAAGGATTGAAAATTTTGAACCGTTCACTAAAACTTCTAGTGTATCCTATTTCTCTTTCAAAAAAATAAATATAAAAAGAGAAAATCCCTACTCCAGTGGTCAGCTATCAAAGAGATCACGTCTGATTGTTCCCCATAACCAAATTCCACATGTTGCTTCTCAAGCAATATGTCAAACATATAAACTTAATATTATACCAAGTCAATAAGATTTATGAGCTGAAGAAGCACCAGGAAGAACCACAATAATTAAATAACAGAAAAATCACAATTCTGAATAAATTAGACAGGCCAACAGAGAAGCAATAAGTAACAATGAGTTTCAAAGCAGCAGCTCTGGAGCAAAAGCTCAAGCTTCACTGACAAATTTAATATACTATGAGAATAGTTACCTGCAATAGAAGAATAACTAGAAGGTACCTCCTGCTGATGAACAGATGAACTTGTAGGCAGAGTTCCTTGGTGATGAAACACAGCATTTGGATCTGCAGCCGAAGTTAAATCTCTGCCACCCTGGGGTAAGTGTCCTCCTGGTGCATAGGATGCTGATCCAGAGCTAACAAATGGAGTTTCTGCAGAATGAACTGGAGGTTGTGGGAGAGGTGGTGTGGGTGAAAGCGGAACCTGTTGATAGCTAGACCTGGGATGAGACTGATGCTGAACTTCCAAAAAACGATTGTCAACAGCCTGTGAATATTGATCATGGTAATGATTTTGTTCTTCTGGTCTGCCAACTGGTGTGTACTGCGATTGTGGAGGCTGGTTATCCGTTGCTGTTTTAGCATCTGCCCATGCCCTAGCTCTGGCAGCCCAATCTTCTTCGTTACTATGAGGTGCTGCTACACACAATTGAATAATGTTATAAGCATATAAAAAGCTAGAGCACGATAAACTCTCAGCAGTGCATTATAGGGGAAACATAATTCATTATGAGATGAATATAGAAAACGATCAATCTAATTATCAGATCAAATATTTTGCTGAATTCACGATAAATAAGAATGAAAGGAAGTCATTTATAGCTGTAAGTTACAATAAACAACGAACCCGAGTGATCCCAACCTTGATGATGAGTCCAATTGGTAGTTCCCCATTCCTACAAAAACTTAAAATCGTCAGACACTTGCTTAGAGCAAAACTCAAACTCGGCATCCATGAACTCAGAAAATAACTAATAATTAATTAATTAAACTAAACAAATAAACGAGCAAGCAAATTAACAGAAAAACCCATTAAATTAAAACCCTAGATAAATCGAAGAAGCAAGAACAAAATTGAAAGATTGTAAATGGAAGACTGAAAGGAGAGATATTTGGAATTACCTGATTGTGGTGGGGATAGGACTGGGGAATCTGAGAATGAGGAGGAGGAGGAGGAGGAGGAGGAGGAAAGTGATTCTGGTGGTGAGAGGGGTGCGCAGGATATGGATATGGAGGAGGATGTGGCGGATAAGAACCAGGTGGAGGCGGTGGTTGTGGTGGCGGTGGTGGACCCCACTGTTGCGGAGGAGGAGAAGGTGAGTGAGAAGGATGGTACTGGAACTGGTTCCCATACCACGACCCATGCGAAGGGACCGGAGCTCTCGTCGGAGGTTGGTGATGGTTATAGGGATCCATCGCCGGCGGTGGTGGAGGTCTCATATACCGGTGTTGCTGGAATGCATCCATAGCGTTCCAAGTTCCTCTCTGTTTGTTGATTTTTGTTTTCCTGAATCTGTTTCTTGATTGTGGGGGTCACTTGTGATTATCTGCGGAGAATGAGAAGGGTTTGCATTAAAAAAAAGGGTAAGGTAATAATATTGGGTTATTTTACCTGAAGTGGCTTTTTTGTTTTAATCTGATGATTTTTATTTTCAACCAGTTGTTACAATATAATCAGTTTTTTTCAATAAAAAATAATATATATTTTATTAACATTTAGACTTAAAAATACTAAATATCATCTATTTAAATAAAATTCATTAATATATAAATAATAATATATTAAAAAGATAATATATATTATCTAATACAATATTAATAAATCACTTTAATATATATATATATATATTCAATTCCTTAATTTTTTTAAAATGAATAATAAATATATTCAATTCTTTAATTTTTTAAAATAAATATTTTATTAATTTCATGGTTCTTGTATTTTTGTTCGAATAAATGAAATATAAATTTTTTTAAAATAATTTAAAAGATACAAAAAAAAATTACATTAATTCATATGTCAAAATAACTATTTTTTTATAAATAAATTATTTTTATGTTATTTCAACAACTCAAATTCCAATATTTCATCTAAATATGTAAAATTATTCAAAACCCAACCAATAATTAATAAAATTGATATATATGCATATAAGTTGGTTTAATTTTTATTGATTATTGAAACTTGTAAATCGAATCAATTCTTGATTGCTTCTTTAAATATTAAAATCAAAAAAGATCATTAATACTTTAAAACCAACAAAATAGATTCAATTTGATTAGTTTGAATTAGTTGTATATTTTTACATACTCATGATTTTTGGTGTGTTATAATTAGCATAACACATTCATATATATATATATATCCTCTTTTATCAAACTATCAACTTTTGTCAAAATTTGATAAAAGTAGATAAAGTTTGATAAAATTATAAAAAATATGGATCCTTGTTAGGGGTAAATATGTGGTTTGAATTTGTAAAAATTAAATAAATTAAATTAAATTATTCATATATATTAAATTAGATCAGATCATCATTCAAGTTAGTTTAATCTAGTTGTAACTATTTAAAATATAAATAATAAAATATATATTAAAATTATTTAATATTATCATTAATTAAATAATAACTTGTTTGGCATATTATTAACATTTTTTACGTTAATTCGAAACATAACTACTCTAACAATAATAATATTTTTGTTTGTTATTTTGCTCTTAATTAAAACAATAAAAAAGTTGTTATTTTTAAGTGTTAAACTTAAGAATACATTAAATGAATTTGTTATTATAGTGATATTTAAGTTAATAACTACTAATCAATTTCATCATTTTTCAAGGAGTTTCAATTTAATACCTACTTAAATAAAAGGTTCCAAAATTATAAATTGTAAATAATAATTTCATTTGATTTATAAATTTTTACATTTACACGTGTATTGTACATGACAAAATAACAAGGATAATTTTATCATTTCCTTTTTTCTCATCTTACCAAAAACTATTGCACGAACTTTGAATCAAGGCTTATCCCATATAAGCATGGACTTTCATTCTATTCAACAAACACTATTTCTTGGTTTGTTTTTTATTAGAGTATCGTATTTTTGTATGGTTTGAAGAATTATTATATGAGAATACGTAAAATGATTATGTTACATAGTGGTAAACAAATTGATTATACAACGTAATCATTTTGTGTAACATAATAATGTTGACATAATGATGTTTAAATTAGAATATATATATATATGGTATTCTATGTATTGTAATGTAATTAGAAACATCTAAAAAAAATCTCTTCTGAAATTATTTTGTTTCATGGTATCAGAGTAAGTTTAATATTTTTAGGCAAAATAGTAACTCTCTTAGAAGATGAAACAAAAGCTTTGTCATCAAATCCTGGCCAACTCTTAAACGAATCTGATACCTTAGATCCAGATATAGAGAAGAAGAGAGCAATAATGCTTGAACGTCTCTCGAATTGACATCAATTGCTTCGCTGATTCGAAAAGTTCCATCGAGGCCTAAATCGCTCAGTGTTGACTCACTTGTCACTCTCATTCCACTCAACTTAAATCCAATTTGGACAAAATATCATCCTCGATCTCCGATCTTGAAAAGCTTACCCCCTTTGTTGTCAATTGCTTCCTTAGTGTTTTCCCTCCTGTGGATTTTCTTGTAGTTTGCTTGGACTCAACAGATGAAGTTAAGGGAACAAGGTGAGACTCAAGAAGGTTCAAGATCCTATGAAGATCTAGCTGTTTTGGAAAAGGTATAGAGGAAGGTGAATTATCCAAAGCCCGCGAAGATCTAGTTGTTCTGGAGAAAGATTATGAGGAGGTTGGTGTTGAGGCTACCGATGGTGAGGAAAGAGATGAATACTGAGATCATGGAATTAGGGAAGAGTGCTATATGTTTTTATTGTCTACTGTTATTTTTTAAAACATTGTCAATCATTTACTATTTCATGTTTGGTTGTTATTATGTTTAATTACCTTTCTACTTGTCGATGTATTAGACTTATCATAAGGGTGGGTATTTTAAGGGTATTTTAATAAAATAAGAGGGATATAAAAAACAATTATATTAGCTTCCATTTGGAAATTGATTGTGAAACTTAGAGCTTATTGTTACTAAGAATATGGGATATTACAACTCAAACTAAAGAAATAAGCAGAGTTATTGGATCAAGTAAAGAATTTTATAACCCTAATGGAGATCCCTATTTTATGCAAAGTTCAAATCATCCTAGAATGATGCTTATAACGACACCTCTAATTGAAGGTAATTACTTCACTTGGAGCAGATCTATGAAGATTGCTCTTGGAGCCAAGCTAAAGTTGGGTTTCGTTGATGATAGGCTTTCTTATGCCTAATGAAGAAAATACAAAGTATGAACTTTGGACAAGAGCTAACTACATGGTAACTTCTTGGATACTTAATTCTATATCCAAGGACCTTGTTGATATTTTTCTTTATACAACTTTAACCAAAGAGTTATGGGATAAGATAGCTAAAAGATATGGTGAGAGCAATGGACCATTGCTTTATCAGATTCAAAGAGATATTATTTCAATATCTCAAGGTAATGATTCAATTGCAAAATATTATGACAAATTAAAGCGCTTGTGGGATGAATTTGCTTCCTGCACATGTGGAGCTGCAAAAGTAATTTCAGATTTCTACTCTATAAATAGATTGATGCAATTCCTTATGGGATTAAATGAATGATACAACCCTACTAGAAATCAAATTCTGGTCATGGATCCATTGTCAACTATGAATCGTGCTTATTCAATGCTTCTTAGTGTTGAAAAATAGAAAGAGGTTCATGTTAATTTTAATGAAAGCATTGAAGCTGTTGGATTACTAGCCAAAACTCATGTGAAAATGAATCAATTTAAGAAAGAAACTTCTATGAAATGAGCTACTCCTAAGAAGAAAGAGAAAGAGAATAAGGTCTGTGAATATTACAGAATGAGAGGGCTTGTTTTAAAATTCATGGAGTTCCAGACTAGTAGAAGGAATTAAAGGGTCAACAAAAGAAAGGTACTAACAAAGCTATGGTAAATATGGTTAACATACCACTTGATTATGAAGATATGAATGAAACTAGAGGAGAGAAACAAGGTGTTTTAGTTAATCGGGTTTAGCAAGAGTTGATGAAGTTGATCAACGACAAGATGATTGTGGATGGTAACTATATGAACTTTGCTAGTTTCAACAATTTTATGGGTAACACTTTCTCTCTTTAATGTACTTTAAGTTTTGCTACTAGTACTATTGAGTTGTTGAAAAATGGTACTTGGATAGTGGACTCAAGGCCCACCAATCACATATCAGGTGTTAGAAATTTTTTTAGCAATCTAAGAAAACCTAAAAGACCTTCACCAGTTTATTTACCAGATGGATTTGTGAAGTATGTTCATAGCATAGGAGACATTAATCTTCCTAATAAAATTTTCCTGAAAAATGTCTTATATATACCAAGTTTTAAATTTAATCTTATATTTTTTTTCAAAAACTTGCTTACCTTGCCCAAATGGAATTTCATTTTACATTAACTACTTGTATTCTACAAGACCTGTAGACTAAAGAAATTCTGGCAGTAGGAAAAGCTCTAATAAGCCTATATGTTTTAGATATTGCTAGTTTTCAAGATTTCAATTGTAATAACTTTATTACAAATGTTGAGTTTCTAAAATCAAATCCTCATTGATTGAATTGTAGTGATGAAGTTTCTATCAACAAAAAGAAAAATATTTCTTAAAACTCAATTGTGGCATAGCAGATTGGGACACTGTCTAATAGATGTTTTGAAACACAATGATTTTTTTAAGGAATAAGATTTAAATTTTTTTGATCAATGTAAAATTTGTCACAAGTCCAAACAACAAAGATTACATTTTCCCATTAGTCATACTAGAGCCTCACAAGCTTTTGAACTGATTCACTTAGACTTATAGGGTCCTTATGGCCAAGTCTCTATTGAAAGAGCCAGATATTTTCTAACTATTGTTGATGACCACACAAGGGTCACCTGGACTTACCGCATGATCCACAAAAGCCAGACTAGTTCTTTTTTTACCAACTTTGTCAACATGATTCATACAAGTATGAGAAACTGATTAAAGTCATAAGGAGTGATAATGATATAGAATTCAAAAATTCACAAATTCAGAATTTCAATCATTTCTTTTTAGTAAAGGAATAATTCATCAAAAAAATGTCCTTATACTCCTCAACAAAATGGGGTAGTAGAAAGGAAATACAAACATCTCTTGCAAATAGCCAGAGTTCTCATATTTCAGGGAGGTTTACCAAAGAAATTTTGGGGTTTTTCAATTCGTATGGCCACTTACATCATAAATAGACTTTCATCGTCAATTTTAAATTGGAAAACCCTCGTAGAAATACTTATCTCAAAAACACCAGATTATTCAAACCTTAGAGTCTTTGGACGCTTGTGCTATGTGAGAAATGTTTTACCAAACAAAGATAAATTTACTGAAAGAGCTTTCAAATGTATATTTCTTAGATATGTTTTAGCTCAAAAGGCCTTTAGAGTTTATGATTTGAAAAAACATAAGTTATATGTTTCAAGAGATGTAAAATTTTATGAACAAATTTTTCCTTATAAAATTGAAAATGGTTGTATTGAAAACATAGAACAAGATGTCTTACCTCTTCCTATAAGTAAAAATGACTTTGAACCAATCATCTTAAACGCAGACCAATTGCCTTCTATACCCATAACTGATCAAAATATTTAAGATGATTCATCTGCTCCTAATGATGATCATGATTTGCTTAATTCCATAGAAGAATATTCATATAAAACCCAAATAACCAATGAAGTTCAAAAACATAATACCAGAATTAGAAGTAAGCCAACCTGGATGGAAGATTATGTTCTTAATTTAGTTATCAAGTCTTCAGATATAATCTCTTGTCAGTCATAGGATCTCAAAACATATACTCTAAAAATCTTCCCTTTTACAAAATTTCCTATATTTTTTTATGCTTACATGTCCTTTTTGGCAAATGTGTCAGATGTTCAAGAACTAAGTTTTGTCAAGAAATAAGAAAGGTGTTTTGTTTTTATATCAAGAAAACCACTAAGAATTACCATGTGTTTACTTCATTAGATATCAAGAAGATGAAGAGGCATCACTAGTTATGTCATCATATAGACTATTGATAGAAAACAACGAAGAGAAATAAAAGTATAGAACCCATATCTTTAGTTAAAAATTATTCTAAGAAAATGTAAGGCATAAATATAAATGCCAAAAGCAAAAACCTAGGTGAAAATTATTAAAGTATGACAAACATTGGTTTTCTATTATTATAAACAGGGATTCTTTGTCCTATAAAAAGGAATCTTTGTTTCATTTAGTTAGACACACAACTCCAGTAGTAGCAAACTCTACTCTAAATTTTGTTCACCAAGTAACTATAAGGCTAAGAATCTTTTCAAGGTTCTTAGTCAGAGATTCTTAGCTAGCTTTTAGAATTATAATAATTATTTATATTATGTATAAAATAAAGTACAAGCACTCATTTTATATTATATATTAAGTCTAATTTGGATACTTTACTATGTAAGGATGCAAGTTATTTTCCATTACGAGGAAAGTATTAAGGCTAAACAAGCTGAGGAATATCAGATTTAATAAAAGAAGACAAATAACAAAAGGAAATACTTTGTGATGGTCTTATTAAATTTAAGTATGATAATCTTAATTTTAAGTCAATTAAGGATCTCGAATGATTAAATATTTATTTATAACATTTATAAAACTAATAAATAAGAAAATAAAGATTAATAAACTACATTCAAGTCTATATAAAAATAAACATAAGGAAATTATAAAGATAAATTAATGTTTCAATAAAAAACTTAAATGTTTGACTTTAAATAAAAATCTACATAAAGTAACAACTAGCATTTCACAACAACTAGTCACAATTTGGTATCAAAACCATAAAAAAGAAAAATACATCAATGGATGAAAAGTTGACGCCGTTAATTATTCAAGGACTTTAGTGATATTAATTATAAAAATCGAGGACATTAAAACTTTTTTTATAAAAATCAAGGATATATATGAAGATATGCTAAAGGTTAGGGGAAACAGTGATAATTGCCTGTTCTAAAAATAATCTTGAGAATATTACATATTTAGCAAACTTTTTTATTATCTTTTTTATAGCTAAATATTCTTTTTTATTACTATGGTAGTTAGTTCATCTCTTTGAAAAGCTATCGAAGTAAATTTACACAAATTTTCATCCATTTCATCTACTCTTGCTTTTAATATGGTTTCTTAAAATTCATGCGAAACATCTATTTTTATTATCATTTTGTTATCTGGTCCTAGATGATAAAGTTATGGTGAAAAATTTATCTGTACTTTTACCTTTTTCATGTACTAAGCATCTTAATCAGTCCATTTTCAAACATAATCTTTCTTAAATTTTGCTTATAAAGATTTTTGCGTATGTTAAACATCTTAAAAAAAATTAATTGACTTTTGTTATTGATAACACTAAAAAATCCTTGTATATTATTTAGCATATGAAGTTGAAGGTGGTGTTTATCATTTTATATTTCAAGTCTTAAATACTTGTTCTTTTGTTGGGTTAATATTTCCTTTTTCTTAGATTATCATTCCTTCTTTCTTACATTTTGTTAGGATTTTTAATATGTATAAATAATATTGGTTGGTATTATCACCAAAGAGTGATATGACATCAATATAGACATAACAAATGGGTTGATATTCTTTAAAAATGTTGTCCATATATCATTAAAATATTTTCGATGTCTGTTTTAATCCAAATGATACAACAACCTATTGAAATTGTTCTTGTGGATAGTTAAAGGTTGTTAATAATTGTGGTTATTTATCTATCTAATTTGCTAGTACCCACTCTTGCAATTAAAGCTAGAAAATATTACTTTCCTTTTATTAAGGCCAATAATTCGTACTTTTTAGGGATAAAGTATCTATTATCTATTGTTTCTTTATTTAGTTATTTAAAATTTATCACCATTTGTCTAATTTCTTATCTTTTCTCAGCTTCTTTTTCTACAAAAAATACTGGGCTTGAGTGTGAGCTCATGCTTGGTTGAATTACTCTTAGTTCCAAAAGTTTTTAAATTTGTTTACTAAATTCTTCTCAGACTTATGAAATGTAGATCATAGGTTTTACTCTTAACATTATTAGGGTCTTTTAATTGTATATTTAATACGTATTCAAGCTTATTAATATTTGCATCTAAAGGATTTTTTGAATTTACTGTTTTAAGTAATTTCTTTATTTTCAATAACCTTTTATCTTTTTGTGCTTCTTTTAAGAAGGGATTTTCTTGATTATTAAATTCTAGATCATCTTTATTTAGTAAATTTTGAATATGTGTTCTATTTTTCTAAATGTGGTTTCTATTTTTGCTACATCTCATCACATTTTCACTTTTTATGTTATTCAATAAACTTTTATGATGAAACATTCTTGGCATTTCTAACCTTTGAAATATATATTGTTTCTACGTCTGACGTTGTTATGCTTTTCTTATATATTTATTGTGTAAATGGTTGATATAAGTTTAAAAAATTATTTTCTATCAAGAAATCAACTTCCATTTTTGTTGATATATAATATAAATGTAGAACTTTTCTTCTCTTATTATAATATCAATATTTTTTATAACCTTATTTAGTTTAATTGTTATAGTATTTGTTATTCTTACTATCGAGTCATTCAAGATTACAATTTAAAATTCTTGTGAAAATATATATTTATTTACTACACACATACCGACTCTATCTATATAAGTATGTAAATGATATATATTATATTCATTGAATTTACATCATATTTTTATGTAATTACTATTAGGGTTAGTTATGTTATATAGGTGACTCATCTTCATATGGAGTAATAAGTAAAGGTTCCTTTGCGTTTCAAGAGGGGTTTGAGCATGACAACATAAGATTTTAACTTAAAAATATATATACACACTATTAAATAAAGTAATATTTTACCACGAGTAACACTAATATGTGTCATATTTATTATTTGATTGTATATTTTAATTAATCATCACGCTTAATAATAGTGGTTGTTAGAGTAGTTCATGAGGCCTTTAATGGTGACATCAATATTTATTGTGATTGGGTGCTCTGTCTTTTTCATCAAAACAACTTTAAGATGGTAACTGAATCAGTTTTTTCTTCTTCACTTTCACGCATTAAGTATATTGATTATGTTTTATCATGTCTAATTCTTCTATAGATTTTAATTCTATCTTATAACCTTGTTCTAATATCTTTAAATTTTTCTTATATTCCTTTTTATGCGTTAACTTACTAGGAAATTTTAATTGGTATAATGATCTTTCTTATTATATATCCAACACCTGTAAGTTTTTTTGCTTGATAGACAATAATTTTCTTTTCTGTGAAATTTTATTCTTCTAAAATGTTTTTTATTATAAGGTTTTTGGTTATATCTTTTGTTATATTTATAAAAATCTTGTTTTTTGAATTTATATTTTTTGAATTTTTTATATTTTTTATATTTTGTTTATAAGGCTTTATACTATATCCATAGTTTCTTAGCATTTGAAAAATTCTTACTATCACAACATATTTTTGATTTTTATTTAGCATAATTATATTCACTTTTTCTTTGGCATTGTAGAATTATCCAAGCTTTTGATTCTTTCATTCTTCCTCCTAAAGTATCTAGTACTGTTATAGTATTTTTATTCTCCAATTTTCTCAAATAGTTTTATATAAAGTTTTTGGTAATTTTTGATAAAACATTTTCTTGAATTGCTGTTGTATTTTATGTATCTTGTGGTAACATATTTTATATTTACATATAAAATAATATTTGTAACACATATCACATATTTTCATATTTTTAAATACAATTTAACCTCATTTATTTATAATTCACTTGTTTCAATAATATGATTTTCTTTATATTCTCTTATGAACTATTTATATATTTTATTTACTTCTTTATTTAAATAATATCTTCTTATTGAATAATCTCCTTGCATCCTTAGATGTAATATCATCTCGTAGATTACTAAATCATATTTTAATATTTTCAATCATTTTATAGTTTACAAATATTCTACAAATTGATGGATTTGTACTGATAGTTCGAGATGTCTAGATTAATACACTCATTGCATTACCTATTCATCTAATTTATTTATTTTCTCTCTCTCTTTGGTACAATCTAAGTCAAAATAGTTAGTTTTATTATTATTTTTATAAAATTTGAATTCTGGTAGTATAGATTCTCTAGTATCCTTGTATAATTCTTCTTTTATTTTTGGTTGTTACCTTCTTCTTTCTAGAGGATTAAATTCATTTGGTTTTTGCATATTCTTATCATTTCTAAGGAGATTAGAAGTCTCTCCCTAAATTATATGGGGTATTATTTTATTTCTTTTCATATTAATTTTGAATTTTTTTAATTCAAAATCTATTTCATTAATTACTATCATATCTTCTTTTTTATTTGAGCATGTTTTTTCTTCATAATGTTTTCTTAATTCCTCATCTGTTGATGTTAATAGACTTACTAATATTCTTACATCCTTATTTTTAGGATACATAAATTATTCTTCTAACTATTTTGTATATTCCATTAAGTTGAAACTATATATTTTTCTTCATTTTCTTTTCATTATGAGGAATCATTTCATCAGATCTTTTAGGTGGTTATTCTTTTAATCCTTCTAATGGATCTCGCTTTAGAATAAATAGATATAATATCTTTTTCACACCTATTTTTTATTATTTCTTTAAGGGTTTCTTCTTGTATTTTATTTATATTTTATAAGATTTTATTTTTTCTCTAAAAAAATTAAGGCTTTCATAGCTTTTTGGTTATTGGATATGCTTATTAAGGTACTGTTATTTTCTAATTCGATTCCTTTTAACCTATCTTTTGACATGTTTAAGATATTTGTACTTTATAGTTCATCAGTTTTCTTGTTATAGACTTATTACTTCATGGATAAGATTTTTGACTTATTTAATTTCTTCTTTTGATTCTTTTATTTCTTCTTATGGTTCCCATTATTGTTTACTTATTTTTGTTTTATTATTTATAAACTCAATTCGTAGTATATTATTTTTTCTTCATAGTATTAGATGTTTTTCTTTAACATCTAAGTTACATTCCTTAGGTATTTCAAAGTTTGTTAATATTTTTGATTTTATTATTTGTCTAATTTATTGAATTTTTTCATCCATTTTTATGAATTTATTTTTTCCACATAATGAACTATTATGTATATTTGTTAATGAATATCTTATTATGTAGTGTACTAAAAGATGAATAATTTCGTTCTTTCCACAAATCTCTTCTTTTAAAGTCATAGGCTAAACTTAATACTTGATTTAAATTTTTATAATTAATATTAATAACAAATCTAGTATATGATGTGAATTTTAATTTCTAGTATCATAGGTTTTCGTGAATAATTCACAATAAAACATATTTTCTATTTATTATTCTATTGTCTAGGAGTGATAATTTTATTGGTATATCAATTACTTCTCTAAAATGTGTTTTTATTAATATTTGGATTTCTCCTAAATGGATGTATCCAATTTTTCTTTTTATCTTTTTGGTAGATTTTTGATAGTTTATCTATGATGGTTTATTTGTCAATTATTGAAATGTTATACTTTTCTTTTGCATCTGTAATATTAATACTCATTTATTTATTACTTATTTCACAATGAAATATATATTTTTTGGAAAATATTTTGCATATTCTTGATAATAATGAATCTTTGATTCCATCTCATTTCTTAAAATTTAATCTTATCTTTTTTATTTCTTCAAATTTCTTTTTACTAATTACTATTTCTTGTATTTTGAGATGTTTTGTATTTCTTGATTTTTCATTATTTTTATCATTTTCATGTATAAAAGATTACTATTCACTTCTATTCGCTTTAACTTCAATTAAATTGGAGAGTATTTTGTGATATTTTTGAAATGTTAGGAGTATTTATGATATTATTTTAAAATTGAAAATATAATTGATATTATCCCTATATCAAGGAGATTCAATCTCTTTTCATTTCAGATAAGATCAAAAACCATTGGAATCATACCTATATTACTTTGATGGGTAAAAATGCAAATCCAACTTAGGTAAATGATTTTTGCCCAATCAATCTTTGTAATATACTATACGAAATTGTGGCAAGAATTATTCTCAAAAGATTAAGAGGTATCTATCCTAAACACAAATATTTCTCTCATGCAATTAATCTACATTACTCTATGGACGTTGGATAACTGAAAACACTCTTATTGCACAAATAGTAGAATGACAATTTCACTAGAAGAATAAAGGAAAATGTGGTCTCATGGGAGTTAAATTGGTTATGAAAACGGCTTATATATAATTATATGGAACAAATTTTTTTAATAGATATTATGGAAGCCACATATTTCTCTACCAAATTTTGCAAAATCTTTTATGAATGTGTTTCTATTGTAACGTATTCAATTTTATTAAATAGTTCCCTATTTGGATTGATAGCCCCCAAACAAGCTCTGCGACAAGGTGATTCCTTATTACCTAAATTGTTTTTGATGGTCTCAGAATGTCTATCTAGATTGATACACAAAGTTGAAACTAATTCCTTACTACATGGTATCAAGATAGCAAGATCCGCTTCTGTAGTTACTCATTTATTATATACAGATGATATCATGATATTTTGTAGAGCTAATACACAGGAATCTTCAAGCATCAAACCTATATTAGACAGGTATTGTCGTGGGTTTGGACAACAAATTATTTTTCAGAAATCAAGCATCACCTGCTCAAGAAATATAAACCAATGTGAAAGCATAAAAAAGCTACTTTTCATGCATCATCTCAACTGTCAAAAACAAATTGGAAAGCTAGAAAGCTTATTTACTTTCTCAGGTAGATAAATCTACTTTGATAAGATCTGTGATCCAAAACTGTTGAGGAAATAAGTCCCACATCGACCAGGGAGAAGGCAGCAATGCTGCTTATAAGACTGAGACACCCCTTAACTCACAAGTTGGCTTTTGGGTTAAGAGAAGGGCCCGGTTGAATAAGATTCGTATCAGAGCAAGACCCCTGGCGGTGGAGGAGTCACTTTGCACTACCACCCGTGGCAACAATAAGACCACCACCGTCCGTCGACACAGTCGATGTGAGAGGGAGTGTTGAGGAAATAAGTCTCACATTGACCAGGGAGAAGGCAGCAGTGCTGCTTATAAGACCGAGGCACCTCTTAACCTACAAGCTAGCTTTTGGGTTAAGAGAAGGACCCGATTGAATAAGATTGGTATTAGAGCAGGACTCCTTGGCGGTGGAGGAGCTACCCGGCACTACCACCTGTGGCAATAATAAGACCACTATCGTCAGTCGACACAGTCGATGTGAGGGGGAGTGTTGAGGAAATAAGTCTCACATCGACCAAGGAACCAACATAAGAGCTGGTTATAAGCCTGGGCAATCCTCACCCTTGGAAGCGCGTTTTCAAGGGATGAGTTAGGCCCAGGTGAATCAACAAAAACACGTCTATATACTCTATGAGCACATGATATAAACAAAACAAAACATTTTACTGTTATAAGTTGGGACAAAATTTGCCTGTCAAAAAACTGTGGATGATTGGGATTCGGAAAATTTAATGATTTCAACCAAGTTATGCTCGCCAAAGCTGCTTAGGACTTAACTCAACATAAGGAAAAATATTGGGTCAAGTTGTTCTCAGCAAAATATCTACAAAATCAAACTTTCATTCAAGTTACTCAAAAACTAGCATATTCTTATATTTGGAAGCGTCCACTATAGGTAAGAGAAATCATACTCAAAGGTATGTATTAGAAAAAACGGTGATGGAAATAAATTCAATATTTGGGATGATCTTTGCATACCTAGTATTCCTCTCTAGAAAATCCCCTTAACTACACGAAAAACAATCACTCAAAACATAACTAAAGTCACAAAGTTATGCAAAATAACAGACCATTGTAAATGGGACTGGAATAAACTCAAAACATTTATTTGGAGTGAACATTGTTGTTTATGTTACTGCATTGAACCCGCCAAAAAGATACAATACAACAGTATGGCTTAGGTATGAGCACCTTCTCTATCAAGAGGCTTATAAAGTGATTATCAAGTCAAAAGGTTACCATGAAGATTATACTTTTTGGACAAAATTATGGGAAGTAAAAATTCATGAAAGGCATAAAATATTGTTGTGAAAATTCTCAATAATGCGCTACCTACAAAAAATGTGCTGCGAAAATTTAAGAATATGGATGATATAAGATGTTGTTGTATAGCTCCTTAGTGAGAAAATTGAAAAAGTCTCACAATTATTAGGAATGAAGGTGAGTGTTATATTTTTGGACTATAAATAAAGCTCCCTCTTCCACTTCTAAATTATCCCAAAATTTGTAAATCTTCATCTCATTTGTAAGAGTAATTGATTAGTTTAATTTTTCTCAATTAGTTGTAATTTTGGAGTTCATTCATTTAGAGATAGTAGAAGTGATCAACGATGCCCGAGAATATAGGTAACATATATATATATATATAACCTCGTTAAATTTCTGGTGTTTTTATTTATTTGCTTTAATATCTACTATAGTTTCTTTTAGCATTATATTTTTTAAATAACATTATTTTTTCAGGCTAGTTTAATTTCTATTCCTTTAAATCATAAGTAAATAGTAATTATTTAAAATAGAAAAAATATACCCAATTTTTCCAAAAATTGGTATTAGAGCCGAAGGTTTCTACCTAGGCATTTGTTTGTATTCTGTTTGTTTGTTATTGAAATATAGTTGCTAGTTGTTGCAATTGATGAGTGCTTAAAAAGTACTAAAATTATCATGATTTAATGTACTTTAATTGATTAAATAGATTTATATTTATATAATTTTATCATATTTTTATATAAATTTTTTTTCGAAATCACTGGTATTTTTATTATTTTTCATGTATTTTCATTCAAAAATAATTTAAAGACTCAAAGAAAAATACATGAGGTAATACATCACAAATATGTTGAGAAAAAGTCAAAAAAATGGTAAAATTGGACAAAATTGGTCAAAAATGCTCCGAGCTGCACGCGCACGCCTAGCACACGCTTGCGCACCATCACATGCCCAACACACACAACATCGATTTTCACCCATCCATACCAACACACACCTACGTTTGTCCTACGTGTGCTCGTGCTTGCCAAACGTCTATCTGTCACAAATCTTGGCCTCACATGCTTGTTAGCCTGTCCAAACACATCCAAAATTAATTTTTGAAATATTTTTCCACCTTTTTTGGCATTTTCCTCATCTATAAAAGGACCCTCTCCTCCATTGTAAAAATCACCTCTCAAACCTCTTAAAACCCTCAAAATTTCTTCTCTCTTTCTCTTTCTAGTTTTTAGTTATTTTAGTTTTAAAGTTCTCTTTTTTAGAAGAACTAGTTATGCTTTTATATATTTTTAGTTTTTGATTTAATAAACAGAAATGTAAATCTGTTTGGAGATTTTCTAACACTAGAATTAGCATCAAAGTTCTGTAAGGATTCTTTTGAGGTATAATTTTAAAACAAATTTTTTACAATTATTTTTTATATTTTATTCTTATATGTTATGTTTAATTTTTTTGTGATTAAATTTAATATGATTGAATGTTTGTACATATGATATAATAATAACGTTGTTATGCTTGCAGAATATTAAATAGGTAAAACATTTCTACAAAATAAATTAATTTTGTTTTTATTGAAGATTTTATATTAAGGATGTTAGAGAGAAATATATTATTTTTCATTACAAACTTAAATCTGAAAATTAGATTATAAGGTTTAATTATCCTATATGATTTAGAGTAGTACTCTTTTATTTGTTAGTATAATCGTCCGATATTTAGAGTGAAACTAGTACTTGGATAATTAAATTCTTAGGTTTAATTTGGAAACCTTAAAATAAATTCTAATTAACTGACTCCACCTAAAGCTATGATTAGATGATTTGCTATTTTTTTAGAAATAAACTTGAAATTTAATACTTAATTAATTAATAGGTTCTGCCTAAGAATATTAGTTAATTAATATTAAACAAAAGAATTTAGGCCCCACCTAAGGACACTTTCACACCAAATAAAGAAAATCAACAAATATTAATTTATATTTTTAATAACCTAAATAATATGAGCAAACATAATTATTTTAATTATTATATCCATAAATAATTCATTGTTATGAATGATAAAAATTTGCATTATTTTTTATTGAATCCATATCTATGTTTATTTTTTTATGTCATTAGATTAGGAAACAAAAATCACAATATCATGACAGGATGTTTAGGATTTAATTTAATTTTTAAAAATTTGAATAATAAATTAAAAATCACATACATTTCTTCCTTAGATTGACCTTGGGAGTATACTTGTCATTTTCTATAAAATGATTCATACACTTGCGAGAGTTTTACAAATATAAAACCAAAATATTTGCAAAATTGACATTTTCAGTTTTGTTCATCAATAATTTGAAGAAATGGTGGAAGAAAAGTCTCCCTCAAATAAAGGCCAACCATCCACATCAAGTAGAACAATGGTGATGAATGCAAGGTTCAAGGTGGAGAAGTTTGATGGAACTAGTCATTTCCTCATGTGGTAAGGCAAAGTTCAAGATGCTCTATTTCAATAAGGTCTAGAAATCGCCATTAAAGAAGAAAAACTAGATGGAACAGATGAAGTCGAGTGAAAAAATATCAACTGATTGACATGTGGTACAATTCATTCATGTCTCTTAAGAGAAAAAAAGTACACATTCACCAAGGAGACATCCGTAAGTAAGTTATGGAAGGTGTTGGAGAACAAGTTCTTGAAGAAGAGTAGACAGAATCAGCTCTATTTGAAGAAGAAGTTGTTTCATTTTGAATACCTTCTAGGTACCACAATAAACAATCACATTATTGCTTTTAATCGATTATTAGCAGATTTTTTAAATATGGATGAAATTTTTAAAGATGAATATTTAGCTTTGATGTTGTCAGCATCCCTTCTAGATGAGTTTGATCATCTTATTATGAGCTTACTCATTGGGAAGGATAAAGTGTCTTTTGAGAAAGTTTGCATTACTTTGTATAGTTATGAAATTAGAAAGAATGAATGAATGAAGTAGCAGAGACACTGTCTGTAAGAAAGCATTCGTAAACTCAACAGAAAGGAAGGAGAGGCATATCTCATTCAAAAGGAAGGCTTCGTAAAGATGAATGTGCATTTTTTCATGAAAAAGGTCATTGGAAGAAAAAATGTCGAAGCTAGAGAAGAAAGAAAAAGTTGTGCCATTTGATGCATGTGTAGCTGAAAACAATTCAAATTCAGATTTTACATTGGTTGATTCGTCAACGACATCCTATCCTAGTGATTGGTTCCATATGTTTCATAATACAAATAGGATTAGTAATACTCATTAATTAAGATAACTCATATATGATTGATAAATATCTTTTCTATTATAAATAGGATTAGTATTACTCATTAATTAAGATAACTCTTATATAAAATAGATTTAAAAAAAATAGATTTAATGCTATCTTTTATGATAAGGATTTTAACTATAATTTAGAGTATATATTATCTAATAACTTTTAGCATATCTTATTTTAGAGCATATATTATCTAATATCTTTTAGCCTATCTTATTCCATATTTTAGCACTAAAAATAATTTCAGATTTATAAGCTTGTGCTATTAAATGCATAAATGTAATCCTATGTGTCATAGTTATCAAAGATATATCTGAAGTACAATTATCTGAAACTCGAGCATTTGTTTGGCTTTTCTTGATAGACTTGATAGCAGATCTAAAAACAAATTTACAGATAAATATTTTGTTCACGAAAATAGCCAACACTCATAGTCCTTATATTGATTAATAGATTGTTTGTTGTTGAGTGATTACCTTAAGCTACTCAAGGATGTTACCACATAGATAGGGTTTCTTTATGGGTTTATCTCATTATATCTAGTGTTATACATGCTTGAATGTGTGGCTAGTACAATAAGAGTTTAAATGGTGTATGTCTTTACATATTGAAGTTTAAACTCTAATTAAGAAGCTTTTAATATTTATCACTTCCTTTCTATTTATTAAATGCTATCTCCTGCTTTATTATACTACCTGTCTATATTTATTTATACTACAACTATGATTATTCGCCAAGTTTTTTTATCTTCGATGTTTGTAAGGTTGGGTTGAGTCCTTAAGAAGTCAGCATCTCCTTAACTTGATTATGTATCGGGTCCTGGATTCCTTCTTAGTAGACATGCATGTTTAGGTTGTGTGTTAGTATTATCTATATACATGCTCGGTGCAAGTTTCTAAGGAATATGTATCTCCTTATCTTGGATGTGTACCATGTGTTTGACTCTTTTATTAGGGTTTTCTATGTATGTTTGATTACACATTGTGAAAGTAAAATCATCATTTATTGAATATGTTTCTACATATGAGGTCCTAAAGTGATTGAAAATCTTTTTTGCTTTTCGGTATGTATGCATATATCAAAAGTTGAGTATTATTTGACATGTAAGCATGTTGCTAGTCTGGATAGGAGTCTGTGAGGCACTCTATCACTAGTATGTATTCTATAGATTTTTATTGTTACATTTATTAGTTGTTTTTATTGATTATTGAATAGAGCATGTTGTTTTGTACTTTTGCTATATTAATTACTTAATTCACGCCTGCTTGACCGAATTGATATAAAACTCTCAAAAAGATTTCATGGGTTGACATTTTCACCATTCATCTAGGTTTTGATTATCTATTTGAGTCAGACCAACATTTGGGAATCTTCAACTGGTATTAAAGCAGGTCACCCTTGTTTAGGCTTAATTGTCTAGGTACTAGATCCTAGAGCTCTATCTATACATACACACACCTTGTATGTTTGTGCCCTTTTAGCTGGGTTGTTATTATGTGAGATTGTTATCTCAATAACCTTTGTTATTTGCATGTTCCCTCTTTTTTTGTTCATGCATATCTCTTTCTCTCTCTACTTTTTTATCGTGTATAGTATGTTAATTACTTTATTTGCCACAATGTCGGATTGTTTGAACCTTTCCTAGTATTCTCTCCTGCTAATTGCTTTAAGATGCTCTTTTTATGTGTTTGCTTTACTTACTACTTACTTTTTATGTGGTTGTTTGCATGAACATTATGTCATATGTTTTTCAGCATATAGTATCAAAGTATTAGGATCTTTCTTCTTACAGTCTTGTCAATTATATTATATGACATATAGAATGCATCTATTTTGTTTTACTAGGTTTTTCCACCTAGTATGTTGGGTGTTAGTTCTCTGTTTGTCTCATGCTGATTATTGTTCATATTTTTCCTTTACTTTCTTCTCTTATGCTTTAGATGTCTACGTGGAGAATTTTAAGGTATGTTAAAAGTTTAAGTACAAGAGTATTTATCTATATTATGCTTATTTGGGTTTTCCATATGAATTTGCATGTCATATAGATTATTTAACCATCTTTAGGACTCTTGACTTACATACATTATTATGACTAAACATGTGTGTTTAGTTGGCATTTTGGTGTTTGGGGTATTGACCCTGTCTAAGTATGTCTCTTATTTTTGTGTTGGAACTTGAGCTTTTCTTACATGCTTAAATGTTTTTTTTTGTAGAATCCTTTGTTTCTTCTCTTTTTTGGGAACGTTGTTACCTGTGTTACTCATTAGTTAATAAGTTTTGTTCCTTCATTTAACTAGCGATGGTGTGAGTATTGTTAATGATCTCATTTGAGGCAACTATGTGTAGTTTGTTGCCTTTTCTCTTTCTGGAGGCAATATTGTATGGTTTGTATAGATAATATTTCTTGGCGTACTTCCTTATCTTTTTGGCTTATGATTTTCTTTGAGGCTATGCTTGTCATATTAGTTATGTGTTGTTATGTTACTTGTCTATTTCTCTTAACTGTGTTTACCTTCCTTTACTGCTTTAAAAATTAAAAAAATATATTTGTCTATAGTCAGTTGACATTCTCCCTTTTTCCTTTCTCTCTCTTCTCATAACTATTCTACACGTTTTTTTGTCTAAATTTCAGCATTTGAAATGAACTTTGTTTGAGGGACCTTTGATGTTTTATGATTGACATGATTTTGACTTAAATTGAAATAAGACTATCTTGATATGTGTATATCTTGAATTGTATTTATGATTAAATTCTTGTTGTCTTCTTAAAATGAATTTTTTCTTATACATGTGTCTTAATGTTGTGATTTTGTATGGTTGTTTTGGGAACTGTCTGTGGATTCTTGCTTAAATAATTTGTATGTCTCTAACAATTTTTAGAATCCATGTGTAGTGTCTCACTAGGTGAAATCATAGTTTCTCCTTAGATAGAAAGATGATTTAGCCATCTTTCAACCATTTGATTCTTCTTGTCACTCTTATCTACTTATCTTCAACTTCTCCTCTTGAGCCTTTTTGTTATACCTTTCCTTTTTTGCACCTACTAGCCTTGCTTAA
Source organism: Hippophae gyantsensis (assembly GCA_030763125.1). Lineage (NCBI taxonomy): Eukaryota > Viridiplantae > Streptophyta > Magnoliopsida > Rosales > Elaeagnaceae > Hippophae > Hippophae gyantsensis. Next base: position 19,106,208 of record CM061039.1, on the reverse strand, counting down.
ATATTAAATCACATTCACTTGACACTCTTTTTATTGAGTTTTAACTTTGACATGTTGAATGTCTTTGGTATGGGATTGTCTGTGTCTCTTGAGCTTAAAAAAAGGAGACAGAAAGAAAAATATAAAGGAAAAAGAGAGAGATGAATAATGGATAAATTGAATATGAAAAAGATCACATGTTTAGGAAATTTATAAGTGTTTCAAAATTGAGAAGTAAAAAGAAAAGATTCGTTGTTTAAGGGATTATCTCTTATTGTTGTGAGCTCTTTGCTTAAAGTGAAAGTATGTTTGTTTAAAGGTGTGCCTTTTGCTTAAATGTTTCTTCTCCTCTACCCAAACCTCAACCTTTCTTTACAAGCTTTGAAAGTCCTTTTAATTTCTTTTAAGCTTGCACTTAGAAATAGGCTACATGTGGACCAATAAAGTTTGATACAATTTTGAGTCTATATTTCCATTTTCTTGATTCACTTGAATATTTCTTGATGACATATAAAGTAAACATGTTTTGCATAGCATATATTGAGCATGAAATCAATTTTTTAGTTATACTTCTATTTGGATGCATCATGGATTGATGGCTTTGTGAATATTTTTGTTCAGTGTATTTTTTAATCTAGGGACACTCTTGTTCTTTGAACTTACTCAATTTTCTTTCCTCTTTCTATTTTGCCTATTTTATACTCTATGTATATGCTTTTGTTTTGAGAAAGTTTTGAGAGTGTAGAATGCGTAACATGTGTATTGCCTCACATGCGTACTTTTAGGGGGAGATTTTGTATACAATGCATGTGGGCAAAGGGAATGTTATGATTGTTTGTTTTATATATGAGTTTATATTATGCTTAAGAATGGGCAAAAATAAGGGTTTAGTTATTTGCGATTATCCGCACTGTTGGTTTGGTTTTTATCAAAAAAATTGTGAGAACATATATAGTTTCAAGTATTAACAAAACATGAAGCAACAAGTACCATTAGAGTACAGTTATATTGATAACCATACAGTATGGATTAATTATATTTATTTATTTAATTAATATATTTATTAAATTAAATTATATATTTGTTAAATTAATATATTTAGAATTAATTAGGGTTTAAATTAAGATGTTTAGAAAAAAATAGTTTTTTTATATTTTTTAATAATTGTCCTGAACCATTACCTGTAGGTAAAAATTTTCCCCAAATTGTAATGGTTTTTAGGCGGTTTCAGGTACAAATTTTATAATTAGATTCGAGGATAATTATATAAAAAACGTACTCGCTCGTACCTGTGCCCATTACTAATTATGCTATAGTGTTCTTGCGATGCTCCCTTATTCTTTATATCACTTTGTATGAACCACGTATAAATATTACTATTGATATGACTTATTACATGCATTATTTACAATTTCTTGTTTCACGTGTCTTCCTATGTGTTTACCTACATCTCTGTTATAGTGAGTTATTGCATGTTTATCACTTGTAGTTAATAGCTTGGTATTTGTTGTTAGAATGCATGACATATATTTTCTTTGGTTGACTAGAATGTCTTTTTGTATGTGTGTGCATAGTATGGAAGTTAGGGTACAAGATTGAATACACCTAAGTGTTATTAGAGGAAGATAGTTGAATCACTAGGAGTGTGACAACTTGCAATATAGTTGGACTCCTAATTAACTCCTTCTTAAGAAATCGCTAACACATTTAAGTGGCGTTGATGTTTGGGGCAAGATTGTTGAGTCACTTAGAGTGTGCCAACTTGGAAGATAGTTAAACTCTTAGTCAATGTCGTCTTTCATATTTATTAACACATTTATATGACATTGGTGTTTCACTGCCCGTCCTATTGATGTTTTGTATGCATATTACGAAGTCCTTTATTCCTTCCCATAACACGCATAGATGTAGGGCTCCATGCTATGTATCGCATTAGGGAGATGTTTTCTATATACGTTACTCTTAACTTGTCTATGCATTTAGGTTGTTATTTGTTACATGTTTTTACCTTACCATTGTCTCCATTTTATTCTTTGTATTTCTTGCTTGACTACATATGTTGCTTCTTTTTATATTTATTTTAATCTTCTTTATATGTTGCATGAGTGTTAAGATTATTACAATTCTGTTTAACTTCTCTCCTTCATAAAGGGGTGTGGTATGTTGCATACTCTGTGTGTGCTTGGTTTGACTTTTCATGTCAAAAAGGAAGAAAAATATGCACAAGTTATGTTCATTTTTGCATTGTGTTTGCTTGTTGCATGGAGTGGTGAGTGTAGTCTGCACTGCATTATGTTTATCTAATATGCATACACTTAAGGGGAGTGTTGCATATGTTTAGGGGGAGTTTGCATATTTGTGTTGCATGTAGATTGTGTAGTTTTCATATTTTATTACAAGTAGATTGTGTTTGTTTGTGCTAAACATTAGTTATGCTTAGCCTATCGTGTTTACCTATATAGGGGCAACATGATAGTATTTGGATAAACTACATGTTATTTTTACATGATACGTTCATGGGGTATGTGTTTGTTTCGTATATACAGGTTACATGTGTAGAGTGAAGTCTTCTACTTTAAGTGTGTTGTGTGTAGTGGTGTTGAGTTCTCTGTCATAGAGGATAGGATGATTTGATTCATGAAGTTGGATAGAGTATGCAAGATGGATGCACTAAGAGTAGGTATGTCTTTTGGGTTTTGGTATGTGTCGTCATGTCATTCATGGGAACAAACAACTTTAGGACATCTTTGTGGTCATTTCATGTTTGATGAATATATGTATTTAGTTATGTAGTGTTTTAACATGGAAAGCCATAAAGGAAGAATGTAAGCCCCATTGTACTCATGTTTGTGTGTTGGCTTCACATGTACAAAACATGGTGTCTATTTTCTTTTTACTTAGTGTATTTGTCTTCCTATGTGTAAGATTGGTTATTGTGGATCAATAATTCATACACACATTATAAGTACACTTTGTATGCAAGCATGTTTACACACATCACATGATTGGTTTTCATAGTATTCACACTCGCTCGTCGATATCACTTGTGTTTTTGGTTAGTTTCACGGATATTTATGAAAAGTACTCAATAATTTTTGAAACAAAAAATGTAACTTTTTACCACCTCGTCACCTCGAGGTGGCAAATTTAAGTTTTATAAATATCCATCCATTTCTTCTTATTTGGTATTTAGAAAAATGCAACGAAACTCTATCAAATTGACATCTCATTTTTCTATTTCTGGATCACTAATACCTTGAGTATTGTACAATATTAGTGATTTGTGATTATGTGAGCAAATTCTGTCTTATGAGTTGAGAGTACTCGAGACAGTGTTTACTAATTAGTGTAAAATAGTGTTCTTAAGCTGTGAGCGCTTAATACTATTTTATCGATGTAATGAGAACTTCTTTGTAAGAGTGAGTTAAGTTAAATGTTTTTGAGTTCTCATATCTCTTGTTATGTGCAATAAGAGATATAACATTTGACTTTGAGAGTGGTCCTTAAGAATGTGAGTTGTTACACTTCTAGTTATTGGCTTGTAGGTACTGATCACACCACATTTGGTGATGTAGGATTTGGAGGAGAGTTGGTTTCAAGAGTCGAAACTGGTTGTTACAGAATTAGCAAGCAAAGACAACAATAGATAGTTAGAATGGAGGTTCCAACTGGTAGAAGTAATATTAGTTTTATTTCTTTTAGAGTTGTAACTGTTATATTGATTAGTAGATTGTTTGTTGTTGAGTAGTTGCCTTAAGTAACCCAAAATGTTACCATATAAATAGGGTTTCTATGTGGGTTTACCTCATTATATTCGAAATTATGCATGCTCAAATATGTGGCTAGTACAATCAGAGTTTAAATAGTGTATATCTCTATATACTGAAGTATAAACTCTAATAAAAAAACTTTTAACATTTATCACCTACTTTTTGTTTATTAAATTCTATCTACTACTTTATTATACTATCTATCTATATTTATTTATATTTCATTTGTGATTATTTGTCAAATGTTTTTATCTCTAGTGTTTGTGAGGTTAGGTTGAGTCCTTAAGGAGTCAGCATTTCCTTAACTTGATTGTGTACGGTGTCTTGGACTTCTTCTTAGTTGACATGCATGTTTAGATTATGTGTTAGTATAATCTGTCTTTTTATCTACATACATTTTTGGTATGAGTCTCTAAAGAACCTGTATCTCTTTACTCGGAATGTGTACTAGATGTCAGACTCTTTATTAAGGTTTTTCACAATATATTTGATTACATATTGTGAAAATATAATCATCATTTATCGAATATATTTTCACATACGACTTCTTGAAGTAATTGAAAATCCTATTAGCTTTTCAGTATGTATGCATGTATCACGAGTTGAGTATTGTTTGACATGTATGCATATTGTTAGTTTGAACAAGAGCCTGTAGGGTACACCATCACTAATATGTATTCTTTATATTGTTGTTGTTACATCTACTAGTTATTTTTGTTGAGTATTGAATTGATCATGTTATTTTGTACTTTCGTTGTATTAATTTAAGATCTGTTTGGTCGAATTAATATAAAGTTTGTGAAAAGATTACTTGGGTTGATATTTTACCACTCATTTAAGTCCCAGTTATCTATTTGAGTTGAAAGAATAATTATACTTTGTGTAATTGTTCTTACGTGGATCTTCAATATTAAAAAAATCATGAATTCTCGTGTCTTCGTTTAAATTTTTTGAAAAATTATTTTTACTTGTTAAATTTAAACCATATATTTTTAATCTAAAAATTAAAATATTTTTTTATTAATAAGTGACAATCACATGCATTAAACTGAAAATTGATAATTAAGATTTAAAAATAATTTCAAATAAACAAAAAATCCTAATCCTGTTTATGAATAATAGATGAGCATAACTCTTCTGCAAAATGGGCATTCATTAATGTTCGCTCAAATGAATAAAGATTATTTAACGAAAATAATAACTCAAAGCTAAAAATGTGAATAGACAAAAACATTTCTTTGAACATGTCAATAGATACCAATTTGCAAAAGATAAAAAAATAAATAAAACACTAACTAATATAAAAGTTAATTCCGACAATTACAAAATTTAACATCAAACCTGTAATTATTAAGTTGACTATGATACATGTAAATTATTAAAATAGTATTATAAATTTGGAGATTTTGCATCAAACGTACTAATAATTTAATAATTTTAAGATTTGGAACAAGACAAATTTAAAGGTAAGAATATAAAAAGAGTAATGTCACAAAGACAAAAGGCCAAATTTATTATCTGTTTAAGTAAAGTATAATAATTAAAAAGAAAAATTGTACTCCAAATGTATTATCTTTAACAAATATATATTTTAAACAAAAAAATTAATAAACTTTCATTTTATAAACTAATAAACTTGTATCATCCAATTTCGATCATAAATACATTATTTTTCAAAATAAAATACTACAACACTTTTTGTAAAATCAACATATTTATAATATCTTAACTAATAGTTACAAATCTAAAATATATTTTTATTTAAAGATAATAAACTTAAACGAAACTTAAACATAACTAAAAATTAGCTTATTCCCTTGAAAATAAATTCCTAGGCTGGCCTCTAATTGTGGTATATTCGTACAGCTATTTTACAGGAAAACAACACCAACCACCCTTGTGGTTTAGAAAAATATCACAAACATTATTAAGTTTTAAAACAACTCAATCATACAGCTTCTATTATCAGACTATTGTATGTCCTTTTAATTTGAGTAGTTGATCTCGTCCCCTTTGGACAGTTTGATCAGTCTGTTTTGAATGTTATCATGAGCATCTCATACTTTATCAATCTATCATATATAGCTCTTACTATAGTGCCATGAAAATCTATATTGTATCTGCTTATAAAGTTTACATACATTTTCCATTTGAGCAGCAAATCTTAGTGATATCGTCCTGACGCGGGACTAGCTGTATTATACACTTTACATGTATCCAACCACTTAAATGCATATATATATGCATTAGATAGATGAACACACTGCTTAAGTAAAATTAGGGTATGCTTGTGCTTAGGTTAGAGTGGTTTTGGATAAAGCAGTTTTAAGGAAAGATCTTTCGGCAAGCTCAAAATGTGTTTTTTATCCCTACAAGCGCTTATGATAAATTTTTTTCCTCTTTGGTCATAAACAAATTTTTTATTATCAAAAGCGCTTTTACAAGGTCCTATAAGCAGAAACAAACATAACCCTAGATGCCAATACTCCACCAGATCTTCAAAATTCTATTGTTAATGAATTTTCTTGCATACACAACTTTGTGCACATGGTATGAAATTCATCAGAAGAGAGGGAGAAGCCTTCTTGACCTGCTGAATCTCTCTACTGATTGTCCTAATTGGTTCAGGTGAAAGCTCAATCGAATAACCAATCGTCATTTTCTCCAAGGCTTTAGTGTTTCTAAGCAAGTACTTGACAAACTCTATCTCATTGTGTTGGCCAGTCAAATGAATCTCAACCTCCCTCAATAGTTCAACAAATTGCAGCTTTCTAGACTCCCAATATTTTGCGTCATAATAAGCCTTTGTTGATATAAACCTCCAGTGCGACCAACGCTGAAGAGAAACAGAAAGTCAACAAGGAATGAGAAGGAAAGCCATGCTTGCACTGACATCAGGACTTGAAAAAATAAAATGGCAGAGTGGACATAAACACAAAATTTGGCAGGGAGAATTCCAAACAAAATTTGTTTTTCAACATAAGGAATATAGACTTCTACTTTTATGAAACCATTCAACAATCTAAGACCACAAATACAACTTAAATTTAGGCCGTACAATCTCTACGGGGAAGGGCATGGACTAGCAATATTAAAAGTGCATTTTTCAACAAGGACCAAGGGTTGCCCAAATCCGTTAAATTTAAAGAAAGTACACTTTAGTTCGTACCTGTTAGATAGAGTAGCACAAATCAGCTACCTTTTACAAAAAGACCGCATAAGTCCATTTTGTAAAGGTAATGGACTTGTACTGTCTCACTTTTTTTGCAAAAGTGGGATAACATAAATTCATTATCTTTATAAGATAGACTTCTGCAACTCTTTTGGTAAAGATAGTGGATTTGTGTGCCCCACATATAGATAGGGGACTAAAAAAGTGGGGTAGCATAAGTACATTACTTTTATGAAATGGACTTCTACAATTCTTTTGGTAAAAGTAGTAGACTTGTGCTACCTCACCTATAATTAGAGGACTCAGGTAAAAAAAATGGTTAAACGGCAAAAATGGGTATGCATCACTTACTGAGGTTTGATCAAAATAAACCTTCAGGGTTCTCAAATTAGGCGTCAACTTGAGAAAAGATGCTATCAGAGGGAGAGTAATGTCTCGACGTTTGAAAAAGAGAGCCAAAGTTTGCAAGTTACTTAATATAGAAAGCGAATGGATACATATCCTCTGCCAAAATTAAGAACATTCAGGTGCACTTGGTGAGAAAAGCATAAACTAAAGAAAAAACACAACTTACAGAGGAATAGCAGACTTGAGAAAGTACCTCTATGACTAAATCAGTTAGGGTCAGCAATGAAACTTGGCTTACAATCTTGACAAGCTGAGCAATGAAAAAGTTCACGTAACCATATTCTACATCATTTATTTGATTCATAATTATATTTATATATGCCTGCTGCAGAGACTCAAAGTTTCCTAGACAAAACATCATGGGAACTTCTCTTGTCCAGTAAAAATGCTGAAGCTTTGGAGCATATACTTCAACAGAACAACCAGAAAAGCATACAACATCACATTTTATACTTAGATATTTGAGTTCTTTTGCTGACACGTGAATACGAAATGGTTCCCACTGAAAATTCGTAAAACGACCATGAACGCATAGCTCTTCGAGAGATTCAGAAGCAATGTTGATTTCCTTGATCCCATCTACACTACCAATATACAACCGTTTCAGGAACTTGCAACTGGTTGAAATCCAATCAGAAAGTAAATACCAGCTACCATAAGACTTATCATTGAATTGCAAATGTTTTAGTGACAAATCCTCAAGCCAACTAAATCCCATAGTTTGAAACTTCAGTCTACCATAACCCAAATTCAGCTTTAAAGACCTCAATGAGGGGCAGCTCAAGATATAACTAGGCAAAACAAAGCAGTCCACATGAAGATTCAAATTAAGTTCTTTAAAATTACGGCCGACCATATTTTTCATCCATGTACCAACGTGAAGCCCAACATCATAATAATTCATTGCACACCCTCTTAAACAAAGAGAAAACCGATCTATGTTCATTTCATTGTGCAATAACAAGAAGTGATCAAAAAACACCATGAAGTTCCCAAATTTATCTAGATCTCTAAATTCTTCAAATTCCATGTTCAAAGATGGAGAGGACAAGCAAAGATTCCTGCATCGCCTAGATAATGTGGCAATTCTAGACAAGTTCGTGATATCAAGGAGACCAAGAATTTTATGGAATATGCAATCAGGTAGATTGCTCAAGTGGTCCACATCGTTGGACTCGTTTGATTCCAATGGAAGTTCCATAACGAGACTTCAGTCGACAACTATCATGAACCAATAACAAAAACAAATAAAAAGAATAAAAATTGGAAAAATTAAACTTAGTAAAACTGAGGCATTGTAGATGAACGAGAGCTTTATGAAGAATCGCAAAACCATTTCACCCCAAAACAAAAACTAAAGAATTAGCCAAATAACCCAAAATCCTACATAAACAATTATTGTAAAAGATGAAAATTTTCAAGAAATTGTCAAGAATATGTTTTGTAAATGAACGCAAGCAAGCGAAAGAGAAACAGGAAAGGGAAAAAGTTTCAAGAAATAAATACCAGAACTTTAGCTAGACAAGCCCGCACGCTGTGACGAGCGGAGACTGAGAGAGAGGCCAATTAGGTCTCTCGTACAAATTACAACTGAGCTCTGTCTGCTCTTTGATCTAGCTTCAGGAAATAACAATGGGAATTTGAAAAGTTTAAAAATGGAATCTACTTACCCACTATAAAAATGACTCATACCCTAGGTACATATTTGATGCTTTTTAAATTTAAGGTTTTTTTCCCTTCTTTAAATTGCATTATAATTTGAAGCATAAGAATATATGTGTTATAATACGAACAATATTAATCTTAGGTATTTATATTTTTTTTCAATGTGCTCCTCTTTTCTTTTAATAGTCCAGTTTTCTTTTATACTATGAATTTTCACATTTTCTCTATATTTTTAATAGGATAGTTTTACATTACCAATTTTCATATTGCTTTTTATATTTCATTTGATGGATTTTATTTTATCTACTTTTTAAAAAAAATTACAAAAAATAACACATCTAAAACTTATAACAATAAAAATAATACTTTAATAACATTGAACGAGTTTCCATTATAATGTGTTCAACAGTAAACAAGTTTAAATGACTATAATTCAATTTGAACAGTATCTTATTGTACATCGTTCAAAATAAAATGATATTTTAGATTTTTTAAAATAGTAAAAATATATAAGTTAGATATAAGATGTGTTATTTTTGTGGGATTTGACACCTTATTAGTACCGTGATTTTATTTTTGATATCATTTTTTTACCCATTTTATTAAAAGATATCTTAATAATACCTTTTGTTAGGGATTAGTCCGATTTACTAAGAGAGAAACTAGAGAGAAGTTAGAGTAATTGATGGAATGTGTAGATCTCTTAGGAAGTCCATGTATATAGAGAGTTTTACATGTATAGGTGTCGATTACATAGGGTGTACACGTCACAACATGTCAGAGAGGTATGAGTAAAGCAAAATGCATTTAAAGCTTGAGGTCGACTATCCCATGGCTCGAGTCGATGTATCAAGACTTGGGTTGACGTATCAAGGCTCGGGCAGATGTCTCAAGGCTCGGGTAGATATCTTAAGGCTCGGGCTCTACAAAGGTCAGGCAGCTGGTCATTCCTTATACCCAAACATTAGTCCCCAAACTCTTTTAACTCAGTTCTTCAACTGAGGTGGAAGAGTAGAAGGCATAATAGGTGAAATGACACATTGAATTTGAAAAAGGAACCTACTCATTACAAGAATAGGATTGACGTCTTTACACATGATGTTGAGCTCTTTCTCAACATCTATATATGGGAGGTGCTGGAGATAATGGTCCATACGATGTGGAGCCTTACCTTTTTTGAGCTTGAAGTGATCAACTTTCTGAGGGAGAGCGTTCCATCTTTTCTGAGGAGGAGGTGATAAGCTCTCTTTGAAGGAGAGCGCTCTATCTTTTTTGAGCTTAAGGTGATCAACTCTCTGAGGGAGAACGTTCTACCTTCTCTGAGGATGAGGTGATCAACTCTTTTTGAAGGAGAGTGCTCTACCTAGTCTGAGCTTAAGGTGATCAACTCTCTTTGAGGGAGAACGTTCTACCTTCTCTAAGGATGATATGATCGGCTCTCTTTAAAGGAGAGCATTCTACCTGGTTTGAGCTTGAGGTGTCAACTCTCTTTGAGGGAGAGCGCTCTACCTAGTCTAAGCTCAAGGTGATCAACTCTCATTGAGGGAGAACGCTTTAACTTTTTTAAGCTTAAGGTGATCAACTCTTTGAGGGGAAATGTTCTACCTTCTTTGAGAAAGAGGTGATCAACTCTCTTTGAGATAGAGCATTTTACTTAGTCTGAGCTCGAGGTGATCAACTCCCTTTGAGGGAGAGCGCTCTACCTTTTCTGGGCTTGAGATGATTAAATCTCTAAGGAAGAGTGTTTTACCTTCTCTGAAGACTAGCTGATCGACTCTCTTTGAGGGAGAGCGCTCTATCTGGTCTGAGCTCGAGTTAATCAACTCTCTTTTAGGGAGAGAGCTTTACCTTTTTTGAGCTTGAGGTGATCAACTCTTTAAGGGAGAGTGTTCTACCTTCTATGAGGATGAGATGATCAACTCTCTAGGGGAGAGAATTCTACTTGGTCTGAGCTTGTGGTGATCAAATCTCTTTGAGGGAGAGTGCTCTACCTTTTCTGATCTTGAGGTAATCAACTCTTAGAGGGAGAGCGTTCTACCTTCTCTAAGAGAGAGTGTTCTACCTTTTCTGAGTTTGAGGTGATCAACTCTTTGAGGAAAAGTGTTCTACCTTCTCTGAGGATGAGCATGTAATATTAGGGGAGAGCGATTACTTGCAAGAAATCACCTAATATATATATATATATATATATATACCAGAGTAATGATGTATTGTCTAAATAGTGATGTACTTGGAATAGTAATGGTATCATAAATGTCAATCAAATGAACTATTAAGCTAAAGGCCTCTATCGCAATAAAGCTTGGAAAGTCTAATATCTCTAACCTTTCTTCTCTGAACCTTCTCATATATTTTTCAGTAGACTCACCACTTCTCTGAGTGATTGAGAAGATGTGGTGCGACTCCTTCCTTAATGGCTTGAGGTAGGCATAATTAGTGATAAACAACTTGGAAAACTGTGAGTAAGAGGTTATAGTACGGGGTGCTAGATTATTGAACCACTTCTATACACCATCATATAGGGTGGCAGCAAACAACTTACCCATTATGACATTTCTCTTGCTCTAAGTAAGGCTCATAGAGGCCATAGCCGTCTTGAAGTGCCGCACATGAGTTATTAGATCTTTGGTCCTTTCATAGTCTAGGCATTTAGGAGCAATGAACTTGGGTGATGGCTCTTTGTGCTCTATTTCATCATAAAAGAAGGAGAAACACAATTGCTCATAGTCCTTATCCATATCATAGGGTGCCTTACCCTTTGCTTGCCTTTCGTTGGCTCTTTTTAGGGACTGGTATAGCTTTATATTAGCTTTTTCTAGTGCTCGAAATCTTGCCTCCCAACTTTCTTACTCTTGCACCAATTGTTCTTTACTAGGACTTGTCAAACCAAGATGAGGGTTGTCCTTAGTTGCATTTTCACCCTAGGTAGGCTTGGGCATAACATGATCTAGCTCGATTCCACCAACTTAGTTGGTGGCTCGACCCCCAGGTACGATCAAGCCTAACTATGATCCAAGGGTCATGTTTTCTCGCTTGGTTTCCTCAAGATCTCTTCTTAACTCGAGAAGTTGATGATTCAACTCTTAATGGGTGTTAGTCTCCATTTTGGCCTCATCATGGGTCAGTGAGGTGTTATCCAATGATACTGTTGCTTCCTCGTTACTAGTCTCAATCGAACTCCAACACACGTCCTTTCCATGGTGATAAGGAATAAATGTCATGATTCTAGGGGTAATTAGCAAGTGAAACAAATGTTTAGTCTCTTAAATCTCTTTTAGAATTCGGGGTTAATCCTTGAAAATATAAGGTCAAAAACTAAAGCTCGACCTCAGAATTTAAGCCCCACGGTGGGTGCCAAAATGTTGGGGATTGGTCTGATTTAAAAAAAGAGAAACTAGAGAGAAGTCAAAGCAATTGATGTAATGTGTGGATCTCTTAGGGAGTACATATATATATAGAGTTTTACATGTATAGGTGTTGGCCACGTAAAGCGTACACATCACACCGTGTCATAGAGGTATATGAGTAAATCAAAATACATTTAAAGCTTGAGGTTGACCACCCGATGGCTTGGGTTAATGTATCAAGACCCGAGAAGATGTATCAAGGCTCGGGAAGATGTCTCAAGGCTTCAACATATGTATCAAGGCTCAAGTAAATGTATCAAAGCTCGGGAAAATGTCTCAAGGCTTGGGCTCTATAAAGGTCAAGCAATAGGTCATTCCTTATGTCCAAACACCTACATTGAAAAATAGTAAAAATACATAAGTTGAACATAAAAGGTGTAATTTTTTCATGTGACTAGTACATATGATTTTAATGAAGGGCATTTTTGGCATTATTGTCTCTTTTAGTCCTTGCAATGGAAACATTTTTGCTATTTTAAGTTCTTAAATGTAGATTTTAATGTTTTTTGACTCATTTTATCTTATCTCCAACCTCTTCTTTTTCTTTAAAGATTATACATACAAATTATTGTTGACTTATTATGAAGAAATTGAATTCTAAAAACTACAAGCTTTTTGGCAAAAAAAAAAATATAATTTAACATGCAAAAATAGCAATCGTTATTCAATCTTCAAATAACAAAATTGAATAAAAGAGGCACATCTAATATAGAAGTACAAGGAAGTGCAATACTCACAAAAGTTGTTTAAATAAAAAAGAAACAATTTCTGGATCTTGATCAGGAGAGAAAAGATAAGGAAAAAGAGGGAAAGATGAGAGATAAGAGAGACTTAGAGAAGAGATTTAAGGGAAATAAAGATATGAAAGAGATAAAAAATATTTAACAATATTAAAATACAAAAATACCCTTTAAAAGTATTACATATATGTGTATTTAAATTTAAATTTTGTATTATATTGATGCTTTTTTAAATGTGTGTATCGTTAAAGTAATAATTAATACTAAAAGTAAAAAATATACCAAAAATAAAATTTTATACAATACTGAAGATACTAACAATATTAATCTTAGATATTTATATTTTTTTCAATGTGCTCTTGATGATTCAAATATAAATGATGTTAGTTATTTTCTCTTTTCATAATAGTACAGTTTTGTATTATGAATTTTCATATTTTCTTAGTAGTACAGTTTTAAATTATGAATTTCCATATTGCTCTTTATATTTCATTGGATGGATTTTACTTTGGTTACTTACTTTTTTATGTTATTTAATTTTTTTTTCTAAAAAATAATATCTTTAAAACTTATAACAATAAAAATAGTATTTTAATAACATTGAACAAAGTTCAATTAGATAACGTTCGACATTGACCGAGTTTAAATAATTGTAACTCAATTTGATTAGTGTTTCATTGGACATCGTTTAAAATGAAATGATATGCTATATTTTTTCTAAATAATAATAATATATAAGTTAGACATAAAAGGTAATATTTTTGTGGGATTCATTATCTTAGTAGTACCCTAAATCTATTTTTTGTCCTTACTATTAATTGGTACCTTATTGATACCTGTTTGTGAGAGTTTAGACAAGGGTTACAACCTAGTAGGGTCCAAGGATCCCAAATGATGTCCATGACCTTTCTATTTATGGAATATCCAAGGTACACGTAGCGAATTTTATTAAGATAGTACAAAAAATTGAGTTTTTATAGAACTCATGATGCGTAGCTCGCGCACAGTTATGGATTCTTTCAAGGCCTAAAATTTTCTATTTCACGACTAACCACATGAGTTGTCATTCAATCTAATATATGTCACATAATATGTCTCATTTGAGCTATACTAAAGCTTCATTCGAGTAGTGTCTAACAGGTTAGACTCGGTCTATCTTGGTCGAATATGAGCTTGGTTCGGGCCATGTTGAATAGCTAGACTCAGGCTATATTGGTCAAATATGGGCTTGGTTTGGACTATATTGAATAGGTTAGACTCGAGATATCTTGGTCAAATACATGTTTGGCTCTACTTAATTAGGTACCCCATATCCTAGTACTAAACATCAAGTGTTTCATTCTTCTAGTTTGTGTATCAATTTGGTGGAATATAATAATAATAACTTTTTAAAGTAAACTAATTATGATTAGTTACACACTTCCCAAGGTATTTATGGTTTTGAAGAACTAACTTGAGTCTCTACCATCATGACCCTTTGGTTATAAGAAAAGGTAAAGAGGGTCCATTATTTACATTTACTCAATTTAAACTCTACTTTCTATAGAGAATATCATCCCATATATGTGATTTTCAACTCGTTCGAGTCCTTTTTTTCTTCAGTAGTTTGCTTTGAAGAAAATTAGACCATTACTTGAGGACAAGCTATTCAATTTAAAAAAAAAAAGGTTTGATTTACAATAATAGTAGGTTCGTCTAGCTACTTAATCCATAAATACTTAAATTTCTCATTTTTATTCAGGTTGGAGTCGACCCTTTTAGGCCTAGATTTTCCTAACAATATTTTTGAAATATTATTGATTTGTAGGCATATTCAAACTTGAAAACCACTTTAGGTGAGTAACTTTTATTTCTACTTTATATAGGTCATTTAGGGTTATGGCAAAGTATGATAACATGCTAGCCACCTTTTCTAGTGACGAGTCTACTTCAACTAAGTATAGTCCATATAATGAGCTAGAGATTGGTCATAGGATCACTTGGCTCGGTATATCTAAGTCTTCAACCCAAAATAATGTAGACACGTTAGCATTACCAACCTTAACACACTGTAATATAGTCTACTTACATAATGTTTCAATAATTTAGCTAAAAGTTCAGTCAAACGTTCCAAAGAATCCCTAGCCACCAACCAACCAAACTAAATAAAGTAATTTTTAGTGTACCCAAACTCCCAATATCTCGATATTTGAAGATGTTGGTAGGATTTGGGCTAAGTATTTATTTCCTTGATATGTGTTCATTATTCCTTGTCCGTTAGATAAACTTGACAACCATGATCCTCTTAGTGCATTATTTTTTATGAAAAAGATTTCAACTTAGATTCCCATTACCACGCCTTGTTAGAATGATTTTGGATGCAATAGGCTTAGCATTCAGTCAGCTTAATCCCACTTCCTAGAGGATTTTGCTTTTGTTATCAATTGTTAGTGCAAAGTTGGGCATTTGGCCTAGAATGCTTGAGTACATGATAAAAAGAACTGTGCTAATGCAAGTTGAGTTTATATATCTGCTCATTTTTTTGCGGCTCTATCTCGGTTGGAAAGATAAGTTTTTTTTATGTTTCTAGTCAATTGGATTATGAAAATACGTTAAAGGTATTACCAAGTCATTGGAAAATGGACACCATTGATCTGTGGTCTGTATGGGGTATTAGTGAAAATGTGCTAACGACCTCACAAAAAGACTGTGTCACACAGATTCATGATTATAATTGTAGAAATCAAATGTAGGACTTAATCTTTACACCATCTCATTTAACTGAGCCCAACGAGTCAGGTCTTGTTTTTTTTAATTTTCTTATAAGTTTTCATGTTATTTGCCCATTTTCATTTGTTTTTCTTTAGTAGGCATGGACTTCTCAACTTTGAGCATCAAAAATTTGAACAGGAAGGTTATTAGTCCCAATGAAAAAGCTAACAACCCGAATAAATCAACTCCGAATGTAGCTGCGACTAAAGGACAAGGCCGTGATAATTGAGGCCATGGGCCAAGTAAAAGCTACGCGTAAGGCTGGTGGGTCCTTCAAAGTTGTATGGACAAAGAAGAGAAAGTTTACCACTTTTGACCAGACATCTATTGAGGAGATAGTGAATATTCCTGATGATGAAGCCGGACCACACTGTATGAGGGTGATTGTCTCGAAATTGCTGGTGAACCCATTTGAGGGTGGAGTATTTGGCCGTACGGACAAGCTTGATGAGCTTTTCAACTACTTTGCAGGGCTTGATGATGAGGTCATCATTAAAAAGCCCGTAAAGAGGAGTCCAGTTTTGTTTTCCTCATGGGTTTTTGGCGTGTTATAGATGTAAGTAACTTGTATTTTTGATCTTATTGCTTTTAATTTTTGACCTGGAAATTAGTAATGTCTGAGCGATTTGCAGGGGCTTTCCCTTTTTCGGACTGGTGAATTAGTTAAACGTGCCTGAAAGATCAAGTTCTTGGGCCGACTGAGGAGAGTTCATGCTTAAAGGAGCATGAAAAAGTCATGGAAAAAACTCGATGAGCTTACTAGGAAGGTCCAAGCCCACTTAGTAGAACTTGATGACATTCGTCGAAAAAAGAATCGAGCTATCTGTAAGTTCCTTCTATATTTAAGAAGAAGAAAACACAAATGTTAGATGCAACCATAAATGGTAGGTGTAACCATAAATGTTAGGTGCAACCACAATTGGTAGGTGCAACCATAAATAGTAGGTGTAACCACAAATGGTAAGTACAACCACAAATATTAGGTGTAACCACAAATGGTAGGTGCATTTAACATTGATATGCAATTTTGCTTATAAATAGACAATGTCTTTGCCTTAAAAATACATCAATACACCAAAAACAAGAAGAGAAGCAAAGCAAAGCCAAATGAACAATTTCCTTTGAAGAAAAATAGTGTTGTGTGTAAGAAAGTAAGAAAGAATATCTTAGAAAAATATTGGGATATTTTTCTAAAAGGGGAGTGACAAAATAGTGAGTTTGGGAAACACTTGTGTGCCACTATTTTGAGTTTATCTCAATTTATTGTATTGCTTCTCACTTTGTACCCATTAATTTTATTAGTGGAAGAAATATTTTTCGGAGTTTGTTCCGTGGACTTAGCCCAAATTAAAAGGGTGAACCACGTTAAATTTCGGTGTCATTATTCTACTCTATTGAATTCATTTTATTTTTACCCGCTGTGCCCAACAACTGGTATCAGAGCTGGTCTAGTAAAATTCTTAATATGCTCTGTGGTTGCAGCATAGACTGATTTGTCACATCAGAAAAAATTTTATTAGGTCCAGGGCGCATTATTTACAGAAAAATAAACACAGCGAAAAAAAAATGTCAAGCCAAAAGGTAGATATTGAGAAATTTAATGGCAATAATAATTTCTCTTTATGACAAAGGAGGATGAAGGATATTCTCATTCAACAGAAGGTCCATAAGGCGTTGCTGGGAAAAGAAAAGAAGGTAGCAATCGTCACCGAGGAACAATGGGAGGAAATAGATGAGATTGTAGCTAGTACAATCCGTCTAAATCTCTCAGATAGTGTCTTGCAAAATATTGAATCAAAAAATTGCAAGACTACTAAAGAAACATGGGAGACTCTAGAAAACGTGTACATGATGCAGCATGTTAGCAATTTCAACAACAAGAGCTTTCTCACTTAGCAAGATTTAATGTGAGTTTTGGCGATGAAGAGAAAGCTGTGATGTTGTTGGCATCAATACCCTCATCATATAATCATATCACAACAACTCTGACTTATGCAAAAGACAAGATGGAGTTTGAAGTTGTTGTAGAAGCCTTGTTCTCATATGAGAAACAAAACAAGGAAAGAGATTCAGAAGCACAAGCCCTTATCACAGAGTCTAGAGGAAGGAGATTGTACAAAGAACAAAAACCTAGAAGCAAAAGCAGAGGCAAATCAAATAAATTTGCCAATGTTGAATGCCATCATTGCAAGAGGAAGGGTCACATTAAGAAATTTTGCTGAGTGTTCAAGAAGGAACAAGAAACGAATAAAGACAAAGTAATGAAGAAAGATGACAGCAATGATGATGAGCAAACAAATACCATAGAGGAGTTCAATATCGTTTATGATGAAGATTTTGTCAATCTTACATCACACGAGACCAGCTGGGTGATTGATAGTAGTGCTACAATTCACGCTACATCACGTAGAGAATTTTTCTCATCATACACACCTGGAAGTTTTGGTGTTGTTAGAATGGGAAATGAAGGCCTGTCAAAGGTAGTAGGCAGAAGAGACGTTTGCTTGGAAACAGAGAACGAAACTAGACTATTTTTGAAGGATGTCAGGCATATTCCAGATATGCACCTGAATTTGATCTCTGTGCGCAAGCTTGCAAATGAAGGATATTGCAGCTCCTTCATTTATGACAAATGGAAACTTACAAAAGGCTCCTTAGTAGAGGCTAGAGGTGAAAAGCATACAACTCTGTATATAATGCAAGCGAAGCTCTCTACCAATATAGTAAATGCTATAGAGAAAGACAATGTAGTTGAGTTATGGCATAAGAGACTCAGTCACATGGGTGAAAAAGGTTTGACAAGTCTAGCTAAAAAGAAGATATTGCCTGGAATGGATGAAGTACATTTGGAGAAATGTGTTCATTGTCTAGCAGGAAAGCAAAACAGGGTTGTTTTCAAGAGCTTCCCTCTTTCCAGAATGAATAATATTTTAGATCTAATTCATTCAGATTTGTGTGGACCAATACCAAAGTCACTTGGTGGTGCTCAATACTTTGTGACTTTCATTGATGATCATTCAAGGAAGACGTGGGTATATCTTCTAAATACAAAGGATTAGGTGCTAGATGTTTTCAAAGAATTTCATGCCTCAGTTGAGAGATAGACTAGAAAGAAGTTGAAGTGCATCTGGACAGACAATGGTGGAGAATACACAAGACCTTTCCATGCTTATTGCAAAAAGCATGGTATTCGGCATCAGATGACACCTCCAAAGACACCGTAGTTGAATGGCTTAGCTGAGAGGATGAACAGAACTTTGATGGAGAGAGTTAGATGTCTACTCTCACATGCAAAGTTGCCTAAAAATTTTTGGGGTGAAACCATACTCACAGTTGCACATGTGTTGAATCTTTCACCCTGTACTCCTCTCAAGATGGATGTTCCAGATAAAGTGTGGTCAAGAAAGGATGTTTCTTATAATCATCTGCGAGTGCTTGGCTACAAAGCATTTGTTCATATCCCTAAGGATGAGAGATCCAAACTTGATGCTAAAACAAGACAGTGTATTTTTATTGGTTATGGTCAAGATCAATTTGGCTATAGATTTTACGATCCGGTTGCAAAGAGACTTGTCAGGAGCCATGATGCTGTATTTGTTAAAGATGAGACTATTGAAGATATTAACAAAATGAAGAAAGATGTTCCTAATTCCAATGGTGACTCATTAGATTTGGAATTAATTCCTCCAACATCAGTGCCAAGACAAGTTGGAGATGAAGATCAGGTTTATCCGCCTGATGAAGATGATGCTCCCATAGAAGTTGATTCTGAACATGAAGGAAATGATGATGTTCATTATCCAGTACCAACACCGTGGCTTCTCTTGTTCCATTGAGAAGAAGTGATAGAGTGAGACGACCCTCTACCTCATATCTTTCAGATGAGTATGTAACTTTCACTGATAGGGGAGAACTTGAAAGTTACGAAGAGGCTATGGATGATGAATCCAAACAAAAATGGATTGAAGCCATGTAAGATGAGATGAAGTCCTTGCATGAGAACAAAACCTTTGAGTTGATGAAACTACCCAAAGGGAAGAAGGCCTTGAAAAATAAATGGGTGTTCAGGGTGAAGCATGAAGGACACAGTTCCAGTCTGTGATACAAAGCCAGACTAGTTGTCAAAGGACTCAGCCAAAGAAAAGGTGTTAACTTTGACGAGATTTTCTCCCCAGTTGTGAAAATGACATCCATTCGTACTGTGCTAGGTTTAGCATCAAGTCTTGACTTGGAAGTTGAGCAAATGGATGTCAAAACTGCCTTCCTATATGGTGACTTGGAAGAAGAGATATACATGGAGCAGCCAGAGGGTTTTCAGCAAAAGGGAAAAGAAGATTATGTCTGAAAATTGAAGAAAAGTCTCTACGACTTAAAATAGGCACCAAGACAATGGTATAAGAAGTTTGAGTCTGTTATGGGGGAGCAAGACTACAAAAAGACTACTTCAAACCATTGTGTTTTTGTGTAGAAATTCTCTGATGATGATTTCATTATTCTTTTGTTTTATGTGGATGATATGTTGATTGTTGGCCAAAATATTTCTAGAATCAACAACTTGAAAACGCAGTTGAGTAAGTCTTTTGCCATGAAAGACTTGGGACCAGCAAAGCAGATTCTTGGCATGACTATTATTAGAGACAGAGACGCCAAGAAATTATGGTTGTCACAGGATAAGTACATTGAGAAAGTACTTGAAAGATTTCATATGGATAAGGCTAAAGCGATTAGTTGTCCTCTTGCTAATCACTTTAAGCTAAGTTCTAAGCAGAGCCCTTATACAGACAAAGAGAAGGAAGAGATGGAAGAGGTTTCATATGCTTCAGTAGTTGGAAGTCTAATGTATGCCATGGTTTGTACACAGCCAGATATCACTCATGCAGTTGGAATTGTGAGTAGATTCCTTTCAAATCCTGGAAAGGAACATTGGGCTACAGTAAAATGGATTTTCAGGTATCTTCGAGGTTCTTCCAAAATATGCCTATGTTTTGGAAATGACAAACCTATGTTAGTTGGATACACAGATGCAGATATGGCTGGTGATGTGGATTCTAGAAAATCCACTTCAGGTTACCTAATTACATTTGTAGGAGGAGCTGTGTCATGGCAGTCAAAGTTACAAAAATGTGTTGCACTGTCCACTACCGAAGTAGAGTTTATAGCAGCAACATAAGCATGTAAAGAGTTGCTATGGATGAAAAAGTTCTTGAAAGAACTTGGGTTGCAACAAGACAATTATCAGTTATTTTGTGATAGTCAGAGTGCTATCCATCTTGGAAAGAATGCCTCCTTTCATTCGAGATCAAAACATATTGATGTGAGATATCACTGGATTAGGGATGTAATGGAGAAGAAGTTATTACAACTTGAGAAGATCTATACAGAATAAAATGGATTGACGAAAATTCTCCCAGGACAAAATTTTGAATACTGTCGTTTAGCTACTGGATTGGTGGAACCCTCTATGTAGTCGGGAGGGGGAGATTTGTAAGTCCCTCCTACATTTAAGAGGAAGAAAACACAAATGTTAGGTGCAACCATAAATGGTAGGTGCAACCACAATTGATAGGTGTAACCATAAATGGTAGGTGTAACCATAAATGGTAGGTGTAACCACAAATGGTAGGTACAACCACAAATGTTAGGTGTAACCACAAATGGTAGGTGCAACCAAAATTGGTAGGTGCATCTAGCATTGATATGCAATTTTGCTTATAAATAAGCAATGTCTTTGCCTTAGAGATACACCAACACACCAAAAACAAGAAGAGAAGCAAAGCAAAACCAAATGAACAATTTCCTTTGAAGAAAAATAGTGTTGTGTGTAAGAAAGTAAGAAAGAATATCTTAGAAAAATATTGGGGTATTTTTCTAAAAGGGGAGTGACAAAATAATGAGTTTGGGAAACACTTGTGTGACACTATTTTGGGTTTATCTCAATTTATTGTATTGTCTCTCACTTTGTACCCATTCATTTTATTAATGGAAGAAATATTTTTCGGAGTTTGTCCCGTGGACTTAGCCCAAATTAAAAGGGTGAACCACGTTAAATTTTGGTGTCATTATTCTACTCTGTTGAATTCATTTTATTTTTACCCACTGTGCCTAACACTATCAAGGGCTATAATGCTAGAAGAGGAAGGCTGAGTCTCATGAGTTCCTATGTAATCTTTGATAATATTTTCCTAGGGGGCCTGGTTGGAAAGTTATATTATGAAGTAGTTTTTTGTTATGTGTTTTACTCGTTTAGTATTAAGGTATGAGCAGGCTACTTGTACATATCGCATCATAAAATTTGCATTTTAAACTAGTAACTAGGAAATAATTTATATAAGAACTTTCAGTGTGTTTAGGCTGTTTATTCTAGTTTGGTAATGGGCTAAGCACACCATTATTGTTTGTTTTTTGGCCTACACAAGCTCAACTAATAACCCGTTTTGTGGGATAAATTCATTTTAAATTAGGATGTACAAACACTTTTGGTGTATTCAGGCAGCTTATTATGTATTGGTAACAAGCTAAGGATACCATTATTGTTTGGTTTTTGGCCTCCCACGGGTTTAATTAATACCTTGTTTTGCAGGCTAAATTCATTTCAAATTAGTATGACACTTTTGGTGTGTTTAGGCTGCTTATTCTATTCTAATAATGGGATGAGCATCCATTATTCATTGGTTTCATGCTGGTCATGGGCTCAACAAATACCCCATTCTTGGGGCTAAATCCATTTCAAATTGGGATGTACAAACACTTTTGGTATGTTTGGGTTTCTTATTCTATTCTAATAACGGGTTAAGCACACTATTATTGTTTGGTTTTCGGCCTGCCACATGCTTAATTAATACCCCATTTTATGGGCTAAATCCACTTCAAATCAGGATGTACAAACATTTTTGGGGTGTTCAGTCTGCTTATTCTGTCCAACTATAGGCTAGGCACATTATTATTGTTTTGATATTTGACCTTCCATGGGCTCGATTAATAACACTTTTGTCTATGCAAATTTATTCCAATTTAGATGTACAAACACTTTTGTGTGTTTAGGTCGCTTATTCTATCTAATTACGGGCTTGGCACACCATTAGTATTTTGATATTTGGCCTTCTGTGGGTTGGACTAATAGCCAGTTTTACAATCCAAATTTATTTCAAACTTGGAGGTACATCGGTGTTGTGTTATGCAAATATGTGTCACTAGGCCGATTGGAACCTGTCACTAGGACATTTGTTCCCATAAAGGATGAATCTATATTCAAACTCTTTTCCTTTCTTGAGCTAGATAATCTTTTCTTTTTTACTCTTATGCTCGCATCTTGAATAGGCAGGGGTGAAACCTCCTTACTCATGTTCGAGCGTATTGCGTTATTTTATTTACAAACAGGTATGGGAAGAAACTTTATACTAATTCAAAATTTTGGACTCCATTCTTGTAAGTAATATAAACATAGTCCATATTTGGAAATAAGTTAGCTACTAGTAATATTTTCATTGGTGATCTGCTTTCCAACTTAGGTCTTCTTTATTTCCCTCCAAGCTTTCTAATTTGTAATCTCATCTTGCTCTTATCTTGGAAAATTTGTATGGACCTTCCCAAGTGGCTACCATTGTTCTTGCCATCTAGTCCACTTTATTTCCCAAAACTTCCTTAGTATCAAATCACTTGTTACATAACTTGTTTATCTTCTTATTTTATTGAAAGTATTATGGACACTTCTCTTTTATGCTTCCATCATTATCTCGATTCATTCCTTTTTTTCTATAGTAGTATAAGGTTTGTGGAACGATTCTCTTTGTTATCTTCCTCACTTGCTCCACTTTTAAATGTTAGTTGTAGTATTTTTGTCTGTATGACTGCTTCATAATCGTAGATTGTGAGTGTTTAAAAAACACTAAAATTATTATAATTTAATGTATTTTAATTGATTAAATAGATTTGTATTTGTATGATTTTATCATATTTTTATATAAATTTGTCTTTTTAGAATCATAGGTATTTTTATTTTTTTTAGATATTTTTGTTCAAAAATAATTTAAAAACTTGAGAAAAATATTGGAGGAAATAAATCATAAATATGTTGAGGAAAAATCCAATAAATGAAAAATTGGACAAAATGGGTCAAAACGGTAAAAAATGACCCAATCCACCGACGCTCACACAAGCCATTCCAAGTCCAGCATGCTCGTCGCGCCGCACTCGCCATGCCAAGTTCTAGGCGTGCCAACCTATCCAAACGCATCTAAGACCAATTTTTGAGATTGTTTTTCACTTTTTTAGTCTTTTTCTCACTTATAAAAGGACCATCTTTTCTATTGTAAAAATCATCTCTCAGGATCCCTCAAAAATCCCTAAAATCTCACATTTCTCAACTATTATCTCTCTAGCTTTCTCTCTCTAGAAAGCTTTTTTAGTTTTTTTTTTAAGTTCTTCTCTTTTTGAGAAAAAACTAGTTATGTTTTTATAAATTTCTAGTTTTTGATTCAATAAATGGAAATGCAAATCTGTTTAGAGGTTTTTCCAAAAACAAAATTAGCATCAAAGTTTTATAAAGATTATTTTGAGGTATAATTTTAAAATGAATTATTTACAGTTATTTTTATATTTTATTCTTATATGTTTTATTTAATTTTTCTATAATTAAATATAACATGACTGGTTATTTGTAAATATGATATAATAATAAGGTTGTTATGTTTGCAAAATACTAAATATGTAAAACATTTATAAAATAAATTGATTTTGTTTTTATTCAAGATTTTATATTAAGAATGTTAGAGAGAAATATGTTATTTTTCATTACAAACTTAAATCTGAAAATTAGATTTTAAGATTTAATTATCTAATTTGATTTATTTAGAGTAGTGTCATTTTATTTGTTGGTACAATCGCTCGATAGTTAGAGTAAAACTCTATTTCAATTTTTTTTATAAGAACTATTATTCGAAAATGTATTAACAACATATTTTAAGTAATGTTTTTAAAACTTGGAAGTTAATACTTGGATAATTAAATTCTTAGATTTAATTTGAACACCTTGAATAAAATTTTAAATGTCTAACCTCACCAAAGGTGACATTTAAATAGTTAATTTTCAATCTCTTTAAAAAAATTAATTTAATTAACCAAATTAATTATCAACTCACTCATAGGTGATAATTCATTTGTTTAATTAACAAAGAATATCTAACTACACCAAAAGTGATATTTATATATATATAAAGAGAATCAATAAATATCAATTTATATATTTAATAACCTAAATAATATGAACAAATATAATTAACTTAATTATTATATAAGTACCCCACTATTATGAATGATAAAAATTCACATAATTGTTTATTGAATCTATATCTATGTTTATTTTTTTATGTTATTAGATTAGGAAACACAAAAAAATCAAAATATCATGATAGGATGTTTAGGATTTAATTTTATTTTTTAAACGTTTGAATAATAAATTAAAGACTACATATATTCCTTCTTTATATCGACTTTGGGAGTATACTTGTCATTTTCTATAAAATGATTCGTGCACTTACGAGAGTTTTACAAATATAAAATCAAAGTATTTTCAAAATCGATATTGCTAACCTGATGCTGATTTTGTTCATCAGTAGACAAGTGAAAAAAGGGTTTCTCCCGTGGTGTATTTGGAAGTAGTTCTCATTACCTATAATACTCGTACTTATTCCACTGTCCAACTTCCATTGCCTTTTTCTAATCACTTTTTCAACATGATAACCAAGATCTTGTTTGAAGATTCAGATTGTCTATTGGCATGAGGTCTATAATAGAATGGAATTGCATAACTTGATTTCCAATTCAGTACAAAAATTAAGCAAAAATTTCCTTGTATACTATTTTCCATTATCAGTTACCAGCTCTTTTGTGAGTCCAAATTGACAAATTATATTCCTCCATACAAACTTTTTAACCTCTGTCTCTTGTATTCTTATTAGTGATTATGCTCGAACCCATTTGGAAAAGTAGTCAATAGTGACCATTAAGAATTTTCTTTAACCTATTACTATTGAAAGTGGTCCAACTATATTGGTTCCTTATTTTGCAAATGGTAATTTCCAATTATTCCTTTAAATTTTGATGCAATCAAGTGAGAAACTATAACAAATCTTTGGCATTTATCACATTTTTTGGCATGTACAGTACAATCATTTAACATGGTTGGCTAGTAATATCCTTGTCTAATTATTTTTTGGCATAATCTTCTTTCTCTCGTATAGGCACCACATTCTCCACCATAGACTACATTCACAATGATTTCTGCTTCTTCTTAGTCTTCTTTGAGACAACATAACCATATGCCACTTGTAATTTTCTTGTACAATGGATCTTGCATGATGATATAATTTTTCGACTTAATTTTGAGTTTATGGGATTATTTTTATCTTTCAAGGGAATGCTTTCCTTCAAATAATGTCATAAAGGAAAGACCCAAGACACTTTTTGAACTTATGCTATAGTGGCTATTCCATTTAGACCATTTTTACTTGTTTCAGCTTTACTTATGCTTAGGTTTGTGATAGTTGAAGAAAGTACTATTATTTTTATGTTTGATGGAAGAATTAAGGATAAGGTAGCTAAAGCATCTACATGGGCATTATTTTCGCGTGATATCTCGACAATTTTAAATGCTTTGAACTCTGTTGCCCACTTTTTAATTTTTGTTAGATATTTCTTCATCTTTTCTTATTTTTCTTCAAAGGTTTCATTTATGTGATTCACCACCAATCATGAGTCACTATGTATATTTAAGTATTCTGCTCCCAATCCCCTTAGTTCTTGTAAAGCTAGCAATACTGCCTCACATGTGGTCGAGAAAGTTATTCTTATACTTTGTTCAATCATGCCTCCATCTATTATGAATATTACAATCCCCACTTTTTCTCCCTTGGCATTGTTGGCTATATTAATAAACACTTTCCAAAATTTCAGCCCTTGTTTTTCTCACAATGTTGCTACTTGAATTGGTTCCTTTCTTTTGATTCCATCAGTTATGAAATTGGCCACCACTTGGCGTTTAATTACTGGAGGAGGTTTAAAATGAATATAAAATACACTTAATTCAATGGCTATATGAGCCAACCTTCCTGATACATCAAGTTTTTTTAACACATTTTTGAGCGGATGTGAAGTAAGAACAACAATCGTACGGTCCCCAAAGTAATGTCTCAACTTTCTGAATGTCATCCTTAAAGTGAATGCTAGTTTATCTATTATTGGATAATGCTAGTTTATCTATTATTGGATAATTTTGTTGAGATTTCATCAATATTTGCCTGACATAATAAACTGATTATTATCCACATTCCCTTTCTGCTACTAGTACAATGTTTACTGCTTTTTCCGTAGCGGATAGATATATGTATAAAATCTCACTTGGTGTGGGATTTATCAACGAAAGGGATTTTCTTAAATATTCCTTAATGGATTGAAAAGTGATTTCACATTCTTCGCTCCATGCATGCTCTTTTTTTCCCTTAACAATTGAAATAAAGGCAAGCACTTATCTGTACATTTTGATATAAATTGCCCTAGTGCTACTATTCTTCTATTCAATTGTTATATTTCTTTCACAATTCTTGGTGATTTCATGTCTATTAAGGCTTTTTATCTTGTCTGAATTTTCTTCAATTCCTCTGATCGACACCAAATATCCTAAAAATTTTCATGAAGTAACCCCAAAGACACTTCTTGGGATTTAACTTCATGTTATAGTGCCTTAACACCTCAAAGGTTTCTTCTAGGTCACTTACTTGTTCCTCTAATTTTTATGATTTGGTCATCATATCATCCACATAAACTTCCATGTTTCACCCCTACTGAACATCTTATTAATCAAGCATTGATAAGTAGTTACTTTGTTTTTGAGCCATAATGGCATCTTGGTGTAACAAAATATCCCTTCATCCATAATAAAGAATCTCTTATCTTCATCATTGAGATACATCCTAATTTGGTGATAACCCGAATATGCATCCATGAAACTCATCAAACTAAATCCCATAATGGCATTGACCAATTGGTATATACTTGGTAAAGGGAAGCAATCTTTTGATATGACTTTATTAAGGCTAATGAAATCTACACACATATGAGGATCTCCTCTAACTAAGGGGCTAAAATGACATTTGATAACCAAGTGGGATAATCGACCTCTTTCACCCATCCTACCTTCTTCAACGAACTTACTTGTCTTTTGATGATGTCACTCTTTTCCTTATCGAATTTTATTTTTCACTATTTTATGGGTTTCATATGGGAATTGACATTAATTTTGTGGGTGATTACTTCTTGGGGAATACCAGTCATTTTCTTAGGACTCCAAGTAAAGACATCCTTATTCTCTCTCAGATAGGCTATTAGATCTACCTTCAACTTTTCTCCTAACATGTCACTAATTTGAACTAACTGATAATCCTTTTCTCTATTTTGCACTGATCCCACCTCTGAACTTACTGCATTAATCAGACATTGTTTTATTGATGTCTTATTATGCACGACCTTCCCCACCATTTGTAATTGCTATTTGGTTTGTACTCTTTTAAACACATAAATATAGCAATTAGGAATTCTCTCCTAACCATCCTTGACCATTTTCAGACCTAATGTCGTTGGATACTTGATTACTTGATGTAACATAAAAGGTACTGCCTATAACCTATGTAGTCATGGTTTACCCAAAATGACGTTATATGGTGACGAAATGTTTAAAACAACAAAATTTGTCAAAACAATGGCTCTGGGTATTAATATAGGCAATCTTATAATTCATACTGACATCGTAATACTTCCATTGAAACCAACCAAAGGTAACTCTTTTTTGCTGATTTCTAATGGTAGTACTCCCATATATGCTAATGTAGTTAAGTAAATGAGATCAGCTGAATTTTCATTATCGATCAACACCTTTCTTATTTCACAACTTGTTACATGCACTATGATAACCAGTGGATCATCATACATTGGAAGTAACTCTTCCTTGGTAAAAATGATTGGGTAACCAAGTCCCTGCTCCATATTATAAATCTTATGTTGCATATAATCCTTTTCGAGCATGTCTTTTTCTATAATTTGACGTGAGTTCAAATAGGTTTGGTCCCCCATGTGTTGTATGCACAATCCTCATGTTCCTTTCCACTTTAGGTTGGGCTCCTTCAGATGGAAAGAGTTTAGGTCCATTGGCCCTTTCTCTTGGTAGGCCCTTTTTTATTTCCCTTATAGAATCTTCATTTATTAATGACTTCTAGATAAGAGTAAGTATATTTCCCATTTAAGGGTCTATAATTACTCGTCCAGTGGTTAGTATCTTTATGGAAATAGTAATATTTGGTGTGATCCTTGTTAGGAGCTCTCATTCAAGGTGGCCTACTTCCTCATTTCCTTTCATTCTTCTCACTGCCTTATCCAAGAATGCAATAAAAGGTGGTTCTTAAAATTAGGATAACGACCTCTTCACAACCCTATCTACCTTACTTCTATCTTTTTTCTTGCTAGAAGTTACTAGATTGGTCTCCCATGATTACACATATATGGCTTCACTTTCTTGTTCTCCTTTATCACCTCCTGATCTTTTTTATGCTTGATGTATCTTTTATTTTTTTTTAAATTAACAAACTTTTATGTTTTTGTGTACACAACTTTAATGAATCTTGGTGTCATCTTCGTGAGCTTTACAAAAGTCTTGATTTTTTTATAGCTCCCGAAATCTCTAATTTCTCTACTTATTATCATACAAATATAATCATATATATGAAAACCAACAAAATTATAAAACATGTCATACGATTTATATAAAAATATAAAACTATATTGTTTTTATTCGTTCGATTTGAGTTAATTTATACGTTTTTATAATAAAAACTAAAATTGATTAGGTTTTATCATCTAGTAAAAATTCGCATCCAAACCTTATGAACCTATAAAAACTAACATATAAGATTCAGCTTTAGATTTGATTAAGCAAGTTTATATATTTTCATGTCCATTCCTACATTATTTTATATGTAATTTTCATTAATTTTTAGAGTTAATTAGATTAAACTACTCATTTATTATCATATTAAAATAAAATTAATATTAGATTTAATTTGTATTCTAGATGTTATAATTCTCATTCTACCTTTAAAGTAGGTTATTTTCTTTATTTAATAAAAATAAATAACTTTAGTATTTTTTTTTAAAAGAGTAAAATTAATATTTAAATTCACATATTCCATAATATATTGAAAATTTGTTGCAATTTTGATTAGGTAAATAATTTTGAAAAAATAACAAAAATAATAATTTTAAAATTTGTAACCATAAAATAACATTTTTTATATATAGTTCATATAACTATTAATAAAATTATGACACACTATTTCATATTGAACGCCTTCGCATTGATCGTTGATTAAATTAAATTATGATTATTTTAACACATTAAATATTAAATAACCTATAATTAAATATTATGTAATATTATTGAGTATAATTTTGGTTATTATAAACTTTAAGTGTTATTTTTTGTATTTTTTAGTAATTTTTTTATAATTTAACTTTGTTTTTTGTAAAAGGAAAATTATTAATGTGATAATTATAGCACTAAGCTCCAAATGTTTTTTCACATGTCATTTTTCATTCAATAATATTACAATATATAATTAAAAATAATCAGGTGAACAATTTAAAGTTAAAATATGCTAAATAAAATTTCCCACCATTAAACTTTAACCTACTAATTTTTTATTGTTGAAGAAATATATTTTTTATACAATTCAATTCATACGTTTATAATTAAGACTAACATTAAAATTTTAATATATTTAAATAAACATCAGCCATAACTTATTGAAAATGGATAAAAATACTTATCTTGAAATATCAACGAAAAACAGATGAATAGATTATATATGCACAATACATCAAATTTTAACTGGACTTATATTTTAACATTATGACATCATATTATACTTTTTAATGTTTACTCAAAATGCTTTCCTAATTTCTAGAAAACAATTTTTACCCAAATATTGATACTAGTGGGATTAGTGATACTTCAATTTTTTTTAAAATGTAGATATTTCAAGAAAATGAACAAAATTATAACTAATTATTATTTTTTTTGTGAAATTTTAGTAAATACTAAAAGAGGCAATAATACACCAAAAAATTAATTTTAATTTAAACATTATCATTACCACACAAATATAACATATTTTATTATTATAAAGTAAGGTTTGGATTAACGAATAAAAGTGAAGAATATTAGATGTATAAACTTATATAATGAGATAAAGTATCACATAATAAAAAGGAAGTGGGGTCGCCTCATGGCCATGACCATTTAGGTTAGATAATATAAATTGTTTAGTCTTTGACTCCTTTTTTTTATGAAATAAGTTATTTAATCTGACTTAAATTAAAAATTAAATATTTTAATTATCAATTAAATTGATTAATGTAAGATTAAAATTTACATTTTTCTATTTTAATTTGACTAAATACCCATTTGAAAACAAAAATAATAATAATGAAAACATATTAATTGAAATTAGGGACTTTACGTTACTTTTTCGCTAATAAAAAAAATATTATTATCGATGAAGATATTGAAAAGAAAGATAATTTAAATAAAAGCGTTCAATTAGATATCACAAATTATCGAGGAAAATTGATAGTTATAAAGAAATAAATTTCACAAATTTAGAATAATTTTCTAAATTAAAATAAAACAAAAATAACATCAAAGATTTTTAGCGTGAAAAACCTTTCAAAATGAACGTAACAACCATGGGACCCGTAGATCACTTAAAACTTCTATTATAATAAAATATAATTACAAACTTCATCTTTAAGTGGATCTTTCGCAAAAATACAATAACTATATATTTTCAATTTGTGAGTAAATTTTCATAAATTGACTCTCAATTTTTCTTCTTAGAAAATTTCTGATGAGTGCTCAAAAAACACTAAAATTACCATGATTTTATGCACATTAATTGATTAAATATATATATATTTATATGTTTTATCATATATTTATATATATTTGTCTTTTTCGGAATCACGGGTATTTTTATTATTTTTCAGGTATTTTGGCTTAAAAACGTAACTTAAAGACTCAAAGAATAATACTGGAAGCAATACATCACAAATATATTAATAAATAAATGGGGAAAGGTCAATAAATATGGAAAAATTGGACAAAATGGGTCAAAAAGGTCAAAAATGTCAAAAAGGAGAAAATCGCGCGCCAGTGCCCAACCGCGAAGCGCGCCCACGTACGCGTCGGCTACCGATCAGTTCCACGCGTGCCGACATGGCGTCTCACCCTCACTCGCGCGCGCCGTGGGCGCAGCGCAGCTCTGCAACGCTACGCCACTGCGCCTCGCTTCTCCGCGCGCCCGACCCATTTCGCCTATTTTTCACGTGCAAGTACGCCCCGCGACGCGTCATTCGACATCATCAATGACCTCAAGATTGCACTTTCAGCGTTTTTCACATTTTTTTAACATTTTTTCACTCATTTTTTCTCTCCATCCTCACCTATAAATACACCCCTTCTCTTCACTTCTAAACACACCTCAAAACACATTCTGTTCTTTGTTTCTTTCTTCTTAGATTTTTTAGTTTTTCTTAGTTTTTAGCTTTTCTTAGTTAATTTCTCTTAGTTTTAGAGTTCTTCCCTTTTTGGGAAGAACTAGTTATGTTTTTGTAATTTATTAGCTTTTTGATTCAATAAATGGGAGTGCAAATTTCGCTTGGAGGTTTTCCAAACGGGGAATAAGATCGAAGTTACGTAAAGATTTTATTTTCTTTACGCTTATTTTTTATGTTTTATTCTTACATGTTATATTTAATTTGTACGTGATTAAATTTAACTGTGTTGGCTATTTGTAAACATGATATAATAATAACGTTGTTATGCTTGCGAAATATTAAATAGGTAAAAAATCTCTAAAATGAATTGATTTTATTTTTATTCAAGATTTTATATTAAGAATGTTAGAGAGAAATATATTATTTTTCATTACAAACTTAAACCTGAAAATTAGATTTTAAGGTTTAGTTATCCTGGTCTAATTTAGAGTAGTGCTTCTTTTATTTGTTGCATACAATCGTCCTGGTAGTTAGAAAGCTTCTATTTCAAAAGTTTTTATAAGAATTATTATATCTGAAAATGTATTGATAACATGTTTTGAGTAGTGGTTTTAAAACTTGAAAGTTAAGTACTCGGATAACTAAATTCTTACGTTTAATTTAGACACTTGAATAAAGTTTAAACTGTCTAACCCCACCAAAGGTGGCATTTAAATGGTTCATTTTCAATCTCTTAGAAAAAGGAATTAATTTAATTAACCAAATTAGTTATCAACCCCACCCATAAGTGTTAATTGATTTGTTTAGTTAACAAAGAATATCTAACCCCACCAAAGGTGTTATTCTTATAAAAAAGAGAGAATCAATAAATATCAATTCATATCTTTAATAACCTAAATAATATGAGCAAGCATAATTAACTTAATTATTATATCCATAAATATTCCACTTTTTTAACAGATAAAATTTGCATAAATGTTTATTGAATCTATGTTTATTTTTATGTAATTAGATTAAAAACACAAAACCCAAAATATCGTGACAGGATGTTTAGGATTTAATTTCGTTTTTAAAAATTTGAATAATAAATTAAAAACCACATACATTCCTTCCTTAGATCGACCTTGGGAGTATACTTATCATTTTCTTTTAAAATGATTAGATGACTCTACGAGAGTTTTATAAATAGATAAAACCAAAGTAACGGGTAGGATCGACGATGTCGGTTCTGCCCCTATCAAGTTTTTGGCGCCGTTGCCGGGGAAGGAATAGAATTTTTAAATTATTTATCAAAATTTTAAAAACTTTTTGTGTTGTAAATAATTGTGATTTTTTTTATTAAAAAATAAAATTAAAAAAAAATAAATTTTTTTTTTGTTTGTGAAAAGTAAAAAAAAAATTCAAATTTCAATTTCATAATAAATAAAAAAATATAGCATGAATAATAAAATAATTTTGAAATTTGAAATTTGAACTAAAAAAAACGTAAATAAATTTTAAATTAAATTAATAAATAAATAAAAATACAAAATAAAATACAAAATAAAAAATAAAAAAATAAAAAAAAATAAAAAAAATAAAATTTTCTTTTCAAAAAAAAAAATCAAAAACATTATTTTCTATTTTTTTTTTTTTTTTTATCTTCTTTTTTTTTTGTTCTTTTATCTTTTTCATTTATTATTATTATTCTTATTTTCAATTATTTTTATTTTATTTTTTTTTATCTTAAATTTTAATTAAAATTTTTTTCTCTTTCTTTTACTTTTTCAATTTATTTATTTTTGGTTTAATTTTTTTTTTAAATTTTGTTTTCTTTAACTATTGTTTTTCTCTTAATTTTTATTTAACTTAATTAACTTAGATTTTTACTAACTTAATTAACTTAGCTTTTTTTTATTAACTTAATTAACTTAGATTTTTAGTTTACTAAACTTAATTAACTAACTTTTTAATTAACTAGATTTTTATTAACTTAATTAACTTAGATTTTTAGTTTACTAAACTTAATTAACTTAACTTTTTTAATTAACTTAGATTTTTTATTAACTTAATTAACTTTGATTTTTAGTTTACTAAACTTAATTAACTTAGCTTTTTAATTAACTTAGATTTTTTATTAACTTAACTAACTTAGCTTTTTAATTAACTTAACTTAATTAACTTATATATATATTTTTTTACTTAATTAATTTAAATTTTTACTTAACTTAACTTAATTAACTAAACTTTAATAACATGAAAAGTAAAGATGTAAGGGAGTTCTATCTAAGAGACTAGTTCCTGGAAGCCTTTGTGCCACTAGTCTTTCTGGAGCGATTGCTCTGCCAGGAGGATGGTTTTAAGGAGCCTTTTCACCATTCTTTCTAGGTGAGCACCGTAGGTTAATACCGATTATGTTATTTTAACCCAAAAACAAAAAAAAAAATCTGAAACTATCTCCAAAATTTTAAAGTTTTAATTACAATCTCAAGAGTTAGTTTCTTTGTTTGATCTAGGTACAATTGTGTTTTGATGCCTTAATTATTTGATTTGCACCTAGATGTAGGTTATCTAAAAACGCCAGCTGTAATGCCCCTAGTTTTTAATACGAGAAAAAATTTAAAAATCAATAGTGGCATGTTTGAAGCAAGATAGGTAGACAATCTTGTCTTACTTGTAGGTTTGATCGACTGTTACTAGGGACATTACGGGTTTACTTAAAAGGCAATCCTCAAGTTACGTCTTCACTAAGACGTTAAACTAAGCTGTGGATAGGAGGCAACCCATCATTTTAGGTAATTTTTTGTTATTTGTTTTATATACTTAATTTTATTGTTTATTTTAGTTTAATTATATGTGAATAATTTTTAAATTGTTAAAACTAAAAATATTTGTTGAGTTGTTAAGTTCACAAGAATCATACGTATACACTTTAATGATGAATATGATGAATACACCGCATTTCTCCATTATTACTTACACATTCTGAGCAAATAGGTAATCTTTTTTCTCTTTTCTTTATCTTTAATTTACAATTGTTACATTGAGGACAATGTAAGTTCTAGGTTGGGGGTGGTGAAAAGTTATCATGCTTAATTAGAAAAGAAAAAAAAAGAGATTTAACAATTTTAAAATTAAAAAAAAAATTTCAAAAAAAAACAAATATTATTATTTTTTTTCTTTTTTTATGTTCACATCTTCATTTTTTGTGTTTAGTTTTATTTTCCTTGTGTGATTTAGTAATTTTTGGAATTAAAAAAAAAAATTTCTCACAAAAATTTATCATTTCTTTAAATCAAATTTAAGTAAATAGTTAAGTCTTTTGTACTGTTAGATTAATTTTTGAAAACATATCATGAAATATTATGTAATTATTTTTGATAATTAGTTAATTTTTGTCATAACTAGTATTTCTTGATAAGATGTAGAAATTATATTAAACCCAAAATCAGTATTTATGAATTTGTTTTAGTGGAGACTACCTTTGTGAGATATAATTTGAGCTAAATTTCCTTATTCAGAGTGAAATATATATTTTTCTACTCCAAACACATTTCTTATTTCTTCAAATTCTTAGATGATCTCTATAGGCATTAATATTGATTGTATGAATTTTTTCTCATCTTAATAGAGTATCGTATATTTTTATTATTATTTTTGCTTAGATTAAATGATTTGAGTAGCCATTGATAGTATATGCTTTTATCTCACTCGTTCATGATCTGTTACAAAAAAAGAGACATATCCTGGGGTTACCTAAACCAAGATCAAACAAAAAAAGCTACAAAATTAACCACTCACCAAAATCCTAAAAAAAAATAAAAAATGTACAATCTATACATGGGTTGACTTTCTACAAAAAATGATATATATTGAAAAGTATCTTGAGAAAAAAAATAGAGATAAAGAATATATAGTATAGTCTACATCTTATGGCCAGCATTACCCAAAATCCAAAAAACAAAAAAATGTACAATACGTACATGGCCGACTCTCTAAACAAATGATATATATTGAAAAATACCTTGAAAAAATATAGAGAAAAGAATATATAGTATAATCTACATACTATGACCCACATTGCCTACAAAGTCATGTGAGTAAAGGCTAATTACAAAAGAAAGATATAGGAAGTAATTCCACTAAAGTCATTGCACTTTCTTCATTTGTAAAAGGCATATATCTTGAATTTTTTTCTTAATGAGTTTGATTTATGCATGAAAATAATTTTTATATATGATATCTTTATAATTTATACATTTGATTCTTTCCATGAGATCAACGTCAAAATAACACTTTGAGCCTTTTTTTTTATACATATGCGAGCATATTAGTTCATTTCTATACATCAACTTTTTCGCATATAAATTAGTATGAGTGTTTGAACCCATAGGATTCAGTGTTTTGAGAGTATTGACTTGTGAGGAATAGGTCAAGCGAATTGATTCATGACACTTTGAAATTGGGTGAAATTAAATTGATACATTTTTGATATGAAATATGAAAATGATTTTCAACTAATTATTATAATAAATCATGATTGTTTAAGAAGATTAAAATAACTTATGCTTGAGATTTTAATTATGATCTTAAAAGAGATTAAAAAGTATGAGACATTTTTGTGTTATGTTGTTTTCTTTTATTCTTAAAAGTTAATTTTTGATTTTGTTGTAATATTAGTTTTTAAGTTGATTGTTGTTATTATTTCTTTTAATTTTTTTACATTTAGTTTAATGTTTGTGGGTATCATTAAAACCCTCACGAGACTCAAACTCGGCCCACTAGGGCAACCTAGGGGTTTAAAGGCTTGTTGCATAGGCTAAATGCAACCGTGTCAATCTACTAAGTGATTTAGGATAGTTTAATTTTTAGTTTTATCGCTAAACCTCTTGCTAAGGGACTAGCAAGAAGGTGGTTAGGGGGTTGTGATGAGTGCTCAAAAAGCACTAAAATTACCATGATTTTATGCACATTAATTGATTAAATATATATATATTTATATGTTTTATCATATATTTATATATATTTGTCTTTTTCGGAATCACGGGTATTTTTATTGTTTTTTAGGTATTTTGGCTTAAAAACGTAACTTAAAGACTCAAAGAGGAATACTAGAAGCAATACATCACAAATATATTAATAAATAAATGGGGAAAGGTCAATAAATATGGAAAAATTGGACAAAATGGGTCAAAAAGGAGAAAAATCAGCGGTACCCAGCGTCACTTTCAGCACAAGAAGACGCTCAGACTACGCGCGGCGGCGCCCGGCCGCCTGTGCTTGATCAGCGCCAAACGCGCGCGCGCAGCCTCGGCAGACGCCTGCGCACGCTACGCGCCATAGCGTTCACGCGCAACTGCCCTCCGCGCGCGCCGACGCCCATTTTGCTCCATTTTTCACGTGTACCGCCGCGTGATGACATCATGTCGACGTCATCAATGACCTCGGCTTTTGCACTACGTTTCACATTTTTTAAACATTTTTTCACTCATTTTTCTCTTCATCCTCACCTATAAATACCCCATTCCCTTCACTTCTAAACACACACCTTCAAAACACACTTCTCTCTTCTTTCTTTCTCTCTTTTCTTAGATTTTTAGGTTTTTAGTTTTTCTTAGTTTTTAGTTAATTTCTCTTAGTTTTAGAGTTGTTCTCTCTTTGGGAAGAACTAGTTATGTTTTTTGTAATTTATTAGTTTTTTCATTCAATAAATGGGAGTGCAAATTTCGCTTGGAGGTTTTCCAGTAACGGGAATAGCATCAAAGTTCTGTAAGGATTTTATTTTCTTCTGAGTTATTTTTTATGCTTTATTCTTACATGTTATATTTAATTTATGTCGTGATTAAATTTAACTCATGTGTTGCTTATTTGTAAACATGATATAATAATAACGTTGTTATGCTCATGAAATATTAATTAGCTAAAAACCTCTAAAATGAATTGATTTATATTTTTATTCAAGATTTTATATTAAGAATGTTAGAGAGAAATATTTTATTTTTCATTACAAACTTAAATCGAAAATTAGATTTTAAGGTTTAGTTATCCTCCCGATTTAGAGTAAGGTTCTTTTTATTTGTTGGTACAATCGGCCCAGTAGTTAGAAATGAAGCTCTATTTCAAAAGTTTTTATAAGAATTATTATATGAAAATGTATTGACAACATGTTTTCAGTAGTGGTTTTAAAACTTGAAAGTTAGTACTCGGATAACTAAATTCTTAGGTTTAATTTGGACACCTTGAATAAAGTTTAAACTATCTAACCCCACCAAAGGTGGCATTTAAATGGTTCATTTTCAATCTCTTTGAAAAATGAATTAATTTAATTAACCAAATTAGTTATCAACCCCGCCCATAGGTGTTAATTGATTTGTTTAGTTAACAAAGAATATCTAACCCCACCAAAGGTGGTATTCATATAAAAAAGAGAGAATCAATAAATATCAATTCATATCTTTAATAACCTAAATAATATGAGCAAGCATAATTAACTTAATTATTATATCCATAACTAGTCCAATGTTTTACCAGATAAAATTTGCATAAATGTTTATTGAATCTATGTTTATTTT
Organism: Hippophae gyantsensis; assembly: GCA_030763125.1. NCBI lineage: Eukaryota > Viridiplantae > Streptophyta > Magnoliopsida > Rosales > Elaeagnaceae > Hippophae > Hippophae gyantsensis. The sequence continues at coordinate 19,067,166 of CM061039.1, read as the reverse complement.
TATGTAATTAGATTAAAAACACAAAACCCAAAATATCGTGACAGGATGTTTAGGATTTAATTTCGTTTTTAAAAGTTTGAATAATAAATTAAAAACCACATATATTCCTTCCTTAGATCGACCAGGGAGTATACTTATCATTTTCTATGAAATGATTCGTACGCATTTATGCAGAGTTTTATAAATACATAAAACCAAAGTATCGGCGAGGATCTACGATGTCAGGTTACTTTATCAAGTTTTCGCGCCGTTATGGGATGGTATCAATTTCTCTTATTGAGGTTCTCTGTAATTTCTTTCTATCACCTTGTTGTATATATCAAGATCGAGACAAAGACTCTATTTATAGAACAAAAACTCCATCCTTTCCACCATTTAAGCTAAATTTTGCGGAAATAAACAACCAATTTTTTTTACTGTGGTTTCTCGAATTTCTCAAAATACTCGATTGTTTGATCTTTAAGAAACACCATGTCTCTGCTTCTAATAATCATTTTGCTAATAGGATCCCAAAATATGTAGCCGAATTCTTCATGGGCATATCCTATAAAGATATACTGTTTTGCTTTTCCATCCAACTTGGACCTATCATCTTTTGGGATGTAAAAACTCTATAGCCGAATACTTTCAAGTGTTTGTAAGAAACGTCTTTCCCCACCCAAACTCTTTCCAGTACGTCGTAGTTCAGTGGAACTGATGTAGAAAGGTTGATTAAGTTGATTTATGTCCTCATTGCTTCCCCCAATAGGAGTTTGGCAGTTTTGCATTTGAGAGCATACATTTGACTATGTCATAAATGGTTATGTTCATCCTCTCCGCGACATCGTTATGTTGAGGTGTTTTTGGTACTGATTTTTCCAACTTGGTGTTGAAACTGTTGCAGTACTCCTCGAATGGACACACTTCAAACGTCTGCCAGTTTTTCTCTCCACTTTTACATGAAACTGCTTGAAAACTTCATACACTTTATCTTTAGTTTTCAAAGCAAAAATTCACACTTTTCTAGAATGATCATCAATAAAAGTCACAAAATAATGAGCACCTCCTAGTGACTTACAACTCATTGTATAGACATTTGTGTGTATTAAATCTAGAATATTTTCCTTCCTAGATGGTGCGAGACTATAAAATGTAACTCTATGTTATTTTCCTATAATATAGTTAACACAAGTTTGCAAGGGTGTACCTTTCATTCCTAGCAAGAGCTCCTTCTTGGAAATAATTTTGAGACTTTTTTCACTCATGTGGCCGAGTCGCTTATGTCATAACTCGGTGGGAACTTCTTTCTTAGTGGCATTTACTTCTCCTCTACACAGTTTGGCTTCTGTGAAGTAGAGTGATGTATCTTTCTTGCCTTTCGTTAATACCAAATTTCCTTTGGTGAGCTTCCATTTTCCTTCACCAAAACAATTATTGTATCCATCATCATCATCAAGCATACTGGTAGAGATCAAATTGAGGCAGATATCAGGAACATGCCTCACATCTTTCAAAATTAATCTACATCCAATATTAGTCTCTAGATAAATGTTGCCAATGTCGACAATTTTCGATACATCATCATTTCCCATCCTCGCACGTCTAGAATCACCTTGAATGTAGGTTGAGAAGAGTTCCCGTTGTGAGGTGACATGATAGAAGGCACTTGAGTCAACTACCCAAGTAGTGTCTTGACATGCAAGATTGACATAATCAGCATCTCAAACAATGACAACTTCTTCAGTGGCAATTGTAGTGTCATTTGTTTGGGTTTATGCTTCCTCATTTTTGGATTGTTGTTCCACCTTTAACTTTCTACATTCTTGAATGAAGTGTCTGAGCTTGCCACAGTGGTGACACTTCTTGTCATGCCTTGATCTAGACTTTGACCGTCCTCTTTGTTGACTTTGGTTACAAGGATTTGTACTTTTACTTCTTTTGTGCCATTCTTGCTTGCCTTGTTTCTCCATGATAAGAGCTTGAGTGTTAGAAGTATATCCTTCATCTTTTTCTCGATACTATTCGTTTAGTATTCTGTATTTTACCATATCCATGGTATGCTTGTCGTCAGGAGCTGACTTGCTAACTGACACAACTAGAGTATCCCAACTTTTTGGTAGAGAACTAAGCATCAACAACACTTGTAGCTCATCATCTACGGTCATCTTCATAGAGTTTAGTTGATCTACAATGCCTTAGAACTCCCTCATATGTTCTGATACGTTATTTTTGTCCTTATACTTCAAAATGACTAATCGTTGCATCAGATTAGCTTTATTCTATGTGGTTGTCCTCGCATACATTTTCTCCATATTTTTTCAAAGAACGTAAGCATTGTGTTCATTACCAAAATTTTGAAAAATGTTCTTGTCGATCCATTGTATGATTTAAGCAACACACTTTTGGTTCAACACGGCCCAGTCAATGTTTGCGTTGGTTAGTTTTGGTGTCTTGTCGTTGGTTTTTTCATCCATCGAAGTTGTAGACATTGCTTTCTCCTTCGGCATTATAATTGGTTTCCACAAATCTTTAATGTATAAAAGATCCTTTATCTTCGGCTTCCAAATTGCATAATTAAATACGGTCAAATTTATTATATTACATGTGCTCTCCTCCAGTTAAATCGTCAATCAACAGGTTTCGTCGAGCTTGGTACTTTTCTAATGATGAATAGTACTTGCAGAATAGTACTCTGTTAATAGTACTTGTCGATAAAATAGTACCGTATATGTAAATAGTAATGTATGTGTGAACAATGTACTCCTTGAAAACAACCAAGGCTCTGATACCACTTTGTTGAGGAAAATTGATAGTTGAAAAGAAATAAATTCCATAAATCTAGGATAATTTCTCAAACCAAAATAGAACAAAAATAACATCAAAGGTTTTTAGCATGGAAAACCTTCCAAAATGAAAATAACAATCATGGGATTCGTAGGCCACTTAAAACTTTCACTATAATAAAATGAGATTACAAACATCATCTTTAAGTGGATCACTCACAAAAATACAATAACTATGTATCTTCAATTTGTGGGTAAAACTTCACAAATTAATTCTCAAATTTTCCTCTTAAAAAACTTTCTCTTGCTATAATTCTCTGTAATTTGTTTCTCTCACATTGTTGTATATATCAATATTGAGACAAAAACTCTATTTATAGAGCCAAAGCTCCATCCCTTCCACCATTTAAGCCAAATTTTGCAGAGACAAACAGTCTATTTTTTTGACTTTTTTTTTCTCTTTTCACCGCATTCCCAATCTTCATTGATGAATGCTTTTTATTTTATTTGATGTTGGTCCACATGAGATGGACAACACAAATTACTAGATAAAAAAAATCACTTGCATTTATTACTAAGTTTTTATTTTTTATTGATATACTTATAAATATGTATTATAGATAAGTGAATTATGATTGTAGGTCAATTATTGAAATAAATGTGAGCCTTTTAAAACAAAATTTATAAAGGAATCAGTTATTTAACTAATTTTATTTTTAATTTTTAGAAAAAATATATGTTTATTTTTTAACATTAAAAAATATATATTCATTTATATTATAAGAAAAATAAACATTTTTTTTTCTCACAAAAGGTTAAAAATAAAAATTCATATATACAGTGATTTATGTAATACGATTAAACCAAATTATTATGAATCATTTGCAAACAATTAATTATTTATATTTTATTGATATTTGAAAATAAAATGCCACTATTTCCTAAATACATTCATATTAATATTTTAAAAACTTTCATCTAAATTTTATAAAATATAATATTTTAAAAAAAATTATAAAAAATAACACCCTCAAATTTATAAGAATAAAAATGACACTCAATAATGTTAAATGTGATTTAATTAGACGACATTAAACATTGAATATGTATAAATGACTCCAATTGAATGACGTTAAATGTGAAATCATGTGACAAAATTTTTTTAATAGTGAAAATATGAGTTAGATATATTTTTGTGATCATAAGTTTTAAGTGTGTTATTTTGATTGTTTTTTCAAATTTTTTTATACTTTTTCGATATTCTCATAATATTTTTAAATTTTTTAAATAATTATACTACTCACATGTTCATAAATAAATCTAGAATCATATACTTTCTATGTGTCTAAATTAACAACATGACGTTAAATCACAAACTGATTGAGAGTAATTTTGAAAACATTTTATAACCATATTTTCATTTTTTAGCCTTGGTAGGACTTTACTTTGTTAAGTTAGTTGGAGGGTGGAGTAGTGGGGAGGCAGGGAGTCACGGTCACGGATGAATGTGATGCCACATTCCCCCAAAACTGACAAGAGTGGTACTGCTTTGTAACTCTTATTAACTATTATTTAGGACAATATGTAGCATTTTGATATTTTAGATTAACTTCACACTGCTTAAGTCATCAAATTCATAGCAAATAAGTGTTGGCTTAGTTATGCGCTCTATTGTAAAGTTTTATGTTAATAGAATTTTTTAATCTCGTCTAGACAATGATTAGTTTACGAGGGTTGAATTGAGATTAATATGTAATCCAATCTCTCTCCCTTACAAAATCAAGTTCAAATTCCAACAATGTAAAAATTTAATTTATTTCACCTGCGGCACAAACCCATGTTTGACCTTTACAATACTTAAGATTCAATTAGGTTAAGCTGCTAAATAATTTTTCTCAAATATAATTTCGATTCTAAAAGAGATCACCACACGATTTCAACATTGTAACTGTTGGTTAATTTAAACTAATGCAACTATGTCAAATTAGAAAACATGCTTTTCAGGCCAATTAAAAGATATTGTAGACTCTTACTATATGTATTGTTTGAAAATTAATGGTGGGTAAATTTTTTTTAAAATATTTTTATTTTACGGAAATTACTGTGAAAGTGCTAGTAGTCAAAGCCAAAGAAAATGAACTTATTAATTCCAATTTCTCCTATAAAATCTATCTCCCATTCCATTTTTTTTCTTCTTTTTTTTCCTTGGAATCTCCCATTCCGTTTAATTTCTATTTCCACACGATCTTACCACGGCTGCCTTCTATGCCTTTAACAAAATTAGATGGCACAAAGGCAACTGCTTCAACAATATAAACAATATTCCCTTCCCTCCCAGCCAAAATAAAATAAATAAAATAAAGGACTATACTTCCCTTCTTTCTCTCTCTCTCTCTCTTAAATCTAATATTCCCTCCCCTGTTATGCTTTTCCCTATGAATGTTATTAATATATGTGCATATGGCCATGGGTCAGCTGTAAGCAAACGCTGGCTATCTCAATACTGCATGCCATCAGCATAGATCAGAGAACCTGCTATGCAAATCTGTCTTTCAATTATGCTTTAAGATTACGCCAATGCATCAACTTGTCTTCTGGTCAATCGTGCATATAAGCCATCCTTATTGAGAAGCTCGCTGTGACTCCCAATCTGTGTATATGACACAAGTTATTTTCTTTGCAGTTCACAGTTTACACAATTTGGAAAACTAGAAAAGAAAAAAAAATTCTCTATTTCAAAACATTTTTGCAGGCAAAGTTCGATATTTTCAACATTATTTCAATTTGCTATTTTTTTTCTTTATACTTTAGAGCTATTTCCCACCATATAGTCCATAGGTTTAAACGTCTCAAATGAATCAAAGAAAACAGAGCAATGGCATTCCAAATTCCACAAGACAGGTCTAAGACCGCTAAGCAGGTTGATTGGTGCATGAAACTTGGCTTGTAAGGAAGAAACTATTATCATACATAACTACGGAGCATATTACGACTCGGATAATTATACAATACAATGACACAGTTTTAGTTCAACAACTTTACCTCGACAATTTTACCACCATCCATTACTACGATCCTGTCAGCAGCTTGTATGGTAGAAAGCCTGTGAAAAATGGGCATCCATTGAAGAATGAAAACAAAGTATTAACAAAGACTTTTATTAAGGAAAATTTACCTGTGAGCAATAACTATGACAGATCTCTTTGTAGTCATATCACTTCTGACAGCACGAAGAACACCCTGTAGATTACAACAGAAAATGGCTTGTTTAAGTGTTTTCTTCCTCTATCTTGTTTAATAAGAATCTTTTTTCTTAGATGGGAGTTTCTACTTCCTTTACATATTAGCTGGAGGATTTTAATATCTACCTTGACATTATATTCGCTCTCAGCATCCAGCGCACTGGTAGCTTCGTCAAGGATCAAAACAGTTGGATCTCTAAGAATAGCCCTAGCAATGGCAATTCGCTGCTTTTGTCCTCCACTAAGTAAATCATCATCAACTAGAGTGTTGTAACCACTGGGAAGCGCTGAAATGAAGTCATGCGCATATGCCTGCTTTGCAGCCCATTCAACATCACTCTGACTTACATTTCTATGACATCCATATCTGATATTTGAGCTAATATCCATACGGAAAAGCCTGGGTTCCTGCCATTGTGTTATTGTAAGGAAAATAGAAGATGCAAAAGATGAAATCGTTTCATGCTAGAATAACAAACCTGTCCCACAAAGCCAATTCTTTCTCTCCACCACATGACATCCAACTCTCTCAGTGGAGAGCCATCAATTAAAATCTGCATCAAAAATCCGCATGAATACTGATAAGCATTTAAGCTAAGCACGCGATAACTATAACAAGCATGGAATAAATAAATGTTACAACCAATAAATAAAACCATCACTTTCGCCAACACTTCAAGGATAGTCTAGGACGCTTTCACCGCTAAAGTTTAGGCAATGATGGTTCAAATTCATGCTAATGCTAACTTCCACAACATGAAGTGATCTCAATTGCACATTACCATAACCAAATATTTGTGAGGTCAAAAAGAGATTCACCTGACCACTCGTTGGCTCGTACAGACGGAGCAGTAGGTTAACGAGAGTGCTTTTTCCACTACCACTAAGACCAACCTTAAGCCATAGAAGTATCAAGTTATTACTTAATGACAGTCATCAAGTAAACAACACGAATCAAATAAGAAGAAAATCAAACATTTCTTACAATTGCAACCACTTCATTAGGATGCACAGAAGCGCTTACATCTTGCAGCACGGACACCTATTAAATTTCTGATCGTCAATTCTTCCTCCACTAGGAGTAAACATAATTCAATAGAGTTCCAACGGCAAGATAATAAACATAAACTAGCACATAATGGAAAAAGTAGCAATTAAGTCTAAACAATGTAGTGAACACAATAATTATTTACATCTGGGGCTAACAACAAGAGAATATTTCTAATATAACAGAAATGCTTCACGGAAGGAAAAAAAGAAGTACAAAAACAGTGGCACCAAAGTGATAGTTATTTCCCGTTCAACATTTTCTCCATGTTACTTGTTAGAGATGTTAGTTGTGTATTAAGTATCTATCACTAGGTGAATATATTAGTTGTATATTAGGTGTATGTCACCTAAGAGTGTCCCTAACTTTGTATATAAATATGTAGTGTCTTTGAATGAAAATTAAGAAGAGTGATTCTGAGTTTTACATGGTATCAGAGCATTTGGGTTACAAAATCCGGGAAATTTTTTTTTTCGTTCAAATTAGGGGCTGATTTTGGGTAAACACAAATTAGGATTTATTGCATTTTTGGGTTCTAACTCGGAACACCCTTTTGGAGTGCACATTTTTTCTCACGATTGGCTTACCGGGGAGGAAGAAACGATCGCCGAGCCAGCTAAACCCCAAAGTTCGGTCACCGGAGCAGTCGCGAGTGAGCCACGTGCCACCGCGACTTTACCGCCCTGCTTTCGGGCGTCAGTAGCGTCAATCTGTGATCTTAAATGGAGTGGCGACGTAAGAACATACATCTTCTGGCTCGCTTTCGTGCCTTATTATTTCAAATGAATGTTTCTAAACCTTTTTGGCCGTCGGTTTCAACAACATGTTTTCTTATTAATCGCATGCCTCATCCACATTTCTTCATGGTGAGATTTCTTACAAAATTTTGTTTCCTAATAAGTCACTATTTCCGATTGACCTAGGATATTTGGTAGCACTTGTTTTGTTCGGGATGTTCGTCGCGTGTTACTAAATTAGATCCCGAGTCTTTGAAGTGTATCTTCCTTGGTTATTCTAAATCTCCCGAGAAAGGTTATAGATGTTATTGTCCTAGTCTTAACAAATATCTTGTCTCAATTGATGTTACCTTGTGGAAGGCACACCTTATTTTTTCGTCTTCTACTCCTCGCACGTCGAAGGGAAGGATGACGATTTGTTAGTCTATTCTATCACATCATTTGAACTGTCTACGATCCGGTTCTTGTTGGCCTCATAACTCAGAGTCTACTCCCAGGACATAGACGCCCGATTCATGTCCTGCACACTGCTTTCTTCGCCGTCATCAGATCCAATCCCCAGCTTGATGATCTTCCTGTTGCATTACTGTAAAGGTAAACGTCCAATGTACTTATCCTATTTCTTCTTTTGTTTCGTATAACGCATTGTTGTCTTCCTCTTGCTCTTTTATTGACTCTCTTGATTCTATTTCTATCCACTTTAAAAGCTTGTTTAGGAAGCCGTATCTCATCCTGGTTGGCATCGTACGCATGATCGAGTAAATGAATACGTTGGATGACAATGGTACTTGGGACTTGGTTGATTTACCTTCGGGGAAACGGGCTATCGGATGCAAATGGGTGTTCCGCATTAAGGTTAATCGGATGGGTCGATTGCTCGATTAAAGGCTCGTCTTGTTGCTAAGGGATATGCTTAAACCTATGGAATGGACTATTACGACAACTTTCTCTCCTTGTTGCTAAATTGATATATATTCGGTTGTTTTATTTCTATGGCGGTACTATGAGTGGCACTTTTGCATCAACTAGATATCAAAAATTCTTTTCTTCATGGTGATCTTGAGAGGAGGTGTTTATGGAGCAAACTCTTGGTTTTGTTGCTCGGGGGTCTAGGCAATGGATTTTTGTCTCCATGAAATCTTTGTATGGTTTGAAAGCAGTCCTGCGTGCTTGGTTTGGAAAATTTAGTCAAGCTATAGAAACGTTTGGTATGATGAAAAACAAGTCGACCATTCTGTGTTCTACATAAGCAATCGGAAAATTTGGTATCATTCTTTTAGTTGTGTATGTAGATAACATTGTTATTACTGGAAGTGATACTACGGGAATTTCATATCTTAAGTCTTTCCTACATACTCAGTTTCACACGAAAGATTTGGGGATGCTAAAGTATTTCTTGGATGTTGAAGTCACAAGGAGTAAAAAATGTATCTTTCTATCTCAGAGAAAGTATGTCCTGGACTTATTAACTGAGATAGGAAAATTAGGAGCAAAACCTTGTAGTGTTCCAATGACTCCAAACATCCACCTTACAGAAGATGGGGAACTCTTTAAAGATTCTGAGAGATATCGAAGGGTGGTTGGAAAGCTGAATTATTTTACCATGACTCGTCCAGATATTGCATATTCGGTCAGTGTTGTTAGCCAATTTATGTCATCTCTAACAGTTTATCATTGGACAGCGTTAGAGCAAATTTTGTGTTACTTAAAAGGAGCACATGGACGTGGTATCTTGTATGCAAACCATGGACACACTCATATTGAATGTTTTTCAGATGCAGATTGGGCAAGTTCTAAAGTGGATAGAAGATCCACATCAAGCTATTGTATTTTCATTGGAGAAAATTTGGTCTCATGGAAAAACAAGAAGCAGAATGTTGTGTCACGATCGAGTGTAGAGTCAGAATATAGGGTTGTGGCACAATCTGCATCTGAGATAATATTGATATATCAGTTCTTGGATGAAGTAGGTCTTAAAACTTCAGTACCAGCGAGATTGTGGTGTGATAACCAAGCTGCTCTTCATATTGCTTCTAATCCGGTGTTTCATGAGCGAACTAAACACATTGAAATTGATTGTCATTTTGTTCGCGAGAAAATTCAGCAAGGTTTGATTTCTACAGGATATATGAAGACTGGAGAACAACTAGGAGATATCTTCACGAAAGCTTTAAGTGGGGTTCGGGTTGATTATCTTTGTAACAAGTTGGGCATGATTAATATCTATGCTCTAACTTGAGGGGGAGTGTTAGAGATGTTAGTTGTGTATTAGATATGTATTAGGTGTCTATCACTAGGTGAATATATTAGTTGTGTATTAGGTGTCTTAATTGTGTATTAGGTATCTTAGTTGTATATTAGGTATCTTAATTGTGTATTAGGTGTATGTCCCCTAAGAGTGTCCCTAACTTTGTATATAAATATGTAGTGTCTTTGAATGAAAATTAAGAAGAATGAATTCTGAGTTTTACATTACTATAATGAGATATACAATCCTAATACCAACATATTCTCGTAAATCAACAAAGGAATGGAGCATAGAGAGAACACCATAAGCTAGTATAATGCTGAGGATAGGGTACGTACTGTTGGCCTTGAAGAATAATGAAAAGATACATTGACAAACTCAATATTCCCAATCAGTCTTTGCAATTTAATTCCTGTATCACAGTAGTATTCACAATCCAATCAATTAACCAAAATAAAACTAAGGATGAAGGATAACAATGGTCCACTAACTATGACCAAATTGTACAAAAGTTCACTAACTTTTGAGTAGGACACTACAAGTCTACTTATTATTAAAAAATGGATCAGAAATAAAACACGTGAAGACACATGCGTATTTTTCAAGTTGCTATGTGTTTTTAAATTAATTGTTATGTGTTCAAATATATCCAAGTTCATATTTTTTGAGTTGCAATTAATTTAGGAAAACATAGCAACTCAAAAAAATACGCGCATGTGTGTTCACATGTTCCATTTCTGATATTTTTAAAAGTTTTGAACTTATGGTCTACTTTTTAATAGTTAGTAGACTTGTAATGTCCGACCTAAAAAAGTTAGTAGACTTTTGTACACTTTGGTCATAATTAGTAGACCATTACTACCATTATCCTAAAAGTAAATTCTATAAGATATACACAGTGGCTGCAGCTGAAAAATGTCATTTTTAATATAGACTACATCAAATAAGAACAGAAACACATCACATTCAACCATACAGAGTAGAATTTCCAACTTTTCTCTAGATGAAGCATTTTCTTTTTTCATGCGAAAGATGCCCATAAAGATAAAGGAGCAGTGTGCCATTAGGTCTTTAAATAAAAAAATACAGTCAAAGATAGGCAAGAATCTAACAGCTAAATTCTGTTTTAATCTTCACTAATCATATTTTCATATATTAAGCATGATCCCTTTCCCCACATAAAAATTAAAAAACAGAAAATATAGTAAAAGTTGCAACTAATATTTTAATATCTTGTAAGGCATTTCACCAAGTTCATAATTGCTTGCCTTTAGATACAAATTGGTCACTAGGCACAAGATCCATCAATTGGAAGACTTTTTCACTTGCACCTACAGATTGCATTAGAGAGGATATATTGTCCCCAACCCACCATGTTGAATAAATTAACCATTCACCATATAGTATAAACTTCGTAAGTTGCTCTGCAGTAGTATGACCAGCCAGAATAGACATTCCTCCAATCAGCACAGCAATAACCTATTGGGAAAGAAAACAAACAAATAAATAAAAGGCTGGTATCAGAATTCAACCACAAGAGCTCTCACATGAGAAAGAATAATAACTTATAAATTACTTTAAGCAGACATTCTTCTTTTTCTAGTTGGCATTCTAAAAGATCTCAGTGTGCAGAATTGGATTATTTAAAATAGTCCAAATTGAATGCAGCATCCACTTATTGATAGCATCAAAAAAAGGTCTAGTAGAGACAAAGCTAGAGAAGCAGACATTTAGTTAAGTATTAGAATTTCAAGGAAAGCGCAACTGCTTGGAGATGTTTGAAGTCCTTTGAAGAAAACATAACCCAAATTGAATGCTATAACATGGACTAAAAAATAAATTACCATTGTCCAATTTATAGTGCGTCTAGAGTACAAATATCTCATTGCACGTGTATTTCAGGTTGCCTAACATACAGGTAAATATTCCAACCTGAGTTGAATGATAAAGAGTGTTGAAACTCAGGTTCCATAATCCATATGCAGCACTTTGTCGTAAGCTTAAATCAGCCAACTTCCCTAGCCACTGATTGTACCTATATACCAACATGAATAAATAGTTGTAAGAATCGTCCAAAAAGCATTTTCAGCTGCTTGCACACACCTATCTTTAATCACACCAGGTGTTATGAGAAGTGTAAATATATAATAATCGACAGAAAAAGCAACTCTTCTAGTAACTCTTACCTTCCAAATTCTTCTTTCTCTGTTCCATAAACACGAACAGTTCTCATTAAAGAAAACGTCTCTTGGGCAACCTGCAATAAAGAACGGAAATTATCAGAGATAAATATTAAATAAAAAGCTATAGCTCATTGTCTACCTCATTAGCAGAAGCAGTGAACTCTTGAGTTATCCTTGCTGCCTTTTTCTGGTACCTATGTCAAACCACATCTTTGAGTCAACCACCTGTCCCCATTCCAGAGGAAAATGCAAAATAGGAAAGCAAGGTCCATTTCCTAGTAAACACCTTCTGCTCAAACACTAAATACTCAACTAATCCAAAACTACCACAATTTGGCCTTTATCCAAATCGACTCTTAGTACTAAAATATTTGAACATCCAACAATATAAACTAGCCTTCTGTCAGCAAAGCTAAACAAAAATAAATTTTTCAAGCAAAACATTCTCAATTTCAGGAAAACACCTAAGAAATCACAGAGAAACTCTCACCTGCCATAAACCAGCATAAGTGCTGCTAAAGTAGAACATATCACTAACGTGCATAAACCAAGTGGCAATGACAAAATTAACAAGTAGATCAGTGCTCCTGTACCCTGGAAAAGTACCAAGGGAAATAAAGGTAAATCCTCATAATGTATTATGTATGCAAAATAGAAGGCAGTAATACTTTAATCAAGAAAAAAACCTGAAGAACATTGCGTAATATCAAATTAAGATCATTTCCAATGACCCTTGAAACTTGCTGACAATCCGCTCCAAGCCTACTTGTCAAATCACCAACTGTTACAGTGTCAAAAAAGGATATATCCTGTAGCATAGATAATCATGCATGTCAGGAATTGCAATAGCTTGCTTGCAAAGAAATTATAAAGCTTTTAAAAGGATTCAAATCAAAAATATATTTACAACCTGACGAAGAAGGCTAGAATATAGTGTTTCCCTCATTCGCTTGACCTGCAGAAGATTTATAAATCTCTAGTTTATTGAAATATAAAACAATAACAAGTACCACATAAGAAAAATAGTTAAGTGTAATATTCATTTCTCATCACCACAGACAGGGTACATAAAAAAACCAAATAAGGTACTGCACAATTAACTGAGTTTCAATAATGAACAAAACAATAAAGAGAGGGAAAAAAAATTAAAAAAAAGAAGCTTGAGAAGGTTTTGTAAGGCTAATGTTTTGGGTGAGAAAAACATCTTACAGCTTACACATTATAATGCTTTAATGTATTTAAGACCTAAAGTACGTCGTAATATAATATAAAATGAATATTTAATTAGTAAATAGAACAGAAGGTGACCAGGATCATATTTGCAATCCCAAAGCAGCAACCTCGTAGACCACTGGAAATCCAAATAAGAAAATTATCAGTCGGTAAACCCACAAGGCATTATTAATACAGAGAGCTCAAATGCCTCGATCATATAAAGAAAATGCTAAATGTCACAAATCAATAAAGTGGTAGAGTGTGAATAGATATTACAATATAACAAACAAGACTGCATCCAATGAGACACTCCTTTTGTAAATCAATAGAATTACAATGAAAGCTTGACCATACAAACTAATAGCATTCAATTATATTTATGCGAGAGATGTATAGAAAGTGGGGAAAAAAAACCATCAAAATGTGAAACTTGAAGTATAAGGGAGCCTTTGACCATACAAGATCTTGACCTGCAAATTCCAGAAATGACACAAAGCAGAATCAAGAGGCGCACATTGCGATGAAACACCGCAACATTGCCGCTCTGGGCTGTAAAGATTGATGCCGTCAAAAAATGCGGTATTGATATCTCCGAAAGCTGAACAATCATTTACAAGAAAATTTAAATGAACAAAACAAAATCCAAATCCATACAAAATGAACAATATTGTCGAAGCTGAAACTCACCGCCGCAAAAATTAGGGCAGAGAAAGCGGCAATGATAACCCAACGATCTTTAGAAACCAAGCCCCACATCCGAGAAAGTGCTCGAGTTACAGTGACAGGCTCAGCCAAAATCCTCTCTTCCACATCATCATCTAATCTCCACCAACTTCCTCCAGGAAGAAGGGAGGGTACAAAAGAAATCCACCGTCGCAACCGCTCAATGAATTTACTTTCCACCGCTTTTTCTTTATTAACATCCGCAATATTTTCTGAACTGTCCTGAATTGAGTAGCCATTAATTGAAGCTGACTTCAAAGGAAGTACAAGAACTCGCCTACATTCATAGGAATGATAAGATAAAGAGACTCGGACCTTAGAAATGGAATTAGAATGGAGCTTATTGGGAAGAATTCTAAAAGGAAGTTGATTGTCATGAGACCGGGAGACAAGATAAGGCTGTAAATTGCAGAGTAGCAGAGCCATTTTTAAGACTCTGGATTTGAAAGAGAGAATTTGAAGATAAAGCAAAGAGCTTCAATTTAAATTTCACTAATTTTCATGGTCCAGTTTCGTGGAGACGAAGGGGACGAAAATGGGCACTTTGCTAGTCCCGCTCGATGGCTCCAAATAGAACGGGACCCATTATAATTTGGGACCCACACAGACGCACTGATTGGTTATAGCGTGGAAGCATGAACAACACTAGGACACGCTTGATTTAAAACGACAACGTTTTAATGACCACTGTCGTGTTTGAGAAAGGCAAGCTTCTTTCTGTTATAGGCTTGTAGCCACTTTCCACACGGCTCTTATCTTCAAAGACACACGTCTAAAATTATTACTAAGGTCAAGGGCAATTTAGTCCTAGAGAAGTTAACTGAACTACCTAAATATCTTCCAGGCTTGGCTGTCTTATCGGCAGGAACCTCAAATCCCACTCTTCTCTGGTCCCTAAGATCGTCATCTCCGGCATCCATGGCCGTGGTTCTTGGAAATATAGCTGTTCTACTTGATGTGGCCTCTCCATGGGCTGTCATATTAGATCGAAAAGCACGCCCGATGTCTTACGACGGCGTTTCAAACATTAATTTGCCCAAGAGAGAATCTCATACCTACAACGCCTTTATCGCTGCGACAAAGGGTTTCGACTTGGACGGTGGAGAAGCGAAGAAAGAGCGCGTGGTGGTTCGTGGGAAGGCGAATTCAAAGGTGAACGGCGTGGATTTCGATAGCGATGAAGAGGGGAATGATAATGGGAATGGATATAGTGGAGAGGAAGATGAGGACTTTGATTGGGAGAAGGAAATGCGAAGGAGAGTGAAGGAGATTGAGGAGAGAAAGGAATTGGTAAAGAAAGCCGAGGAGTTGCAGAGTCAAATGCAGGATGGGGAAGGGGAAGCGGAAGGCGATGATAGAGAAGAATCTGAGGAGGAGAAGCGGATGCGAGTTCGAAAGGAGCTTGAGAAGGTTAGCCAATACCTTCTTTTATGATCTATGCTGTTAGCTTTCAGTAGATCGAAATATTCGGAAGAACACTTTTACAATTGAAGTAATTTTTTTCATAGCTATGGTGACAGCTGCAAAGCCCCTCAATTGTGGAATTTTCTGCTTTCTTTTTTTAAGCAAATGATTTTAATTTTTCCATGATGAAAACTGTTGATGGATATTGTTGAAAATTTTATGTTTTCTGCTAGAGTACATGATCAATTAAAATAGGACTTAGTTGTGGCTATTGAATTTGAAATGAACGCTTGTCCAGAATAGGGGCGGCAATACTGTCATGAAAAAAGTTAAATAATTTCTGGTTAGAACCACAATTCCGAATTGTAGTAGTAAGTTTATATGCTTATAAAGGTGATGATTTTCCCTAAAGAAAATAAAATGATTTAATTTTTTTCCTAGGTCTTTTAACACAAAAATGTAACAGGCTAAGTACTCTAACATAACATGATTGCCAGTCCTTGACTTGCTCTTGCCGTGTAGTTAAGTTAGATGGTTATTTTTTCCTGCCGATAAATTTTTGATTGATATTACTAACGAATAGGGGCCACTGTGTATTAAAAGTCATTCAACACTTCTTAACTGTTCAACTACATTCCACCTAATACATGTAAAAGTGTTTCCTGAATTTGTTATTTCAATGGAGAATGTAGGTTGCCAAAGAGCAAGCAGAGAGGAGAGCCACGGCACAATTAATGTTCGAGTTGGGACAGAAGGCTTATGGTAAAGGGATGTATGGTCGGGCCATTGAGTTTCTAGAAGGTGCACTTACCATTATTCCCAGACCAACTTTACTTGGCGGCGAGGTTGGCTATTTCCAGATTAATAATCATTCTTGGAAGGTTTAATGGGAGATATTTGATTGTTGATTACTAATGCACTAAATTTTGTTTGTATTCAGATCCAAATATGGCTTGCCATGGCCTATGAGGCTAACAACCGCCATGCAGATTGCATTTCTCTCTATCAGCAATTGGAGAAGAAGCATCCTAGTGTCAGCATTCGACGACAAGCTGCTGAACTTCGTTACATTTTGCAAGCACCAAAACTCAAGATATCCCGAGAAGAGATGGTGACTATACCAATGATCGGTTCTAGTTATGACAGGTAATGGTCATGTTGGAAGCAAATATGTGTCACTTACTGTTGAAAATTTTGTTTTGTTCCAAAGGCTACAAAATTTGAGGCTTCTATATGTATGTGTCATGTAAATTCATAGTTTGTGTGTTTCTTCCTGGATGTGAACCCTTTCTACGACAAATCTTCTGTGCTATATACCATAGTCGTCCATGCCTGTAGCAGCTCCTAAACTTAGTTTCAACAACTTTCTGGATATACTTAAGAGTTGATACATCCTTACCTTTTATGACATGGTGCCTTGTTAGATGAACCAATAACATTGCTTTTAGCATCTTTTCTCAGCCTGATAGGAATGATGGCTTTCATCTGGTCAAAAATATCATCATTACTGATTTATCATGACTTACAATAGTTGCTTCAGGACTTTGCTGTAAATTGATTCATCCCCGTCTCTTCTGGTTCACAATTATTTTAACAGCATATTTATTAGTGCCCTTTTTATTGTTATAACTATATTTGCATGGATTGGTTTCTTGATATAATGACTCCATACAAACCCCTCTTTTCTGCAAAGTGCCTCTGAGTTCTATAAGTTTTACGAAATTATGATGTTGATGGTGTTACTGCGGTTACTAATGCAGCTATGCTGCAACATGGAGTGATAAGAACAAGGACAAGGACCAATCAAGTCCTGGATCAACAACAAACCAGCTTCCATCATCCAGAGATTATTGGGGGGACTTCCTGGTCTGGCAGCCTCCAATTGGGTTGGAGAAGAACCAGGCATTTTGGATAGCCTTGACATTATGGTTTGGCTTAGTTGGGGCAGCTCTCTTTCTTCAAAGATGAAGTATGTATAATTACACCACGATAGTATTTGTCAATATGTGTTGAATCTTTTTTTAATATTTAGCATATCATGTTAATATGTTATAGCTATGTCTATTCATTGTAAAATTATTGAATTTGTTAAAGTTCGAAGGTTGTCGGTATATGTTCTTTTTTATAACTTACCACTATAAATGTACAAAAACTTAATAAACACAATTAAAATTTCTTTATAACAAAACTAGCACCCTATGGACATATCTAAAATGAACCCATCTCTGTTAAAATTCTGTCAGATAGTGATTTGGAGCTTAGATGAACACCCATAGTTCACTATGCATGAAAAGGACACATGTTTAATATGCGTATGAATTCAAACAACTTTAACCTGAAAGATGCTCAAAATTTCCTGCTCTAATCGAAACCTAGATAAAGTTTACTTCCTAAATCGGCAATGATATTGTTTAGAGAAAATATTTCTCTCTCTAGAATTATGCTTTCTTCAAATTTAGTTTAGTACAGAATATTTAGAGAAAATGGTTATTGGAAGTTTGGAACAACCGGTGAACTACATAATGTTCAATATCGTCAATCACATGAATATACCGTCATGAACTCCATGCTATCTTTTCAGAAATAGTTAAAAGTGGAGATAGCTAAAATTGGAGAGGAGAATGAGAAAGTGGGAAATTCTAATATTGATATTGAAGAGTACATCTTATATTTATGAGACTAAACTAAATATTTAATATTTTATTTTTCGACACTGAACATAAATACTATCTAAGTTAGGCTTATACAATTACAAAAGATAATAAACTAGATGTAAACAAAGACATTAAATAATGACCATAAGACATTAATATAAAAGAACCACAACCACTTGAATCTTGTATAGCTGCTTCCACAATCCACTTTGCTTTTGAAGTTTAACCATTATTCCAAATTAGCTCTAAATATGACTCTTTACACTATTTTGAAGAATCGTAGATTAAATAAGAGAGAATTGATCATTAAAAAGGTTTTTTTAATCCATTATTGGGTCAATGGAACAACAGAGAGCCTCCAAAAATTTAGGGCAAACTTTGGAAAAAAAGTTTAAAAAAAAGGCATTTTTTTATCAAGTATAGGAGACCGTAAGAGTGTAAGAGAGAGACAATAATGTTTCTATGAATGTAGGAGAGACACATTGAAATCCATAAGAGTGTAGGGGAGACTTAATAAAGTTCTTAAGAGTGTAGGAGCATAATAAAGTCCCTAAAAGTTTAGGAGTAAAGTACAGTTTCTAGGAATGCAGGAGAGACACAAATATGTGACAAAGTAATTGTTCAAAACTTACCAAGAAAAACACCAATTAAAACCAATCATTTTTACTTTTTATTTTTGTTGCTGGTACAAAGACAGTTTTCAGTCGAAATCAGATGAATACCATATGCTATTCAACTGTATCTACTAAGGGAATATCATGTGCTTAAAACAAATCCCTCCAAATCTTGAAGTAAAGCTTTTTGGGCAATTGTATGAGCTATATAGTTGATCTCTTTAGGCACTCATCTAATTGTGATCATATTGAAATAAGAGAATTTTTTCTTTACTTCATTCAGGATCTACTCAACTGGCTATTAAAGTCCTTTATTATATAGCTTGAATTGAAAGCTGGGCAATCAAAACTTTTTCTCAAAACGCGCTTATTAAGAAAGGGGTTGCACCAGACTAATAACCAGTACTCGACTGACATCCTTGGTCGATGTGGGACTCAACACCCCACCTCACATCGGACGGGAGAGCCGCGCTCACCTCCGCCGATAGCCATTGTGCGTGAGGGGACTCATCAGTTGACCCCAGGGACATGCTCTGATACCAAATTGAAAGCTGGGCAACCAAAGTTTTCCCTCAAAACGTGCTTATCAGGAAAGAGATTGCACTAGACTAATAACCAGCACTCGGTTGGCATCCCTGGTCGATGTGGGACTCAACACCCCACCTCACATCGGACGGGAGAGCTGCGCTCACCTCCGCCGATAGCCAGTGTGCGTGAGGGGACTCATCAGTTGACCCCAGAGACTTACTCTGATACCAAATTGAAAGCTGGGCAACCAAAGTTTTCCCTCAAAACGCGCTTATCAGGAAAGGGGTTGTACCAGACTAATAACCAGCACTCGACTGGCATCTCTGGTCGATGTGGGACTCAATAGCTTGCACTTTCTTACCATCCTTCCAAGCAACATCAAAATTGATCTTGATTGCACCCAACAGTGGTCTTTTCCATTTAGTTGAATTTAAGTGGAATTGAGCATGATATGTGGGATTTTCTTGTGAGCTGGATGTACTATGAATCCAAATGTTACTAAATTCTTCTAATCTTTACCACAATTGATGGATAATGATGTGAGAACAAAGGCTTTTTCTTGAAGATAATAACAATTCATTACCTCTAAACTTGCTCAATCATAATCGTGTCGTTAGGATAAACAACTTTACATTAGTCCTATAATTTAGTAGTTTAGATAGTGGTTCAACTATCAATTTAATATAAAGAACATATTTAATTTATTTACAAAATTAAATATAATAATGCAACTCCAAGCTTTCCATCAAGACTGAATGATTTTACCCTTTATGAAAAGGTGTTCACAATCCTCTAAGGCTTCATTGCATAGGACATAGTTTGTGTCCTCAATAATCATGAACTTTTGCACATGTGCTTTAGTAGGTAAAGCATTATGGAAAATTTTCCACAATAAAATTTTGTGGCTTCATGTAATGCCAACTTTCAATTTTTTTTTAATTGCTTGTTTTCTCTTATGTCACGATGGTGAACTAACTTGTTTTGTATTTCTTTAACAGAAATTTATTTGACCCATTTCTATATAAATCAATTTTTCCTACGTTGTTTGGATACAGTGGTGTAAACATAAGGATAAACTTTAAAACGTTTGACCCAAAGAGATGAATTCTATCATATTATCATTGATTGGTTGAATGTAATTCAAAATCGATGATAGATTTGCAATTAGAGTTTTCAAGGACCCCTAGATACTTGTTTTAATGAAATAAAAAATACTTGAAATGGAAGAAGAAATAATGATTAATAAAAATAGAGACATTAACTTTTTTTAAACCAATTGAGTAAATAGCCAAGATCAAGTCCAAGGCATTAAGAAGGAAAGAAGAAAGTGAGAACACACCAACCAAATTCCAAAAAACTAGAAAACATGAGTTTTTTTTTTTTTTTGTAGAATCAATGGGAATATAGAAAGTGTGAAATGAATATGAGAAATTAAAACAAAATTTTACATCAATTCAAAACAAAAATATGGTATGAGAGAAGTCAAAGGCAATCTATGAATACCGTAGAATAGAACAAATAAAATGAACGAAATTGAGAATGTAATAGTAGTTAGTTTTCTTTAGGACTTTTTCTTTTCTTTTTCAAATAGGTATCGGGATTAATAAGACAAACCTAATTCTAGAAAATAAACAAGAAATCTTTAAGATTAAACATTGTTCTAATACCATATTCAAAAATTGTTTAAAGTGGATTGGAGAATGACAAATCCAAAAATATTTTTATAGTACTCGTTAATAATATTAAAGAATATATAAGTAAACTTAACATATTACTAATGAGTATATAAGTAACATATTGATAAAAAATGAAGTAAAACACCTAAATATATAAATAAATTAAACATTTAATATTTATTCTTAGAACACAATCTAATGTTTCTAATTTTTCAACTTGATTAATTCACTTCATTAACTTTGGTTTAGGTAAAGTAATGTATCATATCTTAATCTCAAAATATACTCTTTGTTAATTATATTTATTATTTTCTTTTATCAAGCATTAAATATTTATATTTTTTATAAAAATAATTGTATTAATTTTATATTTCATTAATCTCAATTACAAAACCATTATTTACTTTATCCAAAAATAATAAATAATTTCTTAAATGAGATATCTTAACATACAATCCAGAAAATTTAAGAGTTCTTTATTTTCATTAGTTTATTGACTCACACATATGAAGCCCAATGTTATTAGAAAAATGTAAGGAATCTCTATTTTTTTTTAAATGAACTCTTCCTATCATTCAAATAACATTAATTACAATTTTTTGAATTCTTTATTTTCATTAGTTTATTGACTCACACATGTGAAGCCAAATGTTAATAAAAAAAATACAAGGAATCTCTATTTAAAAAAAAATGAACTTTTCCTTTCTTTCAAATAACATTAATTACAATCCTATCATCCTCTCTCAATTGTTTACATCTAATTGTAAAGCCTCCAAAAAAAAATTAAGAAAATTATCATCAAAATTCAAGAGTGAAAATTAATAGAAGCCAGTCTAGTACCCAAATGAACAACTAGATTTTGATCCTTAGGTTTAAAACGAAAAGAAAAATCATGCACAACATATATGTATCTTTAATTGTAACATCCTTAGTGCAAAACATTCAAGGAATTCCTTTGCTTTGAATTTGAAAATATCTATCTTTTAAAATTTTAATCATTTTGAAAATATTTTACATGTAAAGGAGGAAAATCTACACATTATTATCAACAAACCTAGAATAAACACTTAGGAAAAGAAAAAAAAAATTAACAAATGATGCATAAAAATCCCAACTAACTCATTTATCTTAACCCTACACTAAATGTAGTTTTGATTATATATATAATCACGTAAAAGAAATCGAGTCAATAGATAATAAATAAAATTATATTTAATAACCATTTTAATTGATGAAATAATTATTTATAATCATTTTTAGTTTCAAATTTAAAACAAAGAAACTAGAAATCAGATTGTTGTATACTTAATAATGAATTTATATTATCGTAAAATAATGAATTTATATTTTTTTTAATTTTCATATTTTATGGTTAAAATTATTTTTTATATAATTTTTCATTATATTTTGATAATTTAACATTTTTGTAAAAAAAATTATTATAATTGTATTACTAGTTTGGAGTGTTAAAATGGAAATTTAATTAAATTTTCTTTTTATAATTTAAGATTTGATTCAAATTTTAAAGCTAATTTAAAATCAAAAATAAAAAGTAGAAATGATGAAAAAATATAAATTAAATAATTGTAAAACTATATACATCAGTTGTAAAATTCAAAATCATTACTCTTGTATTAAAATAATAAACTTCTATATTATATAGCACAAAACACCAAATACAACCTTTTCTTATAAAAGTAAAAAGTACAAAAAAAAAATCATCTGTAAAATTTTTAATAATAAAAATTAAAACTAGTAATTCGTGTAATGAGATTTATTATTTTTAAAATAATAGTTTAAAATCACATAAAAAATATAATTTAGTAAAAATAAAATAAAAATTTAAATTATAATATTAAGAGAAACAATTAATATAAAACATTATTTTTATTATTTTCTTTCCATCTTACAAGTTTGCATCTAACGTGGAAAAGTAAAAGTCCAAAAGGATAATCTAATAATCTCTACTTGTACTTGTCGAATTAATATTATACACGTAATTAAATTTTTAAAAATATTTCTAAGATTTTAAAAAAATTAAAAATATTCTTAAAATACAAAATAAATTAAATATAACATAAATTAATAATAATATTTCTAAAATAAAAAAAATAAACAAAAAAATACTAGACATAGAAACAAAAGATATTTCATGATCTTTTTCACATAAAATGATCATAAGAAAAAGAAATTTTAAAAAAAATTCAAAATCAAAATTAAATCTTAAAGAAGGAGATGGATTTAAAGACCTATCATTTTTATTAAGAAAATTATTCCTTAAGAAAAACATAATTTATTATGACATAAGTAATAAAGAAATGAGTATCAAGATTACAGATATAAAAAGAATGTATAATACACCATTAATTGATAAAAAAATTATATTAAATAAGTTACCAAAAATTCCTCATAAAGATAAAGAAAAAATTATATACATTCATTTAGGAGGAATTCAAATATTAATAAAAGTTTATTTTAGAGAAGGGATAGATATACCAATAAATATTTAATAGAGAAACCTATAAAAAAAATATTTTAGAAGAAAGAAGTACAAACCTTTTGAAAATAGAAATTATTGCTCTTCAAGAAAGAAAAATACAGCTGTTGAATCTGTAATAAAGAAGGATGTTATGTCAACAAATATCCAAGCAGACTTCAACATAAAAAGGAATTTAAAAAAGAATTTTCATAAAAAACTAAAATCTTGGAAGAAACTTTCAAAATGGAATTAGAACCAATCTAGAAATCTGATATGGATGATACTTATAGTATCTATCTATTGGAAGAAACTGAGGAAGAAATAACTGACTCAGAATCAAATTATGGATATTCTTCATCAAAAGATGAATGATTTGTATAGTATTACAAATCCAAATAGTACTTACATTAAAGTAGGACTAAAATTTAAAAGTTATACCACTTATCATTTACACGCATATATAAATACATGAGCTAGTATGTGTGTAGCCAGTAAATATGTATTTTTAGAAGATAACTAGAAAAAAGTGCCAAAATATTTAATTGTAAGAATTACTAATAATATTACAATAAAAATTAATAGGGTGTTAAAAGATACTGATATAATGATAGAAGGAGAAAATTTTCACATTCCTACCATATATCAATAAGAAACAAGAGTTGATTTATTAATAGAAAATAATTTCCTAAATTTATTTCAACCTTTCACACAACATTTTAACAAAATAGGTCTCACAACCTTAGAAGGAGATACCATCTATGTCTCCAAAATAAGAAAAGTTTTAACCGTTTCAAAAACTTTTATACAACAACATAAAAAAGTGAAAACGTGGTGAGATAGAAGGCTAGTAAAAACCTTATTTAGAAAATATTTCATTATATATAAAAAAAAACAAAACTCTTTTATTAATGAAATACAAGAAGACAAATCCCTAACAGAAATCAGAAAACTATTAAAAATAGTTAGTTCAAAAAATCCTTTAGATCAAAAAATAAATAAATCTAAAACAATAGTCAACAAAAAATTAAGAGATCCTAACAAGGTTATAAAAATAAAACCAATGATTTATGCTCCAGAAGATAGGATTGATTTTGGAAAACAAATTCAATAACTTTTATAATTAAAAATCATAATACCAAGTAATTCACCTCACTTTAGTCTAGTATTTTTAGTTGAAAAAGAAGCTGAGAAAAGAAGAGGAAAAAAAGAAAATGATAATAAACTTTAAAACATTAAATAAAGAAACCATTGATGATGAATATTTTATTCCAAAAAATGAAGAACTACTATCATTAATAAAAGGAAAACAATATTTCTCGAGTTTTAATTACAAAAACGAATTTTAGCAAATAAGATTAAATGAAGAATTCAAAAAAATAACGGCATTTAGTTGCCCTCAAAGACAATTCCAATGGACAGTTATACCATTTGGATTAAAACAAACTCTAGATATTTTTCAAAGATATATGGATAACATTTTTAAGAAATTACAAGATATTTGCTATGTTTACATATGGTTTTTAGTAATGAATTAAATAAACACTATATGGATATTATCAATATTTTACAAGAATGTAGAAAAGAAGGCATTGTACTCTCCGAAAAGAAAGTAATACTTGCACAACAAAAAATTAAATATTTAGGGTTGGAAATTAAAGATGAAAAACATAATTTACAACCTTATATACTAAATGATATTCAAGGTTTTCCTAGTGAATTAAAAGACAAAAACCAATTACAAAGATTTGTAGGATGTTTAACATATGTAGAAGCATACGTAAAGAAACTTGCATAAATGAAAAAACCATTACAAGCAAAATTGAAAAAAAGATCATATATGAAAATAGACATAATAAGATACTTTATATATGGATAGAGTAAAAACAAAGGTAAATGTTTTTACCAACTTTATATCATCTAGGGTCAGATGATAAAATGATAATTAAAACAGATGTTTCACAAGAATATTGGGGAGCAGTTCTTAAAGCAAGAATAGATGACAAAGATGAATATCTTTGTAGATATACATAAGGATTTTTCCAAGGTTCAGAATTAAATTACCATACTAATGAAAAAAAAATTAACTATCAAAAAAGTCATTAAGAAATTTGTAATATATGTTATAAGCTCCATATTCGTTGTTAGAACATATAACAAATTTTTTGGTTATTTTTAAGAACTAATATTATAGATGATTATAAACAAGAAAGATTAGTTAGATGACAACAATAGTTCAACCATTATAATTTTGATGTTGAACATCTTTCAGGCCATAAAAATAGCTTAGTAGATGCTCTTACGAGAGAATTAACACCTCTAGCTATTTTTATGTTTTTAGGAATGGAACATTTTGATATCAAAATCAAGATAAAGGAAAAAGGAGATATAATCATACATGAACAACTCGAGTTGCTATATCTTGAGTAATCTCTTATAGAGATATGAAAGAAACAAAAAGAACTTAATTATTCAAAACAACTTCTAGAAACCATAAGCTCAAAAGAAAAATCTTTATTAAAAATTTAAAGTGAAACTTCTAAAGATAAAAAGGAAGAACCTAACAGTTCACAAAAAAATTTTGAAACCAAAAAGCTCAATTGGGTAGATGAGGCAAAAAAAAAGTTTATGTGGTATATAATGACCCAAAACCAATAATTTATAACAATTGGGTAAAAGCTAGTAAATCTATTCTCGGAATTAGTGGAGAAACTCATAGAGCCTTTACCAACATTATAGAAGTCGAAGGTAGTTATGCCAACCATAAAATACCAAAACTTATAACTCCAGAGGAGATAATAAGAAATTATTCTACAACATTACAACAACAACCAATAACTTCAAGAAGATTGATAGGTCTTAGGAAAATAGCAATACCTTTAGTGTTATTTAGAGAAGCATCTCTTCCACATACATCAAAAATAGTAAAACATTCAGTGTTATTCAAGGAGACATCTCCTAGAAATACTCCAATCATTGAAAATGAGAAGGACCAATATAGAAACCTCAACAAACCACAATGGTTGAGTCTCTATAACTTGGCCAAAAAGTCTACCCAAGAACATATTGAAGATATGAAGTTCTATACTACATAAAATGAATTTTCCTGCAGGTTATGTCTAAAGCTTTTCACGCAGGATTAATAGAAAATATATATCCAAGAATTAATTTAAGTCAGTTAATTATTTCCCAAAGAATTTTAAAAGGGCAATCAAGAACTTCAGAAGGAAGATTAAAGCAGGTGGTAAACTTGTTTATCTTAGATTTTTCAGTTCATTAATGGACTGGAATGAGGAAGGATGTATTAGTCCTAACCACTTCATCAAGATAGAGATTTCCAACACAAATAGAGAAGTTCTCAAATCAAGGGTACTTCCAAAAAAGGAATTTAACACAGAAGAATTTTGTGTACTAAGAGGTCAAATGTTAGACCAAAATTACTATGAACTCAAGAAGACTGACAATTCTACTGAGATTAAAGTAAATTATTTAACTAGTAAAGTCATTATCATTTTTCATAGTAGCATGGCTCTGTTAGAAGAAGATGGTGAAAAAAATTACCAAATAGGAAATCAATTTTAATTACAACAACTTGAAAATTGGTCAAGAAACAAGGAAGATATTCTGCTTCTATGCTAGAAAAGCCACCAAAGACCACATCTGTAATCTCTGCATCAAAGATCGAGAAGATGAAGATGAAGATGCATCATCATCAAAAGAACCATCGGTAGAAAACAAAAAAGGAAAATAAAGAGAGGAATAGTTGGTAGAATACGATAAAGAAAATAAAGACATAGACCCCACATCTCAATCGACAACAGATGCCAAGGAAAAAATAAATGCTATCATTTAAAGCAAAAAGAAAAAAAATTAAATAAGCAAGGATAAAATAATAATTTTAGTTTTGTAAACAAAGATTCCATATGATATAAAAGGAACTCTTATACTCATTTCAAGAGACATGAACACACAAAAATCCAGAGCTTTCTACTCTAAAACACAAAAAAAAATTAGTAAAGAAAACCCCTCTATCTAGAAATCACAAAATCAATAATGTTATACCCAGTAATTATAAGTGGTTAAACACCTCTTCAAGGTTCTTAGTTGAACTTAAGTTGTACTAATTATTATCCTATGAATAAAATGGAATTCAATTACTCTTCTTTAGTAAGTCAACTATTGGATATCATTTATGTACGGATGCAGAACGCTCACCATTGTTAGGAGAGCGTTGATGTTTGAGAAAAGCTAAGACATAATAGATGTAACAAAAGAAGATGAACAGAAGGGAAGACCGTGATGGATACATCAAATTTAGGTATAATAATTATAAATTTAAGTTAGTTAAGAATTTTGAATGTTAAAACATTTGCTTACAATAAGACATAATACTGCTAAAACAAGAAAATATAAACTATTTTTAAAATAAACAACTAATAATTCCAAATAAAATTAAAGATAAAAATCTAATTCTATTAAATTTTTTTGATAAAGGTTATCTCTATCATTTAAATGATTATTTTAAATATGAGAATTATGAAACTTGTCTTTAAAATTTTAAAAGATTTAACACTTTATTAAATATCCACACAGATTATATTAAAACTATCACAAACATCATAGATCATCCTGTTTCAAGAACATTAAGAGACTATTTTAGTAAAAGATATGTAAGAATAGATGAAGATGAATTCAACAAACTAATGTTTCGATACTACTTTTTTGAAGATTATAAGTACACTGTATATATATAAGAAAAATCTGTTTGTATACTACAAATAAGACAAAATAATTTGTATATTACTAATGAACATCAAATCATTAGTACATAATTTAGAATTATTATATTTAACAAACAAAAGAATAATTTTTAATTTTAAAAGATAATTAATAGATTCAAAATTAGAAATAAATAATCAACATAATGAAGAACATAATATATTATGTAATTATAATGAATATAGAAGAAAATTAAATTTATACTAATAAATAATAAACTTTTTAGATAAATTATTAATTAAGTTAATATCAATTTTTGAGTAAAATTTCTATCAATTCATAAAAAATGATATCAGAATCAAATAAATAGTATTCTAAATAGTAATGGATTAAAACTTAACACCCTTAAGATCTAAGACATTTTAAATATTTTATAAACTTTGAGACATAATTGATAATATGATAAATCTTAGGGACATTAAAGGTAATATCCAGCAATTTTTCTCAAATCTCATTTTTTGTTTTTTTTTTTTAAATTATACGTAAAATCTCATACTTATGACTACATAAATCGCGAAACCCTACCCTCACCCTCCCAAGTAGTCCGCCGAAACCCTAACACACAGATCTTCGTTCTCTCATCCTACGCCGCGAAAATGACGACCCGTTTCAAGAAGAACAGGAAGAAGAGAGGACACGTCAGTGCCGGACATGGTCGTATCGGGAAGCACAGGAAGCATCCAGGTGGTCGCGGTAACGCCGGAGGTATGCACCACCATCGTATCCTCTTCGACAAGTACCATCCTGGTTACTTCGGTAAAGTTGGTATGAGGTATTTCCACAAGCTCAGGAACAAGTTCTACTGCCCAATTGTCAACATCGACAAGCTCTGGTCTATGGTTCCTCAAGACGTTAAAGACAAGGCCTCCAAGGACAACGTTCCCTTGATCGATGTTACTCAGTATGGTTACTTTAAGGTCTTGGGTAAGGGTGTTTTGCCTGAGAACCAGCCTGTTGTTGTCAAGGCCAAGCTTGTGTCTAAGATAGCCGAAAAGAAGATTAAGGAGGCTGGTGGTGCTGTTGTTCTCACTGCTTAGGTTTGAATTTTCATTTTCTGATTAGAGAGTTTTGAATATTGCTGTTCTTTTAGTGTTTATTCATTCGATCTGCTATCAGAAAAGTCTTATTTGCTACAATTTACTTTTGATATATCTATGAGTGTTAAACAGTTGCAATATATTATGCATTTCGCAAAGATGCGTTTATTTTTCCTATTCATTCGTTGAGTGTTGATCAGAGGTATAAATTGAAATAATATGTTAACGAGATTTACGAGACATTTTATTAATTTTTAAAATATATTTCATCTTGTTTCTTTCAATAATTTTTAATAATATGAGATGATAATGAAACAATATTAATTGATATATCTTATTTGTCTTAATATATTTAAATGATACAATTAATGATACAAAAATAATATTAAATATGATAAATGATAATTTATAATATAATTTTAATAATAAAAAATCATACAATATATGTTTAAATTTAATTCTATTAGTGTTACAATCTAAATGAGATAAAATTAAATAAGATTATATTTAAATAAAATGAGATAATATTGAATCAATCCATTAGAGATGTTAAATGAGTCATAAGAAATCATATTTTACATATTTAGTTAAGTTTTTTTTATGTTAGTTGTTATTGATTTTCATTTTATATGTTTAATGGAAAATGATAGTGTCATTGGATTTTAGAGGGAAATCAAAGTATATTATAGGAATTCAAATGGAAAATGATTCTTGATTGATAGGAATATTTAATCTTTTGGCTAATGCAGTTTATTGTTATCGTAAGGTTGTTAGGCTGAATTTTTTAAGGCCTTAATATGTACAAATGATCGTTTGCTATTTCTCTAGGAACTGATGATAGGAAGCAGAAGCGCTTTGGTTATACTAAAATCTGTGCTTATGTGACCTGCCTCTGTTACAAGATACTCATTCTTATGGCTTTAGTATTGTTAGAAATTTAAAATATTTTAAGGGTAATTTTCTGGAAATAAGATTAGCTGTGAGAAAGGAAATTATTGGGTAGTCGCAGGCATTTTAATTGAGTTTTTCTTAAAGAGGTTTTTTCAATCTGTTAATTAACCATAGTGCTTTGTTTGCTAGAAGCAAATTCAGTAATTTTTTATGTCTTCCATCAGGTTTAAGGTTACTCTTTTTTGCACACTCTCTTTGTTCTATAGTAGGGCAATGTCGTTGTCATAAATCCTAGTTGACTGTTCCCTTGCCCCTTGGTTGGTTGCTACTTCTATAAAGTTTTTTTTTTGGTGTGAAATAAATAAAAGTATTTCATTTAATTAACTGAAATTATACGAGTATATCAACACCTGAACAAGAACTATTGAGGCTACAATGATACACATAAAGTAGTATATGCCTTAAGAAGAGGCAGCACAAGACTACAGATAAAACAACACCCCCATGACAACATAAATCCACAAATACAATGGAAACACAAGAAAGTGATAGGAACCATAGCTATTATCTCAAGTGAAACACTAAGCTCGTAGGAACAATAAAAAACATTAATCATCAAAAACTCAAGCATGTAGTCCCCAGAAAACCATGCAACATCTTCATATACTCCACTTAGTCATGGAAGATAGAAAACATCCCAAACTTCATTTGGAACTTTTATCAAACGCCTTCCATACAAGGCTCTTTGAAACAAAATATTGTATACCTATCTTTTGTCTTTCACGGTGGATGCCTCTTATCCCTGAGTTGACTAAAGAGCTCTTGTATTTAACCCAAATCCACTCACAAGAGCATTAACCTTACAAATAGGTGCTTTCAAAACACAAGCCTTTCAGCTTCTCTTTGAACTTCGTGGTTGGTGGGTCTGGTTTAACAGTGCTCAAACACAGAGGCTAAAAACACCAGTGCTTCAAGACTTTTATCAAACACGTAGTGACCATTAGGAAAAGAGTCATCTTGGCAAAAAGTAGGGAGACATCCAGGTTAAAGGAGAAAAAAAGAATTGAACAGGTTTCAAAAAGAAAACTACAAATTAATAAACCGAAGGAAAACTAAAAAGGAATAAACGAACCATAAATCAACAAGGCCTACCGGAGTGATCTAATAGCTCTAGAGAGTTTCGGCAAGGGATTTGGTTTTCAGCGGTGAGAGAAGATAAAGGGTTTTTGGGTCCGGGAGAGAGGGAGTTGTCTTGAAAATCTACTCAACACGATATTTTTTTACTCCCAATCACTTGCATTAATTGCATATGCGCACGGGTTTTCACGTAAAGTTCTTTACTTATATTAAAAATTACTCTTAACTCTTATATTTTTTTTAAATTTTAGTTTTATTATTTTTAAAAAGTGATCATAAAAACCAAAATCATATTTATAGATCATTTAAGTTCACTTGTCATGCAAAATAAATATTTTTAAAGGATATGTGATGTTATTTTACTTATCCTAACCTTGGAAAAAAGAGAATTATTTCCGAATTTTTCAAGTGTTAAAAGTTTCATTCCCATTGGTTTTATTTATTTTTCTTCATTTTTTCTTATATTTTGATTTTGATTTGATTTTGATTTTTCTTATGTTTATTTTATTGAAGATATTTAATTTGATTATATTTTTGTATTGTGAAAATAACTATAAAAATTGAATAAGATAAGAAAAATAGAAAATATACATAAAAAATTATAGAAAAAATAAATAAAAATTAATGGGATTGAAACTTTAATAGTAAAAAAAAATAGTGGGAATAATTTTTTTTTTTTTTCTTTTCAAGGGGATGGTTGGTATAATGATATTCTATGCCCCCTTAATTATGCTGCTTAAAATCAATCATGTTATGTTATATAACTTTAAATGAATTATAAATATAATTTTATGATTGTATTGTTACTTTTTAAAATTAAATAAGAATTAAATTGTTATTAAAAATAATGATAGTATTTAAATTTTTTTATTAAGTACAAGATTGGTACGGTCACTCTGTAATAAAATGTTAAAGCAGCAAAGCATCTGATTGGTTGAGAAGAAAAAAACAACATTTACTGTGTCACAATTACAAATGAATTATGACCTAGGAGTTGCTATGTTATGTATTTGAGTTTCGGATTTGCTCAGATTTTTTAATGGTTTTGTAAGTTAAACATCAATAACCATGTTCATTTCTTGTCCTTTGTAAAATAAAGAATTAAGTGATATAATAGGTAATGTTATTGTCCCGATAAAATTATATGAATATATAATTTTATCTTCATAATTAATTATTCTTTTGTTAGAAAATTATTATTAATAAAAAGTAATTATGATAATAACAATTTTAATTGTGATGGTATCTCCAATCAACGTAAATTATAACTATAATTAATAGTACAATTCTTGCCTTGATTTTTCCTTTTTTCCCTCGGAATATTTGACATTTAAGCTGCATTAACCGGAAAAAGAGTTTCGGTCGGTTGTATTCTCTAAATCTAACAATAAAGCTTGACATTGAGACGGAATTTGGTTCACGAAATAGAATCGAAATTGAAATGAAAATTAAAATTAAAATGAGAATCAGAATGAAATGAAATGAAAATAGTTTTGTTTGATTTGATTATTAAAATTAAAGAAAAAATTAGTATTATAATGTTTGATTTATACCTGTAATTGAATAAAAAATATTATATATTACCTTAATATCTTTATATTTAATAAAATTTAAATAATATCATTTAATTGTTATTTTTTCGTCAGATAAAATAAATTATTGAAATTATTATTTTTTAAATAATTATTATTTAAAAATAAAATATATTATTAAAATTATTATTTTTCTAAATAGGTTTTAGAGGTTTGAGATTTGAGATTTAGGGATTTGGGGTTTTGGGTTTAGAGTTATATTTGTGAGTTAAGATTTAGGGTTAAAATTATTATTTTTTAAATAGGGGTTAGGGTTTTGAGATTTTGGGTTTATGATTTAGGATTATATTTATTGGTTAAGGTTTATAATTAAAATTATTATTTTTCTAAATAACATTAGGGTTTTGGGATTTGAGATTTAAGATTTTGAGTTTAGAGTAGGGTTATTTATGAGTTAAGGTTTAGAATTAAAATTATTATTTTTCTAAATAATGTTTTGAATTTTAAGATTCAGGATTATATTTGTGAATTAAGGTTTAGGGTTAAAATTATTATTTTTTTAAACAGGTTTTTAGGATTCTAATTTCTTATCTTTTAGAAATTAATTTTATTTTATTCTAATTTTTCATCCTAATTAAACATAAAATTTTAAAAAATCAATTTAATTTCATTTGATTCTAAATAAAATATAAGGTGAAAAAGAACGAGGTTATAATTCTACGAAGTTAACTTGTTGACTTCCCTTTTGAGTGTGAATGTACTTGGGAATAAAATTTCTTTTATCTTCGGGTCAAAGTCTTACTTTACCCCAACTTTCCCAAACTGTGATGAATCTTTGAACCTCATTTAAATCTTAAGCTGCTCTAGTCCTTTGATGGGAATTAAGTCCAATACTTGAGTTTAAGTTGGTGGCTAAATTTCACATTTTTGATGTTAGATTAGATGAACTAATGTTGATTTATTTTTTTAAAACATTAAAATATACACATATATATATATTTAAATTATAACGTAAAATTCGAACTTGTGTTCATAATTACATAGATGGAAAGCCATAGCACCGTAGAAGAATGTGTATTTTTAATGTGAGTTAATACTAATAGCTTTTAGTTAAAGAGTTCTTACAGAAGAATTTAGGTGGCGTTTGGTTCGTGGAATGGAATCGGAATCGGAATCGGAATGGAATGGAATGGAAAGGAAACAATTTTGTTTGGTTTGACCACTGGAATAAAGCTCAGAATCAGGATTATAGTGTTTGGTTTGCCACTGGAATGGAATGAAAAAAGCTGTAAATGACCTTAATACCCTACGTCTTTGTAAAGTTCAAATAATGTCATTTAATTACTATTTTTTCGTCACACAAAATACATTATTGAAATCATTATTTTTCTAAATAAGTATTACTTAATTAAAAAGAAATATATTATTAAAATTATTATTTTTCTAAATAGGGTTTAGGGTTTTGAGGTTTGGGATGTGTGATTTAGGGTTTAGGGATTTAGGATTTGGGGTTATATTTGTAGGTTAAGGTTTAGGGTTTATGGTTTTAGGATTTGGAATTTGGGGTTTAGGGTTTTGGGATTTATGTTTTAGGGTTTTGGGTTTTGGGATTTATGTTTTAGGGTTTTGGGTTTTGGGATTTATGTTTTAAGGTTTAGGGTTTAGGGTTTAGAGATTTGGGGATTTGGGTTTTAGGGTTTAGGGTTTAGATATTTGGGGATTTGGGGTTTAGGGTTTTAGAGTTTAAGGTTTAGGGTTTAGGGATTTAGGGTTTAGGGTTTTAGGATTTGGAATTTGGGGTTTAGGGTTTAGGGTTTTGGGTTTTGGGATTTATGTTTTAAGGTTTAGGGTTTTAGGGTTTAGGGTTTAGGGATTTGGGATTTGGGTTTATGGTTTAGGATTTGGGATTTAGGGATTTGGGGTTTAAGATTTAGAATTTTAGAATTTGGAATTTGGGATTGAGGGTTTAGCGTTTAGGGATTTGGGATTTATGTTTTACCGTTTTGGGATTTATGTTTTAAGGTTTAGGGTTTTAGGGTTTAGGGATTTGAGGTTTAGGGTTTAAGATTTTAGGATTTTAGGATTTGGATTTAGGGTTTAGGGTTTTGAAATTTTGGGTTTAGGGTTTAGAGTTTTGGAATTTTGGGTTTAGGGTTTAGGGTTTTGGAATTTTGGGTTTGAGAATTTGGGATTTGAATTTAAGGTTATATTTTAGGTGAGGGTAAAATTGGAAAAAAAAAATTTAGATGGGAATGGAATAATGATTACCAAAGGTGGGAGAAGGAATTGTGATTCCTTCTCTTTTGGTAATCCGATTCCATTCCGCCCTCTATTCCGTCCAACCAAACACACAAAATGGAAGGAATCAATTCTGATTCCATTCCATTCCCTCCAACCAAACGTGGGGTTAGGGTGTTGGGAAGAATTTGACAAGTTGAAACTTTAATTCATTAGATTTTTAACAGGTAAAGAGCAATAGGAGTGTTGTGCCTTATATAAGTAGTGTATACATATTGTAACGTTTTAGTAGAACATGTATATATGTTTTATTCTTATTTTATAATTGATTAAAAAATTAAATTAGATTTTATTATATGTTGATTATATTAAAATTTATAAGGTTATTTTTAATAATTTATTATTACCTTAATAATCTATAAAAATTATTACTTTAAAAATACCCTCATAATTTAATAATATAAATAAAATTTATCTTAATTTTTTAACTAATAGTTAAAATATGATTTAAATGTTAATTTTAAAAAACATTATGATTTATATATTTCATTAAAAAGCTAAGAAAATTAAACTCTTCACGTAAGTTATAGAAACATGGTGCCCTTGACTCTTTTTCTTATTACATTGGCAGCCGTATTTGAAGCATAATATTTTCCATCTTATTATGTTTTGCTATTTCAGTTTCAGTAAACTGAATAGACGATCTATGGTTTAAAACGTATATCATGTTTATTTCGGGAAAACTCTATATATTCTCTCTTCACTTATGTATGCTATATCTTCAAATAAATAATAAAACTAAACTATAAATTTGTGTCTCATATTATTTAATAGTGATAATCATGTTTGAAAACAAATAATAGAGATTGATGCTCATTTTTGTCAATACTAAGTAGAATTATTCTTGATAGAATATACAAGATGAATAAACCGTCAGAATCTTGTATCATATTATAAAGAAGTGGTCTTTGACCCTACGATCTTTATGTCATTAATTATAAGATGAAGAGTATAAGAGATCTATAATCTCATTCTAATAATTATATAAAAATAGAGTGATTAATTGTGATTCTCTGTTATAAGATTTAATAATTTTGATAAAATATAAGGTATTAGATATAAGATATATTATGTTATGTATATATAATTATATATAGGAAAAAAAATAAACATAGTAGTTATCTCTATCTGATTAGGATTGAGTTGTTATAGGTTTTTAAATAAATACATATTGTAGATAGTTATCCATTGTAAACATCAATTGTTTGTAGACATCTATCCTTAATTATTTTTTAAGATAATTAAAGTATAATTTTTTGACCTTTTATCTTTTTAAGATAATTAAAGGATAATATTTGAACCTTTATCTCTTTAAGATAATTAAAAAATAATTATTAGGTTTCTATTCTCTTAGAATAATTATCACTTTCACACATGTATGATGATGGGGTACTTCTTGATACTATTTGTTGGTTAAAACCATTCTTTGATTGCCACGTGGGTTGTACGAAATTATCTCTAATATCAAACCTCTGTACTTTTTGGTCTTTTGGCTAGAAGATTTAATTGTAATTTTTGTTAATACTTGTGTTTAATATTTCTTCCAATTTTGTTGACAACTCTGAGCTTACACTTGTGTGATTTTTACCTTCCCAAGCAAAAAGCTTTATACCATGTATGGCCATTCGAAATGTTCATAACAACGCTCTGTTGTCGGTGATATCTTTGAATTTTTAATTAGACTTTCAATTAGAAAGTTATGTTAAAATCAACGTGCTTTCCAAGGAAGTCAAACCTTCACTTATTTGGAAGGAAAACTCAAAATTCAAGTCCTAAGCCCAATCCCTCTAGGATTAACTAAACGATCTTGACAATTAATTTTTCTTCATGTAACGTAGGATAATTATTTTTTATTATTTAAACACTTTACACCCCACAGTGTTTCTACCACACTTTCTTGCATAGGAAGTGATGGATACTGGAATCATGGATGCATAGGATCTGGTCTGGTCATCATGGGTACGTATAGAGGTGGATGAGGATCAGCATGAAAAATGCATGTGGGAGATCGAGTAGAGGTCGAAAAAATTTATGGCCAACCAAGCCTCAATTGACGGTGCTTTGGATGGTGGTATCCTAGCTAGCTCCCTCTTGGCCGGTGATCTTTTAGGAAACAGACCCCTGACTGGAAACCTTTTGGTTGGCAACCCCTAAGGTAGTAAAGTTTTGGCAAAATAAGTTCTAGCCAACTAAGTCCTAGAAAACGAAGTTTTGGCCAACAAAGTCTTAACAAATGAAGTGTTAGCCAACAACATTATGGTCAATAAAGTTATGGCCAACGAAGTCTAAGTCAACAAAGTCCTTGCCAACAAAGTTATGGCCAATCAAGTCTTGGCTGGCTGGCGATGTCCCTATCAGTGTAATCGTTTTTGGCTATGTCTATGAAGGTAGTTCTAGGATCTTAGTAGGATCTGTCAATAAGAAGACTTCATTCTTTCCAGAAGGATTACGAGTACTCCTATTTTTTAGTACTTGGATCCACTTTTGCAACAATATTTTTAATTCATGTACTCCAATTTCTCATTGAATGAAGTGACATGGAGATATAGAGGGCTAGACACCTTTACGAAGTCTAGGAAGTAGAGATCATATTTTGATCATCTCGAGTTCTGGTAGGCCTAGTATCCTATTATACTTTAATAAATTATACCCTTAGTTTGTGTCTAGACTTTTTCCAGAATGAAGACATGTAGTTGAACCTTTAACTAGGTACTTAATGAAGAAGAATATGCCGAGATGCATCCCAATGGGTGTATATTCTCTAGGAGGACACATATTTGTGGCACGACATAGAAAGGTAATGGTTAGGACTTTTTGGCCCATCTGATGGCCTTGGCCTTCAAATTTGAAATTCTTGGATTAACAAATAACCGTCGTCTAAAGCCCTGAAGGGTGATCATCTTCTACAAATACCAATTAAGTCCAAGCAATGCTTGAACTTGTTAAATGAAATTGGTTTGTTTAACATATTAGTTGGATTCTCTGTAGTGATTTTCTTATTGATAAGAATAACACCTTGAGACACAATGTCACAAACGAAGTAATATCTGATATCAATATGCTTAGTTCTTTCATGATACATAGTATTTTGGGTCAAGTGTATCGCACTCTGACCATCACAAAATACAACAGAAGTATCCTACTATAAACCTAAATCACAAACCAAACTTCTAAGCCAAATGGTTTCTTTCACTGCTTCTACTGCTACCATATATTCTGCCTATGTCATAGACAAAACAACTATAGACTGTAAAGTAGCCTTCCAACTAATGGTACAATGAGAAAGAGTGAAGACATAACCTGTCAGAGATCTTCTTCTATCCAATCACTAGCATAATCGGAGTTCACATAACCAATAACACTGCAACTAGTATTAGAACTTCCATCATATACCAAACAAAAATTATTTATATATGCCTCTCAAATACTGAAGTATCCATTTCGTTGCTTGACAGTGACCCTTACCAAAATTATCCATATATCTACTAACAACACTAACTGCATGTGAAATGTCTGGACGAGTACAAACCATAGCGTACATCAAACTACCAATGAAACTAGCATATGGAATCTGAGACATGTACTACTCTTCTTCTTCTGATTGTGGTGACAAATCCAAAGAAAGTCTTAAGTTCGTAGCTAATGGCATACTCACAGGTTTAGACTCTTTCATACCAAAGCGTTCAAGATTTTTTTTTCAATATAACTTTTATAAGTCAAATAAAACTTTCCTACTTGTCTATCCCTGTAAATTTTCATGTCCAAAATTTTCTTCTTTGCACCCAAATCTTTCATCTCAAACTCACCACTAAGTTGAGACTTAATTTCTGAATCTCGGACTTATTCTTAGAAGCAATAAGCATGTCATTAACATAAAACAACAAATAGACAGATGAATCATCATGGAGTCTTTTATGATAAACACAATTATCATAATCACTCATAGAGTAACCATGATCAATCATAAAAGAATCAAACCACTTTTACCATTGCCTAGGGGATTGCTTCAATCCATATAAATAATTTTTAATAAACAAATATGATCTTCCTTACTTGGAACAATAAACCTATCTAGTTGGTGCATATATATTTGTTCCTCAAGATTATCATGTAAGAAGGCTGTCTTGACATCAAGATGTTCTAATTCCATGTCAAACAATGATACCATAACAAGCAACACATGAATAGAGCTATGTTTCACAATATGTGAAAATACTTCATTAAAGTCAATACTCTTCTTTTGATAATAACCCTTTGCAAGAACATGTGCCTTGAACCTAGCTGTTTTGAAGCTCAAGTATACCTCCTTTTTTCTTGAAGATTCATTTGTTTCCAACAATCTTCTGGCCCTTAGGTGGTTTCACCAATTTCCGAGTATGATTCTTATGAAGTGATTCAATCTCTTCATTCATAGCAACCAACCACTGAACAGACTCATCACAAGTGATATCTTCATGATAACTAGAAGATTCATGCACCTCAATAGACTATACCATAGAAAATGTAAAAGAAACTAAGTTTTCTTCTACGTACCTCTGAGGACGTCGAATCTCTCTTATTCCTTTACCCTTAGCGATACTATATGGTTGATCATGTTACTATTTTACTACATCATGAGTAGAATCATATATCTTATCCACATATGGCTAATATGAAGTTCCCTTTTGCACTTGACTAAGAGCTCCACTCTTAAGCTCTACATGTTCACTAACACCGTGGTCTTTACCTGTAACAATAGACTTCTTTTTCTTTTCCAACATGGAAAATTCATCAAAATTAACATCTTTACTAATCAAAAATTTAGGTGACTTGGGTTCAACACACACCTTAATCTATAACCTCACTCAGAAGGATACCCCAATAATATGCATTTTAATGCTCTATGCTCAAGTTTACCATTATTTACATAAGCATAAGTAGGATAACCAAAAAATTTCAAATCAGAATAATTAGCAGGAGTACCAGAGAATACCTCAAACGGAGTCTTCAACTTAATTGCAGTTGATGGAGACCAATTCACCAAATAGTAGGCATAGTTACAAGCTTCAACCCAAAAGGATTTATCCAAGATAGCTTAAAAGAGCATACAACAAGCCCTTTCTAAGATAGTACTATTCATACGTTTTATAACTCCATTTTACTATGGAGTATGACACACAATGTGGTGTTTCACTATGCCATTTCTTTCATAGAATTCATTCAATTGAATTTCACAAAATTCCAAATCATTGTTAGTCGTCAAATGCTTGATTTTCTTTCCTGTTTGATTTTTTATACAAGTCTTGAATATTACAAATTTTGAGAACACATTATTCTTGTTCTTTAGAAAATAAACCCAAACATGACAGGAGAAGTCATCAATAAAAGTCAACATATATCGGGCACTACCCTTAGACACAATATGAGAAGGACCCCAAAGATCTAAATGAATATAATCAACAGTAACTTTTGTTTTATGGATGGTTGTATTGAACTTGACCCTGCGATGCTTTCCATGCACACAATGCTCACAGAAATCAAGCTTCCCAGTTTTATGATCACCAAGCAAATCCTGTTTGCTCAAAATAGACATCTATGCCTCCCTCATATAGCCTAGCCATATATTTTATTGTCAAGTAGTATTTGAATCTTAATCTGATGAGGATAAAACTAAAACACTGCCAATAATAGTGCTACTCTGAAGCTCATAGAGGTCACGTGACAACTACCCTTTAATAACAACGAGAGCACCCTTACTAACTCTTAAAACTCCACCTTTAACTATATACTTGTAGCCTTGTGAATTAAGAGTACCCAAAGATATCAAGTTCTTTTTCAAATATGATACATGACGAACATCTTTCAAAGTCCTAAAAATACCATTATGCATCTTAATTCGAACAGTACCAATACCAA
Organism: Hippophae gyantsensis; assembly: GCA_030763125.1. Taxonomy (NCBI): domain Eukaryota; kingdom Viridiplantae; phylum Streptophyta; class Magnoliopsida; order Rosales; family Elaeagnaceae; genus Hippophae; species Hippophae gyantsensis. The sequence continues at coordinate 19,026,087 of CM061039.1, read as the reverse complement.
CAACCTTATAGGTACATTGTTTCCCATCAAGACAAAATCCTCTTCAATTAACTGATAAGAAGCAAACGAGTCCTTACTGGGGCACATATGATAAGTGCAACCCAAATCAAGAATCTAAACATCTTTAGGAGAACCAATAGATACTGATAGAACATTTTCACCATTGGAACTAGAACTATCTACAACACCATCAACATCACTAATACTAGAAGACGTTGTGGCATATTTTCCTTTACCTTTGAGTTTCGGATAATTTACTTTCCAGTGCTCTTCTTGACGACAATAGTTGCATTTATCCTTTCATTTTCTAAATTTGGATCTAGACTTGCCTCTATTATTGCTTGAGCCTTTTTCTTGATTTCTACCTCTGACAAATAAACTGCTGCTATTATCATTGTTTCTAGCAGACATCTTTTTCTTCAACTTTCTAGAATTCAAAGCTGCTTTGACATCTTCCAAAGAAATAGTGCCTCGTCCATATAGCATAGTATCAATAAAATGTTCAAATGAATGAGGTAAAGAGCATAATAGAACTAAGGCATGATCCTCATCATCAATCTTAACATCACTATTTTTCAAATCACAAATAATTTTAGTAAATTTATCAAGGTGATCATGTAAATGTGTACCTTTTGACATTCTGAATGTATACAAAAGTTGCTTCAAATATAATCGATTTGTCAAAGACTTTATCATATACAAATTCTCCAATTTAAGGCATAACCCAACGGAAGATTCCTCATCACCAACCTCGCGTAGTACTTCATTAGACAAGGATAACTGAATTGAACTGAGAGCATTTTTCATCGATGTATCTTTTTCTTCATCAGTCAATTTTTTTGACAATTTATCATTGTCTTCAAGTGTCTTAACAAGCCTTTCTTTAACTAATATGGCTTGCATCTTCATTCGCTAGAGATTGAAATCATTCCTACCATTGAATTTCTCAATTTCGTATTTTTTCATCATGATAGAAAACTCAATAATAAATAAATAGAAACACAATAAAAAAATATGAAACCAATCAGATAACCAGAAGTTCAAAATAAATCAAAATGAGCAAACTTGATCATTTCTAATAAATAACAAAATAACTCAATGTTGTGATACCAATTTTTTTATAAATTAGTACTAGCAGAAGCGAAATTTGAGTCCAATTTAATTACACAAATATATAATTATGGGTAATAACAAAATAATAAGCAATGAGAAAAATAAATGACATACAATGATTTAAGTGGTTCAACCTTTCAATGTAAAATGTCTATTCCACTAACGACGGTACACCAAGTAAAATCCACCAATAATCAAATGAAGATACAAACACTAATATTAAGAAAGTTTCACAAAATATACAAAAATCTTGATATACTTAGAAAATAACTTTCTCTAATTTACTGGTAATATATAACAAGATAAATTAAAAAACTTGTTATTTAATCAAATATTATCGTACAAATGAACTTGTTACATATGATCTCTCTTCTAATCTTCTTTGCAAAAATTTGAGAGGAAAAAGTGGAGATTTTTTTTATGATGCTTATGATGGATTAACAAATAAAGGGGGCTTGATATTAACTAAGAAGCTTTCAGCTTCTCTTGCAAAATGACTGATGCAGCTGATGATGTTTTTTCTCTACACCATAGGCCACAAAAGGGATTACTCTTCGGCAGCTTCTATATCCTTTTTGTTTCTGATCTAGTAGTAGCTATTTAAAATTTTTTTTTCACTCAAGCAGCTAAAAAGAAAGGAAAATATATATAGAAGGCAAAATAGGGTTTAAGAGATTGGGTTTTGGGTCTAAAATTTGTTTTGGGCTAATTTAACAATAAAGATAAGAACTGGAGCAAATTTTTCAATTCATCAAATGTAGCTGAGGAGACCACGAACAACCCAAAGGTAACCAAATCTTTTGAACCATAAGCTATCATCATTTATGAGGGCAATGAGGCATAACCTGCCCCCGGAGCAGTAATAAAGTTCTTATCCTGGAACACTCGAGGCCTTGTAAGAAAATGTCCTCAAAGAGAACTTAGAAGATTGGTTAATCAAGTAAATCCTAATTATATTTGGCTTATGCAGCCAAAGGCTTCGAGTGTTTTAGTTAATAGCTTAGCAGTGAGGCTAGCTATAGACATGCTTATATTTCATCTTCGTTTAACTTAGGAGGTGGTTTTGGACTGTTTGTATAGCAAGGGGTAGATTTTGTTGTTGTTGTTGATACAAGTTTGTAATAACAGTGTAGGAACAATATTACCGATAACTTAAAAGCAAATATTTGAGTTGAGTCGTGGACTAGGTCGCTCTCTTTAAGACGTTTTGCGACTCTGCCCAAATTTGTGCAAGCAAGCACAGTCCCGTCTTCTCCAGGATAAAACAGCCTATAATCTTTTTTTCTATCTCGAAACTTCACTGCACTGATGAAGACCGGAATGCTACACCTGAAAAAATTTGTTGCTTGGAAAACTGAAAAATAACTTAGAGTTGTAGAGAGAATTTTTTGTATTGAGATGAGTTTGCAGAGATTGTTGTGTTGAAACTGAGAGTTGATGTCCTCTTTTTATAGGTTTTAGAAACCGTGGGGCAATGCAATGACTCTTTTTCTGAATAAAGAAGACGAACGACCATAACGGTCATATTATAAAAGAAAATAGAGGTTGTTTTTTCGAGAATAGAAAAATATATATCACACACACTCGGTACGGCCGGACGACAGTGGTGGCGGCACGCGCGTGTGTGTGGTATCACATTTGTCTAGATCCTCTCCCTTCCACAAAAGTGAGTGTCCTTTGGGACCCAATCCTAATAACTAACTTTTGATTATTTATACATCTTATAAATATCGTAAAAAAGCAATGTGGGACAATGCAAGATTTTAATTTTTTTTTAATAAAACTTCATCTTTTCCTACAGTTGTTTGAAGAAATGAAAGAGTGGTAGCTTTAGAATTTAAAAATCTACAAAGAAATCTACAAAAATGGTTAATGTATTTTATTTATTCTACACCTTATTTTAAAGAGAAACCCCTCTTTTGGTCGTATTTGTCTGGCTAAATATCAAGTAATGAAGGAGAATGGGTTGTAATAAGTGATTTCAATGAAATAACTTCTTTACATGAAAAACAAGGAGGTAAACCTACACAAATTCAAAAAAGTTTCCTAAAAGACATACTAGACAATTTTGGAGCAGTTAATTTGGGAGCTTCAGGACCACTTTTTACTTGGATTAATAAAAAAAATCAAACAAGGAGAATTAGAAGAAGATTAGACAAGCTAATTATCGGTGCTGGGTGGATTTTAAATCATCCCACAACCAATGTCATAAACAATCCCATCACTGTTTCTGATAATAGCCCTTTACTATATACTTGAAACATTTTTGATAAATAAATTTCTTCCAAGACCTTTTAGATACATGGAAGCTTGGGACTGTGACCCCATGTGCAAGACTGTAGTAGAACAATCATGGACATTTTTTGTAGAAGGAAATGCACAGAGTAATGCGGCTAGTATCCTAAACAAAAAGTTAGCCATCACAACTGGAAGCAAATGGAAAATCTCCAACAACAACTGCAAATGGAAAATCTCCAACAACAACTGCAAGAATAAGAGTTGCATCAAGAGTTGATTTGGAGACAAAAATCACGATAAATTTGGCTGTAAAAGAGAGACAGGAATACAAGATATTTTTATCTTTCTTCTCTATTTAGAAGAAGACAAAATCATATTGTATCTTTACAAAACATTCCGGTTAGATGGCTACAAGAAAGAGATGAGATTGTTCAGCACTTTACCAATATGTTTTCAACTCAAAGAACTAATGATTTTTCAATTCTTGATAAATTATTCTACCCTTGTATTAGTCAACAATAGAATATGGAACTTTGCCAAATTCTAGACATTCAGGAGATTAAAAAAAGCATTATGGAGCATTGGTAATCTAAAAGCACTAGGTGTGAATAGTATGTCAGCTGTATTTTTTAAAAAATATTTGATGGTGGTACGAGGTGATATTATAGATTTTGTACATGAATTTTTTAGAGCAAGACTGATGAATAGAGAAATAAATGACACCTTAATAGTGCTTTTGAGAAAAAGGAATATGCCTCTAAACATTACGCATTACAGACCAATAACTTATGCTATATCACTTATAAAATTATTGCTTGGTTGGTTAACAGATTGAAACCGTTCTTAGATAAGATAATATCATCTTATCAAGTAGCCTTTATTCTCAATAGATTGATAGCTGAGAACATTGCTCAAGAAATCTTGCACACTAAGAATAAGAAAAAGGAAAAACGAGCTATGATGGGCATTAAAATAGGGGTATTTGTCTAAAATGGTCATATTTTTTACAATAGTTTGAAAAAGGGTTAAGATTGTTTTTAGTTAAAAAAATGACACATTTTAACCTTAAACTTGACAATATATATTTTAATCAATTTTATTTAAAAATAAATAAATAAATATATAAACTCTATTTTACAAAACATAATTATTATAAACATAAAAAATATTAACATTTTATAAATTTATAATTAATTTTAAATACATAAATCTCTTTTATTATATTATATATTAAAGTTTTATTTTAAAAAATAAAAATAAATTATTTTATAATAAAATAAATATAGATTTATATGGAAATGATACGCTAAGTATTTTGATAATTCATAAATAATATAATATATTATTATTATTATTATTATTAAATATATTTCATAAAAATTATAATTATAATATAAAAATAATATTCATAAAAATAATTAAATTATTAAAAAATCGAAAACCTCTATATCCAACTTTCTACAAGATATAAATACAAATATAGAACATTTTACGCAAACTTTGCGTCAAAATATTATCTAATATAATATTATTATAATTATTTTTATTATTAATATAATAAAATATATCTAATTAATTATATTTTAATATTTAAATAAAATTATTATTAATAAATATTTGTTATCTTAATAAAAATAAAAATTATAATAATATTAGAGATATGTGTTATAATGTAATCTATTTTTAATTTTTTAATCTTAAATAATTTATTTTTAAAAAAATATCAATAATTTTTCATAAAAATGGTTATAACTATTTAGTAAAGTTTTTAATAATTTAAAATTTTATAATTTATTATTATTATTTTAAATTATTTTATATTTTGATAAGTTATTTGTTATAAAAATTATATATTATTTATTAAAATTTAATAAATGGGGATATTTTATTTTTGGTTTTTTTAAGAAGAAAAAAAAATGTAAAGTTTAATTTTTTCAAGGAGAGAAAAAAAAAGTTGCTCAGGAGAAGGAAAAAAAAAGTGGCTGGGAAGAGTGGAGGAGAGAGAAAAATATATAATTACCGGCAAATTGTTCAATAAGTTTCAATTTGCCCTTTTTTAAAATAAAACCAATATATGCCCTTTTTTAAACTATTATAAAATATATGCCTTTTTTAGACAAATACCCTTAAAATAGATACGAGTAAGATATAAGATAAGATTGAATGAGAACTGATCATTTAAGTTGTTGTATAGTTCATTAGTGAGCAAATTCAAAAAGTCACACATTGATTAAGAATGAGCATGAGTGTTGTATTTTAGGCTATAAATAAAACTCTCTCATCCATTTCTAAAACATTCCGAAATTTGTAAATCTTCATCTTTTTTATAAGGGTAATTGATTAGATTAATTTTGCCTAATTAGTTTTAATTTTGGAGTTCATCTATTTAGAGATAATGTAAGTGATTAACAACGTTCGAGGACATAGGTAACATTTATACTAAACCTAGTTAAATTTATGTTATTTTTATTTATCTACTTTAATATTTGCTTTAATTTCTTTTAACATTATTTTTTCGGGCTAGTTTGAGTTCTATTCATTTAAATTATAATTGAATAGTAATTACTTAGAATAGGAAAAATATATCCGATTTTTTCAACAATTGGTATTAGAACTAAAAGTTTCTACCTAAGCATTTGTTTGTATTCTATTTGTTTGCTATTAGAGTATAGTTACTAGTTGTTATAATCTAAAGAAATGGCGGAAGAAAAGTCTTCCTAAAACAAAGGCCAACCATCCACATCAAGTAGAACAATGGTGATGAATGCAAGGTTCGAGGTAGAGAATTTTGATGGAAGCAGTCATTTCAACATGTGGCAAGGCGAAGTTCTAGATGCTCTATTTAATAAGGTCAAGTCATCGCCATTGAAGAAGAAAAACCAAATGGAGTAGATAAAGTCAAGTGGAAAAATATCAACGATTGGCATGTGGTACAATCTGTTCGTGTCTCTCAAGAGAACAAAAGTACACATTCATGAAGGAGACATTCGCAAGTAAGTCATGGAAGGTGTTGGAGAACAAGTTCGTGAAGAAGAACGGACATAATCGACTCTATTTGAAGAAGTTGTTTCGTTTTGAATACCTTCCAAGTATCACAATAAACAACCACATTATTACTTTTAATCGATTAGTAGTAGATTTGTTAAATATGGATGAAACTTTTAAAGATAAATATTTAGCCTTGATGTTGTTAGCCTCATTTCCTGATGAATTTGATCACCTTGTTACGAGCTTACTCATTGGGAACTCAGTGCAAGTAATACATCTATTCTATGCTAATGATGTACTTTTATTTAGTAGAGTTAATAATGATGAAGTTAACCAATTAATGCAAAATTTACAAAAGCATGGTGCTATCTCAAGATAGATGTCAAATTTAGAGAAATTTGGGCTTTTTTCCCTCAAAAAATGCTTCACGGAATTTAAAACAAAAATTTCTACTAATATAAGAATAGGGATTATTGTAACAAATATTACTTATTTAGGAAGTCCCATTTTCATTTAGAGAAAATTGCAAACTTAGCTTAAGGATGGCAAGTAAAATTCCTATCAAGTGTAGAAAAAACAACATTGATAAGATCAATCTTACAATATATCTTGATATATACTATAAGCAATTTCAAAGTATCAATCTATGTTTGTAAAGAAACTTATTTACTTATAAAGAGATTTTGGTGGAACCATGGTAATAATGAAATATATATGGCTCTAGATAGTTAGAAACAAATTTGCTTACCAAAAATCATGAAGAATTGGGATTTTGTCCATTTCATAATTTAAATTTGACAATGTTAGCCAAATTGGGATGAAATCTAACCATTAGTGCTGATAAAATATGGGTTAAATTATTTCTTCGTAAATATTGTCAAAATCGTATATTTTTGAAAGTTTTATCAAGGTAATAAGATTCTTACGTTTGGAAAGGAATTTGAGTACTATAAGCTTGACAAAAAAAGGCTAATGCTTTCAAATTAGAAATGGTGAAAACATTAATGTTTGGACTAATCCTTGGGTATTATATATTGTGGTACATAGAAGAAATCTATAATGAGATAAATGTATCAAAAGTAAAAAAAGGTATAAAAAAAGGAGGTTAGAATTAGAATATTATGGTGGAAACCTTTGATAAAAATGCCTTAAATGCTATTAGTAGACTTAGAAGTCCCAATCAAAACCTACAGGATGTATTGATTTAGGCCTTTGAAAAGACATGGATATTTTCAATCAAATTTACATATAAAATGATTGTTTTAACTGATTGTGAAAGTGAACGAGATCTAATTTGGAGGTCTTTATGGAGACTAAAAATCCATGAAAGATATAAAATGTTCTTATTGAAGGTAATAACTAACTCACTAACTGTTCGAGAAAATCTTAAAATATTTATGCTTAACATTGAGACTACATGCCATCTATGTAATTTTGAAGAGGAAAATATTAACCATTTAATGTCAAAGTGTAATATTTTTATGCTTTATGGGGTCTCTGAAAAAGAGATATCCTTATTTCAAGTTTTGTAAATGATAACTTCATGTCTTTTATCTTGTATTGGAACCACATGTTAATTTCATTTCGGATAAGCAACAAAGAAAGGAATTCACCATGGCTATTATATTGAATATGATTGCAATATGGAGAATGAGAAATGATATAATGTTTGGCAAAAAAAAATCCAAATTTTATCTCTAGATCAAGATGGTTGAAACAGGTATAATAGGATTTGGTGGTCTTACAAAATGATGAGATGAATAATTTATGGAATGATAAATTGGTAGATATATCTAATCAACCATAATAAATGAGGCCAAATCATGATTTTATCACTTTCAACACAGATGTAACATTTCAAAATCAAATTGCTTTAATTGGTATCATTGCTAGATATCATAATGATAACATGATGGGTGCTTTGGGAAAATTTCTATGAGTAAATTCAACGGAAGAAATTAATTCACTCATAGAAATTGAAGCAAGAGCTTTCACACTAGCAATTGGTTTAGCAAAAACGATTGGATTTCAAAAAAATCACAATTGAAAGTGATTATGCAAACATAGTTGTGATGTAAACCCTCTAAGCGAACAACCCTAAGAACTCACAAAACATAAGAAATAGGAACAATTGAATTGTTAAGAACGTGTTGAAAATGATCATATTAGAACTCTAAGGAAATAAAGTCTTTAAAATCTCAATCTTAAACGTCACAAATGATGATGACTCTTTTTGATAAGTCAAATTCAAGTATTCAATGAAAAACACAAGAAGATAAAACAAAAGCTTTATGAAATATATTTTTCATTAATGATATTTATTCTTCTAAATAACAAGGCTATTTCGTATTTTATACAATCCTTATGAAAAATGTCACTTCAAACCATAAAGAAAAAACCTTAGACAAAATGAGCGTAATCCATCTTAAAAAATAAAATACTAAAAAACTTATGATAAATAAGGCATAAAAAAGTCCATAATTTATTAAAATAAAAATTGATAAACATAAAAATTCTATAATTAATTAAAAAAAATATTTCTTAAATTAATTCATACAACTAATTTAATATTCTAAATCTATATCTCGTATAAAATCTCAAAGAATCTTTAAAATATTTATCAACGTAAACTTAACCAAAATCTCAATCTCTATTAAGTTGATTATACTAATCAGTAAGGATAATTTAACATCTTGGCAAGGCAAACCATTTTTAGATGAAATATGCTTAATCTTAATATGTTTACTTATCATCAAATATATGTATGATTATCGACAAAGTAACTATAATTTAATATTTATATTAATAAAAAAAATTCATTTAAAAAAAACGTAGGAAGACTTTTTTTTTCCTCCACGTAAAATAACAGAGGATTCTTAAAGGCTAAAAGTTGCCTTTTGATTTTTTTTTGAAAAATAAAATAAAAATGCTGGGTGCGTTTTGAAAATTCTACGAGTTTTTGTCCAAAATGGTCATTTCTCATATAATACTTTAAAAAAAGGAGTATTAATGTTATAGTTTAAAAAGAGGTAAAACTTGACTTGTAACTTGAGAATTAATTTTTGTGTAGGTTTTTTAACTTTTAATATTTTTAAATTTATTTACCAACTTGAATAATATAGTTTCATATCTATATAAATTGATAAAATAATTTAAAAATTAAATAATATAAATTAATAAATATATAAAAAATAGATTATAACAATATTAAATATATAGTATGTATAACAATAAATATTTATATATTTATGTGATTTTGTCTATAAAAAACATATCATATATAACAGTTTAGAAAATGGTTGAATTGTGTTTATTTAGGCAAAATTTAACCTTAAACTTGAAAACTTATTTTTTTTAAAAATTATTTTTAAAAAAAATAAAAAAAATCTCATTTTACAAAACATAATTATTATAAACATAAAAAATATTAATATCTTATAAATTTATAATTAATTTTAAATATAATATAATACATTATTATTATTAATAATAAATATAATTATAATTATATTTAATAAATAATTATGATATAAAAAATAATATTTATATATATCCAACTTTATATAAGATACAATACAAACATAGAACATTATATCGTAAATTTTGCGTGAAAATATTATCTAATATATTATTATTATTATTATTAATATAATAAAATATATAAAATATATTTAATTAATAATATTTTAATACTTAAATAAAATTATTATTAATAAATATTTATTATCTTAGTAATAATTAAAATTATAATAATATTAGAGATATGTGTTACAATGTAATTTATTTTTAATTTTTTTAATTTTAAATAATTTATTTTTTTAAAATGTTAATAATTATTGTAACTATTTAGTAAAGTTTTTAATAATTTAAAATTGTATAATTTATTATTATTATTTTATAACAAAATTTTGATAAATTATTTGTTATAAAAAATATATATTTTTATTATATAAATATAAATTATTTTTTAGTTATAATAAAAATAAATTATTATTTTATTTTTGGTTTTCTTTTAGAAAATAAGAAGAGAAAAAAAAGAAATGGAGTTGGGAATTAAGGAAGGAGAGAAAAGAAGGTAGTGGAATGGTGAGTTGGAAAAAAAAGGAAGAAAAGAGTGGAATGATAAGTTGGAAAAAAAAGGGAAGAAAGAGAACGTGAGTTGAAAAAAAAAATTTGCCCGGTAAATGGTTGAATAAGTTTTAATTTGATTATTTTTAAACTAAAATGCATTGAAATCTTTTTTTAAACCATGAAATAGAATATGTTTTTTATAGACAAAAACCCAAATTCTAGGTCGAAAATAAAATTCCTCTATTTCCATGAAAATCAAAGTCAAAGCATGAAAAATTGCAAGTGCCGAACATGACAATAGTTTTTTTTAATTATTATTATTTTCATCAATTAACATGATAATATTTGTTTCAAACAAAGTCACCATTTGCCAAATCTATTTGGTTGAAGGATCAACGTAGACTTTTTTCTTTAACGATGAACTATAAATCTTTAAAATTCAGGATATCTGATTAGAATTTTTTTAAAATATAAAAATATAGATATATATAAAATTAATATTATATAAATATTTAAGAATCAAGATATATTACTCTTGATTTTAAAGAATTTTAAAATTCATGAACTCTAATCTAAAAATGTACATTATTAGAATAAACCAATTATATTTAAGTTCGGAAGGAAGAATTATTCATCCCTTCTGCTCCAACCAAAATCATTTTTCAGATTATAAAATAAAAGTGTGAATTTTTAAAAAATCATATATATAATTTATTATTAATTGTTGATTTGTTGTCACTTTTATATTTTTATAAAATCAAAAAGCTAAGAATAATAGACCACGTATCAATAGCCCCTTGAACACTATCTATAGCGTATTTGTGCAAATTAAAGTACCTTTAAGTACTTATTTTTATAATTGAAAGGTTAATTTATGTATATAAAATATATTATTTAATTTTCATATAATTTTTTTATAAATAAAATAATTAATAATCATTTTTTATAAATAAAAAACTAAATAATACTTTTATTAAATAAAATCCAAAATATTTATCCCTATTTTTATTTATTTAATTAAAAGATATGTTTTCAACATATTTTGAAACGACTTTTTTTTAACTTGATAAGTACGTACATTATCTTAGGAATGTTTTTTTTTATCAAAATTATTTTAGCAGTTTGGCTAAATGGTTTCTAAATCATCTACGTAACAAATTAACAATAAAACAAATATATAAATTATTCTTCTAAATACTCGAGTCCACATCTTTTAACAAGGATACAAAGTTCTCACTAATAAGGGATTTTAAAGTGCACTAATTTTTAGTTAAGGTTTATATCTAAAATATCTAAAATAATTTATAAAAATATTTAAATTATTTACTTTATTATAATTAATCTATAAGATATACTTAACAATAAAACATATTCATCAAGATATATTATTAAAATTAAAATTATATCCACAATATATATATATACTGATAAAATTATATTCAAAATTATGTATATTTTTATCATTATCTATATGCTATGAATATAATTATAATAAATTAATTTTTTAGATATTTTTATAAATTATCTCATAATAGACATAAAACATGATTAACCATATTATATTATCACACATAATATAGAAAAATTATATAAAAAGACGTTAATAAAATTTATAATAATAAAATAATATTTTAATAATTTTAAATTAAGGTATTCAATATTAAACGAGTATGAAATTAAGAATTTTTTTCTTAAAAATTAATATATATTAAAAAAATTATTCCAAAAAAAATCTCCATTTATAATATCAAGAATTATAGTTAACATTAAGAAAAAAAATAAACTTAAAAATTAAAACAAATAAATTTTATTTATGTTGAGCTCGATGATGATTTGGAACATAAAATTTATCAATTATTAAATTAGATTCAATCTTTACAATAACTTGTATTACTATTGTAGAGGTTAAAAGGGTAAACATCAAATGATTTAATCTACCATTAAATAATATATTTGTAAATTTTCTATTTTAACTAGAAATTCACACAATTTAGATAAAAAATGTGCATTTTGAAAATCTAAATATTACATGACAATCATTTTATAGAATTTCAACTATCATTTTAAATCTTCAAGTTTTTTTTTGTGTAAAATCTTCAAGATAGTAATCTTTAACAAGATTATAGATATCATCAACATTGAAGAATTAGAAGTTTTTTTTTTGTCAGACTTAAAGAAGATATAAGAATAAGAAGTTTTATTGCTCCATCAGAAAATTTAGTGTCTATTTTCATATGCTAAAAATTAATTATTACATTAAATATGTCAACACAATAATGATGATCAAATGTAATGTGATTATCTTATGGGCATCAACGTCTAGTACCATCCATGTAGCAAGCATTCATATTTACGTATCAATGTTATGTTTTTCACAAAATGACAAAATACATTATAAAAAATATCTTACTTCTTGTATTAGATTTTTAATAATATTTTTTTACGACACTAATTTTAGTACAATTGGAATATCTTGAGCTTAATATTACAATGCTTGATACAAAATATCAATGATTTTTATGATTTTATCCATCAATATCAAAATAAATACAAATTTAAAACTTTTCATTACTGTAAAACATCCTTTAGTTTCTCCTCTTATATTACGGTTAGGTTTGTTTTGAATCATATTCTTAAGAACAGTAAAAGTATCATCAAAAATATCTTTTAACTTATTTAATGAAGTAAAATGTGAGCTCTACCTAGTCATTCCAAGCTGTTACAAAGTACGAATTTGATTAGCTCATGTACAAGCACATTCATTAGTTTAGATTATCGAACATATTTTAATTCAGAGTAACGTTTAGGTGAAAAACTAATAAGGTTTATTATTAAGTTCAACTTTTTAAAAAATAAATACACAACAAAGACATTTTTGGATGCTACAACCAAAGCTACATGTAATCTATGATAAAAATAATGAACATAATAAGTAAATCCATTTTAAATAATGCTTGCAATCCATGCCCCATGCATATAACTATTACCATCATATCTTTGACCTCTCACGTTCTCTATTTTAATTTTCTATCTAATAAGAACTTTGCATATCTCACTTCTAAATTTTTTAACAATTATGTCTTCAATTTAAATAATATATATATAAAAAACAAATATTTTATAATAAATTTATCACAATCAATTTGTTCCTTGTGAGATTCATCAGTTGCCTCATCTACAAGAATGTAAAATTTAGTATCTTCAACCTCCTTACATATTCTTTTTCTCACGTTATTGATAAGAATATTTAAAATTTCCTTTTGAAATTTTGGATAAATATATTTATCATTTATATAAACATTATCTAAGACAACTTATGCAATATTTTCATTCATTAATCCCATCAATTTTACTATTTCAATGAAGTTACTATAATTAGATGAAAAACTAGATTCATCATTCTCTCTAAATGTATAAGTCTTCAGTCGTAATAGATTCTCTAAACTTTGGTGTGAGCATTGTGAATTTAAAACTTTATCAATTTATATCGATGGATTTTTAAATTAATCAATTTTTTTCATATCCATTTGCGTTTTTGATTGATTTTTGATCATCTATTTTCTTATAGAATGAATAAATAATTATAGATGATTTAGAACTTTAATAAGATTTATCCATTATATCTTAGGATAAAAAGTATTTACTTTAAATTAAAGTATATAAATTAAAAATTATAAACTTAAATAGACCTAACAACAAATTAAGAAGATCTAAAATAACTAAAGAATTAATAAATAAGTCAGTCTAATCATTTTTAGCCATTACAAGTAAGCATATAAATTAAATTTAAAATTTCATATTCTAACTTAACATATAATTTTTTGTGTTTAAGTACTCATTTTCTTTCAGAATAGTTTATCATTAATTAATTAATCAAATTTATTAAATACTTAATGAGTTTTTTTCCTTTTCATTTAAATTTGTAATTAATTTTTATTTTAAATCATTTTTTTCCTTTGATATTTTTTTGGGTAACATAATAATAATTGTATGACTTATATGAATTAAAAAATTTAAAAGTTATAATTTTAAGAGTATGTATCACCCATGAATTAATTTGAATATAAACTTTGGTGTAAAATTATATGTATTTAATATTTTTAAATATGAATATATATGATTTTGTTAGTTTTGTTTAATGATTAACCCAAGTTTAGTGATTAATCCTAACTGGGTTGACCTCAACCCCTAATATGTTGTATTTTATGTCAATTATACCCTTCTCACATGTAAACATGTGTATTCATTATGTAATTGACACTTGTATAAGTAATGTGTTATAAATAGATAAATCTTCTATGAGATCTACACATTCAGCCAATTGTTTCAACTTTTCTCTAAGTTCTCTCTCTGAAATCAGGTCGAATCTTAACGTTTTGATGCCCACTGTAAGGCTCAAATTTTGAGATTGGACATAAGTTTTTGACCCCATATCGTTTAAAATTCATCCCGTTCCTTGAGAGAAACTTGGAAAACCAAATGTGTTCTACCCATGAATTATAAATACATGGTAGGAGCCCACACTGGAAGACAGTCGAGGTTGACTGATCGTGAAGCAATGGCAACACAATGAAACACCGCACCAGTTCTCAACAAAACCAGGGCAGAAGATATTGCCCATTATCAAGAATTTTTGCGACAACTACTCGAACTAAAAAAAGAGTTTGAGGAAACTAAGAGAGAAAATAGGTTGCTACACTCCTAGACAATGGAAAGGACCTCAGAAGACCAAACGACTGAGCTGACCAATAGAAACGTAGCTAAGCGCGGCCAACCTGAGCCCAAACAAGTTGAACATGAAAATTTGGGGAATCCTCTCTCTAGCTCATCGAGGCCTAGTGATGAACAATGGATCCAAGAAAGGAAAGGTTGGGAAGCGGGATTTCAAGCACTAGAAAAGACCAATAAGAGGTAAGACTAAACCTTGAAAGTAGCAAATGAAAGGCATAAGAAGGGCAAAACCCCTTATGATGTGGACAAATATTATGAGTAACTACACGTCTCCTATTTTATGATGCAATAGAGAATAATGAACCATCGGCCAAGTTCAATGCCCTTAAGTGCCATGACTATTTTGGGACAAAGGACCCGGTAACACATGTTCAACACTTTAAAACAACCATGGGTCCTATGAGTCTCACCCAGAGAAAGAGAAATACTAGGATGTGCAAGTTATTTGGTGCCACCCTTTATGAAGGTGCATAGAAATGGTTCAACAACTTGTCCCCCAATTCAGTAACCTCTTTCCCATAGTTTGCTAGGTTATTCATCACAAACTACACCTGCAATAAACCTTTGAGGAAGGAGTCTTACCATCTTTTCTCAAATATCTAAGGGATAGGGGAATCCACCGAAGAATATATGAAACAATTCAGGGCATTTAGATGAGGTCTATTAAAGAATTATGACCTATTCATAGAGCTAACAAAGACAGTACCACACACCTTAGAGGAAGCCTATGAGAGGCAAGAAAGTTGTCAACCTCAAGAGGGAGCTAATCTGATCAAAAGTCATCAAATTGATGTAGATGTAGTACTAGATAAAGAAAAAAGGAGGATGAGTCCAAATAGGGCACATCAAAATAACAAAATCAAATGTTTGACACCAAGTAATAGGCAGGTTGGACTATGAACAACAAATAAATAACCTTGGGGAAGGTCACTCTCCTCTTTCAAAGGTCCTCTCTTGAGAGTTGAACTAGGCCAAGATGTGAATAGAAGAAGGATGAGCCCAATGTTAGATAGCCACCAAAGATGAAATACCCCCTTAGAGACACGTCCAAGTGGTATGCCTTCTATAAGGATGTAGACCACAAAACAAAATAATGTAGACACTTGAAAAAAGAGATGAAAGAGTTGATAACTCGGAGGTATGCCAAAACCGACAAACTCGTCACGCAGTAGTAGAGAGTCACGTGATGGGCCCAACATTAGGACCATACATACCATACATAGAGGACCGGGGGTCATAGGATCTCTAATAATTCACGCGAAAGATTCACAAGTGAGCTACACAATGTCCCCAATGTATATGCCTTGGATAAAATGAGATCTCTTACATAAATCATTTTCAATGAGAAGGAAGAGACCTCGTGTCATCACGAGGACCCTTTAGTAATAACTCTGATAATCGAATCTTGTGATGTCTACTGGATAATGATTGACACTAGAAGTTCAGTATATCTCCTTTTTCTGACCACTTCCAAGACCTTAGGAGTAAAATATTCTGACATCATTAGCACAAAGCTCCCTTTTGTAAGATTCAACAACAGTACCATCTATGCAAAATGAATGTTGGTCTTGCTTGTCATGGCAAAAGGAGTAATAATAATGGCTAATTTTGTGATTATAGATGTTCCTACACATTACAACGCCATCTTGGGAAGGCCATAGATACATAAAATGAGGGCAGTCTCGTCCACCTTTCATTAGGTGATAAAATTCCCCATAGTTGAAGGTCCTAAAGAGATAAGGAGATATCAGGAGAAGGCCAGAAATTGTTATAATGCCACTATGAGATGAATCACCCCCAACTAGAAATCACCAAGGGGTCTCTCTCAAAAGAGACCAAGTAGTAAAGGCCTGGCAAGGTCTATCTACCTAAATAGAGTAAAGTACCTCCCGATGGGTGTTGAAGGCAAGAACCAACGCTTGAAAATGGGTGAGGATTTGACGACAAATGTTGAGAAGCAACTTTCACAGTTACTTAGAGCTAATGCAGATGTCTTCACGTGGTCTCCTATAGACATGCCAGAAATTAATTCAAAAGTCATAACACACCAACTGAACATCAACCTATAAGCTAGACCTATCTAGCAATGGAAAATAAAATTCCTCATGAAGAAGAATGAGTTAATCAAACACTATGTGGCTGATCCCAAAGAGGTTGGAGTAATCATGGAGGTTAATTATCCTTCATGGCTTTCAAATGTGGTATTGGTAAAGAAAGTGTGTGGGTCATCACGTATGTGTGTGGCCTTCACATATCTAAACAAGGCATGTCCCAAGGATTGCTTCCCTCTCCCAAGCATACATCAGCTAGTAGATGCCTCTTCTAGATTTGGGTTGATGAGTTTCTTGGACGTATACACCGGATACCACCAAATCAGAATGCACCCTTAGGATGAGGAAAAAACTTCTTTCATTACAAAGGAAGGAACATTCTACTACACAAGGATGCCATTTAGACTGAAAAACACAGGTGCTACACATCAATACCTCATTAACAAAATATTGGAAAAGCAACTAGGGAAGAATCTGGAATCATACGTAGATGATATGGTGGTGAAATCGACTGAACCTTAAACCACATCAAGGATTTACAGGAGATAATTTGAAGGTATGGCACCAGACTTAACCCAAAAAAATGCATCTTTGGTGTTCTTATAGGAAAATTTCTAGGGTATCTCATGTCAACAAGGGGGATTGAGGCCAATCTAGAAAAGATACAAGCGTTGGTGAACATGAAACCACCCACTAACCTCAGTGGAATACAATAGTTGAATAGAATAATAGTGGCACTGAACAGATTTATCTCCAAATGCACTTATAAGTGTATGCCTTTCTTCAAAATGTTAAGAAATAACACATCAGTCTTTTGGAACGAGGATTGCAACATAGCCTTTGAAGGAGTCAAGCAATACCTTAACAACCCACCTGTCTTGGTCAGCCTCTTCCCAAGAGAAATTCTTTATTTATATTTGGATGTGACACCCCAAACATGTAGTGTAGTGCTCTTAGCTGAAAGGAAAAAAAATTAGCACCTCATCTACTATGTTAGCCAAATCCTAATAGAGGCCCAAAGTAGATATTCTACCATTGATAAACTAGCCCTTGCTTTCAAGATTACTGAGCGAAAGCTCAGGAATTACTTTGGCTCACACACAGTTGTGGTACTCACCTCACCCACTTAAAAGTGTTAAGACAAGACTAGATATTGTAAAGGGACTGGCCCAGATAGTTGTAGAGCTAGGATAGTATGATGTTAAATACATGGATAGAACATCCATTAAAGGGTAGGCGGTGGTAGAGTTTGTGGCTGAACTCAACGATAAGCCTGAAGTCTTCACCAAGATAGAGTAAGAGGAGGTGTTTGGGATAGACCAACGGGAAACCTCGACCTGGTAGGTATTTGTGGATAGAGCGCACAACTTCAACAGTACAAGACTAAGGATGGTCATAATTGATCATGACAACAATTTCTTTGAATATGCAGTCAGACTTGATTTTCATACAACTAGCAATGTTACAGAGTATAAGGCTGCAATATTTGGTGCCATGATTGCAAAAAGCTAGGGGTAGAAAAAATCACCTTACATAGTGATTCTAGGCTAGTGTTCAATTAGTTTTTAGAGACATTTGGGGTGAGAGATCAAAAAATGAAGGGATACTTAGAGAGATTAAAGCAAGAATGCTCAAAATTATCACTATTCGAGATCAATAAAATAGCTCGAAATGAAAATGGTCATACTGATGCTCTAGCAACCTTGGCATTAGTAAGAGAGACCAAGCACAACAAAGTAGTATCAATAACGATTTTGGTAAAGGCATCTTTGGAGGAGGCCAAAAGAAAGGTCAGGTGCATGAATGCTCCCTCTATCACATGGTTCGCCTCAATCTATAATTTCTTGGAAAAGAGGAACTTATTAGAGGATCACAAGGCCACGAAAGAAGTCGAGGCCAAGGTAGGTCGTTACATGACTGAAGTAGGGAAACTATATCGAAAAACCCCACTCGACCCTGGCCTCTTATGTATAGCCAAGGAGGGATCTGAAAGATTGATGTTTGAAGCACATAAAGGATATTGTGGTTCACATTCTAGAGGTAGGAGATTATCACAACAGATTATGAGACAGAGTTATTATTGGCCCACCATGCTAGAAGACTACACCTAATACACTTAGAAATGCGATAAATGCTAAAGGTTTTCCCTACTGTCAAACACACCTCTGAATACCATGGTAGGGGTGGTAAGTCCTTGATTTTTGTACAAATGGGGACTTGATATAGTAGGAACCCTACCCTTAGGTATGGGTCAAAAGAAGTTTCTCCTTGTGGCCACTGATTATTTTTCAAAATAAATCGAAATAGAGCCCCTGGGTAGAATACGAGAGGAAGAAGTGATTCAATTTATATGAAAGCCCATAATTTTTCATTTCATCCTTCCTAAGGAGCTTGTCACATATAATGGGAGATAATTCACTAGCAGCAACATCAAAGCATTCACCCTTAAATACAATTTTCATTATTTAAAAAATACATATCTTTGATAATTATTAATATAAAGCTCGTCTTTCTCAAAAGGTTAAAAGCTCTTAAAATGCTTAGATATGTGACTAGTATCTAGATCATCAGTTTCTTCAATTAAGGGAAATAACTCGGCCTAAATCTCAATAATTTTCTTCTGTACGTAGGTTATGGGCTCAAGGTAAGTTGTCATCAACACGAGCAGCCCTCACTCCAACTCTTCAATAACCTCTATCACCATAAGAAAGACCCTTTCAGATTGCTTCATATAGAAACTCGTCCAATATGATTCTATATCTATAATCGTACCTATACTGAAAAAGGTCCTATTGTCTTAAGATTGAGTTTGGATTAAGTACTCTTTACAAGAAGTGAGCTCATACTTGGTCTCTTTTACATTACACTCAAGTTTAACCACTTCGGATTTGAGCTCCCTAACCTCATCCCTAAGCCTACAATTTTCAACACGTAAAGTTTAAACTGAGTGTCTACTGGTTCGATCAGAATCCATAAAACATGACCAAAAAGCTGAAGGAATTGACAAAAATTCCTAAGTATATGGATTAAACATATGTTCTCAACCTTTTTTTATAGGAGAGGAAGGCAACAAAAACAACAAAAAAGGAACAATCAATGACTTAAGTTGCCAAAAAAAAAGTGGGTAGGTCAACATTATAAATACACAATAAAATAGGCAAACTAATTTCCCATTAATAAGTAAAGTTGATTTTTTCACTTCACATTCTTACAAGTATGAGCTTGAGTCCACAAAAATAAAAGTGGCATCGAGCTTAGAAAAAAAATATTGGATCAAGTCACTAAAAACTCAATGCTACTCCACCCCTACCCCCGTGACATCTGAGTCATCCTCACCATCAGAAAAGTCTGAGCCTTCTACATTCTCCCCTTCCACAGAAGGTACCTACATATATGGTGGAGTGACCAGGATATCCATAATGTGGTAATAATACTCGCCCAGATCCTTCTGCTAGGCCTTCTTCTTAAAGGTTTCCAGGGCCAGTTTGTATGCCCTATCCCTATCCTTAACACGCTTAAGAGTCTCCTTAGAGCATCTAAGAGCCTCATTGACTTCAGTTAGGCATTAGGCATACTCATTCAGCTCGAAGGTAGCCCTTTTTAGCTCCTCCTCCTTATCAATTACCTCACCATCCCATTTAGTTACTCTCCCCATCAACGAGGTGTAAATTTAGCACGTAGACATATGACTCTACTTCTTCTACACTAGCTCATCTTTCGAAAAACCCATGCTACGAGCCTGATCAAATTCAAAGAGAAGCATTAACAGAAACAAACAAAGATCAAACCAATAAGTCTCGAGCTCACAATTTATATATACTAATTATCAAATAAATACAAAATATGAGATAACCCACTTGACTTATCTGGTAACAGATGTCTTCACCAGAGTCCATACCCTCGCAAATAGCATTAAGTTGTTTCTTACATGAGTCAGCAAAAAGGTGGCTCATATAATGATCGAGGTTCTCTGGTGCCAAACCTCCATTCAAGACTATTCTATCTGCATAGTAGTGAGATCATTAAGGATGACCTTCCCCTTCCTTGAATCCCTTACAAGATCCTCAGATTCTTTAGAACCCAAGTAAGGAGTTGGAGCCACGTGCTGTTCTCGCAAGGGTGATAAGGGCGGGAAAATATTCAGAGGCTCGGGGTTAAGGATAGACTCGTCGACCACCACCTTCTTCTTCTTCTTCTTTAGAGAAGAAGGGTAGCCTTCATGAAAAGATTTTCCCTTTTTCTTTCCCCTAGAATAACCCTCTCCAGGAGCCAAAGGTAAAACCGTTAGAGAGTTCTCCCCTATAAGTGCGACCTTACTCTTCATATGGGCAAAAAATTTAGCAGCGGTAAAATCCATGGGATCTGCAAAATAAGAGCAAGAGGACACCACATTAGTCATGTCGTTTCAGCAAAAACAAAGGAAAGGGAAAGGAAGTCATAAGACTAGTTCACTAACATCGGCCACCACCTTGAATTAACCCCCGAAATCTGTAAGAGGAGTTCTACGTTTAAGAGGAGCCCGAGAAGTAGCCTAAAGTTTATGGTTGATCCTTTGGAGAGGCTCTACAGCACCATACCTCAGCAACCCACACCCGATAAAGTGTGGGGTGTTCAATAAGGTCCTCAAGTTGACTTTTTCAGGAAGATAGTTTTGGATATCAACCAGCCTTTGGTTTGCGTTAAGACTCAAGGTCGTGATTAAGGAAGCCATATTCCTTATCATGACCTTAGTGTCATTTCAAATTCTCCTTATCAATCTAGTGTCACTTGTAAGAGATTTCCACCGACCTGAAGTATAGAAAAAATATTCTTTCCAATTTTTCTCGTTTTCAGGAAGTGACACGTTCATCCCTTGATCCTACTTTATCGACATATATACCCTTCTAGGATAGGTCTCATTAAACTCAGTCATCTTTAAATCCACTCTGAGTTCTTGATATATCAACATTAAGCAGAGTATATACCTCCACCTATTAGGCATCAATTTTCATGGCGAGAGCTACGTCCTAATCAAGAATCTCTTAATAAGAGGGTATAAGGGGAACCTTACCCTCACCACAAAGCCTTTTCATGAAAGATGGTCCAACCGGATGAAGGTTGATCATTATCACATGCCCCCTCTAGAGGAATCATGATACGAACCAAGGATGGGATGTTGTAGGTTTTTCTCAATCTCTCTTCATCCTGAGATACCAACCCATAAGTCTTAGACACATCTAACTAACCCTTGGTACGACCTGTGGGTTCCCTAGATCCTATATTCCTCGTTTTCTTCTTCTACGTCCTGGCCACTCAGATTTGAGTCTATGGCACGCTCAATCTAATGGTAGGAATGGTCTGAGAATGAGGAGTATAAGTAGAGGGCTAAGGTAGAAATCGACTCTCCTCACTAGAAGAGCCCGAGCTAGAAAATCCTGAGCCACCACTAGTACTAGAATATTAGGGGCTCTCATAAAAGCTCGAGCTGGAGCTCGAGGTCTCTTCTCTATGCATTCTGTAAAAGCTACAAAAACATAAAAACAAAAAGAAACCTGACGGGTAAGGTACGAGAAGAAAATGTTACCTAGGGTCGAGTTTGAAAATAAAAGAAAATGATCATTTAACCGACTTGAAAAGAAAATAGAAAATTGTTAAGTTCTTGAGGCTTGAACTCTAAAACCTGGAAGAGACAAAACTACAATTCGAGTTGAATCCTTACCATCGAACTGAAAACCTTTTACAAAATTAAGGTGATGCGACAAAGCGTTTTTCTTCACTATTTCTCAATTGCGTAGGTAATAATAATAAGTCTAAGCCCAAGCATCCTTTTATATAGAGGAACTTGGTTTCTCTTTCCAATCAACTGACACGTATTTATAAGGGGAGTTAAACGGTTTGTATTCCATGCCCGGTAATTACTCTTCCATCTCATACCAGAGCTTAAGTTAAAAGAGTATAGGGACTAGATGTTTGGATGTTCGAACCATCCCAATGCCCGACCTATGTGAGCTACTCAAGCCAAGTTACCAACCCAAGATGGAAGGTGAAGCACCCCTGATCGGTGCAAAACTACGATACTGCTACAAGTGTACAGTATCGTAGTTTTATAATAAAATGATAAATAGAGTATCGTCCTCAGAGATTGATAACTTACTTTTGACAAATATAAAAATTATGTTAATCTCAATTTTATCTACAAAATTCACTCAAGTTGTTGTAATTAAAATTTAAAATAAAATTAATTTAAAAAAAAAAAGAACAAAAGAAAATAAAGATATAATTCAAAGATCAAATTAATTAGAACTTTTTTTAGAAAATCGATTTCATCTAATCTCTAACTATATTTTACTTATTTAGTTAATTGAATTTATTTTTCTCTATTTGTTAACAAAGCAATCTATTTTCGCCTTAATTTTGGATGGATGTCCTCTCCCTCTTTCTGCGTTTCTACTTTTCTTTTGTTATTCTCGCTACGACTATTATGCTTTTCATTTTCTATTTGTGGCCGTCCGAATTGAAAAAAAAACAACAAAGGGGCGCTGGAGCTGATGAACGCTGATATACTAATATATATATATATATATATATATATATATATGTATAAAGCTATTCAACCTAGCCAAAAAGAATCAATGCTAATATATATATTTGCATAAATAAGAGTGGTATGCTTTTGATATAAAAATAAAGTTTTATTTCTTTTTTTCATCGTTTATATATATATAATATATATCTCCTCATCCTTATCCATTTTTCTGTCTATATATATATCCTTTGCACAGTTTCTTATATATATATTAATTTAAAATTCAATTTAAATAAAATTTAATTTAAATTTTAGAGTCCTTAAATGATATGTTTCTGAAATTTTGGATCTTCATTATTTTTAAATCTGTAATAAAATTTAAATAATAAAAATTAATTCTAAAATAAATAAAAATTAAATAAAATTATACTAAAATTTAAGTTGAGAAGTGATAAATTATATCAAATTATGTTAGATTAAGTCATTAAACACCCCTAACCTTAAAACTTTGTTTGTCTTAAAAAAACAATTGTAGATAATATCAACAAGACCTCACAGAGTACTACTATCACTTACCAAGCCATGATTTGAATTTAGATTTTATCACTAATAACTTACTCTTTTTACATCAAAGATAGCAAAAAAATCAATCAAAATTCAATAATTTATGTCAAGTAAGAGTTAAGCATTTACTTCAACCTAAAACTAAGTCCTTGAGTGTGTGTGAAATAGTCAATTTAACTTCAAACCAACAGCAAATTCAGATAAAAGTAGAACAACTAAAATTAGAAATTTTTTCTCAAAACTTAACTCTATAAGTCCAATTTTCAAAAATCATCTTCACTAATGTAATCAAATACCAAAATCAAAGATCAAAAGGTCTTTAATCATGGTTGTAATGAGAGGCCATAGAGTGAGGGTTGAGAAATAAATGGATATGGAAAATCAAAGCAAACTAGGAAAATACTTGGTAGAAAGAAATAATAAAAAGAATATCCACAGAAGTGACACTATAGTTCTTTCTCGACAATATACTTATACTAATGACAATATTGTTTTCATACTCAATAAATGGAGTACTCTTTTTTTTCTTTCTTTTTTTCACCTTGATACTCAATAAGTGGAGTGCTTTTTTTTATACCTTTTCTCTTCTTCTTCTTTTTTCGTGTGGTTGCCTTGACACTCATAGTCTTTACTAATTTGAACCATTTTTATCCTTTTTTGATTCTTGCTTTTCACTTTCTTTCTTTCCTTTTTTATCAACTAGAGAAAACATAATGTGAATTATTTAATTTGAACTAAATTTCTCTTTAAATGCAAATTTCCACCAAAGTATTTTATTAAAATTTAAGGTAAGTTTATGGTTTTTCAGGCTTAGAGTGGGAATGATTTATGTAGTTAAAAGAACAAATAAGGTTTATGTAAAATAAGACTCAAGGGAGTTGACTATGGGAATACACCATGCAATGATGGTGCGATAATTAGGACAGTTAGGAAAGCTTTTTGGTTGTGAAAAAAAATTGCCTAGATCATTCTCTAATATTTGGTATTAATTAGGATTTCGCCACAAGGATCCATCAACGAATTCTAGAGCAAAACAAGATTGAACTTTCCTAACTCAGTTAATTCAACTCATTCTCTTCATAGAAAAAATAGAGTAGAGAAAAAATTACTATGTGCTCAATTATTTTCAAAGTCAGATTTAAATCAAAGTACCCACAAAATTCTAATTAACATAATAGCATATTTTGAATAAAATTCTCGAACCTATCCTCAATCACAAATTTCATAGTCATAGTGAATTCAATCATACTTAAATACATGCTTGATAAAAGAATTCAACAACTCAAGACTATAAAAATTGACACCCCCAAACTTAAATTAAACAATGTCCTCTTTGTAAATTTAAAAGTAAGACAGATTGAAGAAATGAAAGAAACTTCCCTGGTTTTATGGTGGATCCGCATTAGTTTGTAATTTTCAGCTTTTTATTCCTATAAAATAAATCAGCATCAAAATCCAAATTATTAAGATAGTAATAAAAAATAAAATAAAATAACAAAATAAAGTTTTATGCGCTGCCTCCCATAAGCGTTTTTTTATAGTCTACAGCCAGACTTTTCAATCTTCATCAATCAAGATTTCGAAAAGGAATAAATGCATAATTTATCTCCACTTGTTCACCATAATAGTGCTTTAATCTATGATCGTTAACTCTGAATATATTCCATGTCTTGTTCTTCAAGTCTATTGCTCCAAAAGTGGAAAATTTGTAAATTGTATAAGAATTTGTCCATCTTGATCTTAACTTACTCGGGAAGAGTTTTAGTCGTGAATTGAAAAGCAAAACCTGTTGTCCTGGAGCAAACTCACACCTAAAAATCTATTTGTCATGCCACTTCTTTGTGCACTATTTGTAGATATTTTCATTTTCATAAGCATCGTTCCAAAACTCATCCATCTCATTCAATTGAAGAAATCGTTTTGATGTCGCAACAATCACTTGGAAAGGTGTAATCATCACCCAAGGATGCATAGCAAAGATGATCAGAAAATTTATTTAACTGTGGAGTTGTAGTTTGTTGCGCTTTTTCTATAGAGATGACAGAATCTGTCTTTGCAACCATTGGCTTTAACCTCTCCACTTCTGTGCTAAATGATGTACCCTACTACAATGATCGTTCTAGGTGATCAGTTGGTATATCTTCTTGAAAAGCTTCTACTTCAAAATTTTCAATGATATCTACTCGAAAGCATGTGCTTGGATATTCTATAAATCTCATGGCTTCGTAGATGTTGAATGTAACCTCTTCCTTGTTCACTCTTAATGTTAACTCACCCTTTTGGACATCCATTAAATCCCTTCCCGTAGCCAAGAATGGTCGGTCAAAATCAGCAGTAAAAATAAATTTATCCACCTTGACCAATACATCTTCTATGATTCCACATGGATACTTGATAGATCGGTCTGCTAATTGTAAATAAATTGTTGTTTGTTTCATCTCTCCAAGTCCTAATTTCCTATAAATAGAAAGTGACATAAGATTAATGCTAGCACTAAGATCACATAAAACTTTCTCAAAAAATGAATTTCCAATAGTGCAAGGCAAAGTGAAAATCCCTAGATCTTTTAACTTTTGAGGCAGTTTCTTTTAAAGAATGGCACTACATTCTTCCAAAAGCTTCACTGTTTTGAACTCCTCAAACCTTCGCTTCTTGGAAATGATGTCCTTCAGAAATTTGACATAATTTGGCATCTGTTCCAAGGCATCTACAAAAGGAATATTTATGTGAATTTTCTTAAAGATATCAAAAAACTTAGAAAATTGCTAATCTAATTTTTGTTTTTGAAATCCTTGAGGATAAGGAAGTGGAGTAGAGAGAATATGAGGATTGTTAGGAAATGAAATTGATGGAGGCATATCATCCTCTCTTAGTGTATCATCAACAATCTCCTTTTTTTCTACTTTATGATTGCTTTGGCCATTGTTTGGAGTTGTAGGGGTGGAATCAGTTTCCTTTGATGGTGACCTTTCAATTTCTCTTTCATTCCTAAGTGTAATGGCATTGCATTGTTCCTTTGGATTCACTTCTGTATTGCTAGGAAAATTTCCTCTTTATTGAGCATTGACGGTTGTGGCTAGTTGTCCAATTTACACTTCAAGATTTGTCATAGTGGCTCTTATATTGTTAAAATGAGTCTAAATGTTATTCATCCGTGAATCATTCTTTTTAAACCTTGCTTTGGTCTCCTCAACAAAAGAAACCATGGCATCCTCAAGTGACATATTCTTTTCGTTTGGTTAACTATTAAACCCTGGAGGAAGTTGCAGCACATTCTTTATGTTTCCATAAGACAAATTTTCATGATTTCGAAGCCCTGGATGGTAGTAATTTGGCATAGGATCACCACGATAATTATAGTTTCGATTGTTGATGTATTGAACCTGCTTTTGACTCGATTCATTCATCGAAACTGTCATACTTGAAGTTGCAACATATTCTGCACTTTGTGGTATTCTTTGGGTTATCAAGGCAGAAATCTGATGAGATAGAGAATCTACTTGAGCTAAAAGGGTAGCAAATGGCTCCAATTCATGAATCTCGATAACTTTCTTAGCCATAGATCTTCCTGTTGACCATTGATAGTTGTTTGAGGTCATTTCTTCCAAAAGAGAAGTAGTACCTTCAGGTGTTTTTGACATCAAAGTTCTACCAAAAGCAGCATCAACTATGGTTCTAGTTTTCCCATTTAACTCATTATAAAACATCTGAATTTGCAACCAATCTAGCAATCCATGTCGAGGGCAATGCTGAATCATATCTTTATATCTTTCTCATGCTTCATAAAGTGTCTCAAAATCATTTTGTCTAAATTGACCAATCTCACTCCAGAGTTGGGTTGTTTTTGCAGGTAGAAAGAATTTAGCAAGAAACTTTTCTACCATGTCCTGCCAATTAGTGATGCTTTCTGGTTGTAAAGATTGTAGCCAACCTCTGGCTTTGTCCCTCAATAAAAAAGGAAACAATCTTAGTCTAATGTTGTCTTCAGTAACACTATTCATCTTTATAGTGTCACAGATATCTAAGAACATCGTTAAATGAATATTGGGGTCATTAAGTGGTGATCTGTTAAATTGAGCTTGTTGCACCATGCTGATCAATGCAGGTTTGAGCTCAAAATTATTGACATTAATGGTTTTGCGTCTTACACCTGAGTAGTTATCATTCACAATTTAACTTACATAATCCATCAAGGTGCGTGACTGTGCATTCTGTTCTCCTTTAGTTATGACTAGTACTTTCTTCTTTGAAAAGTTCTTTCAATATCCGGATCAAAAAGAATAAAATTTCTAGTTTTAATACGGCGCATCCAACGTCAAAAACACCCATAGAAAAGAAAATAAAAATAAATATAATTTTAAATTAAAACCAAGATTACTTTGTATCGATATTGGTAAAAATAAGAAAAAAAATCAATTCCCGACAACGGTGTCAAAAACTTAATCGGTGTAAAATTATAAATGCACGATAACGTAGTTTTATAATAATGATAAATAGAGTATCATCCTTAAAAATTAATAACTTACTTTTGATAAATATTAAAATTATGTTAATTTTAATTTTATTTAAAAAATTTATTCAGTTTTTTATAATTAAAATTTAAAATAAAATTAATTTAAAGAAAGATTAAAAAAAATATTCAAAGATTAAATTAATTAAAAAAAAATTTTAAAATTGATTTTAGCTGATATTTTTTTATATTTTATTTATTTGATTAATTGAATTTAATTTGGTTAACAAAACAATCTTTCCTCTCTCTCTTTCTGCGTTTCTGCTTTTCTTTTGTTATTCTCGCGGCGGCTATTCTGCTTTTTATTTTTTATCTGTGGCCGTCCCTTTCCTCTTTTCTTTTTTTTTTTTTTTTTTTTGTTTTCTTCCCGCTGCTCTTCTTCCTCCTCTGCAGCTGTCGAATTGGAAAAAAAATAAAGCTATTCAACCCCAGCCAACGGAAATCAAAGCTAATATATATATTTGCGTAAATAAGAGTGGTATGCTTTTGATATAAAAATAAAGTTTTATTAATATATATATTAATACTATCTCTCATTTCTTCCTTTGGTCGTTTCTTTTCTTTTCTTATATATATATATATATATATATATATATCCTCGTCCTTATCCCTTTTTCTATCTATATATATTCTTTGCACAGTTTCTTATATATATATATATATATATTTAAAATTTAATTTAAATAAAACTTAATTTAAATTTAAAATTTTATTTTTAAAATTTTGAATCTTCGTTATCTTTAAAAATAATAAAATTTAAATAATAAAAATTAAATCTAAAATCAATAAAAATTAAATAAAATTATACAAAAATTTAAAATTAAGAAGCGATAAATTATACAAATTATCAATCTTAAATGATCTAATAAGTCAATTTAAACTCAATGATCAACCCGAATTTAGTGATCAATACGAACTTGATCGAACTCAACTCCTTACATGTTATAATTTTTGTTAATTATATTTTTTTAAAATATAAACATATATATTTATTATATAATTGATACTTATATAAATAATATGATTTAAATAGATAAATATATGTTAAGATTCGTACGTTAATTCAATTATCTTCAAAAAAAAATTTAAATTTTTTAATCGAATGTTAACAGTTAAGAATTACTAAGTTATTGTTTAGAGATTAAGAATTATGAAGCCTTATCCCATGGATAGCCTTACATAGGAGTAAAGGAAACAGCGAGGCACCATACAAACAAGAAAGAGCAGAGCACCAGATTAACAGTGGCCCAGAGTAACATAGAAACATGCGGTAGATTATTGATTTGAATTTATTTATAATGTTATAATCCCAATAAATTATTGAGATTTACAAAAATAATAATTATTAATTATTTAAAAAAGAAAGAAGAAGACTAACCTACAAACTATAACTTGAGTTTGGATTTGAGTTTAGGTGGTGTTTAATGTAAAATAATAAAATAAATTTTTTTAATAATAAATATATATAAATTTAATCAATAAAATAATATTATTTTTATATTTATAAATTTTAAAAGATATTATTTTTATTATTTTTTTTATATTTTTTTGACATGTGTACACCATCAAGTCTTGGTTTTTTTAATTTAAGTTGTATGTTATGTTATTTAAATTGTATTATGTATATATAATTTATATTTATTTGTATTTATATAATTTTGATTTACTAAAATGTTTCCGAGCAATATGTTAGTCTATTATACTACCAATTTATATTTTACTCTAAGAAATAAAACAAAACTCGACTAGAAATTGAGTAACTTTTTTTCTTTGAATTTGTGAAAGAAAAAAAATTTAATGCAATACAAAATTATTATAAATAATAAAATCGGGTTAGATTATATATATATTTTTAATATAGTATTTGGTTAGAGTGTAAACTTGAATGTATAATAGAAAATGATGTTTGCATTAATATTTTTATTTTTGTTTATTTATGTTTTGTAATTGAATTTATATTTTAACACAATTTCGATAAAATCAACGCAACATACGATGATACAAACCTTCCTCTTTTATGCCGAAGACTTGAGGAACGAAAGGACATCAAGTCACCCAAGTCACATCTCCCCCCTCTTTTATAATAAATAAATAGTCTCCATCAGTTTAAAGTTTGAAATACTACTTTTCTAACCGCTTTCCTTTTTTTAAACTCAGTTATTGAACCGGCGTAGACTCACTTGACTCGCCTCCTTCAAAACCTCCAAAAGCAGGATGATATGATACAAATAAAGTCGAAAAGTTCAAAGCAACATTAAAGCAATCGATTTAGCAACTCAGTAAGCGTAGACTCTGCATCACCGAGTCAAAAGTCCATGACTTCGGAAGATAAACGAATCGAAGACGAGTTATCGTATCCCATTCTGCTATCAGAGCGAGTTCGCTCGGCGGTTGATGAAGCGAAATTGTTCAGGCTTGAGTGTTCCGAAGTGGCCAAACAAGTTGATCGAATTTGCCAAATTCTTCGAATCGTTTTCCGGTTAGCCACCCTTACACAGTCGTTGTACGAGCGTCCGATCAGGCGAATAGTCGCTGAGCTTTCAAAGAATTTAGAGCGTGCTTTAACCCTAGTTCGCAAGTGCAAGCGAAAGAGTGTCTTACGACGTGTTCTTACCATCACTAGCTCTACCGATTTTAGGAAACTCTTTAATCTTCTGGAATCTTCCGTCGGAGACATGAAGTGGTTTCTCAGCATCAATGACACTGACAATGATGGTGGTATTGTACTTAGTCTTCCCCCAATTGCCAGTAATGATCCCATTGTTTCTTGGGTTTGGTCATTTATTGCTTCGATTCAAATGGGTCAACTTCCCGATCGTATAGAGGCGACCAACGAGCTCGCTTCTCTTGCTAAAGATAATGATAGAAACAAGAAAATTATTGTGGAAGAAGGTGGGATTCCTCCATTGTTGAAGCTCTTGAAGGAGAGCTCATCCCCCGAGGCTCAAATTGCAGCTGCTACGGCGCTTTACTATTTAGCAAATGATCAAGAAAGGGTTAGGACTATTGTGAATGAGGCTGGGATTCCGAACATTGTTCAGGTTCTTGGGGACTCGCCCATGAAAGCTCAGACTCGGGTTGCGAACTTGGTGGCTAGAATGGTAGAGCATGATCATAATGCACAAGTGGATTTTGCCCTGGAGAATGTGATTAGACCGTTGGTGACGTTGTTGTCCTTTGAGAATATTTTGAATGACCCAAAGCTCCATCCAGGTAAGCAAAACATTTATTCTATTCTTCAGGTTAATAAGGAGATAGCAAAAAAATCTGTAGGTGGTAGTTCAAATGGTGTTAGCAATCGTAGTTATATGAACTCAACATCACATTCGAATTTGTATTCTTATTCGTACATGGAGGGTAGTAGTCGAGGAAGTCAATGTAGGAAAGAGAGGGAGAATGAGAAGCCTGAGATAAAGCTTCAGCTTCAAATAAGTTGTGCAGAAGCTCTGTGGATGCTTGCTAAAGGCAGTGTGTCAAATAGTCAGAGGATAACAGAGACAAAAGGTCTTCTTTGTTTGGCTAAGTTGGTTGAGGAGGAGGTAGGAGAGTTGCAGTTCAATTGTTTGATGACTATTATGGAAATTACTGCTGCAGCTGAATCCAATGCCGACCTTCGACGTGCGGCATTTAAGACTAACTCATCCGCTCCTAAGGCTGTTGTTGATCAGCTCTTAAGAGTAATTGAAGAGGTTGACAGCTCAACATTGAAAATCCCTGCCTTAAAATCTATTGGTTCACTGGCTAGAACATTTCCAGCAAGAGAGACCCGAGTTATTTCTCCACTGGTGGCTCATCTTGGCCACCGAGACATGGATGTGGCCATGGAAGCTGCAGTTTCACTTGGAAAGTTTGCTTGTCCAGATAACTTTCTTCATATCGAACATTCGAAGACAATAACCGAATTCAATGGTATTTCGTCTTTGTTGAGACTGCTAAGAGGCAATGAGAAGTCACAGTTTCATGGATTGGTTCTCCTATGCTACCTTGCCTTACATGCTTCCAATAGTGATGCTGTGGAAAAAGCTAGAGTTTTGACTGCCCTAGAAGGGGTTAACCACACTGTAATTGCCCAATGGCCTGAATTGAAGGAATTGGTGTCGAGGGCAGTGTATCACCTTAATTTATATCAAAGAGGAGCTCATTCTCAAAGGCTATCATTGCTATATGTGCCTTGAATACAATTTCTGTAAGTTTATACAATATTTTTAAGGGGCGTTGTTCTCCTGTCCAATAGCTGGATGACTTTTATACTTAATACTCAGAAGAAAACAAGTCTATAGAAGTATACATAGTTTTTTTTTTATAAAGAAATACATGAGTAAATTACATTGGATTGTCCTCTGGATAAGAGCAACTGTTGATAATTTGTTTTTCGATTGGATGATTTAGCACCTTGTCAGCATTCTCACTTAGTAGCAGATATTCTGTTTATATGAGAATGTGATTCAACTTTTCCTACGTTTTGTTCATCCTCTTTTTCCTTCTTTGCTTGCACTTTTTTCTAATGCTGGTATGTAAACCCTAAACCCTAAATTACTGATGTATTGCTGCATTGTATCACGGTGACTATTCAGATTTCAAGAGTTTTTTCAGAGCAGGCATCTCACTTTCTTTGCCCACATGTGGTTCTGCTGGTGTTTTCATACTTTCAT
This sequence comes from Hippophae gyantsensis, assembly GCA_030763125.1. NCBI lineage: Eukaryota > Viridiplantae > Streptophyta > Magnoliopsida > Rosales > Elaeagnaceae > Hippophae > Hippophae gyantsensis. The sequence goes on along the minus strand of CM061039.1, from coordinate 18,992,664 downwards.
TTTCTTTTCAATATGCAGGACTGTCTTTTTGATTTTTTATGGTTCTACTTAAAAAGAGTTATCTTATCTCATCTCATATCTCATTTATTGTCTCTAATGAGTTTATGGTTTCATTTCATTTAAATACCTTCTTATATCATTTAGATTATAACTTTAAAAATATGTTGTCTTTGTTAAATTTACATTATAAATTATCATTTTTCATATTTTTTATTATTTTTGTATTTTTACTTGTCTTATTTAGGTTTATTAAAAACAAATGAGATATCTCAATTAGTATCATTTCATTAATATTTAATCTCATTAAAAATTAAGTGAAATAAGATAAGATATGTTTTAAAAATTAATGAATTATCTCATAAATTTCTTTACTATTTCATTTAATTTACACATTTATTTTTAGTTTTTTTTTTTTTGCTAAGTGGGTTATTCTTGAGGATTCAAAAGTGTAATATTTTAGTTATTGGATTAATTAACGTTGTAATATTATATGTATTTGATTAATCACTCGGTTCATCGAATAAGTTTGATAAAACAAAAAAAAAACTCACAATTTGAATCCAATTTATATAATTTTATTATTTTAAAAATTTTAATACATTATTTTACATTAAATACTCTCCAATTAGATGCTGATTAAGTTAAACTATGAACATTTAGACGAAAAAATATCATTCATACCCTTGATGTTTATCTTTTTTTTTTTTATCATTGTCCTTAACTTTTGAAACAATCTCTAATAATATAGAGATAAAATGTATTATCATAAATAACACTCGCCGGTAAAGACATTAAGTTGTTTATTCATTATCTCTCATATATTTTTTATTTTCTATTAGATTATTGAAATATCCTTTAAAAATAATGATAAAGTAAATATGTTTACTTATTTATTAATTTTTTTATGATTAAAAAATAAAAATCCACCCTAAATAAAAAAAATACAAAAATAAAAAATAATCAAATGTTCTTAATTTATTTCCTTACTCATATTTCTTCATCTTTCTCCTAAGTTAATTTTTTTTTACACATTTTTTGAAATTTTGTCTATTATTTATTGATTATAAAACTAATTAACTAATTAGTTAAATTCATAAAGAATATTTTTTAAAGTTTTTCAACATTGTCTTAAAAAAAATTAATTTTGTAAGTCTTATTGTACTTTGTATATGTGTGTTCGCTTTTTGTGTACAAAATACGATGTTTGTTTATTTTTACTCAATGTTTTTTCTTCATCTATATAAGGTTGGTTATTATAGATTAGTAATGCACACATGTACATAGTTAGGTATACTTTATATGTGAGGATGTTTACACACACCACAGAATTGATTTTTGTAATGTGAATGTTAGGTTGAGTGTTGTGGACGTCGTTGCTTGTGTTTTTGTTTCGCTTGGGGTGTAGGTATGAGTGGAAATAATTTGGCATTTTTGGAAGCGAAAAAATATCTTCTTTTAGCATCTGGCCACCACCATGGAGAGGTCTATGGCGAGGTGGCCGATCGATTTCTATAAATACCCTCCACTTTTCTCTTTTCTTTATCCATTGATTTTAGTACCAAAACTTTGTCAAAATTCACATTGAGAATTATATTTGTTTCTTAAATAATTTTGGAGTGTATACATTTGAATGTGAGTTAATTATTGAGTTTAGTAATCAAATTGAAGATTGTGTACGTATGAGGTTTGACTGTGTCTCCCATACATGATTTGACGTTTTATGATGGACTGTGTATCCTTCAAGGTTGTGGGTAGTCACACTTATTATTATTGATCAATGGTTACCAATCACACCATATTATGTGGTGTTGGCTACAAAGGAGAGGAGGGTTTTCATGTAAAACTAGGTCATTGTAGAAGTAGCAACCAAAAGGAATAATAGGCAATTCGAGTAGAAGTCCCAAATGATAGAGGTAACAGTGGTTTTATATCTTTCAGAGTTATAATTTTTTTATTGATTAGTGAATTCTTTATTGCTAAGTGATTACCTTAAGCAACTCGAGGATGTTACAACATACATAAGGTCTTTATATGGGTTTACCTCATTATATCGCTTGTTATACATGATCTACCATTGTGCTAATATAATTTGAGTTTAAGGTGTATATGTTACAACATACTAAAAGCGTAAACTTTGATTAGAAAATTTTTATATTCTTACTTACTTTATGCTGAATATATTTAATATATATTGTTCAAAGTTATCTACTTTTCTGATATTACATTATTTGTGCTTCTAATGTGTTGTCTGGTTTATTGTTTACTATATTATTGTTTACTTAAGGAGTTTGTATCTCCTTAACTTAATTGTGTAGCATGTCGCGGACTCTTTCAATTGGTATCAGAGTTGATGCACCCATTTAGGGCTTAAATGCTCTGATGTTGATTCTTTTAACTCGCATTCTAAGGTGCACTTTCTCTTTGATGGATTCAAGAGAATGAGGTAACATAGGTATGCCTCCACTTTTTAATGGGATAAATTATGTTTATTGAAAATCTCAAATGAGGGCCTTCTTGTGGTCTCTTGTAGATCATGTTTTGTTTCTGGTTGAAAATGACTGGATGTATACAACCAAAACCCTCCCTGATAATATTGTGATTCTTAAACCAATTATTGAATAGACTAAAGATGAAAGTAAGGAATCTAAATGGAATAGAAAAAGACTTTATGGAATCACCAGGGCTGTTACTTCAAATGAATATCAAAGAATTCAAAGGTGTACCTCTTCAAAACAAGCATGGGACATTCTTGAGATTACCCATAAAGGTACTTTTGTTGTAAAAAGATCCAAAATTTTGAAGTTAGAAAGAGAATTTGAACTCTGTATCATGTAAGAAGATGAAACCTTTAACAAATTCTATGAATGTTTTTCTAACATTATCAATTGTTCCTATAACTTGGTAATTAGCAAAGAAAATCATCGCTATCCTACCCTATCAATTTCATGCCACTACCGTGCTTAAATCCATGTACAAGGTTGGTGAGCTTACTGTTAATGAGTTAGTTGGTGATCTACAAGTCTTCAAACTTCATCACATGTTGCCCAGATAAGATCAATTTTGTGTTGAGAAAGGAAAGAGCTTAGCTCTCAAAACCACCAAGGGTAATGGTCCTAGTGAAGAAGCTAAAGTCACTACTGTTTGTGATGGTCCATGACCCTACTCGCGAAAACAGAGTTGGACATATATCCAATTGAATTAGATAGTTATCTAACTAGCCAAAATTTAGTCAATTGGTAATCCTACTCGTAGGAGCCGAATTAGACACATATCCAACTAAATTGAACATATGTCTAACTAGTCATATCTTGACGGACGATGACTTACTCGTTAGAATTGAATTGGACACATGTCCAACTAAATCTAAAGTCTGATCGACCGATGATCCTAATCGTCAGAATAAAGTTGGACACATATTCAATAGACAGTTATCCAATTAATCAGATTTTAATTGAATGATTATCATATTCACCTGAGTTAAATTAAAAACATGACCAACTAACCATATTTTAATCAACATATGACTCCAATTATCAGTTAATATGTATTTAAATAATTGATTATACATATTTTCTCTACATTAATTCATATATTTGTTTGAACAATATTCTAACTCCATTATATAAAATTAGATACATATCTTTAAAATAAGATATTTAATTTTTAATTTAATATATATATAATTTTATTAGGTCGTAAAATTATATGTTTATTAAAAGTATAATAAGAATAATAATAAACTTACAAATTAGGATAGAATCTACAATTAAAAAAAGTGATAGGAAATCATATCAACTTATTTCTCATTTTTTTAAATAAATTTTAAGAATATTAATTCATGTAATTTATCAAAGTCATACTTTTGAAAATGAGGTTTCATCACGTGTATATTTTTGGAGAGTTGCCTTATTATTAAGTTGATTGTGTATGAGTAATCTATTCATTTTTATGTTCTATTTAACATATTTTGAGGAGCATTCAAAAGAAGAAGAAACGAAAAAGGTTTAGGAATGTATAAATCCTGTAATTCTTTATAGGGTATAATTTAGTTTTGTAACTTTTATGTTATACTCCTATAATTCAATAACTTTCTAAAAGCTCAGAAAAAACACACACAACAAAAAAAGGTAAATGCCAAATATTACCAAATATGATCACATGTCGGACACTTAGATAAATTTTTGAAAAGTATTATGGAATTGCACTATTTTTAATTAAAAATGATTTTTTAATTAGGTGAAGAAAATGAATATCAAATCAATTTCCTACACCTTCCAGGTTCCAACTGCATCCATGAAGTTCATAATCTCTACATTGCGAAACACTTTGACTGGAAGCTCATCTACATAATGGAACTCGATCACTAAAAATCTAAATCTAAACGACAGGAAATAAAAGATGCAAGAGTTAAAAGAGACGAAACCAAACCTCTGATTCCAAAAGGAAAGCTTCGCCACTGCAAAGGGCAAATTATTTTGATACTGTAAAAAACTCTGATTCCAACATGTTAAAAAATCATTTTTAATTAAAAATATTACAATCCCAATAATACCCTTAAAAAATCTAACATGTTCCTTACATGTGACTACATTTTCACAATATTTGACATTTTAACTATTTTTTGAACTTTTAGAGAGTTATTGGACTCTTAAGTATATAACCTAAAAGTTATAATGTACCTTATGAAAAATTACATGATTCGTAGAGACCCCTAAACCCCAAAAAAAAAAAGACAAAAAAGACTTTAAGAAGATGCAATGCTGGTAGATACAACCTGTTGTTTAGCTTTGAAATCATCTTGTTAGCCTTCTTTTTCTAATTGTTTTGCGGCGGGACTTGAACTAGAGAAGTAAGAATAGATCTAAAGCCTTTAAGAACTATGTAGGTTAACATTCAATACAATGTGATAATAATGAACTGATTAGCATATCATTAATAAATCACATTCTTGTTTGCACTTGATTTGAGCATAACACACAACCTTTTTCACAATTGCGAAATGAATTCAACACATGACTTCTGTTCTTTAAATCCCCAACCACAACCCAAAAAAAACAAAATTGTTTTCTCAAGATCAAGTCCTATGGAAGTTTCAATAAAAAAAAATTAAAAAGTAAAAGTTCCAAGTTTTTCTCATTCATAGGAGAAACTAGAAAGCATAACCTATTTACCAGTAAAGAGCAGCTTGTCATGACCTTAAATTTTTAATAGCGATCGTGCGGCACTTAGCACGTTCCGTTGCACTAAGCCTGCCTTTTCCGAATGAATTCTCCAAAGAGATTAGCAAGAGAGTTTGCAAATAATGCTTTGTATTGCTCTAGAGAGAGTTTATGTTACAATTTTCCCAAGATGAATGCAAATGAAGACCAAGTGGTCTATTTATAGTGTGGCTCTAAGCTTAAGAGTATGCCACCACTTTCTAGAGTCTTCCTAGTCTAGAATGTACAAGGGTGTTCTAGATTTATGTACAATGTGCCATAAGGCTCTAGGACCTTCTAGCCAACTCTAGAGTCTTCTAGGTTTGTCTAGCTCCTTCATGCACGTTCTGGGATGTTCCGCAAGCTTCCAGCGGCTTCCACATCCTTCCCGAACCATCCAGCACGTTCTAGAATATTCCAGCCCATTCTAGCACTCTCTAGCGTGCTCTAGAACATTCTAGGGTCTTCAAGCTTGAGTTGAGTCCATCCAACTCTAGCTCTTTCTAGACATCTCTAGGCCACTCTAGAACCTTCTCATGTAGAAAAGTCTAGGTCCTTTAGGCAAGCACCATTTATTTTGGATTTCGCGGGGCAATCTGAGCGGGACGTGACACCCTCCCCCACTCAAGTTCGCGACGCCCTCGTCGCGCCTTCAAGCTTGAACCTCTCGATGTCATCTTTGAATTGCCACAAAGAATCTTCAGGTTCCCAGCTTGTCTCTACATCCGGAGCGTTCTTCCATTTGACCAAGTATTCTCGATAACTTGGTACACCTCTACGCCGGATCAAGCGATCCGCCAAGATTGAGTCCACTTCCTTGTCAAAGGAGGTTACCACTGCGGTAGGCGCCCTCTTGGATTCCCCTCGACTCATATCTTCCTTGTCTCCATGATAAGGTTTTAGCATGCTTACATGAAAAACAGGATATATTTTAAGCTTCGGAGGGAGTTGCAGCTTGTACGACACCTTACCGACTTGTTTAAGGACTGGAAATGGTCCCTCATATTTCCGCACCAACCCCTTATGAACCTTCCGCAAGCTCTTGAACTGTTGGGGCAATAGTTTAACCAGGACCAAATCTCCTTCCTGAAACTCCACCATTCTCCTCTTCTTGTCAGCCTATTTCTTCATCTTTTTAGACGCCTTGTTCAGATAAGCTCGGGCCGACTCTGCCTGTTCATGCCATGCCTTGGCAAATTTGAAGGCAGCAGGACTCTTCCCTTCATAACTCGTGGCCAAGGCATGAGGAGTCATGGGTTGCTGTCCCATGACGATCTCAAATGGACTCTTCGAGGTAGACTCGCTCTGTTGTAAGTTATAAGAGAATTGGGCTACATCCAACAACTTCGCCCAATCATGTTGGTTGGTACTAACAAAGTGCCTAAGATATAACTTCAGCAACGCGTTGGCACGCTCTGTTTGCCCATCACTTTGGGGATGAAAACTGGTAGAGAAATTCAAGTCTGATCCCAGTAGCTTGAATAGTTCAGTCCAAAATTTCCCCGTGAATCGTGGATCTCGATCACTCACGATATTAGATGGGATTCCCCAATGCTTCACAACATTCCTGAGGAATAACCGTGCCGTCTCATCTGCTGTGCAGTCCGTTGAGGCAGGTATGAATGTCGTGTACTTGCTGAAGCGGTCTATGACGACAATGATGCTGCCAAAGCCCTCTGATTTTGGCAGGCAGGTAATGAAATCCATTGAGACACTTTCCCACGGTCTCTCTGGAATAGGCAGCAGTTCTAGCAAACCTCCGGGAGCATGTTGCTCAATCTTGTCCTGTTGGCACACAAGACAAGTTTTTACATAAGCTTCAACATCGTCCTGAAGTTGAGGCCAATAGTAGATAGACTTGATCAAAGCAAGGGTGCGCCTCATTCCTGGGTGTCCAGCCCATAACGAATCATAGCACTCCTTGATAAGCTCTTTCCTTAAGCTCCCCCATTTTGGCACGAAGATTCGATTCTGCTTGGCATAGAGTAGTCCGTCACTCAGCCGAAATCGTCTCGTCTTTCCTTCCTTGATGAGGGCAAAAAGGTTTTGAGCAAGGGTATCATACTTCAACCCTTCTTTGATCCTTTCCAGCAAAGGACTACTTGGCCTACTCAAGGCTGCTAATTCCGCCTTACGACTCAGCGCATCAGCCACCACATTGGCTTTACCAGGCTTGTACTCCAACCTATAATCAAACTCCGCCAAGAAATCTTGCCACCGAGCTTGCTTGGGACTCAACTTCTTTTGAGTCTGGAAGTAGCTTGTTGCAACATTGTCTGTCATGATAACAAAATGAGAACCCAATAAGTAGTGTCGCCACACCCTTAGGCAATGAATGATAGCTGTCATTTCTTTTTCTTGCACTGTGTAGCGGCGTTCAGTGTCATTCAGCTTGCGGCTCTCATAAGCTATCGGACGCCCTTCCTGCATCAATACTCCACCAATGGCAAAGTCTGAAGCATCTGTGTGCAGCTCGTATGTCTTGGAGGGGTCTGGAAGACAAAGCACCGGTTCTTCACTAACGACCTTCTTTAAGTCTTCAAATGAGGCTTGGCATTCACTTGTCCATTCCCAAGCCTTGTTCTTTTTGAGAAGGTTAGTGAGTGGGGCTGCTCTCGCCGAGTAGGACTTGATAAACCTTCTGTAATAGTTCACCAGTCCAAGGAAAGATCTTAACTCGGAAACCTTGGCAGGAGGTTCCCATTCTTGGATGGTTTTCACCTTAGCTCCATCCATCATCAATTTCCCATCCTTTATACTATGCCCCAAGAACATCACCTCATCTTGGGCAAAGGAACATTTCTCCTTCTTGACGTATAGCTCGTTTTCCCTTAGGACCTCAAACACCTTCTTCAAATGTTCTAAATGTTCTTCCAAAGTCCGACTATATATCACAATGTCGTCAAGATATACTACCACGAACCGATCAAGGTAGGGATGGAAAATCTTGTTCATAAGAGTGCAAAAGGTGGTAGGTGCATTAGTAAGACCGAATGGCATGACAAGGAACTCATAGGCACCATACCTGGTTACACATGTAGTCTTGGGCTCATCCCCTTTGGCTATGCGTACCTGGTAATAACCCGACCGCAAGTCCAGTTTTGTGAAGTATCTAGCATTCCCTAACTGATCGAACAAATCGGCAATAAGAGGGATAGGATACTTGTTCTTGACTGTGATCTTATTTAGAGCCCGATAGTCAATGCACATCCGCAGCGAGCCATCCTTCTTCCTTTGAAAGAGAACTGGGGCACCAAATGGGGCTTTAGAGGGCCTTATGAAGCCAGCATCCAGCAATTCATCGAGTTGCTTCCGCAATTCTGCCAACTCTGAGTTCGCCATTCGATATGGGCTCATTGCTGGTGGCCTGGTGCCAGGTTCCAATTCTATTTCATGGTCTACCTCCCTCCTTGGAGGTAACCGTTTGGGTAATGCTTCCGGCATTACATCCTTGAACTTGTTTAGGACAGCTTGCACTTCCGTCGGCAAGCTTGGCTTTGGTGACGCCTCTTCATCATCGTATTCCTTTAGGATGGCCAAGTAACTCTCTTCATCCCTCTTCAACCCCTTCTTGAATTGAAGCGCCGAGAGAGCTTGGGTAGTAAGTCTAGTGGTCCTCTCCGTCGGTACCACACATGCCTTCGCACCATCCATGATGCACATAGAGTTTGAACATGGCACCAAGAAAGCTCTTACCTGGTCCAAGAACTCCATGCCGAATACAACCGAGAAGTCGTCCATAGGCGCCACTGACAAATCCACTTGGCCAGTCCAAGCACCAAGACTGACCTTAACTCCTCGAGCGACTCCATGTAATGGCAGTGCTGCTGAGTTAACTACTTTGAGAGAACCCTCTCCATTGACAACCTTCAGGCCGAGTCTCTTTGCTTCTTCCACTAAAACAAAGTTGTGCGATGCACCTGTGTCGACCAATGCTTTGGCGACTTTCCCATTGATGGTGGCATCCACGTACATCAAACCTTTAGGGGTCTTTGGGGCGCTCTGCAATGCACCAAGTAGGCGCAAAGAACCCATCTTTGCACCTTCGTCCGACTCGCCTCCATCCTGCTCATGAGTGGAAGCAACTAAGGCACTCAAGGCCTTCCTCTTTGGACATTCGCGTGCCCAATGCGGTCCGTCGCATATGAAGCACGTCACACGGGGCTTTGAGGCATACCAATCCTCCTTCTCCTTCCCCTTGTCTCGTGGCTTGAATGAGGAGCTATCTTTGTGGTTCTTAGGTCCCTGACTTTTACCATGGCTTCCCCCACTCTTTCCTCCAACAAACTTCTTATCTGTGGCTTTGGAGCTCTCTTTGTTTGTGGAGTAGTCAATAAAGCTTTCTGCTGTTGCGATGGCCGAAGACAAGTCTTGGACACCACGTCGCTTGAGCTCAAGGTTAGCCCATGATTGAAGCCCATCCATGAACAAGAATAGGGCATCCTTGTCGGATGTGTCAGGAACTTGTGCCGGGGTTGTGAACTCCTTCACGTAGTCCCTTATACTACCCGTTTGCTTTAACCGTCGCAATCGTCCTCTAGCTTCCTCTTCAGCATTTACGGGGAAGAACTGCATTTTGAACTCCCTTTTGAAGTCATCAAAGGTATCAATTGTGCAAACCCCTCGTTGCACATCTCCATGCCTCCGTCTCCACCACAACATCGCAGTGTCGGATAAATACATGGCTGTAGTTCGGATCTTACTGGCATGGTCCGTTATGCCAGTAGCCTCAAAGTATTGTTCAAGCCCCCATAGGAAGTTCTCAACTTCCCTAGCGTTCCTAACGCCATTGAAGGTCTTGGGCTTGGGAACATCTACCCTCTTAGCCTCAATGACGGTGGCTGTGCTAGTTCTCGCGGCCATAGCCCGCTTACATAGAGCTAGATCGCCACTCATGTCCTCCACTCTAAGCAAAACATTAGCAAGTTCTCTTTGGACAAGATCTCTTACCTTGGCAAGTTCAGTTTTTAGCCCATCAATCTCTTGCCTTAGTCCACCGTCTAGCTCATTGAGGGACATCTTAACCGCTGCATGGATCTCCACATCCTCGGCCTCCAAGCCATTGCAACGTTCTTCTAAGTTGTCCACCCGGTCGAACAGCTCCCCTAAGTTGTCCTGCGCACTCCCAACTCGTGCCTCCAAGCTAGAAAGCATGTCTTTTGACTTGGCTCGAGATTCCTTCGATGGTTTTCGAACTTCCTCACGTCCACGTTCCATAGGTGGAACATCAACGCTTGGTGTAGATGGAGCAACGTTCTTCATTATGCCAAAGGTAGAAATGCTTCAATCGAAAGCTCCGATACCAAACTGTCACGACCTTAAATTTTCAATAGCGATCGTGCGGCACTTAGCACGTTCCGTTGCACTAAGCCTGCCTTTCCCGAACGAATTCTCCAAAGAGATTAGCAAGAGAGTTTGCAAAGAATGTTTTGTATTGCTCTAGAGAGAGTTTATGTTACAATTTTCCCAAGATGAATGCAAATGAAGACCAAGTGGTCTATTTATAGTGTGGCTCTAAGCTTAAGAGCATGCCACCACTTTCTAGAGTCTTCCTAGTCTAGAATGTACAAGGGTGTTCTAGATTTATGTACAATGTGCCTAGGGCTGTTCATCGGATCGAAACCGCTGATTTTACTGTCATCCGATCCGATCCGACCATCCGCTCGGATTGAAACATCCTAATCCACATCCGATCCGATCATTTCTTACATCCGCTCAATCCGATCCGTAAATTAGTCGGATGACATCCGATCAATCCGATCAATCCGATCGATCCGACCAATAAATTTAATTAACTCTATTTTTTTGTATTTTTAAATAAATTTTTTAAATTTTTACATAAATCATAACATAAAATTATTTAACTTAAAAAAAACATTAAAAAATTAAATAAATATATATTAATTATATATATATATATATATTAAATTTAATAAATATATATTAATTAAATATATATATAATTAATTTCGGTCGGATCGGATCGGATGAATCGCAGTGAAATCCGCCATCCGATCCGCACTTAACGGATGGAAAAAATCTTCATCCGATCCGACCATCGGATTGGATCGGATCGGATGAAAAATCAACGGATCGGATCGGATTGATCGGATGATTGGATTTTTTGTACACCCCTAAATGTGCCATAAGGCTCTAGGACCTTCTAGCCAACTCTAGAGTCTTCTAGGTTTGTCTAGCTCTTTCATGCACGTTCTGGGATGTTCCGCAAGTTTCCAGCGGCTTCCACATCTTTCCCGAACCATCCAGCACGTTCTAGAATATTCCAACCCATTCTAGCACTCTTCAGCGTGCTCTAGAACATTCTAGGGTCTTCAAGCTTGAGTTGAGTCCATCCAACTCTAGCTCTTTCTAGACATCTCTAGGCCACTCTAGAACCTTCTCATGTAGAAAAGTCTAGGTTCTTTAGGCAAGCACCATTTATTTTGAATTTCGCGGGGCAATCTGAGCGGGACGTGACAAGCTGCTCGGTTAACCTGTTCACAGAATCATATGCATCCAACATCTAATCCGTAAGCCGCTTACAACAATTTAAATATCCGAAAGGAGAAAAAAGGAAAAACTGATTCCTCTGCAAAAATGACTATCTTCTCCACAAAATTAGCTTTTGGGATGTGGTTTCACCTCAATAACCGCTTATCTCTAATATGCATTATACTCCACAGATTAAAATGCAGCCAAGGAGAGAAATATATTGGGAAATTACAAAAAAAAAACCTTAAACTTATAACAAAAATAACATCAAATAATATTCAATTAATTAAATGAAATTTAACACGAAACAAATCTAAATGACCCAATGGCATTCAAAAATAAATGTATCAATTGTTTTTTAATAGTAAAAATATATGAATTTTTTATAAGAATACTATTTTTATAACTACAATTACTAAGAATCTTATTTTTGTTTTTTTTTCCAAAAACTGTTTTCAACCATATTATAAAGGAGAACAGATAAAGGAATATTACAAAACTGTTCATCACGGAATGAAGTCGAAAGAGTCCACGGAAGAATGAAAGGAAAGCATCAGTTTAACATCACGCTTCTAAAAACATATTTGATGCTATAGAGCAGAGCTCCCAATAAATCTCTAAGACTATTTGCTTAAATGTTGTAATATACTGAATTTATGCTCTCATCACCTCCGTTGCGGTTGAATATAAACTTGCTAATAGAAGCTAAATCTCCAGAAAAATCACATGAGAATTATCATTTTCAACATCCCAACAAATTGCTTTAAGGAATATGAGAACTCCAGCCTGAAAAGTTGGCTGAGATAAGATAAAACGGGTAACCAGTTTCAGCTACGAGCCTTCATTTCAAAACAAGGTCCCAGTGAGTAGCTCCACCTCCTTGTTTGCAGCATCTGAAGTCTTAAAAACACAACTTTCGTGACTGAAAGTTACCCCGAGAGGTAAGATGTAAAATAGATCTCAGCGAGCTGAAGACCAATTGTTGGCAAGATGCATGGCACGATCACGGGAGGCTTCTGGCAGTTGTTGAATAATCACATCCTTGGGATGGACTGCAGCTCTTTCACCACCACGAATAGCAAGTTCCAGGTATACTACCGCTTTCACCATTTCTCCTTCCTGCCCAACAATCAAAACACCTCAATCAGCCTCAGGTACCTACGACCTTGACAATTCAAATAGTTATACAAAGTGTTCTTTATCCATAAACAAAAACAGTTTTACTTCACAGTTCACACCTCGTTAAAAACCCGAGTACTATTCACATTTCTTGATTCCAACTTCCTCATCCCAAAAGAGAAGAAAATAAAAGAAAATCCTCACTGATTGTAATTATTATACTTACTGAGAAGAGGGTAACCCCATACTCAAATTGAGCCTTAGCATGATCACGATCAGCTGCCCGCTTCATCCATTTTCTTGCTTGTCGATGATTTGGCACTAAGCCTTCCCCACTTGAGTAGCACAGAGAAATATTGTACATAGCACGCACATATCCACCTTCTGCAGCCTTTAGGTACCATCTAGCCTGCTCGAACAAAAATCTTATCAGAAGCAGGTAATGCCAGACAATCTACATATATGCATACAATGGTGGACTACAAAGCAGTATTATGGTCAGTTGCAAAATAAAAAGTAGAATTCTAGTCATTCAAAACAAGTTTGATGCAGATATTTTCTAATACGCAAATTTCAAAAAACAATTTCATTCATTTGCATCAACTCTGGCGATAATACTACAAACATAGTAAAATAATACTGTCTTTAATTAATGAAAAAGTTCAGAAGAAAACCGGTACCAAACGATATAAATTATATTTCATACCGCCTCATGCATATCTTGATCCAATCCAAGACCTCGATGCAGACAGAGTGCTAGTTGATACTGGGCACGAACATGGCTAGCCTCGGCAGCCAGATACAGCCACCTCGCAGCCTCCTTTGCATTAGGGTGTTCAGCTGCACAGATAATATTCTTGTAAGAAAAAGACTGCAAAAACGATAAGTGAGATTAGTCATTGTCAAAGTCTCTACTTCAGCATAAGCCCACAAAAAACAACAGAATAACAGCATAAACATATATACCAAAACACGCATGCAGTTTCCTCACAATTTATCAATTCTAACTATCAACTAGCACGTGCTAAACTCCAATTGCAATCTATTACTATGAAATATTCCAAACATGTAATATTTTTTAGATTTCCAAAACAATAGATCAACAAATACACTATTTATAATCGAAATTGAAGTCCAATCAAAGGGGAATAAGCCCTAAGCAGTAAGCACAAACCTTGCAAATAAGAAACAGCTAAATTGAACTGCCCAGCAGAATCTCCAAGAACCGCAGCTTTCTTATACAAATCAATGGCCTTTTCCTTCTCACCCATCTCCCAATAAACCAAACCAGCATCAACCATAGACAGGGTTGAACCTCGAGCCACTCCTTTCATGAACGAGTACAAAGCCTTTTCTAAATTGGGTCGAATTCCATCTTTTCCGTGCTTGAATTTCTTTCCCCATTTCAAGAACATCATAGCCTCTCTCAACGGCTTCAAAGCCTCACACCAAGACTGGCACACCAACGACGCCGCTTTGAGATTTGGAAGGGTGAAGGAAGCAGCAATTTTCGTCAATATGTCATAAGGAAGCATCGAGAAATCGTGAATTTCCGATGATTTTGGGCGTATTCGGATTTGAGACGCATACAATGTTGGTGAGTACAACGTTCTGATCGGAAAATTCTCAGTCCGGTGTTTCCTTGTTCGTTCTTCGTCCTTCTCATCACCGACTTTAGAAAAAGGAAGTGATGCGAAAGCACAGCCGTTGGATCTATTAGGCCATGTCCTTTGCTCCATCGCTGTTAGTCTTTTACCTCTGAGACAATCTTAAAGCAAAGGAGGAGGAGAAAGAAATTGTGTGACACAAAGTTCGTTCAGTTATAATCCGAAAATGGCAGACAATTTAAAGAAAGTCGGTTGTTCTATTTGGTCAATAATTCATTATTAATTAGGAGCCACCTCAATCATGACATATGAAGGCCCAGTCCATTATAATAATATAGGATATATATGGACAAAATTCATCTGTTACTAAACGCATTTTACTTATTGGAGACGATTTGATGATCTTTTGTCTGACCTCATCAAAATTTGGAAAATTTATTCTGAAAAGTTCTATGAGTTGTAGTGTGAGGTTTGAAATATTAAGTGTTAAATTTAATAGATATATGGATGATGATATTGTTATTTTTGAGAAAATATTTATTAAAATTTTATATTCTAATACAATTATAAATTTTTTAATTAATTTTCAAAATATTAAAACAATCTATTATTTATTTTTTAAATTATTTGTTACTTAATTTTATGTACACTTTACACCCGTAATTTTTATATTTTATTATGTGTTATAATAATTTTAAAAGTTAAAAAAAATAACATGTAAAAATAGATATTAATTATATCTTTCTAACATTCATGGTATATAATTATAAAAATATTTTATATTTATTTTGATAAATAAATTAAAATTTTATAGAATAAACAGTAAAAATATTTAAAATAATTATTTATATTAATATATTTTGTGTTTAATAAAACTAGATAAAAATATTTGATAGTAAGTTAGTTAAATAAATAAATACAATTAATCATAAAATACATTATTATCGATATTATTCGATATTTTATCAATAATATTTATATTATTAATTGATATTTCTTTGATATTCATATTCTCTCTACATTGATATTTTATCATATTATTATAAATGAAAATTTATCTAAAATGTCTCTAGAGTTTAACATTTTTTTACTTATATCTTTGATGTTTATAAAAAATGTTATAATACCCTTAGATTTTATGGTTAATTGATGAACAAGATCATCATTCATACTTATCCTTCAAATGTTTTTGTTTTATATTTATAAAACTCTTACAAGTGTACGAATCATTTTATAGAAAATGACAAGTATAGTCTCAAGGTCGATTTAAGGAAAGAATATATGTGGTTTTAATTTATTTTTCAAACTTTTAAAAACGAAATTAAATCATAAACATCTTCTCACGATATTTTTGTTTTTGTGTTTTCTAATCTAATAACAAAAAAATAAACATAGATGTAGATTCAATAAACAATAATGTAAATTTTTATCATTTATAACAGTGGAGTATTTAAGGATATAATAATTAAATTAATTATATTTGCTCATATTGTTTAGGTTATTAAAGATATATATTGATATTTGTTGATTTTCTCTTTTTGGTATGAAAATATCCTTAGGCGGGGTCTAAATTATTTTGTTTAATTTAACTAATATTCTTAGTCGGAGCCTATTAATTAATTAAATATTAAATTTTAATTTTATTTATAAGAAAATAGCAAACCATCTAATCACAGCTTTGGTAGAGTTAGTTAATTAGACTTTATTCAAGATGTTCAAATTAAACCTAACAATTTAATTATCTGAGTACTAACTTTCAAGTTTTAAAATCATTATTGAAAATATATTGTCAATACATTTTCGAATAATAATTCTTATAAAAAATTTTGAAATAGAGCTTCACTCTAACTATTGGGCGATTATACCAACAAATAAAAGAGAACTACTCTAAATCAGACTGGATAATTAAACCTTAAAATCTAATTTTTAGATTTAAGTTTGTAATGAAAAATATATGTTATTTCTCTCTAACATCCTTAAAATAAAATCTTGAATAAAAACAAAATCAATTTATTTTATAAAAATATTTTATCTACTTAATATTTCACAAGCATAACAACGTTATTATTATATTATATTTACAAATAGCCAGTCATGTTAAATTTAATCACATACAAATTAAACATAATATATAAGAATAAAATATAAAATATAACTGTAAAGAATTTATTTTAAAATTATACCTCAAAATAATCCTTATATAACTTTGATGCTAATTTTGTTGTTGAAAAACCTCCAAACAAATTTATATTTTCGTTTATTGAATCAAAAACTAAAAATCTATAAAAACATAACTAGTTCTTCTCAAAAAGATAAGAACTTTAAAAATAAAAACTAAAAAAAAAACTTTCTAAATGGAGAAAGCGAGAGATAGAAAGAGTTGAGAAAATTGTGTGTTTTACAATGGGAGAGAGAGTCCTTTTATAGGTGAAAAAAAGGTCAAAAAAGGTGAGAAAATATTTCAAAATTTGAATTTAGACACTTTTGGACTGGTTGGCATGCATATGGGGCGTGAGAATTACGATAGACATGTGCTGGTGCTCCCGGGATATGGTGCGAGCGTGTACTAGTGCGGTGAAAATTGGTGCGATGTATGCTAGGCATATGTCGACCACGTGTGAGCGTGTGCGTGGGGGACTCGGTGCGTGACAGGTGGTTGTGCGCATAATTTTGGCATTGTTGACATTTTTGACTCATTTTGTCCAATCTTTCCATCTTTTTGACTATTCCTCACTTCTTTTATCAATATATTTGTAATGTATTTCATCTAGTATTTTTCTTCGAGTCTTTAAGTTATTTTTAAACAAAATACCTGAAAAACAATAAATATACCAGTAATTTCAAAAAAACAAATTAATATAAAAATATGAAAAAATCTTACAAATGTAAACCTATTTAATCAATTAAATTACATTAAATCATGGTAATTTTAGTATTTTTTTAAGCACTCGTCACAACCCCAACTAACTTTTTGTTAGTCTCTTAGCAAGAGAAGCGATAAAAACTAAAAATTAAATTATCCTAAATCACTTCCGTGGATTGACCTGGTTACATTTAACGTGTGTAATAAGCCTTTAAACCCCTATGTTTCCCTAGTGGACGAGTTTAAGTATTGGTCTTGACTTCTTCGTTTTAAGGGTCTTTGTTTCTATATACAATTTAGATTGAGTAACCGGTCTACCCATTTCAAATTCCTACATAAATTAAATAAATTTGTAAACCATGACATCAACTTTAATTTGAGAAAAATAAATTTAAAAATATTTATAAATCAACAACTTAATAATACCATTTTTTGTCTAACTTCAATATTTGATGACCTCCTAGTATGGTTAGGAAGAATATTATGCATTTGTATATTCTGATGTTCTTTTCCAATGATTTAAAATTTATCCATATGTCTATAATCCACGAAGTCTTTCCATACTTGGGGTTCAATCCAAGGGTGTTCTTCAGGGATTTTGTATAGTTCTTCTTCATTAAGTGGTTTCAAGTATGAAAAATACATAATTTCTGGCCAATTTAAAAGTTTTGTATTCCTTCCATGCCTTATTTGCAATCTTGTAACACTTGCTCTTCCAAGTATCAAAGACTTTAAAATGATTATGTAAAAACACATATTTTAGATGAGATATAATACAAAAAAGATATAATATATGTAATTAGTTATAAAACAAAAGAGACTTACATAAATAGTTTTTCATATCTTAAACTTTTAAGCATCGTCAACCTTAGTCCAATCATTTATATTGATTAGTATACTTGACTTCACAAGTCTACCAATAAAAGATTTCAATTGTTGGCTATTTTCTCCTAATGGATTACTAGTAGCATCAAATTAAACGGGTACTCTATCATCTGAGTTAAGTGAAGCATCAGGTACATTAGCTCAATCCCTTCTTTTCAAATGCTCCAATAGATGATTTGGATCTACAATCTTTGGTACCTTAGGACCCATGAAGTATCTGCAAACAATGATGAAATAGAAATTAATTGACAAAATTTATAACTCAAAATAATACCACTATAGATAAGGTGATACTTAATGTTGGGTGTTTTTCAACACACGAACTCGTGCAAGCATACACGGTCACAAGTAATAAAGATTTGTAAGTAAAGATCGATCCCACGAGGATTTGTTACTATAGTTTGTCGAGTACTAAAATTGTATCTCTCTGATTTTATCCAAAACAATCGTTGATTAATAAAAAAGTAACATAAGAAAATAAAAGAAATCTAGGATTGTAATTTTTCACCAAACTAATCCACTCAAATCATATTATTTTCTTTTGATTTATATTTTTTTAGTACATTTAATTTGTCAACCGAAAACTTCTTTTTTTATTATTCATACATCTCTCTCGAGCTCCGTATAAACACACCTCGTTAAATTAATTTACTATATCTCTATGAAAATTAAATTTACCGAGATTCATTACGTTCTAAGTTTTCAAATGGCCACACATACAATTAGGGTATATCTCTATCCTTCATCGTACATGTCATTCTATTTACGAGCAATACACACACAAATGCCTTTCTCAAGTTTATTCATGTGCCACGGATCGTTTTGATAAGATTCGTAAATAATCAAAAAGCATTAAGAACAAAATAGAACGAACAAATCGAACGTCTTATAAATCTATCAAAAATAATTAAAATCAAGTTTCATAAATTTCGATCAAATGCAACCCTAGAAAAATTAAATTACTTCATAGAATTAAAATAAAAATTATAACAACTACAGAAAAATAAGAAGAAGCAGAAATAAAATTAAAACATCTCAATATGAAAATATTTGGCACACGCAAAACACAACAAAAGCCAAAAATGGCTTCTGCGTGTTTTGCCGTCCAACACACAAACACAATAAAAATTACAAACTGAAAAAAAACAAAAACACTCTAAAAACTTTCGAAATTAAAACTAAAACTCTACTCCAAAAACTACTCCAACCAAACTTTTTTACAACTAAAAACTATCTCCTATTTATAGCAAAAAAAACACATCAATAAAATATTACATTTAAATCCACGCGGGGGGACAAAAAAGTGTGTCGAAAATAATAATTTAAACGCGTGGGGGACAAAAAATTGTATCGAAAATGGGATCGAGGGACGCTGCGCGTTTCTGTTTTAATTTTCTTCCACGCTGCCACGTGTCGCGATCTGATTCGCGAACACAATTAGTGGGACACGTGGCAGCATCTCATTCGTTGAGGCGAAACGGGCGCACGAAGACTTGTCGCACGGGATTGGGGCACGCGTAACGTTGCACAACGGCTATAACGCGTGTGAGATTCTGTGCTTTTGCGTTCACCGAAATGTGCCACGCGTCCGCTGATGATTCGTTCAAGGGAAAATTGGGACACGTGAAAGACTTTGATTGGCTGAGGGGAAGATTGCACGTGGTTCAGCCGCACAGAACAACGCCCTTTGGCAGACGTGTGACCGACACGTGGGTCCCACCGCACGCCGGCGGGCGCGGGGCCCACCGACACGCCGAGCCGCGTGAAAAATAGTGACCGCACCCACTCTCTTTGGTGGGTGTGCTAATGACGCGCAAATCCGGCCATTGCCTTTTCGATCGGACGGCCCACGTTGGCGCTTGGATGAGCGCGTGGCGTCTCTAGCTCGCAGAAAAATAAACTTTATTAATTCCATTTTTACCCACAAATATATTTCAAATTACATTTTAAACTTTCTTTAATTACAGTTAAGCCCTTTTCTAATTTTAAATTAAATTTTTAAACTTTTAATAATTAAAATGAAGCCCAAATTTAATTTAAATTATATTTTTAAAAATTGTAATTAAGAACTATATTATTTGAAATTATATTTGTGGACATAAATGTGGCATTAAGTACATTTTCGATACAAATTATTTACTTTTATTAAAATATATAAAAAACAGTAAATACTAATTTATTAATCGAAAATTAACTAAAAACATGAAGAACATAGCAATTATAATTAATAAAATAGGTGAAAATAACTATATAAAATACAGTTATCACTTAACCTCGTCAACATCATGAAATTTCTCATTTTTACATTTAACACATGGACATCAAATCATACTAATTTCATTATTACTATTTCTTCGAGTAAATTTCAATAAATTTTCAACTCCAGAAATGTAGTCTTGCTCAATTCTACACTTTGATATCAAGATTTATCCATTTTCTATTAATGACATTAAACATATTAAATATGTATCCAACTATTATATTTCAGATATTATTATATATGAATTCCCTAATTACTAGAATATCTATCAAAACATCATATAAAAATAAATACATAAAAACCAAACAAATAATAATAAACTCATAATAACATTAAAAAATATAATATATATATATATATATATATATATATATATATATATTTCATGTACATGTAAATAATTTTCAAAAATTTTAAGTTTGAAATAAATTAATATATATAAAAAACCTAAATACATAAAATTATTAAAATAAATAAATGAATAAAAATATCTTATTCTCTTCTAAACTTGAATAAAAATATACAACCATAATACAAAAATTTATATACATAAACAAATAACACGTAATATACAAAAAATAAAAAAAATATGAATAACAAATGTAAAATAATTCATAGAAATACTTACAAGAATAAATGAAGTGACAAAATGAAAGAAATGAAGAAAATGAAGAAAAAATAGTGTTTAGTAAGTGAGAAAATGAAAAAAATGGGTATAATTTTTTTGAATATTATGCTAAAAAATAGTGGATCTAGAAGATAAATTAGAGAGAAAGAAAACCCACTAAACGACGTCGAAATTAGTGGTCATAAGTGGTTGAAAAATGAGAAAGAGAAGGAGGAGGACGGTCGGTTTTTGGGTAGTAGTTGGAACCGAGAATGATTCTGTCTAAAAATGGGGGGGAGGGGAGAAGAGAGAAAAGGAAAAAAATGTGGATAGCATCGGTTGACACGTAGAACTGACGCTATGTCCTACGTGTAGTGTCGGTTGACACATAGGACCGATGCTAATTTTTTTTTAATTTTTTAAGTTGGTTTTTTAGCATACTGACTTAAAATTCATTATTAATCAATTTTTCTTAAATTGACTTTAAATCTCGACTTAAATACTACTTTTGTAGTAGTGTCTTCTCATAAAGCATAATACCTTATTTTTCTACATTCTTGCAGAATATTAATAATATTTGTTCAATTCATTACTAAAAACCAAAATATCATCTACTTAAACATAACAAATATTTTATAATTTCTTAAAAATGTTGTTCATATACCTTTGAAAGATACATGAAGCTTGTTTTAATCCAAATAGTAAGTCCAATGAAATTGTGCTTGGGGGTAGCTAAATATTGTAAATTTTTTAGATTTTTCATCCAATCTTATTTTTCAAAATCTACTTTGCAATCAAAACTTGAGAAATATTTTTCTCTTTTATTAATGATAATAATTCTTCTTTCTTTAGAATAGAGTATCTATCATTTATTGTTTCTTTATTTGATGTTTTGAGGTTTATTATCGTTCTCTTTTTTCCTCTTCTTTTTTCAGCTTCTTTTGTGATTAAGAATATTGGGCCAGAATGAGATGAATTACTTGGTATTATGAATTTGGTTTCAAAAGTTCTTGAATTTATTTTTTCAAATTCAATCCTATCTTTTGGAGTATAAATCATAGGTTTTACTCTAATGACTTTGTTATGGTCTCTTAGTTTTATGTTAGCAATTTTTTAGATTTGTTTATCTTTGGATTCAAAGGATTTTCCGAGCTTACTATTTTTAATAATTTTTTAATACTTGTTAAGACTTTTATCTTCTTGTATTTCATTAAGAAAATAGTTTTGTTTTTCTTTTATATCTAATGAAGTATTTTCTAAATAAGGGTTTTGTTACTGCTTTGTGTCTATCTCACCATGCTTTCGCTTTTTATGTTGTTGCATAAAAGTTAGATTTGATACAATCAATTTTTTTTCTTATTTTTAACACGTAAATTGTTTCATCATCTAGTATTGTTAGGCTTATTTTGTCTAAATATTATATAAAAGGTTGATATAAGTTTAGAAAATTATTTTTTATTAATAAATCAACTCATGTTTCTTGTTAATGTATTGTAGGAATATGAAATTTCTCTCCTTTTATCATTATATTTATATCCTTTAAGACTTTTATTAAGACTTATTGTAGTATTATTAATAATTCTTACAATTAAACCTTTTGATGCTTATTTCCAAAGTTCATGTAAGAATACATATTTATTAGCTACACACATACTAGATCTTGTATCTACATTTGTATATAAATGGTAACTTGTGTAACCTTTAAATTTCAATCCTACCTTAATACAAGTATTGTTTAGATTTATAATACTATACAAATTATTCATTTTCTGATGAAAAGTATTATAAACATTCATATTATAGGTTATTTATTTCTTCTTCAGTTTCTTCCAATAGATAAATACACAAGGATCATCTATATCTAATTTCTCGATTTGTTCTAATTCTATCTTAAAAGCTTATTTTAAAATTTTTGCTTTATGTGAAAATTCTTTTTAATGTTGAAGCTTGTTAGGACATTCATTAGCATAATGTCCTTTCTCATTGCAAATTCAATACTTGTATTTCTTTTTCCCATATGGACACAAAATTTTGTTCTCTAATGACTTATACATTTTTCTTCTAAGATATTTTTTTTATAAGTTTTTTTGTTAAACCTTCTCTTATACTTTGAAAGTTCTGTTTTTTAGATTTATATTTTTTTGAATTTTTTGTATTTTTTATACTCTATATACTTTTGCTTGTAAGATTTTATGTTACATCCATGTTTTTTTGGCATTTTAAAATCTCTTATACCCTAATATATTTTATCATTTTCCTTATTTGTTTAAATTCATGTTTTTTCTTAACATGTAATAATTATTCAATTTTTAAGACTTCTTATTCTTCCTTTTAAAGTGTTTGGTATAGTTTCCTTATTTCTTTAATTTCATCATTCTATTTATAATTTTATGTAATGATCTAGATAATTTCTGAAAAAACATTTCCTTATAAGTGTCTTACAAGAAGGGTGGTAATTTACGATAATACATTTTATATTCACAAATAAAGGAATCTATATAACACATCTCATATATTTTTATATTTGTTATATATCATTTGGCTTCATTAATTTCATTTTCATTAGATTCACTGATTTTTCTACCTTTGTCTTCTCTAATAAATTCCTTGTATATTTCATTTATTACAGTTTTAGGTATTCTCTACCTGTGAGAACATTTCTTTACATTTGTAAATGTTGTTGTCTTGTTAAATTTATAAATCAAATTTTAACATACCCTATCATTTTGTGAGCTATTATGACTCTACATATTGAAATGTTTAATTATGTCATTAGATAAGTTTGTATGATTACACTCATACCAATAGACCATTCATTTAAGGCTTTTTTCTATCAATTATACAATCTAATCCTTATTCCATTTTGGGGTGTTGTTCTCTTCTTTAAGGAAGGTCAGGTTCTTTTGGCATTTTCCTATTTTTTCTTCTCCATATGGATCAAATATTCCTTATTGGTAGGAAACTAGTAATAAAATTAGTTTCATATGATTTTTGGGATAATATTTTTTGGTTCAGAATCAATTTTACTGATGATTGTCAAATCATCTTGTTCTTTGTTTGTACAAATTTTTTCATTATAATGTCTTCCTAGTTCTTCATCTATTAGGGTTAATTAACTAACTAATTTTTCTGTGTCCTTATTCCTAAGGTCCATAAACTGTTCTTCTAATTTTTTTATATATTTTATTAAACTGTGATTATAGATTTTTCTCTATCTTTGGGATTTTCCTTATTCTTCATTTTCTCATTCCTAGGTATTAATGCATCTTATCTCCTAGGTGGTTCTTTTAATCCTACAAATGAATTAAGTTTATAATCTATAATTTTATTATTTTTACATATGTTTTTATATCCATTCTTAATTATATAAATTCTTTATGTATGTTTTGTTGTAGTTTTTTTATCATAACTATATTCTTTTATTTCTTTTGGGAGTTTTTTTATATCTCATTTATGTCTTGTAAGGACTTGATGTTCGATTATTTTTCTATATTCATTTCTTCTTCTAAAAGAATTAAAGCTTTCATTATTATCATTTGATTTTTTGATATACTTGTTAGGCTTTCATTAAAATCTAATTCTATATTTTGTACTTCATTTCAAAACATTATTAGAATAATAATATAATTTTTTTCCTAATAATAGGTCATGGACTAATGCTCTCATTACATCAATTTTTTGCTTTAGATATATCACTCATTTTTTCTTGTTAGCGGATTCTTCTTCAAGATCTACAAACGTAAACATTGACACATTACTTTTTCTTGCTACATTACTTCTTCTTCCTAGTATCAAATGTTTTTCCTTTACATCTAAGTTTCATTATTTTAGTATTTCAAAATCTATTAATATTTTTGGTTTTATTATTTGTTAAATTTCTTGAAAAGGTTTACCTATTTCTATGAATTTATTTTGTCCATATATTAAACTATTATTGTTATCTATTAATAAATATTCTACTATGTAGTATACTAAAAATGAATGATTTATTTCTTCCATTAAGTCTCATTTTTTAAATTCACAGACTAAACTTAATATTTGGTTCAATTTTTTATCATTAATATTAATGACAAACCTAGGGTATGTTGTAAATTTTAATTTTTGATATCCTAGGTTTCTATGGATCGTTCATAATAAAACATTTTTTCTATTTATTATTTTATTCGTATATCAACCCCATTTTCTAAAATATGTTTTTATTAATATTTTAATTAATGCTAAATGGATGTATCCAATTTTCCTTTTGTCCTTTTCAGGGATTTTTAATAGTTTATACATAATAGTTTTTTTTTCAATTAATGATATATTATATCTTCATTTCTCATATGTAATATTAATGTTATTTTTTTACCACTTATTCCATAATAAAGTATGCATTTTCTTGGAAATAATTTTCTTATTCTTGAGAATGATGAATCTTTGAATCTATCTCATTCATTAAAATTTAATTTTGTTTTTTTTATTTCTTCAAATTTCTTTTTATTAACTACAATTTTATGTGAAAAATATTATGAGATGTCTTGTGTTTTTATTTATGTTATTTTTTGATTTTTTAATATTTTTATTATTTTTATTATTTTATGGAAATAATGAAGTAATATTGATTATATTGTTAATATTTGTTGATATTTTTGTAAAATTTAAAATTTAAAAATTAATAAAGTTTAAATTTCATATAATTCTATGACATTGATGAAATATGTCACTTAGGACATACATGTCACTTTTTCTGAGCGGAATTAATAACTTTTCCCTATCCCAAAATTTTCTCTATAAAACTGATTAATAAAAATCACTTTAAACACTTCATATTGAACTATTTTTTTTAACATTACCTCCAAACGTGCTAGTATTATTTGTCTTGAGTTTTACTCGTTCAACCATGAGCTGCTGGAAGCACTTTTATTTGTTTCTTGGGAGAAGGGTTGTTAAAATCTTTCAGTTTGGCTGTTATTTTAAAATTTCTATAGTTTAAAAAAATGAATAAATTATAACAAATAATGTTATTATAATAATTATTCTATTACAATATCAATTTTTACAAAAGTGATTATTAAAATGTAATAAAATATGAGCTATAGAAAAAAGGTAAAATTAAAATTTAATATAAAATTATTTTAAAAAATCAATTATAATAATATTATCACAAAAAATTTAAATATATAATTTTTTTAAAAATTAATAAAATATTAAAATAGAATAATGATACTAACAAAATATTAAAACACATATTTTGTAAAATATTTTATATTAATTATTATTTATCATTAATAAAAAATTAAATTTTATTCGTATTTTAATAACTTATATAAGAATGTCAAAATTCCTATAGGATTTTGAAAGTGAGGTAATATGAACTCAATACTTAAAATTAAAAATTTATATCTTCTTGAATATTGTATTTTGTATATATGTATAGATAAAAATAATTATAATTTAATATTTATAAAATAAAACAAAATCAAATATATTAAGAATATATAGTATATTATTATTTTTAATTTGTAAAGATTTTTTAATTAAGTTTAATATTTTTGAAACATGATGTTAAAATTTGATTTTTAGAGCTTCGAAGAAATAACCATTATTTGGTTGATAATTCTGGAATTTATATTTATTGATTTTGGTTTCAATTTAGGCATAATAGAATATTTTGATTTTTGTTTCCATTTTTGACAAAATATTTTCCAATTCTATTTAACCAGTTAGATATTCATGCTTTGACAAAAAAAAATATTTAATAATATTATTTATTTTTAATTAATTTATTTCCTTATATCTAAAAATTACTTATTAAGAATTAAAATAATTAAACGTTCTTTAAGATATGCTTTTGGTGTTCTTGTTGGATATGCTTGTTTTTAATTGTTGAATATGTTTGGTGTTCTTAATTTAAAATATTTAATTGATTTATTTTCTTGTTCTTGTTGGACATGCTTTTGGTGTAATTATCTTAACTTTTTGTTTTTTTATATATTATAATTTTATATTAAATATAATATTGTGTTATAAATTTATTAACAAGTGAGATATGACTTTTATTAAAAAATATTATTAGAAATAGGAACAAATAAATGATTATTGCTAACAAATAGGCAAATCATATTTAATCATTGCATTGATTCTACTGTAGTTTCGTAGGCAGTTTGATACCTTATAAGATAAATTATTTATTGTCTCTGAAATTATGGTTTGACATAGTAATTAAATTAATAAAATTTAAAATGAATGTCAAGTTTTTTTTTTCTTTTTAAAAAAACACAAATATTTAATAAGATATTGAGAAAAAATATTTTAATTAATAAAAAATATATTTTAAAAGTAGTAAATATAACAAATAATGAAACGTGGTATAGCTCATGATATGAGGCAACTTGGCACGGAAAGTAGATTACCATTTAAGATGATTTTTTTTAACAAATAATGAAAATAACATTTCAAAATTGGTAAATATAACAATAATATTTTTTTATCTCTACCTCAATTCTTTATATTATTTAAAAATACTATTTAAAAAATGGATTATCCCAGCACATTTTTCTTAAAAAATTTAAATTTATGATATTACATTATCACTAATAAGTTAAAATTTAACTTAAAAACACAATTATTTAAAATTATTTTATTATCCCAGCACATTTTTCTTAAAAAATTCAAATTTATGATATTACATTATCACTATAAGTTAAAATTTAACTTAAAAACACAATTATTTAAAATTATTTTTATATTTATAAATTTAATTTTTTTTAATAATATTATATATTTATAACCTAATTTATTTCATTAAAAAAATATCACTAAAATTTCATTACTTTTTACCAATATCTAATTATCTATTTCTATACTCTAAAAAAAACTGCCATTTCAAATTCTTGGGTGAGACTAGTGAGAACATATCTCATGTTTTTGATGAATCTTCTTAGGTCACATTTCTCATTTTTTTTTATTTTAATTCAGCATTTTAAAAAAAGTAGATATTTGTTTCATTTATAAAAAAATATATAAAAGATAAAGATTAATGAGAATAAAAACATAAATTTTTCTATCAAAAATAAATTAATTTATACTTACACAATTTATCATACTTTAAAGCTTCTTCACGTAGAGATGATTAATCTACATCAGTATCAATATAAAGGACGAATGAGAGCTCGATATTATGAATCACGTGATAATTATTCTATTAAAATCCAATGTATTAAATAGACAATACATAGTAATTTCTTTTTTTCCTCGTAAAATGAAGATTTAAAAGAGAGAATAATTGAAAGATATAATAGCTACTAGGGGTGTTTATGGTCTGGTTCGGTCCGGTTTGTCTTAAAAAAATTTAACCAAATATGATCGTTCATATTACTCGGACCGGATCAGATCAAACCGAACCGTTTGAAACGGTTTTAAGAAATAAAAACCAGATCGGACCGTTTGATTTATAAAACGGTTTGATCCAGTTTGGTTCCCGATTTGATCCAATTTTTTTATAATTTAATGAAAAATAATGTGAAATTTTTAATATATTATTAAATCGATCCGGTTCGAACGGTTTAAAATTAATATAAATCAGACTGGATCGTTTAATTAGTAAAACCGTTCGATTTGGTACGATCCAATCCAATTTTACGATTTGGTTTGATACAATCCGGTTTATGGATACCCTAATAGCTACCATCTTGGTGAGTTAAAAAGAGCAAGCCTCCTAAAAGTTTACAAAAACAAGCTCATAGACGTCAATGATTTCCTCACCAAACTGTCTATCTTTATTGCAGAACTTTTTAACTCTTTATCAGTTGAATTTCTCGGTCTTAATCGAAGCCTTGACAACAGCCTTGGAACCTCGATTTTGTTATCACTTACCCTGATTTCATCAGACAGCTTACCAAAAATGTCATCATACCCATCGCCGTCAACATCATTGCAGGAGGATGGGCTTGACTGTCGTCGATGAAGAAAGATTGGGCTGGCCGTCGTTCGAGAAAGGAAAAAAAACCAGAGAAACCGGCGAGGGGAATCGTAAGCGTAGGTAGAGGTGCTAAGGCTGGCCGTGTGAATTGTGAGGATAGGGTTCGCTGAGAAGTTATAAGAGGTTGGGGTTGGTCGTCGTCAGTGCAGGAGGCAGTAGTTGCAGCGAAATCGCGAGGAGTGTGTGGGCTGGGCGTAGGCGATGAGAGAGTGGACTGGGCGTAATGAGGGTACGGACAAGGAAATATATAATTAGATTAGTATTGAAATTGCAAATTAGGTCCGAAGAATAGAAATAATGATACGGGGTTAACCGAGAAAATTCTAATATGTGATATTACATTTACTTGTTTGGTTTAAAATTGAAATGAAACGAATATTTTTCTATATTTATTAAAGTTTAAATAATATAATTTAATTATTATTTTTTGTAAGATAAAATATATTATTAAAATCATTATTTTTTTAAATAAAATTTAAGGTTTTGAGGTTTAGGATTTAAGATTTAAGGATTTGTGATTTGAGGTTTAGGATTTGAGGTTATATTTGTGAGTTAAGGTTTAGGTTTAAAATTATTATTTTTCTAAATAGGGTTTAGTGTTTTAAGATTTGAGATTTGAGATTTAGGGTTTGGGGTTTAGGATTTAGGATGTAGGGATTTTGGGTTTGAGGTTTAGTGTTTAGAGTTTAAGGTTATATTTATGAGTTAAGATTTATGATTAAAATTATTATTTTTCTAAATATGATTTAGGATTTTAAGATTTAGGGTTTTGATTTATATTTGTGGGTTAAGGTTTAGGGTTAAAATTATTCTTTTTTTAAATAAAGTTTTAGGTTTTGGGATTTGAGATTTAAAATTTAAGATTTAAGGATTTGGGGTTTAATGTTTCGGAATTTAGTGTTTTGGGATTTAAGATTTGGGTTATATTTGGAGTTAGATTAAAATTGAAAAAAAATTAAGATGAAAATAGAATCATAATTTCTAAATGAGGAAAAAGAATTTTAATTTCTTCTCCTTTAAGAATCGATTCTATTATTGACTCATTTTTCAACTCAACTAAACATACAGTGAAAAAAATCAATTCTGATTTATTTTTATTCTTTTCAATCAAACACAACATTATAAGTTAAAATTTTATTTAATATTATTAAGATATTATTTTTATATTTATAAATTTTAAAAATATTATTTTATTTAATTTTTTATATATTATTATACTCTCATATATATATATATATAATTATCTATAAAAGAATCACTACAATTTCGTTACTTTTCACCGATATCTAATTATCTATTTATATACTGGAAAAACAAAAAAATGCCATTTTAAATTCTTTGGTGAGGCTAGTGAGAATATATCTCATGTTTGTAATGAATCTTTGATATATTATTATTTATATTTGAACATATATAATTATATTTAATGATATATTTTTATATTAAATATAATTATGATATATGATAGTTATCTTGATATTAATCATAGGTGAAAATATCCCAATATTTTATTTTCAAACATTTCTATTGAAATTTTCATGAAGTGAAATACGGATATGAATATATTGTTTTAAAAATATCTTTTATAATATTTAATTTTTTTCATATTTTCGTGCAAATATAAAAAATATCAAAATTTCTTATATTGAGTTTTTGTTTCGTAATTTTCTAAAATTTTGATGAAAATTTTGAAAATATTGATACAACTATGTCAAAAAATGAAGGTTATAAATTTTTGAATTTTGTTAAATTAAAGACACGTATAATATATTATTTGTATTATAAATTGGGATAATATTTATGTAAATGTAATCAATTTTAATTTTCTATAAATTTTCACATTTTCTCAAATATTATTGTAAATAATAATTCATTAAACTATGATCCATTTTCACATAATTAGTTATATAATTGTTTTTTAATTATCTCTTTTTATCTTATTTTATTTTTAATATAAAATTATACTTTTATATATTATATACATTTTTATTAATTTCAATGTAATTTATATAAATATTTTAAAATTAAAATAACCAGTTTTCTTAATGTAAAAACAAATCAATATTAATCTCTAGCATTATAATTTTTATATGTATATCTTATGTGATATATTAATCACACATATAATATTTAAATAAAAATAGATTTATTAATTTATATTATTTATTTTAATAATTTTAAAAAGTTAATACAAATTAAAAAATTATTTAAAAATTTCACTATTTTTATAATTTTCTTGAAATATTCATTAATATATCAATATATTTTTATAAAATTAAAATCCCAACATTTTTATCAAAATCAATATTTACGTACCGTCTCGGCAAATAGCGAAGAAATAAAAGCCAAACAGTACCAGGTGGAGGAAAATAGTAACTTC
Source organism: Hippophae gyantsensis (assembly GCA_030763125.1). NCBI lineage: Eukaryota > Viridiplantae > Streptophyta > Magnoliopsida > Rosales > Elaeagnaceae > Hippophae > Hippophae gyantsensis. The sequence goes on along the minus strand of CM061039.1, from coordinate 18,961,290 downwards.
AAAAAAAAGAGAGAAAAAGGTAAGAAAAGAGAGAAAAAGTAAGAAAATGGCGGGATCTATGGTGGCTGTGATGCCAAGCAAACAGACCAACTACTGCTCTGCGACCGCCATTAGAGAGCAATGGGAGGTCCAGTACTCTCGGTTTTTTCGCTATCCTCCTCCTCAGACTTCTATATGTTCCAATCTCGTTCCTCTGCCTCCCAAATTACGAAAGTGTCACCGAGAAGGTAGCTGGATATCTTCCTCTTTTCCCGCTCTGCTGCAAATCGTTCAAGATCCCTCCAACTACGATGTTATCCTCTCTGTATTATTCCAAAGCAAAATGCAGGTGAACTCTCCGATATGTTAATTCGTTTGGTTGAAATCCTTTTTTATGTCAAGAAGAGTTGGTATATTTGTTCGAATTACGATTTTACTTTTCTCTCAAATTTAAGTTTACTGTTTCATTTGATAAAGCTAGAAGGCACTAGTAATTACATGTTAAGTCTACTTTGTGGATTTCCTTGGGTTACCGTATTACGCTTTATGTATTTTACTGTTTCATTTAATGTTAGAATTTTAGGTACAAGATGTAGTTCTCTGTCTGTGAATTTGTTCGATTGTTCATAGATCGGAGCATGGACGCTTCCGTTTACTATGTTTTTATTGCTATTATTTTTATTTATTTTTGGTATCTGAAACGAGAAGAGTAGTCAACTCGTGCTTACTAATTAGTGCTGTGAGTTCTGAGTTCCCGCAATCGCTTTTATTTTTTCATCCAATTGTTATTTATATTTATTACAATAACGTCTTAGGTAAATCTGCAACAAGATATTTGAAGAAATTCGGTTTTAGTTGATTTTTCCCTGATCTTTCCGTTGACTATTAATTACAATTTTAACATGAAAGATGACAAAGTTGAAGTTATAATACCGAATCAAGGGTGGTAAGGTGGGAAAGATCAAAGATCCGAAGTTCAAGTGCTGTTATGAGCTGTTGTTCATTCCTTCCTTTTTCTTATATACGATGTATATAACGTGTGTTATACATCGAGGAGTGGGGAATTTAGATTGGAGAGATGTTATAGCATTGAATCATTTACTCACCCGCTAAAGGGTCTTAACTTTGTACGCAACAAAATATTTGTAGATAATGCGATTAATATTTTTTTTGCTGCAATTAATACATCCCACAGTTTCAGTAGCCAAAAACCAATGATTTTAGGAGGTCTTGTTTATAAGGTATTATTCATTGTTCTTGGAGTATATTTCCTACCGATCAGATTGTTTTTTCTCTATACTTTTTATTGAATATTTTTTTTTTCAAAGAAATATTTGTTCTAATCTTGAATTTTATGGACCTGAATAACCATGTTATCGTATACTCAAAAAACAATGAATAATTTCTGCTCGTTTACTTGATTCCTAGCTGCGAATAGAGACATAACATTCTCTTATTTATTGGGTATTCCCTCTTCCTTATGCTTAGATCTACTGGAAGAGCATAACTAGCTCATTTTGACTTTCTAAGTAAAATTTCACTGCATGTTTTCGTAGGAGGAGCACTACGTTTCAAAGTTGCAACTCTGCTGGCCTCAGGTGACATGCATATCAGGGTTTCCTTCCAGGGGTACCAGAGCAGTATTTGTTTGTTACAGAGATTGTGAGGGTGAAGTAAGTTTTATTTAGGAAATTATTTCAAAATAAGGAAACTAATAATAAAATAAACTCGTTATACCCTCATCCATTTTTGACCACCTTGCAGGTTCAGAAGTTTGGTTTGCGATTTTCGACAATTTATGAGACAGAACTATTCATGAATGCTCTGAAGGTGCAGCCATTAGAACCATAAGATAGGGTTTCCATAATGAAAATATCATAAATGCTACATAGTAACATGCCATACGACATTGCAAATTTTAATTTTAAAATGCTTTCTAAAATTTTGTTATCTTGACCTTCTGTTTGGTTACTCATTCAGGGCATCTTGAGGGATGGGAGGGGTGTTGAACCAGTTAGTACTGAGTTTGCATCTGAAATTTCATCACAATCAGAATTGACATCATCTAATAGACCTCTCTTTAGGTCAGTTTTCTGTTATCAGATCAGAATCCCCTTACCTAATTTCTTTCCTTTACTCACAAGGTATATGAAATGAACAACGCAGAAGAACAATACCTGATGGGCCTTTTCTTGTTTTTTAGGGCAAGTAAGGACTTCAGCATTATGTCTCCTCTTCAGACCTATACTCCTGAGATTTCTTCACAATCAGAATTGCCACTACCTTCCTACAGGTCAGGTTTCTAAAATCGGATCAGAATCCCCTTACCTAATTTCTCTCCTTTAGTTTACTTACAATGTGTATGTGAAGAATCATGCCAAAGAACAATACCTGATGGGCCTTTCTGGTTTTCTAGGGAAATTATTATGTCTCCTGTGCAGACCTATACTCCTGAGTTACCATTAAACTCAAGCAACAGCAATGAAGCTGAGCAACACCCGCATAACTGGGAAAGCATGCCTGCTCGTGAGTTTGAGGGTAACTTTGCAGCCTTACCTCCCAGCTTTAGCTCTTTGCTGACCAACTGTTGTACTAATGTTGAACAAGGTAAATGGATTTCTTTGATTGTAAACCTGAAAATCGTTTCTGATTTTAATGATGATTAATTTCTCTGTCCAAATAACGTAGCTGCAGCAGAACAAGCTCTACCTGAGGAAGTCCATCTCAAATCACAAATTATGGTATCTTATTAAATCAAGGCTTTTAAAGTTGTTTATTTCCTACTTAGATTGATTCAAGTAATCTTCAAGATGATTAATTAATTATCATTAATATTTGATATGTTGCAGAAATATATGGAAAATTCTTCCTTTCAGGGTAAGCAATGTTCTAAGCATTAACATATTGTTGCTATAAGTATGTCTCACAAGTTTATAACCTTTCCCATTTCACTGTCACATGTGAAAATAACTTTATATGAGTAAGCGGTACAACTCTCTCTCTCTCCCCTCCCTCCAATCTCTTCCCCATTTGTTAATGACTTAGAGGTGTCCAGAATTTGTAATTTTTAATTTGACCGCAATTTTATAATCACTTATGAAGCGGAAGCTCTTCATTGCATATCTAATACACTTAATTAAGCACCATTCTACTTGGAAGAATATACTCTCATTCCATCATTTAAACCATAAATTGATAACGTGTTGTCTTCTGCTATTTCTCAGATATGTTGATAAAAGTGGAGAAAGTAATCAACGAATTGGGAGGTAATCTGGCGATGTAGTTGTGCATCACTCTGCAAGTTAAATACGAGCACTTGGCACTGCTCCACAACCACCAAGCACTAACCAAATATATAGTCTTCAATTTCCGTTGTAATCTCAATGCATAATTCTCAAGCTACCTAATATTAGGATCTGTTAGCCAAATGACATCTTAGCAGCAAAACTATTCCTTGAACATGTGCATGTTAGTATTACTGCAGGTTTGGTTAGCATCGTATATCTTGCTCAATTTTTTGCCCTTTTTTAATATTGGTTCTCTATATATATGTTGGCATCACGAAAGAATCAGAGATAAACTACCTAGAAAAGAAGAAGAACAACAATGGAAAGAACTCTTAATTGATTTTCAGAAGAGAAAGGGATGACTGAAGATTGAGGAGGAAGAATATATAATTTTAATTATAATAATACGCTAGCATGATATTTGAGTCATAATATAAGATACAAGTTAACAAAATCAATTTAATTTGTCTACTACTATTTCTTTTGATATATTTTTTAAAAAAATTATACCAATTTGAAAATAGCAATAACTTAGACAATTTTAAAATTTTCATTAATTAGTAATAATATGTTAGATATATGGATAAGATAGAAGTATCAATCTTTTCAATTATATTAATATTTTTTAAAAAAATTTATGTGATATAAGTTTATGATAAATTATAAGTAATATAATATAATATTATTGATAAATACAATCAAATACATATAATTATAATTAATATAAAATTGATACATTAATTATAATTATGATATATAAAAATATTCATATTTTTATGAATAAACACAAAGTTAACATTTTTTCAAGAAATAAATAACTTGTTACAACTTTTTTTGGGGCAAAATCATGCAGTAATTTGCTCTACATTATATAAAAATTTGAAAGAATAATAATTAAATAATTAAAGCCTAATATTTTTATATAAACTATATATTTAATTGATTTTATTTTTAAACTTAAAAAAAATGTGTATTTGCAAAATCACTACAGTTTTTTTTAATTTTTTATTTTATTACCAAACTCGTATATTGCAGTTTGAATATGAAATAAATCTATGTTTTTTTATATTATAACAATTTTCTCTCTAATATTTTTCATAATTTTAGAATGAAAAATAGTTGGACGGCGTCGCAGAAGCAGGTTGCTTAGTTGGCGCTAAGTATTCACCGTCGAGGTTTGTTGCTCCATTATCATTTTCTTTTTGCAGAGATGAAATAGAGAGCTCAGATCGCTTAGCCTTGCATGTCATCGCAGAGTTTCCGCTAAATGTTAACCAATAGTTGCAATTCTCTTCATCATTAAGATCTACTTGTTCTCCTTCTTTTGAACATAGCATCCTCGTATCCCTTTGTTACCATCTGCACTGATCTGATTTTGGGTTTAGAAACCCTAGGAAGAGTCCGATGGCAGGTGCTGTCTCGGCGCTATTCCTACTTGATATCAAAGGCCGTGTTCTGATCTGGCGTGATTATCGTGGCGATGTCTCCGCTGTCCAGGCTGAGCGTTTCTTCGCCAAGCTCATGGAGAAAGAGGTTCTTCTTCTTCTTCTTCATCATCATTGATTTTCTTATGATTCTTCATTTGATTCTTAATTTCCTCTCGTTCATTACTATGGATTGAGTGGATCGAGCTTCACGTGATAAAATATGATGGTTTGCGAATTGTATGTGATATGGATTCTTTTGATTTTCAATAGCCTTAAAGATCAAGTCAAGTTGTTTTCCCCCTTTCGAAATTGGTAATTAGTTGAAGTTTAACTGTAAGTGTTGCTTCGGTTTCTTCGTGATCAGAGTTGCTCTATTGTGAACTTCAGGGTGATCCAGAGTCCCATGATCCAGTAGTTTACGACAATGGTGTAACCTACATGTTTATACAGCACAATAATGTATACCTGATGACGGCTTCAAGGCAGAATTGCAATGCTGCCAGTCTTCTATTCTTTCTACACCGCGTTGTTGATGTAAGCGCTATCGGTGATTATATTTCATGACTTTACAGTTTATGTTTATGAGGCTTGTACTAAAAAATAAAAGAAAATGGAATAATTTAGATGCGTTACAGAATTGAAACATTTATGTTGGCATTGGTGTTTGAATTATTAACTTGTTATTGTTAATTTGTTATTGTAGGTTTTCAAGCATTATTTTGAAGAGTTGGAGGAGGAATCACTTAGGGATAACTTTGTGGTTGTGGTAAGGCAATTTTCACTCCATTGCTTTTGTCTTGAATAGCTGAATGTGATTCAATTCATCATTGTTTATTCTGGAATTGTGTTCTTTGATTTGCTTCGGTGTCCTGTTTTCTTGCTAGTATGAGTTGCTTGATGAGATGATGGACTTTGGCTACCCTCAATACACTGAAGCAAGGATTCTTAGTGAATTTATTAAGACAGATGCTTATAGGATGGAAGTCACACAGAGGCCTCCAATGGCTGTAACTAATGCAGTATCTTGGCGTAGTGAAGGGATACATTACAAGAAGAATGAAGTAAGTCCTTTTCCTTTTCTTCTACTTTTTAGAAAGAAAATACAGATTTTTTTTCCATATTGGGAGGTACAATGTAATTCTCCTTGTTTTTTAAGGTTTTCTTGGATGTGGTGGAGAGTGTTAACATTCTTGTGAACAGCAATGGGCAAATAGTTAGGTCAGATGTTGTCGGGGCATTGAAGATGAGAACTTATTTGAGGTGCATTGTTCTTGAAACTCTGTATCTATGTTGTTTTTTCTGTTACTGATGATGATTTTTGATATTTCTTAATTAATACAATAACTTAAATTCTGCTTTAAGGGAAAAACTGCTTCAACTCTCTTGTTTCCCTCTCCCTTTCGTTCTTGCCTAGTACTCAATTAATTTTTTAATAATATTATTTTTCAGGCTCTTCTTATAAAGATTATGCTAAATTTATGCATCTTAAGATAACCGTCAATCTTTCCCCCCTCCCCCCTCTCTTTTTCTCCTTTTTCTTATCCCCTTTCCCTTTATCCCTCTCAAGATTATAGACACTTTGGACTAGAAGCTAGTAATTTGAAAAGTATTTTGTACATGCAGTGGTATGCCTGAATGTAAGCTTGGCCTTAATGATCGAATTTTATTGGAGGCACAAGGTCGAGCATCAAAGGGAAAGGCCATCGATTTGGAAGATATCAAGTTTCACCAGTATGCGGTGACATTTGTTAGTTTAATTGAATTCTATTATTCATCATACAAGTACTTGAAATGTTAAAATTGGCTTATTTCCCTTTGGATATGGTTTAGGTGTGTGCGTTTGGCTCGGTTTGAAAATGACCGCACTATATCTTTCATACCGCCTGATGGATCTTTTGATCTCATGACGTATAGAATCAGTACTCAGGTTCACCTTTCGCATAATGAAAACTTTTTCTCTGTTTGTTTATTGCGAAGTCATACCTTTGATTAGTTTCTTGATTTTCACTTCAGGTAAAGCCTTTGATTTGGGTGGAAGCTCAAGTTGAGAGGCATTCAAAGAGTCGTATAGAGATTATGGTAAAAGCTAGGAGCCAGTTCAAGGAGCGTAGGTTAGAGACCCCTTTCCACCAGATTTTGTCAGCTTAATTTACAAAATATTTCAGTACTGAGTTCTTTTTTAATGTACAGCACTGCTACTAATGTTGAGATTGAACTGCCTGTGCCTTATGATGCCACCAATCCAAATGTTCGGACATCGATGGGATCTGCATCATATGCACCTGAATGTGATGCATTAGTTTGGAAGATAAGATCTTTCCCTGGAGGCAAGGTATGGATATCTTTAGTGGATTGTCATGTCGTCCCAAACACTGTAAAATATTGGGTCTCAATATTTGTTTTCTTTAACAATCCTTGGAATCCATATTTCTTAGGAATACATGTTGAGAGCAGAGTTTCGGCTTCCTACCATAACAGCCGAAGAAGCAGCTCCTGAGAGAAAGGCTCCTATTCGTGTGAAGTTCGAGATACCATATTTTACTGTTTCTGGAATTCAGGTATGCCTTCAAACATGTTATTTCTTTCCCTGCTGTGTTGGATTACTTGGTTGGAATATTTTCTTCCTGTGCCTAATTGTGCTTCAGAGCTTAAAAAAGTCTTATTAATATTAGGAAACACCCCCCTCCCCCCACCCCACCCCCCCAAAAAAAAAAAAAAAAAAAAAAAAACAATTCTCTCAAAAAAAAAAAAGAATCTTGTGAAAAAGGAGTTTGTGAGGCAAGGTGTATGGGGATATATTGCCTTTTTTATGTACTAGTCATTAGTACGTATGTTATGAAATGAGTGAAAAATTTAACATTAAAAGTGATAACTTTAGGGGAAATAAAAAAATAATATAATAAAACAATTTGTGCTCAAACCTACCTATATCGCATTTTCACATCTTTTTTGTATTTTCATATCATCAAATAAGCTTCCTCTCCTTGACTTGATTGTCTAGTATGTTAAATGTATAATAATTATTGGTGTTGGGTTGGGAGCAACAAAGATAAACTATATACAATCTAAAACAATTTTAATTTATAAAGTTAAGAAAGTGATTAAATAATCAAAAATGAAGACTTTTGTTATTCTAATTTCTTTTTTTCATTTTTTAACTAAGTGATTATGTCTGTTATTTATTATTCTACAAATAACTAATTTTAATTAGGAATATTGAAGTTTAAAAGAGTTTTGATCAAACTAACTATATGCAATACAAAATTATTTTTATTTTATATAAAAAAGTTATGAAATAATGATTAAATAATCAAAATTGAAGTCTTTTCGAATTTTATTTTCAATGTGTTATTTATTATTCTACAAAGAATTAATTTTAATAAAAAATATTAAATTTTTGAAAAATTATGACCAAAATAATTATATGCAATCTATTTTTAATTTTATAAAAAGAAAAATTTAGAAAGGATAATTAAATAATTCTAGCTAAAGTCTTTTGAGATTCTATTTTTTAATTCCTAATTAAGCCAATATGTTTGTTATTTATTATTCAAAAAAGAATTAATTTTAATTAAAATTAAAGTTTTGAATAAGTATGACCAAAATAATTATAAGGAAAACCTACAAAAATACCCTTGAATTATTGAATTTGTTTCATTCATACCTTCGAACTATTTTTTGTTTCATTTATACCACCCAACTATTTCATTTGTTTTATTTATATTATTTCATTAATTTTCGTCTAATGGCATTATATGTTAATGATAGATTCGTAACAACTCAGATAGTTAAGTGATTGATTTGAAATAATTCAGATAGTTAAGTGATAGATTTAGAAACACTTAGATAATTAAGTGGTATATTTGAAGCACATAATTATCTGATGTGTGACGCTGTTAGACGAAGGTTAATATAATGATATAAATAGAAAAAATGCAATTATTGAGTAGTAGAAACGAGACGAAAAATAGTTTGATAATATAAACGAAATAAATCCAATAGTTTCATAGTATTTTTTTATGTTTACTCATAATTATATACATTCTAGAACTTTTTTAATTATATAAAAAAACAAAATTATAAAATAGTGATTAGATAATCATAAGCAAAATCTTTTGAAATTCTTAATTTAGTCATTATGTTTGTTATTTTTTATTTTAATTAAAAACATAAAAAAGAAGTTACAAATGGGTAATTAAATAATCTTAAATGAAGCCTTTTGGCATTTTAATTTTTAATTCTTAATTAAGTCATTATGTCAATTATATTTTATCCTGAATAATTGATTTTAATTAAAAATATTAAAAAATAGATATATAAAGAAATGATTAAATAATCTAAATTGAAACTTTTTAGAATTTTAATTTTTAGTTTCTAAGTAAGTTATATTGCCTATTATATATTATTACAAGAATTAATTTTAAATTAAAAATGTTAAAGTTTTGAATAAGTATAACAAAAAAAAAAGTGCTATCTATATCATTTTAAATTTTAGAAAAAAAAATAAGAAAGGGTGATTAAATAATGTTATAATCGAAATATTTTAGATTTTTAGTTTTTAATTTCAAATTAAGCCCTTTTTTATTATTTCAAATATAATTAACTTCAATTAAAAACATTAAAATTTCTAAGGATGCTAAAAGATACTATATATCTAATGCATAGATAACTGATTTAAGTTATATGCGGAAATGTATTAATACTCATAGTATATCTCACAAATCAAAATGTGACATGTTATTTTTGAAAGCTATTATGATCATTTCATATGAAATTGCAAATTATAAGATATATGAGCATGTTTATGCCTCAAGGGTTGGTGTGGGCGTCACTTCAAAGCTTTACACTTTGAGGCATGGCGCGCACCTCTGTTTTTGTTGTGTTTGACCTGGTCAAGATACGTTTTTCTTCAACAACCTAGTCGAACCTAGCTAGAACATTGGCTGGAAATGAAAAAAAAACCCACATAAATGAAGAAAGCGTAACCATTTCTTGAGAAGATGACCCCAAAGTTTTGGTGTTTTTGGTTTTTCTAATTAGCTTTCATTCATTGGTGATTGAGCATTCCTTTGCCTTCTGACCTCTTCACCTCTGCAATTATCTGCATGGTCTTCTTCCTCTTCTTCTCTTCTTGCTTTCTCATTTATTTTCATTGGATTATGTTCAATTTGTTGCTGCAATATTTTATTTCATGTTTTACTTTCTTTTCTCATCTGTATAGATGTTGTTTTGTTGCCTAATCCATACTGCTTTCCCTACGTATGATATTTGTTTTAAGCTTTTGAAACCTTCTATTCTCTCTATTTTTAAATCTTTATTTCTTTCTTTTTAAAACCTTCAAAGATGTTACCTCTGGTTTTTGACCATACATGAGCCTCATGAGCTCATCTGTGCAATTCTCGTTTGGGTTGTCTTCCTCTTCTTGTCTTGTTTTCTCGTATCTTTTGATTGGATTATGCTTAAATTTGTTGCTGTGATATTGTTCTCTTCACACTTTTTCTCCTTTTCAACCTGTAGCAATGTTACCGACTCCCTGCTGCTGCTTTTCCGAACTCTGAGATTTCTTTTTAATTTTTCAAACCTTCAATTCTATCTCTGTTTTTACTGTTAGTTATGGGATTGGGCTAGGTTTGTCATGATGTAAAATTGCTGGGCTTTTATTCTTTAGCTAGAGTTTCCCCCTTTTTTGGGCTGTGATTTTCACAGAGCACTGCTTTAAATAATTATATCAAGGTATCTAGTATTAAATATTGTGTTTCATTTTTGAGCTCTTGTATTAAATATATTTTTTCCTTATATTTAAACTCTTTCATTATATAGTTCTCTCTTTTACACATGGTAAAATATTCTCTATTGCCAAATTTTCTCACCCTTAACATTTCTCCCATCAAATATACAACATTATTGTATATGTATACTACTATATACAACGTTGTTGTGTATGTAAACATAAGTGTGGTACTCACCTATATGGGGTCAAAACTGAAACCTCCCACAAAAAAGGTTCACTAGTGAATCATTGCCTGAATTTAGTTAACTTCATAAAAATATGGCATGAGATGATTATTATATTGTTAATTTTATAAATGCTATTATATACTATAAGTTATTTGCATTTTTCTACATAATTTATCTAAAACTGAGGATCACGTCTTCATTCTGTCAGTCACAAGGCTTGTGCTTTGCCCCATCAAAACAATTTGTCTAGAGGCGTAATTCTGCTTTCTAAAACCTTGATCTTGTCTCTTTCTTTTTCTGCGTTCATGTCTATTGGTTGTGAAGTGGCATATACACACATAGTGAATCAGTACACGTATGTATGTGGGAGGTTGGGATGAGGGACGCAGATTTACAGGCTAAAGCATTCAGTTTGAGGTTTAAAATTTATCATTATAAAAGACCTCACTTTCTTGTGTGAAATCATGTCCTCGAATCGTGCACTACTTGATTTTGCAGTAACGTTCACCTATGCCTCATGTTATTCAATCAAATCTTACGGGAATATATGCAAATGCTGCAATGGCTATAGGACACTGTTTATAGAGGTCATAACAAATATTTTCTTATTTAATCAAGTAGATCAAACATCGGCATGATTCAACTGTGATAATGCTAGGGATTATTAAAAAGATCATCAAGTCACTGGTGAATTAGTTTAATTTGCATTCATGGAACATTGGGCTTTTTGTAGGTTCGTTACTTGAAGATTATTGAAAAAAGTGGATATCAAGCTCTTCCATGGGTGAGATACATTACAAAGGCGGGCGAGTATGAATTAAGGCTTATATAATCATGCATCTCCAGATGGTGTATCCTGCTCATTTGATTAATATCTAGCTCGTGATAGATTTAAGACACAATTGTTATAACATTGAAGATCCAAAAGTCAATCGTCTTGGACCAGTGATTTGATCAAGAAAAATATGTACTCTGGCTTTCTTTTGTTTGTGATTATGATTTTTATCGGAGTGTTGTAAGTTGATGGTATCTAGAAAAAACAGGTTTCTCCTAAATATTGAAACAAATGAATCATTCTACTTTTACATTTTGTCAATGAAAATTTATTGATTATTCATTTGCCTAGAGCAATGGGAATTAGCTATTGTATTTATCTGAATTTTCAAATTTTGGGTCACCGTGTTTTTGAATCCGATACTTTATTAGTATCCATATTTTTATTTTGGTTGCTATTATTGGAGATTAATAACATAAAATCATTGGAATTTTGAAACCAATTACATTTGGATCATTCGCATTTTGGCAATACAATTTTACTTCTTTTTTTTTTTTTGCCAATTTTCCTTTTCAATTTAGTTTCTTTTTTGGCTAATCATTAATCAGCCATGCCTCTCTTTCTCTCTCTCTATCACGACCCTCACTGCTAACGTCATTGGCCATTCCAAAACGAAGATCATGTTCCCCACAAGTGTAAGAGACATACTTGAGATGATGGTTTGGCAATCTGAGTTTACCACCAACACTTAATTAGACGATGCACAAAACAGATCAAGAACTCTTAAATCTCTCACCTGTTGTTTGTTGATGGAGATATGTGGTTTGGTTAGAGATCTAATGACTCGTTTCTTTTTTAAGCTCTTGTCACTATGTGTATGGATATGTTTGATGTTTCGTCAAAGCATTGTTAATGGAGATACGTGTGATTTCGAGACAAATGAACTCTAATTTTCCTAGTATTGCTCTTATTTTGATGGGTCTGTTCTATGTTTTGGTAATATTTATGTTTTATTGTCCTTATAGGAATTTAAATTTGTTCTTTTTTAAATTGGTTTTGGGTTACATTTTTAAGGCTCTCAAAGATACGAGTCTTATTATTGTTTACAAAGCTTCTGGTAGAGTTACGTCCTAGATGCATAATTCTAGGTAAAGAATAGTTTACTTTTGTTTTTGCATCTTTCCCTTATAACTCGGTTTCAAGAGTCATATAAAGAACATTGAACTACTTGTAATATGTAATCTTACACTGTTTAAAATTGTATAATGTATGTAATGTATTATATACGTATCTTTCTTTATATGTAATATGTTACATTTAATTCTAACTTTGTATGTAATATGTTACATTCAACTTTATTCATATACGTAACATATTATATTTATCTATATATTTGTATGTAATATATGAGTTATGAAAAACGTTTTTAGAATAAAGTCTTACATTTTTTAACTAGATGTAAGCATTATATTTTTTATTGGATGTGACCTTATATTTTTTAACCAAATTGAAGGACTTACATTTGGTGACTTTGTCGATAGTGGTCGAAACTTCAACGAGATTTTCAGAGATGGTGGCTAGAACTTTAACAAGATTGTCGATGATTGTGGCCTAGGAGTGTCCAAAAATCGGACCAAATTAAATTAAATTTAAAAATTGAACTGTATTAGATCGAATCAAACATTTTTATAAATCACATGGTTCGGTTCAGTTTGTATTAACTAAAACCATTTTTTAACGCTCCAATCTAGTTATACTAATTTTTAAACCAATCAGACTGGATTGGATCATTATTAATGATATATTAAAAAATTATTTTAACAGGGGGTATTATTTAATAAAACCATTCGCTGGATCCGATTAATCTCTTCGAAACCCTAATACCCTATCTGCATCCTCGTCGCTTCCAATACCAACCAGTCGCTTTGTCTCTAGTCGCTTTGTCTCGCCTTACCACCAGTCCTGTCATCTATGGACGAAATAGGTATATAGAGTCTCTCTTACTCTATGTTTTCTATGCTTTGTTATTTACCAAAACAGAGAAAAAGAGAGAGAAAATGTAATTAAATATATGTTATTTAAATTCATGCTATATGTATATAAGGAACTCTATCATATGAAAAAACAAAAAGATTCAAACTTGATCTATACCCGAAGATAAAGAATATGTTTTGGTTGGACAAGTATATGATTTTGTTGCTTTAAATTGGGTTTCACGAGCTGAGTTATACTATTTCTTGAAGGTGTTTTGACCCAAATCACACACATATATATGTGTGATTTTGAAATAAGAAAATATCTAATTTGATTCCCTACTTTTAGTCAAGTCCTGAAGCATAATCTTAAAGAATTGGATTTAGAAGAAATAAGAAGTACTGTAGGATAAGGAGGCAGTGATGACTTACCACTAGTAAAACATAAATGGCTTGCATATGTCTTCATATAAAAATGTCTTTGAATTGTCATCTTATTTCCTCTTCTCGAATTTGGATGTTTTGTCAAAATTATGAAATTGACAAGTTTGTTTCTTTGGGTTGCTTCTCGTTATTAGTCCTATGTTTTTATGTTGTATATTTTTCTATGAAGACATAATTGATTAGACTATTGGGTCTTATTTTATGCTTGTGTGTTATGTTGTTCTCAATCAATTCCCATGCAATCTTCGTTACATGGCTTGTTATATATTTCCTAGTCAAAAAGACATTTTTCAAGTTCAAGTGTTCTTGTATTGTTTCAATTGTTATTAATATATCATTTTTTATATTTTATCTTTAAGTGAAGACCAGTACATTTCCTTTCATCTTTGAATATGATATGTACTCATCGTGAACATTATAATATAAACTTATGCATCACTAATCATTTCTCAGATTAGATTGTATCATATTTATGTATGATGAGCAAGACATTTGACTGTATCCTGTTAAATTGTATCATATTTATGTATTATTAACCGAATCATTGAAAACCATTAACTAAAAAATTCGGTTATAACATTTTTAATAGTCAAACGGTCCAGTCCAATTTGGTTAATTTTTTTTTACTAAAAATTATATCGAACCGTGGACACCTACTGTGGCCAAAAATCCGATGAAATCTTGGTTCCATTTTATTAATTTTATGAAATGAAGATCTTTTGATCTTTTTATTTGATAATTTAATATAAAATTGTAAATTTTTGGATAAATTATTATTATTTTAAAAAATTGATCAATTTATCAAAAATGATGCTATTTAGGTTAAAACTACCTATTATTGTCCAAGTTTTTTTTAGTGGTATCTTAAAGGTAACTATATTTTTTTAAAAGGTGTACATTTGGTAAAAAAAAATGATTTTTATACACAAAACAAAGAATGACAATTTAGTCATTTTTATTTTTATTAGTTTCTTTCCTCTTTTTTTGTTTTTCTTCCTTTCTCCCCTTGTTTTCTCTTTTTACATTCTCTGTCCTCTGTTTATCACATCTCTAATATTTGCATAAAACTCTCACATTTTTTTTTCCACTAATCAATGAACCTTAAACTTTAAAATTTTAAAACAAAACTATTAACTTTAAACCTAAGGAAAGAGGATGACAAAGATAGGAAAAAAGAAGAAGAGAAAATAATAATATAAATTTTAAAGGATTAAAATATCCTTTAATTTTTTGTGTAAATATTTACTTTTTTACTAAATAGGCACATATTAGAAATTTGGACAGTTTTAAAGTATCACTCAAAAACTTGTAACGAGTACCATAAGTTAATATGGGTACCAATAAAATACGATATCTATGTTTTCTATATAATATCACATTTGTTGTAGGTAAAATTAATTGTATCCTAAAAGAGTAATGTTTTATATTCCATGAATAATTTGTTTTTTATAAAATCAATAAAAATAACATGATTAAAACTTGTAACTAATTGGTACCACATGTGTATCCAAGTTTATCAATTGATACCTCTTTTTACTCGTGTTTTCAAGAAGTTCTAATTTAATATTTCAATCAATCAATTATTGACTTCAACGTTATAAAATTACAAATAATAATCCCATTTGATAAGGGTAATTTTGTCATTAACTTTTTTAGTTTTTTTTTTCTTTTCTTCTTCCTCACTTTTGTTTCATTATTTTTTTTCAATTTTTTCTTTATCTTTTTCTTCATTCTCTCTTGTTCAATTCCTTCGTTTTAATCATATTCTTGTTTATTAATATTATTTTTCTATTTTATTTGTTGTTAATTTCTATTTCAATTAAATTTTAATTTATTATTTATAGTGATTCATTACTTTGATGTTTTTTATTATCATTGATGTTTTACTAAAAACACTTAACGTACGTAATTATTATTAAAATTGTTGATTTTTATACTTAATCAAATCTTTATGATTGTTTTGATGAAAGATATTTGCTTAATAGTTTTCAGAAAAAAAGTTCTCTTTAAAGTAATTTTACACAAAACAATCATAAATAATACTATTTCGAACAATTATTTTATGTTTGGGTTTAAATTAACATAAACTTCAAATTTACAGTATAAAAATAAAATAATAAAAACACCTATTATCTCAAATTATTTTACAGTTAACTTAAATAAAACTTAAATGAGAAAAGAAGAATAAGGAACGGAGGAGGAATAAGGAAGGAAAAAAAATTAATGGAAAAATTACCCTTAGTTAAATAGGGTCATTATTTACAATTTTACAATGTTATCAATTGATGGATTGGAATATTAAATTGAAATTCCGGGAGAAAAAAAAATACCAATTACTAAACTTAAATTAGCAGCTTAGATATCACTCTGATGCCTCACCCCTTCCATTGAAAAAAAAAATTACATTAGGAATGGAGGTGAAATTAGCTTTCGTAGAAAAAAAAATAAAAAAAAAATAAAAGGACTAGAAATGTATACCCTTGATTGATACTCTGATTATGCTGGAAAATAAAATAAAATAAATGATACTCTGATTATCCAAAATACATCGTACAATTTTCAGAGTATAACTGTATAAGCTACAATTCTCTCTTACATTTACAAAATGAAAATGCATTGCACTGCAATTGAAAATTTCATTCTTTTTTGTTTGTTTTCCCTCTCTTTCCAATTCATCCATTCTAGCATGTTTGAAGGGTATATAACTCTCAGTAGCAACCTCTAAAGAGGTACTAGTAGACTTCATTGGGTAATGTTTGTGGAGTTCTCTTAAACACATGTTTTCTACAACGTTCAAAAATGCTATCATATACCAAATCAAATTGGACTCCTGCTCTTTCCCTGTTCACAACGAACATTATGTGATCACCTTCTATAATCTTGTAGTACCTGCATTCCATCAAATTCCATCTTCTAAGTTTTCAATTATTATAGAGATTGAGAAAAATGATGGATGAAGAAAAGCTGAAGCATCCATATGAAATGTTGAATCAAACCAGATGAAATATCAACGCTCTTAGTTAACACCAGACACTTCAAAATGATATGTAAGAGAGGCAAACAGAAATGACACTTTCTAACTTCATCAGGCAAACATAATGTGGGACTTTTCTATATGAACATTGTATCTTCATTGGGTGACCTACTATGTTTGCATCTTAGTTTTGTAAACGAGCTCATCGTATCCAATCAAATTGTGCAACAAACAAGCTTATGGTCAACAATCATACGTTTAGTGCCTCAGGCGTTCAATTAAAGCTATAGTCATGTTAAAACTATGAACTTTGTTCTTTGAGCTATGCATGATTTATGTTGCTAAACTGAGTTCAGTAAATAATACTGTAAAACAATACTAACCAGATGCCTGGTTCCAAGGGTTGACATTCCGAATCATTCACAACAAAACGGCTAGGGTGCTCAATGGGAAGACGGGGATGAGTCATAGATATGGTATTGAGTGCTCCATCATTGTCCTGCCAATCTTCATCCCTGCACATAAGCAAGGCTTAAAAAATTTCCCAATTCGAAACAACTTACAAATTCTTTTCACGACTAATTGAAATAAAAATGAGTCCACACCTTAAATAGTATGTATATGTTATACAAGCTAACATTTTACCTTGAGACCAATTTGATTTTGTACAATACATATATGCAATTTTAGAGTTTCAATACAATAGAACCCTTATCGAAACAAGGTTGTACTGAAGCTATAAGAAAATAAAAAAATAATAAAACCACTAGAAAACACACCTATAGCCTTTGTAAGGGGGAGAAACATCTGGGGGATGACACCACTGACTCATTTGCAATACTCTAATAAACAGCACTGGATGAATTCCAAGTATGCTAGAAGGAACTGTAACACCCATCACCTTCCTAGTACGCTTCGTAGCGTAGCTGAAGTAGTAGGTTCGGGGAAACGTATGTAGATGACTGTTCAGTCTCATGGACCCTTGAATTGTAAGATCTGGAAGGATCCAATCTCCTGAAGCAAAGGGACCAGCATTTCCTAATAAACAATCCACCAAACCCCAAACACCTGCTTTCTTCCAAGACATGTTAAAGTGATCAAAACCAAAGTTGTAATAGGCCTTCAACCAGGGGATGTCAAACCAATCATAAACTATCACTCCTAAACGACATAGTTGCAGCAAACATACAGGCTTCATTGTTCTCCCATCTTCTGACCTAGAATGACAAGTCCCAACTATGAGCTAATTCTGATTTTGAAAACAAGCTACATAGACCAAACCAAACAAGAGAATGATCATAGAAATCAAACTCACTGCATTCCATCTAAATAGGTTCTTGTGGTTCCGTTAAAGGCTCCAGATAAAGATGTTATGCTTAGTACCCAATTCTCATTAGTGTTATATCCCTTGAAAGCCTGAAAACAAACATCTTATGATCAAAATTAAGAAATTCTTGACTTAACATAGATTTTATATAGCCATTTCAACTTACCTTATCAGCAAGCATTTGCTGCAACAAGCGAACAACCTGTGCCCCAGCCGAATGTCCAACAAAATGAATCGGATGATCCTCGTCCCATTCTGGGTAGTGCCCTGTTTTCCAATTTGTTTAAAGAACGGAACTTTATACGAGACAAAAAAAAAGAGAGAGAGAGAAAAAGAAAGAAAGAAAGAAACAGAGAGACATCTTCAAATCAAGCGAACAATTTCGTATCACATGTGAAGATTTCTTCTTCTTTAACGCACGCAGGGTATAAAAGTACCTTGTTCGTAAACACGACCGAATTGCGAGTGTCCAAAAGCTTGACTGTGTTCTTCACCATAATCGACTTGCCCACCTTTCAAATAATAAAATAACTCGCGTGCTCTGACAACAAAAATAACATTACAACTAGCTAGTCCAACAAGGTTAAAGAAAAATAACAGACATTGGAAAGAGAGGCCATTTATCAACCTTTGATGAAAATTGCAAAGCTTCAATCACAACATACCTATCGTAAATGCTGGTTAAAGATCCCAAATCAGGCACAAGCACTCTTTCGTCTTTCTTCTCTGCTCCAGCGAAATACGATAGGCCTCCCAATCTCTGTAAATGATTTAAAAACGCAAAAGCAAAAAAATAAAAAATAAAAAATCAGAAAACCCATAATAATATAGAATTCAAGAGCACAAATTTTCAACGGAAGAAAATAGATTAGAGTTTCTGTTATTTAGAAGTTAAATGAAATACAATCAAAATGGTATGATTGAAAAACTCTATCACATGAATTCAAGTTCGAATATCAACTGTATCATATTTTCTTTATTTAATAAAAAAAGAAAAAATTAGTATCTTCGAAAAAAAAAAGTTTATATAGATGATTTAATTATAGTGCATAACTCTCTTTATATAAGAAATTTCATTTTTAACCCCTAAAAAACATATATTTATTTTTCTTACGATATAAATAAACTTATTTTTTTTATTAAGAGATTTAAAGTATAACTATATTGAATAATTTAGTTATTTATACACCAAAGATATATAAATTTATAATTAAAATATTATAACATTTTCAATAAAATTAATAAAGATAATAAAATAGATTAATTAATCTAATATCACCTTCAAACTCACGATGCAACAACAAAAAGCATCGAGAGTTTTCTAAATAAAAAAACTAAAACGAAAAATCGAGTGTGCTTTTGTAAATAAGTTTGCAATTTGTATTGAGAAAGAAAAAAAAACAATGTTAAAGTGCCAATCTAATGATGATGTCGGATAATATGACAATCAATTTCAATATATTTGGTTCGCTCATAAAATGTTGTATTACGAGTAATTTGAACAACACTATTATTATCACAATACATAAAAGTAGAAAGAAAAATGTTCATATCATCAAGCAACCAACGTAACTAAACTACCTTATAAGTAATGGATGTCATAGTATGATACTGTGCTTTTGTGAAAGATCTTTAAACAACATCTTGTTTCTTGCTCTTCTAAGAAATAAGAGAATTACTCAAGAAGATACAAAAAACCAATGGTAGATCTACAATGTGTACGATTAGTACCTTTATCAACATCACAGTATGCACACAACTCAAAGGACAAATAAAAGTAAAAGGTTTTGAAAATGGATTTCCCAAAGGTAACTCAAAAGAAAAACTCAAAATGTGAATAACGATAGCCTAAAGAGCTATACTAGGAGAAACAATAAATTGACTAACAACGTGATCATATACAATATCTGAGCAAGTGATGGTGAGATAAACAAAGTTGCCAACAACTATACAATATAAACTAGGATCTAACAAAGGGTAACCATCACAAGGAATGTATTGAGAATTGGTCTCAATAGGAGTATCCATAACCTTATTATCAGAAAGACGACGATGATCAAATATATCTACTATGTACTTTAGATTGGGAAAGAAGATAACATTTGTGAGAAGTGGCACGTTAATACCCAAAAAATAACTTAATAAGCCCAAATCATTTATTGTAAATTTACGTGCTAATGCTAATTTCAACACTGTAGTACCATCCACATCATTTCTAGTAATAATCATGTATCAACATATAAAGAAAATAAAATTCAACCAATAGAAGTATAGTAGGAATACATCTATAAAATAATGCAGAATTATGATGGCTAGAAGAGAAACCAAAGGAGGTAGTTACAGTAGAGAACTTCTCAAACTAAGCACGAAATCCTTGCTTGAGACCATAAAGAGTTTTTCTCAACTTACAAACTTTACCAGGTTTATGACAAACTTCAACATGAGGTACTATGTAGATTTCTTCTTGAAAGTCACCATTCAAGAATGCATTTTTAACATCCATATGAGATACATGCAACCCACAAAGAGATGTAACTGCAATAAATATGCAAATTGTAGTCATTTTTAATAATCTCTTCATAATTAATACTTAGTATCCTTTTGTAACTGCTTGAGACTTGTACCTTTCTATATACCCATTAAAATAAGTTTTGATTTTATAAACCCAATAGCTTGTTCACCTGGTAGTACCAAGAACTAGGTGTTTTGTTTCATGCAAAACAGTATGTTCCTTAACCATAGATTGCTGCCAAAGGGGATCGACAACTGCCTTTTATAGGACATAGGCTCAGAGACATTATAAATGGTTGCTAAATCAAAAATAAATGAGCTAGAATAACAAGTGTGAACAAAATCAAACAACTGAGATAATTTATGAGGGCACTAAGGATATCGAGGATGAAGATGCAGAGGAGCCATAATCTTAGAAGGTGCTTGGGAAGTCGTAGGAGAGGATGAATTAATAAGAGCATCAAGAAGTAAAGCACTAATAACTATGAAACAATCTTAACTTTGCAAGAATCATGATCTAAAATGGGAACAAGAGGGTGGGAAACAATAAGTGGTACAAACTATGTATCATCGCTTAAGAGATCAATATGAATGAGATCAAACTTAAGTCACATTATAAGAATTAACATGAATGGAAACGAAATATATATACTAAGGAACTCATTATGATGAGAAACATACATCTTTGGGTTAATTGGAGCAAAACAACAATATATCTTTTAACCTGCACCATAACCTAGAAAACACAAATTGTAAATCACGATGACAGTTTATTGCATTTGACATGAGGTTGAAAAACAAACATGTAGAGCCAAAGACATGCAATGCAGAGTAAATAGAAGCTAAATCACACACTTTCAAAAGAAGACAAACCTGAGTTGTGTAAGATTGGAATTTTATTAATCAAATAGGTATTAATAAGGACTACTTCTCCTCAAAATTTACTTGGAACATGAGGTGGACAATAAAAAAGAACGAGCATTTTCAACAATATGTCTATGTTTCCTTTCAAAAACACTATTTTGTTCAGGAGTGTTTGTACAAGAAGTTTGATGGATAATACCATATAATGCAAGTAGTACAATAAAAGTATTAGACATATACTTCCCACCCAAATCACACCGAAAACATTTCATAGTAATAGAATGTTGAGTTTTCAACAAAGACTCAAAAAATAAAAAAAAATCAAAACGACACTACGCAAGATAAACCCAACAATAATGAATGTAATCATCAATAAAGAAAATATCATAACAGGACCCCCTATTTTTGTAGTGGTAAGAGAAGGTTCCCACACACCAAAATATGCAATAAAAAGGAAAATATTATTATCAAAAGGTAAGGCATATCATTAGTTTTCAAATCTCTTAATTCTACTATAGAAACTAAATATTTCAAACGAAATGTAGAAACATAATCAAGGTGAGAATGTCACAAATAAAAACTAGAAGATGAAAGACTCGAACGAAAAGATGAAAGATCAACACTATAAGCTACAACATCTGGTACTTTGAATTGATCCAAAATATAAAGTCCATTGCTTATTATCGATCGTAATCAACTTTTGAGATCATGGGTCCTATACATAACAATCAGTAGAATAAAAGAAGGCTTAATATCTAAAATCTCACAATTGACTAACTAAAATAAGATTTACAATAAGACTATAGATATAATAGACATTTGGGAAAGATAGACCAGGTACAACAATGAAACCAATATTTTCTAATGGCAAGGAGTACCATTAGTAGTCATAACTAATAAAGATTGTTTGAGAAATAAAGATACAAATGATGAAAAATTAGATGACATGTGGTGAGACGCATTGGAGCTTAAGACCCACAAAGAATAAGACATATATAAAGAAATAGAAGACAATAGAACTTATATGAGAGAAGGAAGACATAGCATGTGACTATATTGTAAGGAACTTCTAAAACTGATCAAGCATTATTAAGTCTAATGACGAAGCAACCATTGTAGTATTAGATGAAATGGCTTGTGAGGCAATTACTGTTGTCGTGACAGATTTTCAATTCTCTGTTGTTGCTTGGCTCTATTCAAGTTAGGACATTGAGCCTTTCAGTGGCCCTTTTGCTTACAAAAGTACACTCATTAGAGTAGCTCTCGAAGAATTTATATTATGCTCACTAAAAGGTGATCTTTGAGGTGTCACTAAGACAGATGGGTTATATACTAAGAGAATGTTGTTCCTAGCCTGTGATATAAAATGTATATCCTCAACCAACAATTCACTAACTATTAAATCAACACAAGGAAGGGGATTGCGATGTAAAATGCTTCCATAAAGTCCTTCAAAATCATCAAGAAAAGCCATCAAAATTGAACCAATCGTTGTTCTTCTTTACAGGCAATATAAGTGTTGGGTTTTCCACTTATTTGGAGGAGCCCAAATGAAGCCCATGTGGCTTAAAAGCCCATGGAGTAAGAAGGGGACAATTATGTCATTACATTGCTTCATTAATAAACCCATTTAGGGTTTTATGAGATAGGTTTCTGCAGAGAATTTCGTAATTGCAAGAAGAGCAAAAGAGAGCAATTTTCCTCTCCGCCTTCATTAAGTGCTCGATCGAAAGTCGTTGTGGTCCGATTAAGTCGAAATTTTTCAGTGTGTTCACGACTCCAAGACTCTTTAACTGTATGGGATTTAGATTTAGCTCACCTTGGTTGAGAAATTATGAAGAAAGCGAATGTTGACTACGGGTTAGATTTCTCCATTTTCTTGAAATAATTGTTTCCAAAGTGTATTCTCGATGATGTTGTTGATTGTTTGCCTCTAGTTTTACCTTAGCAGAGAATCACAGACAATTGTTTCTCGATAGGGAAGTTTTGGAGAGTGAAAGTACCGTGGTTGTTTCCTTCCTACACCGGAAGGTTTTTCCACGTAAATTACTTGTGTTGATTTTGTGACGTTTGATTTTGAGCTCTATTTATTTGTTCCTAAAAGATTCACACAAAGAAGGAGAATAAATTTAATTCCGTCAATAGAGCTTGATTAAGTTCGAATTGAAATCGCGATTCTCCTAACAAAGCTGGTATCGTAGTCATGGTTATTATTGTGGAATTTCTTGTATTGAATAATGGAAGCAAATTTAAGTAGAATGATTACTTTGAATGGTTCTAATTATCATACTTGGAAAGGAAAATGGAAGATCTCCTTTATATCAAACAATTTCATTTATCTGTTTGCCTCCGGTATTTAAAAATTATCTCAAGAAGAATGAACTTTGTTACATCGACAAGTCTCGCATATAAGGCAGTGTATGATAATGTTTTGAATCATATTAGTGGAGAAATACATGCACGGTCACTATGGAATAAACTTGAAGAGTTGTACGCTTCTGAAAAACAGAAATAATAAAATGTTTCTTATAAAACCGTTGATGGCTTTAAGGTACCAAGATGGAACTCCGTTGACAGATCACTTGAATAATGCTCCAAGGAATAATCAATCAAGAATGGAATGGTACGAAGTTTGGATGATGAGATTTGGTCAGGTTTATCAAGTACGTTGTCCTGACTTCGGGAAACATTTAGAATGTCATTAAGTAACTCACCGCAAATGGTGTAATCAATATGGATCCTAAGAGTAGTGTTTTGAATGAAGAAATGAGAAGAAAGTCGCACGGGTCTTCTCAAGAATGAGATTTCGGTTACGAAAGAAGAGAGGAGTAAAAGCAGAGGTTTCAAGAACAAAGAAAAGGAAGGAAGCAAGTCCAACAGTTTTCTAATGTTGAGTGTCATCATTGTGGCATGAAAGCGGCACATCAAGAAATATTGGTGTATTAGCAGTTTTGATAACAAGAATAAAGACAAAGAACAAGAGGGTGATGTTGGCAAGGAAAATGATCGAAGGCACCGCTAGTTCGTAAGACTTTCTCGTTGTTTATAATGAAGATGTTGTCAATGTTGCATGTCACGAGATCAGCTTGGGTTATTGATAAGTGAGCCTCCATTCATGCTACGCTCGAGAGGACTTTTACATCCTATACAAACAGTGACTTTGGGACAAATAAGTTGGGTAATGATGGCTTGGTTAAAGTCATTGGTATCGGGAGATGTGTGTTTGGAGATGAATAATGGCACGAGGCTACTTCTCAGTATGGTAAAACATATTCCCGAAATTGCTTGAACTTGATCTCTCGTAGGTAAACTCGATGATTTAAGGATATTGCAATACCTGGGAACAAGCATTCAAAGCTTGTATATACTGTGCAAAGTAGACTCTTCAAAGGCGTTATTAATACTCATGACATTTAGCTCACATAAGAGTCATGGGCATACAAGAGACTTGCTCATACGAGTGAGAAAGGCTCGGCAAGATTGACCAAAAAGAATCTTCTTCTCGGAATGAATGATGTTTGTTTAAGAAGATGTACTCATTGTTTGGCAGGAAGCAAAATAGAGTTTCTTTCAAGAGTTCCCTCTTCTTCAAGAAAACAATACATACTTGATTTGGTACATTCAGATGTATGTGGTCCTACGAAGACGAAAACTTTAGGCGGTGCTAGTTATTTTGTGACCTTCATGATGATTGTTCAAGAAAGTTATGGGTGTACACTCAAGAGCAAAGATCAAGTATTAGATGTGTTTAAACAAGCCAAGCCTTAGTGAGAGACAGACTGGGAAGAAATTACTTGCATCAAAACAAATAACGGGGGAGAGTATTCAGTCCTTTTGACGAGTACCGTAGGCATCGTGGCATTCGACATCAAAAGACACCTCCCAAGACTCTCGCTTAAATGGGTTGGCCGAGAGAATGAACATGTGACATTGGTTGAAAGAGTAAGATGTCTTCTTTCGCAAGCTCGTCAAGATCTTTCAAAGTAGGCTTTTGAATACGCTTGTACATGTTCTTAATCTCACACCACGTGTTCCTTCGCTTTGATGTACCAAACAGAGTATTGACCGTGCAAAGATGCTTCTATGATCATCTTCGCGTTTTTGGTTGCAAGGCATTTCAGGCATATACCAAAAGATAGAGATCTAAGCCGATGTGAAGACACGACAATGTATCTTTGTTGGTTGCGGTCCGGATGAATTTGGCACAGTATTTTATGATCCACTGAGAAGAACCGGTAAGTGAGTCGTGATGTCGTGTTTATTAAGATCAAACTATACAAGATGTGAGAAGATAGAAAAAGGAGTCCATCAAGATAGCGATGATTTGATCGACCTAGATCCTGTTCCTTTATCAAGACAGTATGGAACAAAATGTTCAAGATGACCAACAAGGTTTAGATGATGTAGATATGCAAGCTGAAACAGATCACCAAACTACTGATTAGTTGCAAGAACCAGAAATTCCACCCAGGAGGTCTACTAGAGACTGACGTCCTTCCACACCTGCATTTATTACGAAAGTATGTTATTGACTATGAGGAGAACCTCAATGTTAGCGTAGAAGTTTATGGAAGATGGAAACAGAGACACCGGGTCATGGAAGATGAGATGCGCCACGTACAGACAATCACACGCTCGAGCCGGGTAAAGCTGCTTGGCAAGAGAGCTCAAGAACAAGCAGGTCTACAGGTGAAGCAAGAAGAACACACCACAACCACGATACAAAGCTGGGACCGGTCGTCGGCGGATTCCGAGAAAAGGTATTGACTTTCGATGATATTTTCTCTCGTCAGAAGATGTCTTCCATACGTGTCTGTTTCCCAGTCTAGCAAAGAAGCTTGGATTTAGAAATCGAGCAAATGGATGTGAAAACCGTCTTTCTTCACGCGAGTTGGAAGAAGAGATTTATATGGAAAAATGTAGGGTTTTGGAGGTTAAAGGAAAAGAGGATTACGATGTTTGCTAAAGAAAAGCCTATACTTGCTAAGCACCTAGACAATGGTATAAGAAGTTTGAGTTAGTTGCGGAGAGCGTGTTACAAGAAGACTACTTCGATCATTATGTTTTTGTGCAAAATTCTCCGATGATGATTTTATCATTTTATCGCTTGATGACATGTTGATTGTTGGTAGAAATTCTTCAAGGATTGATAATTTGAAGAACAGCTTGGAGTAAGTCCTTTGCCACATGACTTGGACTGAAACAAATTCTTGGTATTCGAATTTGTCGAGACAAGAAAGAAAGAAGTTGTACATGTCACAGAACTAGACATCAATAAGGTACTTGAAAGGTTTCATACGGATAAAGTTAAAGGGTTTCTTCTCCTTTATCTAATCACTTTAAGTCGAGATCGAGTCAAGGCCCTAAATGATAAAGAGAAGGAAGATATAGAAAGGTTCCATATGCCTCAAAGAAAGAGGTTTAATGTATACAATGGTGCAGACGGGCTGCACATAGCTCATGCAATTGAGCTTGTTAGTCGCTTTTCTAATCCGGAAGAGAGCATGGGATGCAAAGTGGATTACGGCGAGATATCTTCGAGGTACTTCCAAGTTAACACTTAGCTGGAAAAGTGGAAACCGTGTTGGATACACCCATTCAGATTTGGCAAGAGATGAAGATTCTCGTAAGTCTACTTCCAGTTATCTAATTACTTTCCTCAGTGGAGCTTTTCTACAAGATTGTAAAAGTGTGTTGCATTTTCTACAAATAGAGGAGTTTATTGCGTTAAATGCAAGGCTCGTAAGGGAATTGTCAGGATGAAACAGCTTCGAGAGAACTCGTTTCAAGCGGACAGAAATATGGTTATTCTCGCGATAATCGCAGTTCTATTCACCTAGCGAAGAACTCCCCAAGATTTCACTCAAGATCAAAGCATATTGATGTGAGATATCATCGGATAAGAGATACTCTTAACAATAAGTTGCTTGAACTCGAGAAAATTCATACCGATGAGAATGGATCCGATACGCCGACAAAAGCGTTGTCAAGAGAAAAACTTGAAGCTGGTTGTTCAATTGCCGGAATGACGGATCCTCTCCATCTAATCTAAAAGCGGGAGATTTGTGGGTTTTCCACTTATTCTCGATGAGCCCAAACGGCTTCCAATGAGTAAGAAGGACAATTATGTCATTACATCGCTTCATTAATAAACCCATTTAGGGTTTGACGAGATAGGTTTCTCGCAGAGAATTTCGTAATTGCTGAAGAAGAAGCGCAAAAGAGAGTAGCAATTTTCTCTCTCCACCCGCCTCTTCATCGTTGCTCGATCGAAAGTCGTTCAGGGTCCGATTAAGTCAAATTTTGGCAAGGAAGGTTCACGACTCAAAAACTATTTAACTGCGTATGGGATTTGGATTGCTCACCTGGCTTGAAAATTCTGAGTTGAACAAAGCGATCGCGAATCAAGTTAGATTTCTCCATTTTCTTGAAATAATTGTTAGTTTCAAGAAGTGTATTCTTTGATGATGTTGTTGATTGTTTGCCTCTAGTTTTACCTAGAAAGAACTGTTGTACAATTGTTTCTTGATAGTGGAAGTTTTGGAGAGGAGTGTCGTGGTTGTTTCCTTCCTACACCGGGAAGGTTTTTCCACGTAAATTACTTGTGTTGATTTTGTGCATGTTTGATTTTGAGCTCTATTTATTTGTTTCCTAAAAGATTCACACAAAGAAGGAGAATATGTTTAATTCTGCTGTTTAGAGCTTGATTAAGTTCGAATTGAAATTGTGATTCTCCTAACAATAAGGTGTAAGAGCCTATAATTCTATCGATTTTGTGACTACTAATTGGTCATATAGATCTATCATAGCTGAACAAAATTCTTATACTCAGATTCTTTTCTTCTAGTGTTTGAATATAAGATTATAACTTATATTTTTTTGCAAAACTAGATTGTGTGTAAAGCCTAGCTAAATGATCCCAAATATCCTTTGCATTTTCATATTTTACCAACTGATATCCTATGGAATGTATCACATAATCATTAATCAAACTTATAATTTTTGAATTATCAATATCTTAAACTTCTAACAAATATACATATTTCTCAAGGTTGACATCTTTTTACGCTTCAAAAATTTCATCACATAACTTTAACAAATGTAATTCTTCCTATCTAGCTACGTAACGTACTAATTGATTGAAGCTAATAATTCTTATATCCTTCCAAATCTACAAATTTCAAACAAACCAACAAATTACAATTAACTTACATATGCAAAAGAACGATCAGATTGTGAAAAAAAAATCAACAAACAACATCCAGAAAAATACCCAAAATTTACCGATGGGAGAAAACAACAAAAAACTCATTGCCATCAATAAAGCACAAACCGAACAGATATTGCGCGCACGAATATTACCTCAAAGATTATTGTGTATGAGATTTATAGCTATGATATCACGTAGAATTCAAGAGCTTAAAATCTAGAGAGAATAAAAGATACAAAGGTTTCTATTATCCAAAAAATTAAATAAAATATAAGCAAAAAAATAATAATTTATATAAACTTACTATTAAAAGACACTAACAAAACTATAAAACCGTGGATAAATTTAATAACGATAATAAATTAAACTAATTAACCTAACAAACTGAACAATAGAAGAAGAAGTCCGAACACATTTCAAGAAAAGAAAAAGAATGAAAAACTCACCCCTTTTCCAAACCCAAAAATTCCATGAACCAAAACAATAGGAGGTAGATTGTCAACATTGGTTGTCGTCTCTTTGGATATGTCCGTTGTTACTTCGATGTTCATATTAGGCTTGAAAAACATCTCATTGAGAGTCTGTGAAAGATCACCAGCCACGGCCGAGCTGAATATGTAAAATCCATATAGCAAATGAACCAGAGAGCTCACAAACAGCTCTGATAGTTGCAGTGTAGCTATCCATAATCTAATCATTATGTTCCCAAAAAACAACAATATTTTGTTTTCACTAATGAAATAGAGCCTTCTTCTTCAACCCAAAAAATAAAACTCCAAAGAAGACTACCTTTTTTCTTTAACAAAAAAATATCAAAGCTGATAATCAAAATTTCAAAACCTCTTCTTCATTCCCCTTTTACTATGAACAACAAAAAAGGGGTTGAAGAGGTCTCAGAAAATGTATTCGTACGCTTTCAACTTAAAACGATAAAATGGTTTTCCACACAATTCTCGTTGTTGCCCACCGGCCACCTTACGAGAGAGTTCTTAACCAATCAAGGTTTAAAAAAAAGGTTGATTCCACGTGTCTTTGAATAATAGCTACAAAAAGTTGTCTGTGGTCTTTAGGGAGTGAGGGCCCACAACGACCTAAATAAACTTTAAAATATGCAATAAAGTCCAAGACTTTAATTGGTATAGGACAGACTGTAGCTCTTTAATTGTTTCGTAAATTTTGGACTGGGGATATTCTAGTCTTTTTTCTTTTTTCTGTCTATATCTAGATTCTAGGGGTTTCTTTAGCATTTTACATGTCAGGAGGTGGCTGCGCTGGTGTTAGCTGGAAGGTTCCTTTTGGTTGCTTTTTAAAATAATATCATTCTATATTATAAATATACTATAATCACAAAATAATTAATTAATAATAATTATAAATTAATCATAAATTTTAAAAATAAAATAAATATTTTATTTTTTATCATAATTATAAATGTAATACTTTTTATCATTTATAATTATATTTATTAATAACCCCATGTATATATATTCTTTAGAGCCGACCACCCTCCCAACTGTATTTGCCCTTTATCCATATTTAATCGTTTTCGGAATGCAGCATTCAATTTTTAAAATTGACTACTCATGATGATGCACCCTTAATTTAGAATTAATAGCACGTGTTAGTCATACGAGGCAAGTAATCTTTTTTTTTCTAGTTCGAAAAGATTAATATTCATTTCAAGGGGTTACAAATTAACCATAAATTTTTAATCAATAACGTTACAACGTTACCAAATAAACTAGACAAGTAATCAAATATTTCATCAACGAGTATGTGAAGGAAGAGAGATCTTAATATTAATTATATATTTATTTTTATGCTTACATATCTATCAAAATTATTTTAAAATATTAAAATTGATTTATTTTTTATATAATAATAATAATAATAAGTATCTCAATATTAAAAATATGGTATAAAAATAAGTATAAATTTATATTTCATTACATTTTTCTATGAACAAAATAATAATTTTAAAGAATTAAGATAAATTATGCTTCTTAGTGAGAGTTAAGTTTGTTTTATTAATTATAAAATTTAAAAATTTAATCATGTTATTTTTAAGTTAGTTCTATTATTACTCTGATAATTTTAACTAATTTTTTTTGTTTGAATTAAACAGAAAAATACATTTGAGAAACGTATAATCTGTTTTATATGTGTTAAATAAATTTTACCCATTTTTACACAAAATAAAACTGTAATATTTTTAAATATCACCATTTTTAAATAGATTTTTTTCGTAGTAAGAAAATTCATCTTTTTTCCAAACTATAGTAATAGTCATTATATTATTTTTAATTTTACACTTTGATTTTCTTTTTATTTTTCTTATAATTTATATTTTTATTATTTGATTTTAAAAAATTCAGTCATAAAACAGTGGAATTAATTTAAACCAATTTAAATACTTTTATATTCTTTGATTAATTTTGATTCCTAAGTAAAAATAAAAAATAATTCTTTTTTATTTTTGGTTCAACATTAGAATTAATAATAAAAAATATTAAATTAATGAACTTTGCTACTATTAAAATTCTCTTAATCATTG
The DNA here is from genome assembly GCA_030763125.1 of Hippophae gyantsensis. Lineage (NCBI taxonomy): Eukaryota > Viridiplantae > Streptophyta > Magnoliopsida > Rosales > Elaeagnaceae > Hippophae > Hippophae gyantsensis. Next base: position 18,930,007 of record CM061039.1, on the reverse strand, counting down.
AGACAAGTAGATGTTAAGATCTTCCTATATGGCATTTTGGAAGATGAGGTGTTTATGATATAATCAGAGGGATTCATTTATCAACACCTTCTTAATCATGTTTGTAAACTTAAAGAGAATTGTACGACTTTAAACATGCACCGGGCCTGGTCTAAACGTTTAAGCAATGCTTTGCTAAAATGCAAATGTACGTTCTTAATTAGGTAGATAGCCTCCTCATTTTGTCTGGACCTGATCCTAAATCCATTGAGTTTCTTATCAAATGCCTTGACAGTGAATTTGCCCTCAATAAACTTTTTTTTTTAATTTTATAATAACCAATAAAAATTTTATTAAATAAGTTCAAACTCTCTTAAAACTTATTTACGTGATTGAATATACATGAATATTCATGGGTAATTATGTATTACAATTTACCTTAAAACTTAATTGTAATAATTCAAACAGTAATTATTCTACAACAAGAATAAATTGAAACTACTTGATTGCAATGATTCATAAAATAATTAATAAACTCTCTTAAAAACATTTTAACAAATAATTTAACCCCACAAAAATCACAAAAAAACCCAAATAACCTATTTTTAATCAAAGAAAAACACAATACTTAGAAATTTTTAAATAAACCAAAAAATACAAGACAACCAACACAAAAACACGGAACCACCGCATGCGAGCTAAAACAACCGCCTGATGCTGACAAAAGCAACCACCAAACAAAGCCCACAATATTCGCACCGAACGATGGAGAGCCAGTAGACGACGAGCGATGGCTGGAGTAGAGACAAGTGGCTACAAAACTGAAACTTCTTTTTATTTTTCAAAATAACCTAAAAAAGTAGATTCATATCATGGGTACAATGTAGACTAGTTTAAAGGAGGAGCAACAATCCCAAATTCTTATTTAAGAAGATAAAAATGGAAGATAGATTTGATGGATATTGAAGTGAAAATGAAATTGATCGGTGGACATTGATTGAAAATGGGCGAGATCGGTTCTAGATGATGGAAAATAAGAAAAGGGACGAAGCCCTGACAGAGCTCTCAAAGGGCCTTTCAAAATGGCGATTTTTTCTCTCGCTATTTTTCGCCCTCAAGGACTCAAAGTCTTCATTTTCTTGGCATTGTTGTAAGAAAATATCAATAATATATTCGAAGTTTGTAAATTCTTTATAAATACTCTAAACCTTTTAAAAATATTAAAGATAATTTTTTATGTTAACCGAAATTAAAGATAACAGTAAATTAATAACATTTTAATATATGTTTAATATTGAAAGATATCTTTAATTTTTAAGATAAAATTTTAATATCTTATATTTAAATATAAAAAAAAATATAATGCATAAAAATTAAAAAAAAAAATAAATAAATCCACAAAAATTAAAAAATATATATACAAACACACTTATCAATTAAGAAAATAAAATTTAAATACTCACCATGATACTAAGTTTTAAAAAATTAATGTTTATTGATTAATTGATTTGGATTAAATCATAATAAGTTAATTTTTAATAAATTATTCTATCAATATAATAATAACATTCTAATTCTTGAATATGTGAGTAATTTTTTTAATTAAGTTAACGACACCAAAAATTAAAATTTTTATTTTTTATAAGACATTGTCAAAAAAATTTAATAATTTTTTTTATAAATCTAACTAATTAATTAATTTTTTAATAAATAAATATCAATGATAATAATTTTTTAAAAAATATGAAAAAATAAAAATATTTTAAAGAGATTAACTATGAGAAAGATGAAGAGATATGGGTGAGTAAAGAAATCAAAAATATTAAAGATACGAGTGAATTTTTATTTTATCATATATATTCCTAATGTTTTTAAAATGTTATATATCTTTAATATTTACACAGTTATATTTGACTAGATATCTAAAGATAAAATTATAATTAGATCTTTAAATTATTATTGAAATCATTTGGTTTGCTTATATTCTACAAAACTATCTCTCCAAACACAAAACACATCCCCTTCGTTAACCCAAAATCCAACAATCCAAGTATTTTTTTAATGACAATTAAAACATTAAATTCTTTAAGTTACAAAAATCATCACAATATTGAGAATTAATATGTATTGTCACTTCGTTCATACCAAGAATGCAAGGAGTGATGACGTAAAGACGAGGATAATTTTGCTAAAAACTAGTGTATGAACTAATGTACTTGAAGGTGACATTGTTTCTATTTATGTTCTTTGACAAAATGTTAAATTTTAATAAAAATGATGATTTTTATTTAGGGTTTGGAACCTCTAACGAACAAACTTCTTTACTAATAATAATTAGTTTTATTTAAAGTATTAATATTAATCCGTTAATAAAATCATTAACTATAAATTGTTTATTTTTTTTCTTAATTATGCACATACCCAACCTAACCTAATGTTTTGTCAAAATCTATATGATATATGATGTAGTGATTTCATTGTTTTTTTTGTTCAATTTGTTCGTAACATGCAATAATCTTTGATGCCACTTTAATAATTAAAGTTAAAATATTTTTAAGATATAATTGAACTAAACCAATCAACTCACCCTAAAAAAAGTTAATAAAGACTATAATTTTTAACCTTATATTACAAATATTAATTCTTTAATTGTAAATTTTGAATTGTGTCAAGAGTAAGAAAAATGGAGAAATTAATGGTAAATATTAACACCATTAATAATTTAAGGATACCAGTAGCAATATATAAAATATTAGAAGTATTTGTCGTTAAGTTATAAATGTATAAAAATCAAATGTATTTGTAATAATTTAGTATATGAAAAATAGAGAAACTAACTGTAAGTATTAATACCATTAATAATTTAAAAGTATAAATAATAATATATATGTAAACTCATAATTTACTCTTATATTTTTATTCAAAGACACTATCTATTTATATACAAAGTTAGAGACAATTTTAGGTGACATATACCTAATACACAACTAAGACACCTAATATATTCACCTAGTGTTAGAAACCTAATACATAACTAATCATCTTTAACACTCCCTCTCAAGTTGTAGCATAGATATTAATCATGCCCAACTTGTTACAAAGATAATCAACTTGAATCTCACTTAAAGCTTTCGTGAAGATATCTCCTAGTTGTTCTCCAGTATTCATATATCCTGTAGAAATCAAACCTTGTTGAATTTTCTCGCGAACAAATTGACAATCAATTTCAATGTGTTTAGTTCGCTCATGAAACACAGGATTAGAAGCAATATGAAGAGCAACTTGGTTATCACACCACAATTTCGTTGGTACTGAAGTTTTAAGACTTACTTCATCCAAGAACTGATATATCCATATTATCTTAGACGTAGATTGTGTCATAGCCCTATATTATGACACTGCACTCGATCGTGACACAACATTCTGCTTCTTACTTTTCCATGAGACCAAATTTCTTCCAATGAAAATACAATAGTCTGATGTGGATCTTTTATCCACTTTGGAACCTGCCCAATCTACATCTGAAAAACATTCAATATGAGTGTGTCCATGATTTGCATACAAGATACCACGTCCAGGTGCTCCTTTCAAGTAACACAAAATTTGCTCTAACGCTACCCAATGATGAATTGTTGGGGATGACATAAATTGGTTAACAACACTGACCGAATATGCAATATCTAGACGAGTCACAGTAAGGTAATTCAGCTTTCCAACCACCCTTCGATATCTCTCAGAATCTTTAAAGAGTTTTCCATCTCCTGTAAGGTGGATGTTCGGAGTCATTGGAGCACTACAAGGTTTTGCTCCTAATTTTCTTGTCTCAGTTAATAAGTCCAGGACATATTTTCTCTGAGATAGAAAGATACCTTTTTTACTCGTGACTTCAACACCCAAGAAATACTTTAGCATCCCCAAATCCTTCGTGTGAAACTGAGTATGTAGGAAAGACTTAAGAGATGAAATTCTCGTAGTATCACTTCCAATAATAACAATGTCATCTACATACACAACTAAAAGAATGATACTAGCTTTTGATTGTTTGTAGAACACAGAATGGTCAGACTTGCTTTTCATCATACCAAACGTTTCTATAGCTTGACTAAATTTTCCAAAGCAAGCACGAGGACTCTGTTTCAAACCATACAAAAATTTGTAGAGACGACAAACTTGCCTAGACTCCCCCTGAGCAACAAAACCAAGAGGTTGCTCCATAAACACCTCCTCTTGAAGATTACCATGAAGAAAAACATTCTTGATATCTAGTTAATGCAAAGGCCAATGGTGAGTAGCTTCCATAGAAATAAACAACCAAACAGATGTCAAAAAACTCTTATTATCTACCCTACAAGTGGCATCTCAAAGACATGTCTTGTTTAGAACCAAGTGCATGATTCAAGGAAAGGTTTATGATGTTGTTATCGACAATGTGAGCACTAAAAACATCATTTCAAAAGCCTTGGTCAAGATTTTAAACTTACCTCTTATTAAACACCTTAATCCCTACAAGATTAGGTGGATTAAAAAGACAAAAGTGCAAGAAGTGTGTAAGGTCCTTTCCTCAATAGGAAAGTTTTTATCAACATGAAATTCAATGTAATGTAATTGAAATAGATGCTTACCAAATCTTGCTAGGGAGACCGTGAAAATATGATGTTGGAGCATTACACAAAGGAAAACAAAATGTGTATATCTTTGTTTGGAAAGGCATGAAGATTACCCTTCTGCCTATTACTGAAAAAGACTAGTGTAAGAGTAGAACCTCTGAAAAACAGAAGGTAAGCACCAATACCAAGGATCTTGAGAAGGAAATCCAAGTGAACAAGTTTGTTTTGGCCTCTTCACTCAATAACAACTAGAGTCAAAAACTCCTATCCTACCATTAATTTCCCTTAAGTATGTAGATTTGTCACCCAATGAACTGCCTCCCATAAAGGATGTACAACATGTTATAGATTTTGTACCAAAGTCCAACCTTCCCAATCTATCTCACTATAGAATGAGCCCTAATGAGTACAAAATCCTCCAAGAAGTTGGGAGGACTTACTACAAAAGAAACTTATCCAATATAGCAAGAGTCCTTGTGTAGTCCCTACATTCCTAGTGCTAAAGAAGGATGGAACAATGAGGATGTATGTTGATAATAGAGCAATCAATAAAATCACAATCAAATACAGGTTTCCCATTCAAGGTTGGAAGACATGCTAAATAAACTATAAGGAGTTTAATTCTTCTTTAGATTGGATCTAAAAAGTGGGTATCATAAATAAGAATAAGGCAAGGTGATGAATGAAAAATTGCCTTTAAGACAAAGGATGGATTCTATGAATGCTAGTCAAGCCTTTTGGACTTTGTAATGCTCCTAGCACATTCATAAGACTTGTGAATCAAGTGCTCAAACCCTTTAATGGAAAAGTGTAGTGGTGTATTTTGATGACAGTCTCTAGCAAAAGTCAAAAATAACATGTGGAACACCTGTAGGCTATCTTACAAATCTTGAGATACAATAAGCTCTACCTCAACTTAAGAAAATGTGAGTTCCTTACCACAAAACTGTTATTTATGGGATTCAATATAGAAGGTGATGGGATTTCAGCAGATGAGGATAAGGTAGAAACAATTAAGTCGTGGCCAACTCCTTGACCATTTCTGACATTCGAAGTTTCCACGGACTAGTTATTTTCTATAGAAGGTTTGTGAAAGAGTTTAGTTTCATAATGGCACCAGTTACCAATTGCCTTAAGAAAGGACAATTTTCTTAAAGGAAAAAGCAAGAAAGCAATTTCATTGAAATTAAAGTTAGATTGTGTACAACTCATGTTCTAGCACTGCCTAATTTTAACAAAGTTTTTGAAGTGGAAACAGATGCTTCCATGGTAGGCATAAGGGAAATCCTAGCATAGAATGGATGACCCATCAAATTTTTTAGTGAAAAGTTAAGTAAGGTTAAGCAAAAGTGGTCTACCTATGATCAAGAATTATTTGTCATCCTAAGAGCCCTAAAGCATTGGGAGTATTATCTTATTCACAAGGAGTTTATCCTCCATAACAACCACCAAGCTTTGAAGTGGCTTAACTCCCAAAAGAACATCTCAAAAATGAATGCTAAATAGGTAATCTATTTACAAAAATTTACCAATGTATTCAAGCATAAACACGGTCAACAAAATCGAGTGGCTAATGTACTTAGTAGGAGACATATGCTACTAATGACACCCACCAATGTAGTCACAAGCTTTGATAGCTTACCTAAACTACCCAACTGATGAAGATTTTGCAGTGATTTGGAACATATGTCATAAGCAATAATACAATGGAGACTTTCATGTGCAAGAAGGGTATTTGTTCAAAGGAAATAGGTTGTGTGCATCCCCAAAACATCCTAAAGAGATTATCTATTTCATGATATTCACAATGTGGTCTTATGGTTCATACAAGGAAGGATAAAACCATTGCTCTAATGGAAGAAAGATACTACTGTCCACTCTTATGAAGAGAACTTGCAAACAAGGTAGAAAAGTGCTATACATGTCAGAGCTCTAAGTGAGGAGTAACATTGGACTCTATCTACCAATACCTATTCCAAATACAATTTGAGAAGAGCTAAGCATGGATTTTATCCTAAGATTACCTAAGGCTTTATGAAACGTGGATTCAATCCTTGTTGTGGTTGATAGATTTTTCAAAATGATAGACCTACTACCTTGCAAGAAAATACATGACACCAGTCATATAACCACGATCTTTTTTAGAGAGATAATGAGGTTTTGATGACTATATGAAAATAGAGTTATTAGTGTACTTTTTTACTTAATATTTACTTGTTTTATTTAATAAACTTCACAGAGCTCGAGAATTTACAGAGAACGAGTTAGTAATGGTTCACCTCAATAAACACAGACTTTGACCCAGTTCGTGTCCTAAACAACAACCCAAGAATTTTGGTCCATTCCCCATTATTAAGAAGATCAATGCCAACGCATATGGGTAGACCTTCCAACTGATTGGAACATTCCAATACTTTCAATATCTCTAATCTTCACACCTATCACCCATCAGAAGAAGCCATCATCAAGCAAGTGAATTCATGAACAAATTCTTTCAAAAAGGGAGACTCTGATGTAGAGCATTGAACCCATTCCATTTATTTTACACATTATAGTTGTTAGAGGCTAATATTCCATTTTCCTTTTTTTTAAAATATTGTTATCGTTTGTTACCATGTCATATGGTAAACGTGGGTGTGCTTAGAAATGTTGTTCACAACCCATCACACATGTGCGCGATGGCCATGTGCATGGTGGCTTTGGTAGCGCAACCCCCCTCCCACCATGTGCGTGCATGTATAGGACCTAGTGGTGGTCCATAATTAGTTGGAATCTTTTGGGCAATTTGTGATTTGCAGCATTGTAACAATTATTTGTGGAGAGTTGAACTTTTCCTTTGAAATTCAATCAACGAATTGTTTTCTTCTCCCTCTAAAGCATTTGAACTCAAAATTCATCGACTCCTATGTCAGAAGAGTTAAGGCTTCACATGCCACCCTTGGATGATATGAGACATTTTAGGCTATTATAAGGGTATGTATTATATTCTCAGATCAAGAGGTTGTTACTTTGACCATTTTTATAAGAAATGATAGTTTCTTATAATTGAGTAATGCTATATGCATCAAATTGTTGTATGCATCAAGTGACGTGTTTTACTTATTAACAGGAGGTCAATTATATTGTGATATGTGAACTGATGCATGTATTAAGTTGTAATAAAAAACATTTTCCCTCTACAGTTAGGTTAAACCTAAAAAAAGTTCATGAAATTTCATGCGTGCTCTGTATAATCCCAGCAACAAACATGTATAATTTTAGATCATCATTCACATTTTCACTTTATTCTATACTTCTGTTCATTCTCATTTGCTCTTATTGTACTTCACTTGGAAGCAGGTTGTGGCATGATTGTCATGTTTGAAACATAATTAAAAAGAAGGACAATAATAATAATAATCAATTAAAAAAGGGGAAAAGAAATTACATTTGCGGCCTTGTTTGGACAACGTAGATTTTTCCATCCTTGATCACACCTTCAATGTCTTGTGGAGAGCCATATAGTTCCTCAATTGCACAACCAGCACATGCAATGCTAGACAGAATAGACTGGCGAAACTTTCCATCAATAATCAACGGGTCTGAGGTGTAGTCAAGCACAACTTTCTCTTCCTCATCCATAGGCACACTATACAAAGTATCGATATATTTATGAGCATATAATAATTATGGGAAAACTCACTATTTAAGCTTGAGATTATAATAGTTTGACAACCTACCTTGAGTGATGTGTATTTCGTGATAATATAATTCAATTACACGAGTGTGTACTGAGTTCAACATGCTATATTGTGAAATACACATCTCGTGCTAGATTGTGAAACTGCTGTAATCTCAGCCTATATTAAGTGATTCTAGTAAAATCAAATGGATAGTAGTGGAGGAATATCAAATAAAATAAATACATCTCCTAATGACCCATCAAATGCACACCACAAACACCTGATACTAATATTGATACACTATCGACATGTTTGGTGCATCATACTGAACAATATAATCGTATCAAATTATATTATAATTAGTCTACGTGATTTTTGATAACATGTATAATATAGTCAGATCAAGTGTATAACGTTTGGTGATACAATATTTTTTAGTAAAATTAATTTATAGTTAAAATCCTATTAAATTTATCTTATGTAACTATCTTATATATCAAATAATTTAATTCATAAAATTATTAAAATTAGTATTTAATTTTTTCTTTTATTTTTTCTTACATTATAAAAATTAAAAATTATTTTAAATTGGATATGAAAGAAAAAGTCAAGAAACTTAGTTTTAAAATTGAAAATTAACATAGACTAAATTATGTATCTAGTACACTTTAGACCCACAACAAACTTAGTGACTTACAACTTTCACATAACCGTAAATTGTACCACTTTATAGCCAAACATAAGACCGTGCAAAATTATAGATGGTGTCTATACAGGTTAACAAACATACCCTATATACGACACAGAACAAACCATCTCAACCTATTATGATGTACATATCAGGTACCATTAACATGGGGAAACAGTTTACCTGTCATAAAGTCCTGCACCAGCATAACCTTCAAGATCTTCACCATTGGAATCAGATCTAAAGATTATAGATCGTCTTATAAAGAGACCAATGGGCTTGCTTGGGTAACCCAACACCTAAAAATAGTGCATAGTTTATTCAACAAAAAATGCAGTCTTTTGGCCCCACTGTTGTCAGTGGTGATAGGATAAGTGGGGTTGAAGAATACAGACCGGTGACTAACATATTTTAGTTATGCACTAAGCGTATGAGGACAGTTATCTATTGTACCTTCTTGTTTTACACGATTAGTGGAATAATAATCAAGAAATGAGAAACTGTGACATGTTTCACTCAAAAAATCTTATGTAACCGCACATGCGAGAGATCCAGTAAAACTTATTACCTGGGGTGAATTGAGATCACTTTTTCTGCAGATAAAACTTAAAGCACGCCCAGGATAAGCACCAACTAGAGTTTCTCCAAGGCCCTTAACAACCTAATCCAGCAATGATCCCATCAATTTCCTATTCCAGTCAGTTTAACAGTATCCTATAACAGAACTAAAAGAACAAAATACCTCAGTATATATCTCCAAAGAGTCTCCCGATGATGGATTGGTTGTATGGATAACAAATGCATAGTCAGCATTAATAATTTCCTGAACAAGGACAGCCATGCAGAGACAATCATGGTCTAAGTTTACTTTTCTTGTATTAAAGTATGCTCTCTCGTTCCACTTTGAGGCCCAGACCTGAATTGTATTGACAAGTACCGTGTGAGATGCCATAAAAGAGTCATAACAGAATCAACAGATGAGTATTGGAATTTATTCTTAAGGGAGTAGGATGAGCTGCAGGTAGAGCGAAATATAAAACTTCAAGGTACATCTGACTTATTGCAAGAAAATTTTATCTGCATTTTAGAATAACGTGTAAAGATAGCTAGTTTTCAGTTTTGGGTAATGGACACATGCTATATATTACAAACCAACAATGAATATTTGATCAGACCATACTCTCAGCAAGACTTATTAACAGAGAACAAAGAGAAATATAATTGAAGTTAGAACTGCAGGTGGCAAAAACATGAAGAAAACCTCGGTTAAAAACTTTAAGAAGACCATTAAGCCATTCAAATATCTAGCTTTGAATTGGAACAAAAACTATAAGACTAAACCAATAAGATCTTACAATTTCTCCTATTATAAAAACAATTTTACCTTCTTTATAGCCATCCATGCTTTCTCCCACCGTTCTTGGCCTTCATCACCCGGCCAAGGCATTCCTGAACTTTGCATTTTAATCTTGAGCTCTTGCACCTGAGAATAACTCTTTTTTGTGATCAAACCACTCCATAAGAAATCCAAGTAAAGGCTATCTCTGATCAATTTCTTATAATCAATTGCTTAAACCTTGTATAGCTGATCAGGATGTACATTAAAAAACAGAAAGATACTAATTTCTTGCAAGGTCCAATTCTGAGTGACGAATAAGCTGTAGAGATAGGTAAAATTTGCACTACATTTGAAATAAAATACCAGCAGCAGGGCATACCAATGGAGGTGGTGCTCGGAGCTGTAAAACTGTCTCACGAATTTCCTTGAGGGAACCCAATTCTCCTCCTTTCAACTTTCTCTTCAGAATTTCCACCTTTTTGGCCACTTCCTATAAATAAATTCCATACACAAAATTGATCATTTATTATATGATTAAAAATTGTTTCCTAGTAGATAATCTATCGCAACAAATACATGCGATAGAGAAGCCAGATAAATGATCAAGAACTAGTACCAAACTGCCAATCCAAGTGAAAACAAAGAACAAATCTAATGAAATGTCATGCTTGTTCTGGATAAAGACCTCATAGCTATATGATTAAATTACATGCAAGAAATTATTAGGATGAGATAAGATTAAAAGATTAAAACCTTATTTGAATCATCTGATAGGACCACCTCAAATACTCCAAAGGGAAGAGCGACCGATGTAGGAATTCCAATCCAAGAAGGAACTTTTCCTCCTAGATAACCAATATTTCGTGATTTAGCTCCAACCTAGAAGAATTTTCATAGCCATTTAATTTAAATTATGTGGTAACAATAATAATAACTCAAAGGAAATACAATGTGAACTGTAAAACGTAAAAGCAATCATTTTGCACAGGTTAATTGCAAATATAATTCGTTGATAAAAATGAAACTAAACTCCAAATCAATAAGTGTTATTTCACGTGTCAAGTTGAACAAGTACTTTTGCAAGCATTACCAGTTCACTTGTAAACTCGTCAGATGAAATTGCATATCTACCACCAAACTCTTTTCTGACCAATGTCAGATTCAATGAAGTGCCTTCTTTCACAGGCAACAAAATTGGATCTATCAGCTCATCCTCCTTCACCTCACTAAAATTGTATAGTTAAGATTTTTTGTATAAATGATTTTCACCTCAGATAAAGTATAAGATAATAATATGCATGAACCTTTTCATTATTGAACTGAATAAATGGAGAGACTAAAGTACCTATAACTAATATCAGCAGATGTCGGCTTCAAGCGTAATAACTTGCCTTCCCTAGCTTGCAGTTCAGACAATACATTTGGATCAAAGCATGTAGCAAAGCAAACCTGTCAAGTAAAAGTTGTCAATTTCAATTATCATACATCACCTAAATAGGCAAGAAAACTATTATATGATGAATATTACCCTGAAATTTCTCGCTCGCACAGACACATGAGATAGGACATCGGGCATATCTTGTGTCAGGACAGCAACTGTACCATCTGGAATTTCCTCCTCTCCCTTAACTCTCTTTGCCAACAAAATTGTTGGTTTTCCATAAGATTTATTTTGAACAGTGAGCAACTCATCAACAACAACAACATATCCAACGGCTTCAATTGGGCTGATAACCTGCCAACTGTTCCAACCATCCAAAATTGCATAAGAATTTCATTACATCAAGTGGCGAATGATCTTACATGATCCAATAGTCAAGCCTCTTGATTTTGGATCTCACTACAAAGTACAGCAGAATGCACTGCTATATTCTTATTACCAATAGTACGCTAAAAAATTTAACATGAGGTTTTAGTAATCTATGTTTGGGAAAAATGCCAAGGATATCAACCTTCCCAAATGAGCAATCTTTCGAAGAACTGGATCAAGTCGATTTAGGAGTGATGCTAAAGAGGCAGCAGAGCCAGCGCGGATAATTTCTTCAGTAAATATGTTCACCTGCAAGATGCGATCACAAGAATCTAAACATGTGAGGCAAAGGGTGCATACAATAAAGCTATGTATCTTGTTTGAAGACAAGAACATACTGCCCATTGGTCAACTCCAAGCAGTGATCCAAGGTACTCCGCAGATGGCTGTAAAACTCGCTGATAACACTCTGCTTTGTTTGTAAGTGCAACGCGGGTTCTGTCAAGGACTGATTTTGCATATAATGCCCAATGATCATTATGATTCTTTAACATGCATAAAGCATGATCCCATCCCTTCACAAGCAGGACAAAAAAAAATAGATGTTTATGTATATAAAGACAAAACTGATACATGTTCAGTTTTCTAGACACTACAATCAATTAGCCTCGTCAAAGAGATAAATGGGGAGTCAAGTAGAGAGATAGTGGTTCCATAGGTTTGAAGCTAATGACACTATAACATTGAATTATCAAATAAAACTGCAGAACCAAACGGTAATCCTGAACTTTCATTCAACACTCCAAAATGAAATGAACTCTCCCCCTCCCCCTCCCCCCCTTCCTCTCCATCTTCTCCTCCTTTTTTAAAATGTTTAAATATGGTTGGCTACAAGAGTCCTAATACCAACACAGTTAAAAGTCTATTGGATCAATTCAGTGAAGAAAACATAAAATGATTTCCAATTTAATTATGATCTCTCACCTTCATGCAGTAGATGAGATCTTCATTATCATCTGATGATAGTGCCAGGTTTTCCAGTACCATTGTAATAAAGTACATAATTTTCTGCATAATACATGAACCAGCTGATAAGAAGTTTTCTTTTTAACATGAAACATAAATCACATTTGGTGCAGCATCGGCAGAAAATAAACAAACAAAACTAATTATGAATTTACCAGATTCTGGCCCAGATTAGATATTACCTCTGCTCCAGCATTATTGAGTTCTTCATAATCCCTTTCAATGGAAGTCCTAACAGTAGAATCAAGAGCAATGTCCAAAAAAAGGAGATCCTTCAAACGGTTATTGGGTTTAGAAAGTAATGGACGAAGCTCTTGACGAGCCTCTAGCAAACCCTGCAACACAAGAGAGAGAAAAAATGAAATTCAGCATATGGAGAGATAACCAAGGAGATTGCCTATATAGAAAGCTTCTACGTTCTTGCCTCAATGAGTGCTTCTACGTTCCCGTCTTCAACATGTTCTAGGACAAATCTCAACAAATCCTGTTGAGAAGTACATTAATTTGTGACCACTCTCATAATTATCTCATTAGTATCATAGCAATTCAAAAGAAGTTGAAAAGTTACTGGAAATCCAGATGGCAAGCCAGGTACGGGATTTATTTGCACTCCTACCATGAAACCTTCACCCTGCAGAAAATTAAAAGTAGTATAAAGCACCCAAATAAATAACTAAATAAAACTAGTTTCTTCAAGAGCTATAGCTGATTACAGAAATTACCTTAGATCTATAACCCATACAATTTGAGATGGCAGACTCAAGATCTGCTCCCGAATGAACTGCCTGCATGTAGATAAAGATCTATTAAACAATGTTCAGGTTGAACCGTATGTTGGCATGATCAACAAAATTAATATTTTTGCATGAACTGCAATGCAAATATAAGATAAAAGAGATATTTTTCTGGAACTTTTTTTGACGTGCAAATTTCTAACATCACAAGAACCATAAAGGAATTTTATCTTCATAAGGATTGTTTGCTAATGTGATTAAAATTTTCCTTTTTACCATAAACAAAGGTATGGCTTAAATCCCACGATTATAAAATTTCACCAGCATCTATATTATTAGGTAAAACTTTAAGTTCAAGCACATTGGTCATAGTTCGATTGTAAAATAATAAAGTGATTGCATTTTTCCTTTTTACCTTAAACAAAGGCATGGCTAAAATCCCACAACAACAAAATTTTGCCAGCATCTATATTATTAGGTAAAACTTTAAGTTCATGCACATTAGTCACAATTCGATTGTAAAATAATAACAATAATGATTTTACTAAGAAAAAAAACAAAAGATTAAGCTGAAAGATTTAGGAAGCCAACCTTCAAAGTTCTCATGTAATTCCCCAGATCGCGAAGAAGACCATCCTTCTGATCTCTCCTGAAATTTGGTTCAGAATGGATTGCACGATCGTAGCTTAGAAGGCGCTCTTTCGTTATTCCATTTTCATTCAATGTTTTCCAGTAAATATTGATGTCTAAGTCACTTTTGACATACTCAATTAGAGCCTACAATGGAAGTTTTACTGAGATAGTGAGATATACTGTGAATACAAAAATTCCAAGTCTCATTGAAATCTCTATGATGCAAATACCTGACAGATAACAACATCATCAGGGCTAGTGTTGTTATGCAACTTTTGATGCCACTCCTCCATCATACCACCCTTGCAATTGTTGTTTCTCTGACATAAACCAAGAATACATTTCTACATCAATGTTAGACTTGGTATCAGAAATTCAAAGTAAAAATGTAGTATATACCTGGATGACCAAGATTTCATCACGAATTCTCTGTCCCACATCCCCTTCACCTCCACGACCAACAGTAGACATAATAATGCGCAAAAGTTCACGATACTCAGGGTGACTTGTGTAAATATTCTGGAGTGCATCTGTCAGTCTGTCCTGTGCTTTACTTATCTCACTGCACCAGTAGAAAAATAGAAAATAGTTAGATTTAAAGGATGACCACACAAGGTTATAGACCATTTCATAAAAGGGAACATCATGTCGATCTTGACTTGAAGATAGATCAGGATGCAGGAACAAAAAAGAAAAAACCAGGTTATTGCTTGATACTAATATTGCAATAAACTAGCAAAGAAATAGGGTAGTGGGTCCAAATTCTAATCGAACACTAATAAGTTTACAGATCAGAAGAGTTCTACCGTGGTTTCACATTGTAATTTTTATTCCATATGAGCTGCCTCGTAGCCATAAACCTCATCCACACTAAAATACCAGCAAGATCAAGTTCTCCTGCATCTTTTGCTTCCTCCATCAAGTCTGCTGCAATGTTAAACCTGCATAAGGTTAAAAAATGATATCCATGTTGAACATGGGTCAAGTGGCTTTCAAAAGAGACATACTGAAAAACAGGAGGAGATGATATGAAATGTTGCATTAACATCACTGCCTCTTTTACACTTCCATAATATTCTATAATAGGCTGATATAGATAAATCTAGTTATAGTACGGTAGTAATATATATCAATGTAATAGCTGGCACCTAATATTACCTCAAGTAATATTGTAGAATAATCTAGAACTTTAGTAGCCCATGGCATTTGTAATACAAAGCTCAAAGAGTGAGGCCACTAGCTATTGTGTACCTGATTTGAGTGGGTGAAAGAGTGTCAGTGGATTGAGTCAAAGTGGGTGAGTGAGAGATCAAGTATTGTATTTATAATAACACTAGTGTGAATTAATCTTTGATAATAGAAAGTGTTGGGCTCTTAACCTTTCTTAAACTCAACATGTGACACTCTTTTTCATAGTCCCCCTACAATCTTTTATCTTATGAAGTCAGAGGATTAGGTCACTCCAACCTCTTTTGTTAAGCTGTGTGCTTTAGGAGTTTATTTATCCCACATAGGAGTTCTCTTTGTACAATTGACAGCTAAACTGAGAATAAAAAGACAAGCTAAATCAAAGCAGAAAGAAGTTCCTCATAAAATCCTGAAAAAAGACTCACCGATGCATAAAAGATTTCTGTGCCTCACTCTCCTTTCCAGCTATTTTGTCCAACAAAGCCTTTGCAGTACCTTTACCATCAGCAATATCCTTCAATGGGAAAATGTACCCATCAAATAGGCATAGTATATAAAACCTGGCATACTATCTACAAAAGGCCTGGATAAGCTAATAACAAGTAGACATAAATACAAACAAGAAGGAGCAGCAACCTTCTGAACCTGTTTGGGACCTATGCCAAACTCAATATAGAAGTCTGAACCATTGTTCTTAATCCAGTTTCCATCTGAACGAAGGACAAATGGCATCCCTGTGAAACTGTCCTCTAGAATCTCAATTACTAAAGACTGGATCTGCAAATTGTGTGCTTTGTCAGACCATTGCATAAAGATGCTAAAATAATCTGCTGGATTACAAAGTCCCAAAAATAAAAAGGATTTGCAAATATTTCTCTCAATATACCTCACTGGTACAATCAGCTGAACTGAATGAAAATGGTGTCTCAATGGCCCCATTGAGAGAAACTGAACCTGGGGGTAGCACCCTTGCAGGTGGTTCCTGAAAATGATTTTGTCTTGGCTAAGTGTTCTACACTAAAGTAATAAATGAGATACCAGTACGGCTTGAGAAAGGGCATTGAAATAAATATCAAGGTAATAGTGGCCTCATATTGAACATTCAACATATTCTCAAAGTTCATCTCTTTAACTAACAGGCTTAAAGGTATTACCAGCCATTCTCTGGCCTCTTTAGATAAAGCCCAGTGAAGGTTGATTGGCTCTTTGAAATCTGTACCCAGACAAACCTTTATCTTGCCAGGATGCTTGGATACTAGTACCTTAAAAAAGGAAAAGGCTCCTGAACATTAGACCAATCCTCACAAGTAGATTTTTAGGCATGAGAGAATAATACAACACGTATGTGTCTCACCAGAAGTTCCTTATCATTAAGCTTGAAGATGCTTTTACTCATAACAGGACTACCATCCTGCTCTTCCATTGCCTTAGCAAAAAGTTGAATGGCTGTCAAGGGTTTTGGATTGTCTAAAAAAAAATCACCTAAAGCTTTAGCTGCATATCTGTTGAGCATGTGAATAAAGTCCCTCTTCTTTCGCGGTATCCGCTCTATACTAAAATGGCTTTTGGTTTGCAGCTGCTTTTCAACGTTTGCTTGTATTTCCCCCCTGGCAATCTTTTTCCGTATGTCCTCTATTGAAGCACCTTTGTCGATTTCCATTTGCAAATCTTTTCTTGCTTCCTCAAACTCCATCTGTTTAAGGGAGGCATCCCACTGATCAAAATCAAGTAGAACCAACAACAGGGAATATAGCTTACAATGAATTTTAAGTGCAAGCAAAAATAGAGGGCATAACTCCCAGATCAAATACTATGAAGCAACTGACCAACAATTTTTGACCATGTTCTCAAATGGAACTCACCAAAATAGAATAGATTAAAAACTCACAAGCTGTTGATCTGAAGAGTAGTTGGGTTTCCCTGCTTTCTCCCAACGTATATAAGCTTGTATTTGTATAAGATCATCAGGGATTGCCTTTGAATCAGGATCAGAGTGCTCCTTTATATCAATTCCATCAGTTTTCTTTGTCAGCCTTGCTCGGAGTTCTTGTAGAGATGAACCTCTGGCTAATTCTTCCATCAGCTCTGTTCGCGCTGCTTCATATTCCAACTATAGGGATGCAAACGTAATACCATGAGTAGCTAACCAAGCATACTGCAAAAATTTGCAACTCATGCAATAAAGTGGATTATAAAAATTTATATACTTTTTCTTTGAAGACATCAATTGATATCCAACAGACGAAATCCATTTCTCGACCCTTCAAACTTTTTTAAGAAAAAATAATAATATGAACACGATGGAGATGATGAAATGCAAAATATTTATACTAAACAAAAATTTTTCGAAGTAAAGAGCGTTCGAAAGAGAACCATCAGAAGAACGGTAAAACTTAGTGCTACAGAAAAAGAAAACATATATCTCATGCCTTCTCTTGCTCTGGAGTATACATCTGTTTTCCCTTTCTTTCCCATCTCAGATATGCTTGAATCTGTACAAGATCTTCAGGAATTGTAACATTTGCAATCAGATTCTCTTTTGCAGGTAGCTCAATATGAAAGTTCTGACCATTGTTTTTAAACCTGCAAATAAAAGATTTATAAAAAATTAAGCCATATATATCTGCATAGAGAAAATCATTAGAGCTGCCAGAAACAAAACTGATGAGCACTCACCATCTATTCTGGCTTTCATCAAGTATAAGAAACTCTATTGCTTGTATTTCAGGATCATCAATTTCAATTTTAAGGAAGCAATTCGAGCCAGACTAGAGAAATGATGATAATAATGTATATTAGTCACAGTGCAAACAAGTGTTAAGCAGAATGAAGCCATTTGGATGAGTTCAAAGACTATTTCGAGCTTGTATGAAGCAGTTACCTTTGAAAAGGGAGTTCTAAGAGCTCTGTTCTTATACACCTTGGTCCCATCAGGGTGATGGGAAGGAAGTACCCACTTTCTGAAAGTAGTAATGGTCATAATTTAAGGGGGGGAAGAAAATACTCAGGGTCAAAAAAAGAAAATTAAATGTTTATTCAACAATAAAATGACAGCTAGCTTACTCTTTTATGTCTCGAATTCCACCCCAATGAAGAAGCAACAAATCACTACTGTATGTGATCCGAATATCTACAATGGTGGCAGATCCTGAAGAGGGAACACTTACATTAACCTGTTCATTTAGGTAAAGCTTCTGTTATAACAAATTAATATTGTATCTCCTGTATCAGGTTTAAGGTAACGATCAAACAAAAATACCTCAGCTTACTAAAAAAATAAAAATGTTTTACCAAAATATATAAGATTGACATTAGCTATAACTTGTGCTTACACATACCTGCAATTCTACGTTCTTATCAAGGTTGAATGTTACTGCAATCTGCACCAAAACAGACGTTGGCCAAAGTTAAACCATGTCAAATTCAATTCTTCCAGAAGCACTTTACATAACCATTCATGTCACAACTTAAATTAAGATAAGTCCTAACATCAATATTACGAAGTATAAGCCACAATAGATGTAAATTTTAGTTTAGAGCAGAAACCTTCTACCCATGCGCTTCTGACAAGCAATAGACAAATATTTTAATAAAGCAACTAATGAAATGTAAACATTTTGAGAACTAAGCGAAATTTCAAATTTAAATAAAACAACTTGCAAGATGAGTGGAGTGCGTCCTACTATTTTATTGCAAAACGAAAATACAAAATTTATCGATTAAAAATGTCAATATTAAAGAGGGGCAGGGCTATATAGGGTTGGGGGGGCCGGGGTCTTGGAACAAAAATGCTCCAGTTTAAACAATTGGCCTAATGAAAAACTATAAAACCCAGGGTCTTTCCATCTTAGAGCCTGTAACATACGTTCAACAAATAACAACCTTTAGATTTGTTTAATTGATTTTAAAAAAAAACTATTTTGAACAAATACCCGATATACATTATGGTGAGAGGATGTAACTTACAGAATCTTAGAATTTTCCTAAAAGACATTGCTCGCCAACAATGTAATAATTAGTTATTAAGCTCATCTGAAGCCTAGTTGGTTGATTCACTTTGTAAGCCTGAATTTAGAGAGTTCACACAAATTAATTGAACTGACTACATGTGTCCTCCCTGTCACAGGGTAGCCAATTTATTTCCAAAAACTTTTTCAAATATACCCTGATTTGTATAAACTACAAAAAATCCCATTTAAATTTCCTGCACAACGACACAATTTAACTGTAAGTAATTTGAATAGACATTTCCAGCAGGTCTAAGAATACCTCAGAAGATCGATCCGTGGTTAATACAGCATGAGGCACAACTGTAACAGGACGACGAGATCCCATGGCTAACTTCGGTTATTGGACTGTCAAATTGTTTTCAAAGGATTTCTGAAGTATAGATGACTTCCGTGTCTGGACTACCCTTTGGAATAATGTATTTGCAGGAATGACAAAAGAATTGGGTTTCCTTCGAAACGGACTATAGCTTAGAAAATTATGCCCGACTGAATTGCTCATATTCACATATGCTCTTCTTGACTCTGAAGAAATCGAAAAATCAATTTAAGGAAAAAAACGAACAGTTCTAAGAGAAGAAAAGAATAAGTAGCTTACTGTGCGAAGGGATTCCAGATTAACAGGTTTACGCATTTGATAATTTAGACGCCCGTCGCTTTGTGAGCAACTTTTCTTTTACTTCTTTTTCGTCACAGCCTTCAATGCTAAACTCATAATCCTCAAATTGATTGCCAAGAAAACTTTCTGCTCGTTCAAAAAACCAGAGAACTCCCATTTTCATTTCCAGTTACACCAACATGCTACAGTGAACATAGATATGCGTCTTCCGATTTTAAAACAGTACAAACTCCATATCACAAAACAGTAAAAACCATTTTCTTTCTCATTCTACACTTACTAATAATCAACTTAAGTAAAGCACCGATAGATAATAGATCACCAGAAATTACAAGAAAAAGTAACAAACAAGCATTAATAGTCCATAATTCTGTTTTTAAATTCCAAATTAGCCCTATAAATTCGTTAGATTCTACTGTGAATTCGAGCTACAAATATCTCGAGGTAATATCTAGAAACCGATTAGATAGAGACGCACAATGAATTGTCGAAACTACCTCTGACTGGAGTGCTGAACAGAGAATATATGATCAGATTCTCGGAACGAAAGAGATAGAAACTGAGAAGGAAATCTAGCAGAGTGTCTGCCTAAGCTTAGTTAAGTTACGAAATAATAATGAATTAGCCCCACTAATTCATAACTGGTTAGCTTTTCTCGCTGATTATTTCATAATTTTTATGATTTTAAAAAAAAATTATTAACACAATATCTTTGATATTTTTTAAAAGTTTAATATTGATGTCTTGAACGACATTATATTTCAAACCTTCAATGTATGAATATATATATACATGATGTAATAAATTAATAAATATACCACTTAACTTAAAACATTTTTACAAATATATTATTTAATTTTAAATTATAATAAATTTATTGTTAAATTTTATATATATGTTACAAATTTATAATTATTGCTATATTTTAATAATATATTTATATAATTAATAATTAATTTAATAATAAATTTATTCATTAATGAAAAATTTAACGTTTGATTTATTATAAATATTATAGACTTAAAAAACTACTAAAAAGTTTATAGTATATTTGTTAAAGCCTGTAAACTTCTCTCTTTTTATTCAGGGACGGAATTACGTAATGATTTGGCGCTTTATAAAAATCTTTAGCCAGCGTGTGGATCTTTAATTCGGCCAGGCTCGTATGTGACCAGGATTAATAATTAGGGGAGATATCATGAAGTTAATTAATAAAAATAAAGAATTTTGATATTATTTGAATGATAATATGAAATTATAGTTAATTTTTTAAAAATTCATAAATTTTAATGTTTTTAATATTGTTTATAAGTATTATATATAAAATACATACTTTATTTAATTAAAATAAAAATTTAAATTTATATAAATTAAGTTATAACAAGATTAAAAACATACCTTATTTATATAGATGGGTAAAAAATAAAAAAATAAACAATATAAATTAAATAAATATGTACAAAAATTTAAGTATTATATGATATAAATAACAATAAATATCCGATATAATCAATATTACATTATATAAATATTACATGATATAAATAACAATAAATATTTATATAATTATATTTGTTGTAAAATAAAATAGTTAAATTATATACAAGATAAAATGTATTATTTTTTAGTAAAAGGTTAACAAAACTAAACTAATAAAATTTAAGAAAAAAAATAAAATTGTATCTTTAAAATTTATAAACACAAAAATAAAACACATTATATAAAGTTTATGCATTTTTACTATTAAAAATATATGATCCATTATTTTATATTAAACGTTGTCTAATCAAACTTCATTCAAGTTAATATATGATCATTTAAACTTATTTAATGTTAAATTATATTTAATTAAACATATTCAATGTTAAATTCTGTCTAATTAAACTCATTTAATATTATTGTATTATATTATTATCATTATATATGATTTTTAGATGTTATTTAATGTAATTTTTAAAAAATTTATAAGAAGATGTTAAATATTTATTATTTTATTAAAGTTTAAATCGTATAATAATATAATAAAAATAAAAAGTATAAATAAATATGTAATATAATAAGAAAAGATAATATTTTAATAATAAATTTTAAAAAATATTATTATATATTTTTGTAAAATAAAAAATACATTTATAAATACAATAATTTTTTTTATGAAAAAACAGAAAAAAACACATGTCGACGTGTGGCTCCGTCCATGCGGCCACATATTGGAAAAGTTTCGAACGATGCCTGAACTCGATTTAAGGTCGTTAATGTCATTATCTTTCTTTATATTTTTTATTTACTTGTATAAAAATGTAACCACACTTTTACACCCAAATTTTTTCTCTTCCACTTATTTTTATTAGATGTATTAATTTCAATTACAATTTTTAACTCAATAATTATAAAATATAAGATAGATTAAATTTTAATGTTGTTTTAATAATTTTAATCTTTATTGATAATTATCTATTATTTAAAAATATATATTATCTAATTTGTTTGAATGATAATAAAAATCTTATAGCTTAATAAAAGATAATATTAAGAATGTTTTTAACATTAAAATTTAATTTTTATTGATAATTATCTATTATTTAAAAATATATATATTATCTAATTTGTTTGAATGATAATAAAAATCTTATAGCTTAATAAAAGATAATATTAATAATGTTTTTAATAAAAATATACAAAGATTATATAGTTATTAAATGTTGTACAAATAATTTATCTTTTTTAAAAATACATATTAGTTAAATTGACTATTAACCTTTGAGATTTGTTGAGATTAAGAAATTAAATGTTTTTTATTAATTTATAATTTTAGAATGTAATTATGTGCTTGATATCAGGGGTGTTCACCTGTTTGGTCCAATTTTGGTTAAAAAACTTTAATCAGATCAGATTAAACTGTTTAAAACGGTTTTAATTAATACAAACTGGACTGGATCATTTGATTTATAAAATCGTTCAATTCGATATGATTTTCGGTTTGATTCGATTTTTTGACACATTTAATGAGAAATAATATAAAAAAATTAATATATTATTAAACCAGTCTGGTTCGACCGGTTTAAAAATTAATACAAACCGGACCAGACCATTTGATTTGTAAAACCGTTTAGTTCGATCTGATTCGATCGGGTTTTACGATTTGGTTCGATCCGAACCAATTTATAGACTACTTGACATGATTATTTTTAAAAATATATTAAATTATTAATTTATAATTAATGTATATCTTTTTTAAAAACTATAGAATTTAGATACACTATTTAATAATTATAATATTTTTTGAGAACCTTCACCCTTATGAACAAACCAATAGTTAGTTTTTTTATTAGATTTTATTTTTAAATCTCTATTATTTAAAGCTTTTTATGTCTAAATTATAATATTTTAATTGTTTCTTTATATATATATTCTCTTCGATTTCAGGTCTATTTTGTCAAGTTTTCTTATTTTTTTTATATTTTTCTTATAAAAAAATATCACATATTCTTGTTATTATTATATACAAAAATGTATTTTATTTTTATAATTTATGAATTAAGTATTTTTAATCCCGTTATTTATAAAATTTGAATATTTTAATATAAAAATTTGTCTCTTTGATGGAACTATATAAGTGTCTTTTTTTAATAATTATAGGATTTAAAATACTCATTTTTATTAATTATATGATATAAATATATTATTTTTTATAATAATAAAATTAATAATATTTAACTTAAAATTATGAAACTAAATATATTTAAAAAAAATATATGACCATTTGTGTTTCTTACGTTCCCTTGGTTCATAGGCATATATACAACCATGGGTGTCCATAAACCGGTCCGGACCGGATCAAATCGTAAAATCGTACCGAACAGTTTTACAAATCAAACGGTCCGATCTGGTTTGTATTTATTAAAACCGTTTTTCAAATGGTCCAATCCGGTTTAAACCGGTCGAATTGGATCAGACTGGTTTAATAAATATATTAAAATTTTCACATTATTTTTCATTAAAGATGTCCAAAAAATCGAATCAAACCGAAAATCGAATCGGATCAAACGGTTTTATAAATCAAACGGTCCGATTCGACTTATAATAATTAAAACCATTTCAAACGGTCCTGTCCAACTTATAATAATTAAAACCATTTCAAACAGTTCGATCATAATAATATAAATGGTCCGGTTCGGTTAAATATTTTTTCTCAAAATCGAACCAGACTAGACCGTTGGACACCCCTATATACAATTGTGTAAAACAAAATTTCATATACAAACATTGTTGTGTAAATATGAAGCCAAAAATAAAACCTCGACGAAACGAACAATAAAAATTAAAAATAAAATAAGTGTTAACATATTGTAAAAAAAAATAATATATCATATATGTTTGATGGAATAAGATTAATTGTTATAATTTATTATATTGTATTTTAACGAGATTAAAAAATATTATCTTTCCTGTGTACAAAAAATATACCATATTTTAACTATTGAAATTAAAAGAATAAATTTATGTTTTATGTAACTTATAAATTTTAAGTGTTATCATAATATAATAAATAGGTAGCGTATTCTCATAATATATGTTAATAATATTAGAGTAATATTTTAGTTTTAAAAATTTTAAAATATTAAATTATAAAATAAAATATTTAATTATTTTCATCTAAAATGATCAATTTTTCATCGTGTTTCATATTTAACTATATAAGAAGTAAATTAATAAATATATCACCTAATTTAAAATATTTATATAAATTTATTATTTGATTTTAAATTGTGATAAATTTATTATTAAATTTTATATAAATGTTATAAATCTATCGTTATTGTTATATTTTAATGATAGATTTGTATAATTAATAAAAAAAATTATTGATAAATTTGTATTATTAATAAAAAAGTTATTGCTTAAACTTATCTCTTTTTGGTGCAGGGCAGAATTACGTAATGATATGGAGCTTTATAAAAATCTTTAGCCAGTGTGTGGATCTTTCGTTCGGCCACATATTGGAAAAGTTTCTAATGATGGCTTGAACTTGAATTAAGGTCGTTAGTGTCATTATCTTTAGTGAATAATGTATTGAAGCTAAGTAAGTTCAGCACCAAAGGAATTAAGTGAGCGATATTTGGCTTAAGTACTCGAGCGAGAGACATTTGGTTGCTTTTTAGAAACCAAGGAGACCAGATTGGGTCCAACGAAAATGCAATAACCATATGTGTTTCTTCTAGTGGTTGGACATCCGGTCCAATCTATATCACAAAAAGTAAAGATAATAATGAACATTGTGATAAAAATGAAGACCATATACGAGAGTACCTTTGATGTATCACAAAATTCTCGACTGCGTGTAAGTCTTTTTTTGTTGGACATTGAAAATGTTGACAGAGAACTACAAAGTTGGCAATGTTCTTTGCCATAAGTTGATCATTGTGATTACAAAGAGGATTGGGTTTAATGGGAATAGAAGTATCTTGAAAATGTTAGACTTCAATCTTAAGAAAATAATTTAAATATCCTAAATTTTTTAGGTGGCGTTGGGTTCACAGAATGGAATCGAAATTAGAATGAAAATGAGAATGAAAAGGAAATAATATTGTTTGGTTTGACCACTGGAATCAAGCTCGGAATCAGGATTACAATGTTTGGTTTACTACTTGAATGAAATGAAAAAAAACTATAAATTACCTTAATACCCCTACATTCAGTAAAGTTCAAATAATATCATTTAATTACTATTTTTTTGTCAGACAAAATACATTATTAAAATTATTTTTTTTCTAAATAGGGTTTAGGGTTTTGAGGTTTGGGATTTGAGATTTAAGGTTTAGGGATTTAGGATTTAGGGTTTAGGGTTTAGGGTTATATTTGTGGGTTAAGGTTTAGGGTTAAAATTATTATTTTTCTAAAAAGGGTTTAGGGTTTTAGAATTTGGGATTTTGGATTTACGGTTTAGGGTTTTAGGATTTGGAATTTAGGGTTTAAGGTTTAGGAATTTGAGGCTTCGGGATTTAAGGTTTTGGGTTTTGGGATTTAGGATTTAGGGTTTAGGGTTTTGGGATTTAGGTTTTAGGATTTAGGGTTTAGGGTTTTGGGATTTTAGGTTTAGGGTTTAGGGTTTTAGGATTTGGATTTAGGGTTTTGGGTTTAAGGTAGGGGTTTAGAGTTTTGGGATTTGGGGTTTAGGGTTTTAGGATTTGGATTTAGGGTTTAGGGTTTTGGATTTTGGGTTTGGGAATTTGGGATTTAGGATTTAGGGTTTAATGTTTTAGGATTTGGATTTAGGGTTTAAGGTTTAGGGATTTGAGGTTTAGGGGTTTTGGGGTTTTGGGTTTTGGGATTTAAGGTTTAAGGTTTAAGGTTTTAGGGTTTTGAGATTTGGGATTTAGGATTTAGGGTTTAGGGATTTGGGGTTTAGGGTTTTGGGAATTTGGGTGTAGGATTTTAGGATTTGGATTTAGGGTTTAGGGTTTAGGGTTTTAGGATTTGGATTTAGGGTTTTGGGTTTTAGGTTTTGAGTTTTGTGTTTGGGGATTTGGGATTTGATTTTAGGGTTATATTTAGAATGAGAGTAAAATTGGAAGAAAAAAATTAGATGGGAATGGAATCATGATTCCTAAAGGGGGAAAAAGAATTGTGATTTCTTCTCTTTTAGTAATAGATTTTATTCTGCCCAACCAAACACACAAAATGAAAGGAATCAATTCTGATTCCTTTTAATTCCCTCCAACCAAACATGACCTTAGAGAAAAATCTTTACTTAAACGAGAATGAGACAATTGATGAATTCAGAGTTTTTCCATTCACAATTACATCATCTACATAAACAAGAAAAACAATTATGATAAATATATAAAAATAAACAATTATGATAAATATATAAAGATGCATGTGCCTTAATGTAAACCAATAGATAGTAAAGTACTAGAGAGACAATCAAACCAAGGACATGGTGTTTGTTTAAGGCCATATATAGATTTGTGAAGGAGACAAAAGTAGTTAGAAAATTTAGGATTCACAAAACCAAGTAGTTGTTCCATGTATACGCGTTCATGAAGAAATCCATAAGGGAAAGCATTTTTGACACCGAGTTGCTTTAAAGTCCATCCAAAATATATTACAACAGATAATATTATTCTAATTGTTATTAGTTTGACAACAAGACCTAATGTCTCATCATAGTCCAAGCCAAGAATTTGTTTGTTTTTTTTTTTGCAACTACACAAGCTTTATATCTATCTATTAATCCATTGACATGATATTTTGTGCAATAAATCCATTAAGATCCAATTATGTTTGCATTAGTCAATCATGGAACAAGAGTCCAAGTTTCATTTTTCTTTAGAGCATTAATTTACTCTTTCATTGTTTATACCCAATTTATGAATTTGAGGGTTGTTTTTAACAACTTCTGAGGTTAGGAAAGAAGTATCATTAATCACTAAAGAGGATTTTATTGGACATACATAGTCTTTGAGGTAGGAATAGGGTTGTAAACGGGGCAGGGTAAGGTCAGGAATCCTCTTCCCGTTCCCCTCCACAATTTAGAATTTAGCTTTCATTTTCATTTAAAATCTTTATGAGAACATATCAAGGATCCCTAGTGAGGAAGGAGGACTCCAAAATGAGGATAAGGGATCCTAATAATATTTTAAATATTATTTTTATTTTTAATAATTTTTATATTTTTGTTATAAATAAAAATTTATAAAATAGTAAGTCAATAATACATATTTTATATTAAAAAATTAAAATTTTAAGTCAATAAATAATAATAAAATAATATTTATATAAAAGAGAGAAAATTAAAAATATATGTAATAAAAAATATATAATCCTTTTATATTAAACAACATTCATAAAATCTTATTACAAACAAATTTGAAATTATAACAATAAATTATAAAATAATTATAAGATTTTAGATTTTTAGAATTTAAATAAATATTTTAAATAATTTTTATATAAGAAAAATTATTGATGTTTTAATAGAATAATAAAACTAAAGATGAAATATAAAATATGCAATGTATTATTTATGATTAGTTTGAGTTTATATGTAAATAAATCTATATAGAAAATTAAAAATATTAAATTTTTATATATTTATTAAACTAGGGTATATAATTTTAGGAAACAGGATAGGGAATACAATCTTTGTTCTTGTCCTACTCATATTATAAAATATTGATCGTCGTTCTTTATTCTCTATTCCCCATTTTATCATCACCATCATTGCCTTTAATTAGATAATCCTCGCAAGGATTTGCTCCACCAGGAAAAATTGACAACCCTACATAGGAAGGGGGTATCATTCACGTGTAGGTTTTGGTGATAGTAGGATATTGGTTGGGTCGTTTAATGTAGGATTTTTGATGGAAGAAGTGAGCTATAATATTGTTGATGGAAGAAGTGATCTCTAATGAAAGAGAGCCTTGCATCGGATAAGTTATCCAAAGAACTTGATGAAATAGTCAAAAACCTGGTAAACAACTAGGATAAGAAGATACAGACTCATTAAAAACTCACCTCCAACTCACAATCAACAGAATAAACAGAAAGTAGAAAGAAACAAAAAATTCAAACAAAAACACAAGGTAGGAAAACAGCAGATAGATTAAACTAATCAGATAACATATAGATTAATTTAACAAATAAAACCAATAAATAAATAAAAGAAAGATATAGACAAGAGAAGTAGAATAAGATAAGAAAACTATAAACATGAGATATCATATAGGTAGGAAGAAAGATAGAGAAACATAAATGCTTTCCAATCACAATTTAACTTTCATATGTTGTCACATACTCGAAACAAGGTAATATAATGAGATAAACTTACATAGAACCCTTACTTATGTGATAAAATCATTGGATTATTTATGACAACCATTCAATAAGAAACAATCCACTAAACATAATAAGCAATATACAACATGATAGACAATATAAATACAAATACTTCTATCATTCAAGAACACCTGCCTTAATTGCCCATGCTTCCCTCAACAATTACCTCCATAATTACTACTTTTATTCAATCACAAATCTAGCTCTTCTTCGGACAGTAGTGTGATCGGTCACCAATGGCCAATAATGATAGAAAGAGATACCCACCTCAATACCGGACCTAACTAGTAAATGTCGTCTCGGGAGTACACTATTATAACTTATCCTAACTAGAGAATAAAATCTTTCTCACATAATCATGACTTACTATTGTAGAACAAACACTCAAGGTAAAAGTGAACCGGAATCATAAAATGAGATTTCAATTTAATTGTTTTAGTTTTTCTAATTACCACTACAATAAAAGATGGGATATTTATACAATATTTCTTAGCCTGGGACTTTACTGACCCAGGATCGACAAGGGTAATAAACCCCCCATGGTAAGAGTAACACTTGTTACACCCTTGTCAACCAGGGTTGACGAGAAGTTAGGAAGCTAGATTGACAAGCCCTCTAAAAAATGATTTTTTCGTTTCAAAAATTACCAAGTAATTTTTTACAAATAACATCAAGTTTAAATAAAAAAAATCATAAATAACACAACCTAACATATATACTAAGAAAAGTGTGTATAATTATGCTCACATACAAAGTGTATCTAACTAAGTATGTGTGTATATTACTAAACTATCAGTAACCAACCTTACATAAAGGAAGATAATGCACTAAGTAAAATAAATAGGCTCTATGTAACATAGACACAAAGAACTTATAAGACTTATAATCTCTCCTTTAGGCTTTCCGTGGTACAATACTGCACAACTAATATAGATACACATCAACATGGGTGATCATGAAGATGACCTAAATATGTCTTTTTCTATGAACAGAGCATCAACGCACAACTAACTCTCAGAATATACCTATTGCAAGTACATCCATCTTAAGTGCTCCATCCATATTTATGCATCAACACATCCTCATTACAAGTCAGAACTCCAACTTTAACAAAGCACCAAGGTCTCAGGCGACACATATAAATTGCACACACAAAATAAAATACTTGTGAATGCATCATCCAGAAACATCATGTAGTTTAATCAAACTTTATTGTGTTATCCTTACACAGGTACATACCAATAGGCTAAGCACAATCAAATATGCAGCAGATATAGAAAACATACACTCAAATATACAACTCCCCTTTGCTTCATGCAACCCTTCCTTTAAGTGAATGCAAGTCAAGCAATCAAAATATTGTGCAATCCTACACTCACATTCCATGCAAGACACATCATATTAACAAATCATGAGTTGTGCACACAAACTTATCCCCCTCTTTTGACACATAAAGTCAAATAAATGCCCCTATATGAAGGAGATAAGACATATATGAATGCATTAATCCTCTCACTTATGCACCACAGTAGAGAAGATTAAGAAAAAACACTAAACACAATGCAACACATGCAAATAGAAAGCATAAACATGGTAAATATAAATAGACACATATAGTGATGAAAGATAAAACAACACATATAGTTCTTCAGGTTGTCACAAATATGAAGAACACACAAATTACAATCTTAGGGACTCAAATTTGAGAGAATCTAGAGGTTTAGTAAAACATTAGTAAGGTGAAGATCGATATTGATATCTTGCAATGATAAACTGTTCGACTCCACTCTTATGAAGTGATGCTCATATCAATATGTTTGGTCCTTGAATGTTGGATTATGATTTTAGAAATATAGATGACACTGATGTTGCGATAAAGAAAGATTATGTTTTTTACGATTATCCTATAGTCTGATAGCATCTGCTTCATCCACAACAATTGAGAGTAGCACTATCCAACTGTAATATACCTTGCCTTAATGGTAGAGAGAGACACAAAGCTTTACTTCTTACTATACTAGGAGATCAATGAGTTTTCTAAGTAAAAGAAACCATCTGATGTACTTTTTGGTCATCATTACACCCCGTCCAGTCAGCATCTAAATACTTACCAAGTTCAGTCATCGTGTCACAAGGATACCATATGTCAACCTTAGACGTTGCACTGACATTCATGATAATGCTTTTAATTGCAACAATATGAGATTCTTTAGGTAAGCTTAAAATCTAACACATACTCCAACATTGAAGGAGATATCTGAATGACTTGCAATCAAGTAGAAAAGACTTCTAATCATACTTCTATACATAGTCTATTCCACATATTTTCCCAAAGAATCCTGAGAAAGTTTAACAAAAGTACTCATTAGTGTATAAGCTAGTTTGACATTGTTCAATCCAAATTTCTTAACAAGCTCTTTGGCATACCTAACTTAGGAGATAAAGATCCCATCTTTCAATTATTTAACCTAGAACCCAAGGAAATTTTTTAACTTTATGATATGCATAATTACAACAAAATCTTAGGCAAGATTGTCCTTCGTGGACCTAAAAATGATGTCATCAATGTAAATTTGAGCAATAACTACTTCACCTTTATCTCTCTGAACGACATATGTTGGGTGTGTTCTGAGCATGTGCACGCCCGTGCTGACGCACGCGAGACTTAGCGTGAATGAGCGCGGGACAGGCATGATGCACGCATGACTAGGCACTTTTATCCATTTTTTAAAACTTTTTCTCATTTATTTCTCAACATATTTGTGATGTATTACCTCCAATATTTTTCTTTGAACCTTTAAATTATTTTTGAAGCGAAATACTTGAAAACAAAAAAAAACCTCGTGATTCTAAAAAAGATAATTTTATATAAAAATATGATAAAATCATACAATTTTAAATATTTTTAATCAATTAAAATACATTAAATCATGATAATTTTAGTACTTTTTAAGCACTTATCACCCCCTTACATTTGGTTAGTACATATGTAAGGCTTATATATGTTATTCTTTTATTCTTCTAGGTTGTAATTTGAGTGCTTAAAGTATAATTTTTCAAGTGTTAATTATTTGAATCATTTTGTAGCAAAAAATAACATACAAAACAACAAAACATACCCATGATTTTGAAAACAAAGATTTTCTAATATAATAATAAAATTATGTAAATATAAATCTATTTTTGACATTAAAGTGTAAATAAAATACATAACATTTAGTACTTTTCAAGCACTCATCACAACTTCTGACCAACTTTTTGCTAATCTCTTAGCAAGAAAAGCAAAAAAAAAAAAAAAAAAACAAAAAGCAAAAATAAAAAAATTAAACTATCTTAAATCATCACTTATATAGATTGATCCGATTGCATTTAGCGTATGCTATAAACCTTTAAACCCTTAGGTTTTTCCAGTGGACGAGTTTAAGTCTCGTAAGGTCTTTCAATGATGATACACATAAACATTAATTTAAATGCAAAAATTAAAAGAAATAAAACAAAATAAACAAATAACAAATAACTAAACAAAAACCAAAATGAACAAAGTAAAAATTAATACGAAAAATAACGAAGTAAAAAAATAAGAAGGCAAAACTTCTTATGCTTTTAGTATATTTTAAGTTCGTAATTAAAATTCAAAGCATAAGTTAAATGAACATCCCAAAAGTTCATATTTTGTTGTAAAATTAGTTTAAAATTATAAATTTATATTCCAAATAAAAAGTATATCAATATTGATTTATCTAATTTTAATGTTAGGAATCCAATTTCATTTCGACTCTAGTCCTCATAACCTACACATTACATATGCTAGATACTAGGGGTGTCCACCGATCCGTTCTGGTTCGACCAGTTTAAAAATTATTACAAATTGAATCGGACCGAATCGTTTGATTTATAAAACCGTTCAGTCCGGTCTGGTTCGGACCAGTTTATGGACACCTTTACTAGATACAACTGTGTTAATTTACAAAAATAATTTAAGATGATTTTATTTTATTTTTTGTTTTTAGTTTTTATCGCTTTGCTTGCTAAAGAGTAGTAAAAAGCTAGTTGATGGTTACAATGATTGCTTGAAAAATATTGAATATTATGTGATTTATTTCTATTTTGATGTCAAAATAGATTTGCATAATTTTATAATTATTTTGGAAAATCTATGTTTTCAAAATCATGAGTATGTTTTTTTTGTTTTTTTTTGTATTTCAAACTTCAAAATGATTCATTTGATAAATACTTAAAGAATTGTACCAAAATAACATATAAAATAACGTATATTTATGGGATAATATCAATAATATTTTTAAATTTTGATGTAATATCATAAATATTTTTAAAGTTTTAAAAATATTACAAATTTCTCAAACTTAAGGGAAGTTAAAGTTAATAAAAATGAATAGAAATTTTTTATATATACAAAATAAGAGAAATGAAAGAAATAGAAACACAATAAATCTTAGAATATTACTCACAAGAAATGATAATTAGGAAAAAAAATTGAAGAAATACAAAGACAAGATTAAATCTTAAGAAATAAGATAGATTTAAATATTCATTATTTTCATGAATAAGAAAAATATTTTCAATGAAATATATAGTTTATTATGAAATAAGTAATAAAAAAATGAGTATTAATATTACAAACATAAAATGAATGTATAATATACCGTTAATTGACAAATAAACTAATATGGATAAACTATCAAAGATTCGTCAAAATGATAGAAATTTTTGATATATTTATTTAAGAGGAATCTAAATATTAATAAAAACATATTTCAGAGAAGAAATTGATACGCCAATAAAATTAACATTATTAGATAATAGAATAATAAATAAAAAATATGATTTATTATAACTGATCCATAAAACCTATGATACCATAAATTAAAATTCACATGATACTTTAGGTTTTCCATTAACATTAATGATAAGAACTTAAACTAAGTATTAAGTTTAACATATATATTTGAAGGAATAAATTAAATGAAAGTAGAAATTTTATTCATTTTCAGTACACTATTTAGTAAGATATTTATTAACAAACAACCATAATACTTTAATATATAAAAATAAATAAATTCATAGAAATAAATAAATTTTTTAAGAAATTGAAAAATTAATAAAATTAAAAATATTAACATATATATATTTTAAAATACATAAAGAATATAACTTAAATGTTAAAAAAAACCTATCATATCAAGAAAAAAAAGTAACGTATGAAGGTTTACGTTTATAAATCTTTACGAAAAAATCTCTAACAAAAAAACAGAAATGTTAGAACTAAAACAAGAAGTTAAAAAATGAAAGAATCAGTTAGTGACATAATATTAGGAAGAAAATTATATCATTATTATCCCAATAATGTTCGTAAACAAACCACGCTTACATAATATTACAATTATAAAACGACCATTCTACCCCTCTTTTGACTACCTTGTGGTGAGCAACATTGCCCACTCGATCAGCCGTGTATTTTTTCTTCAAGTAGAAAACCAACGCTTATAGCAATCAGTAAAAGCTAAAGAGCATACCTGAGCATTGTTTATAGGCCGACCTATACAATCTGAGACACCCCCCATTGCTCTGGATAATAAAAGAAAACAAGAGTGAATATACAATCAATCTCATTAAGTTTCAACCAATCATCTAAAACCAAATCTGCAATCATCAGCATCTTCAGGAACTTAACACTAAAACATGGAAGCTAATTACCAAAAAGAGGGAAAAAGAAAGCCATAAATTCATTATTTGAAGAAAGCTATAGCATATCAATTCAGAATATTAATAATAAAACCAAAAAATTTAATAATTACCAATAACATTGTGCACTTGTTTTTTTTTTCTTTTCTTTTTCTTTACAGTGGATCAAGCAACAATAATTAATGGCATTGATGAAGAAACTGAATGAATTTTTTTTTAAAGATAAGATTGCACTTGGGGGCTTTTACAGAATGCAAGTGTGAAGCACCAAATGTCTTAAGCTTAAAGAATCGAATGCCAAATCAATTTGGCAACCCAAGCATAGCAGTCATCAAACAATGAAAAGGAGAGAGAGACAATGAAAACAAACAATGAAAAGAAGTTTTATCTTTATTGATAACACCAATCTCCTTTTGAGATAGATTTTTTATAAAATTTCATCCATAATTAAGAATTCTTAATAATCTTTATAATTGTTTTTTTGTCATTAATTTTTTCTGAAAATTCTCTTTTGATATAATATGTTTTTTAAGTTTTATTCTTGATTGATTTAAAACTATCCCTAAAAATTCAATAAATGTTTTTTCTATTTCTATTTTCTTTAAAGATAAAATTATTCTATATTTTTAGAACTTTTCACGTAATAATTTTAAATGTTTTTCTATTGTTAAAACAAGAATATCATCAATATTAAACCACACAAAATTCGTTAAACTCTTTAAAGATGTTATCCATACATCTTTGGTAGACTTGTGGGGTTATATTTAATCCAAAAGTCATTACGTTCCATTGATAATATCCTCTTGGTGTGCTAAAGGTTGTTAATGATTTTGACTCTTTTGTTAATTTAATTTACCAAAATTCAAATTTACAATCAAACTTACTAAATTTTTTTACTCATTTAGTTTGATTAACTAACATATTTTCTTGGAATAAAATATCTATCAAACTCGAAATGTTCATTTAACCTTTTATAATTAATAACCATTTAGGATTTTCTCCTTTTTATTTCACTATGGTTTCTTACCAAGAAAGTTGTACAAGAATGTGGATTTTTTGCTTCTTCAATTAATTTTTTAGTTAATAATTCATTTATTAGAATATCAAATTCATCTATATCATATCTAGTATATATCATTGGTTTAACTCGAATAATTACATTGAGATCACATAATTTTAAAAAACAATATCTTGAACTTCTTGATCAAAATTTTAGTAAGTCTTCACTAAAAATTTCTTCCAAAATTTTATATAACTAATGAATTTCTTCTAATTGGTTGATGGATGATGTATTATCATCACGTTTTCTTGGCACAAATTCTTTATCACATTTATACTTATGTTGTTGTAAAAGTGAAATTTTTACAAATTCTATATCTAAAGTAAAAGATATAAAATTATGATTTATTTTCATTGGATAGTAATTTGTCAAAAAATTATTTCCTATGACAAAATCTCCATGCATATTAGGAAAACATAATATTTTAAGAATAATAAATTTTCTATCATTAAACCAAATAGCTATCTTATTAGCTTTATATTGAATAATATTTTCTTTTCCTTCTATTTCTCTAACTAAAATAAGATTTTTCACAAGTATCCATTTTTTCGAAAGTATTGCATTAGATCTAGCAAAACATATTGTTTTCCTGTATCAATTAAAGTGCATAAGTTATATGATTTATATCGTACAAAATTAAAATAACCTAAAACATAATTATAACATTTTTTAACCATAACTTGGTAAGAAGATTATTTCTTTTTTACCTATTTGGATATGATAAATTTATATTTGAAAATTTTCTTATTTTTGATTATTTTCGAGTAATATTGGAACTTGAGACATTTTTAACAACAATAATTTTATCATGATTATCTTCAAATTTGGAAGATGATTCATTAATTCTTTCTTTTTATTTATAAATTTTTCAATCTTGTTCGGGATATGAAATTTGCTACTCTTTATTGATTGAATTTTTATTTCTAAAATATACTTGATTTTCTAAAACTTGAATTTCTAATGTTGAAGGATTTTTTTATCTAGGATTATTTATGAGATTTGTAAATAACCAATATTTTGGTATTTCTAAGTCTTTCCAAATAATTAGCCATGGTTGAATTTATGTTTTATAAGATCTTGGTTCAAATAATTCTACGAAGCTTTTATCGACTTCTTTTGTTGAAGTTTCAGGAAACTTCGTTAACTCATAGATATTTTTCCATTGAATAACTAAACTTTGAGATTGATGATCTATGCTCAAATTTTTAAGTTGAATCTTCATTTTTACTGAATTATTTATATTATAATATGTTATAGACATGAAGAAATTTGGTCTTATGTTAAACCAAACAATTTTATTTACTAAATATAATTGAACACCACCTATTACTAATTGTAATGGATATTTTATTCTTCCATCTAAAATTAATGACAGTAAGGATGTATTTATTCCTGGTCTGAATAAACCAGTAATTAAAATATGTATTAAACTTATATGAACATATTTAATTTTTGGATATTTTTTTCTCTCATCTTTTTATTTTCTTTTTGTAAAAAAGTTGTATTTCAACCGTTCCATCTTCTATACATTTAGCATTAAAGTTTTCAATAAATTTTTAAAAAACTCTTGTTGAGAAAATTTTAAATTTAGACATTTTATAGATGTCTTCTTTTTTAAATTTTTGTTTAATCCGTTCGATTTCTTTAAGTTGTTATTGAGTATAAGTTACTTCTTCTCCCACCACATCTTTTAATTTTATTTTTGTAGTTCTTCAATAGTAGCTTCATTTATTTTTATCGTAGAACTTGATTGTTCTTTCATCATAAATATCATCTCAATTTCTTCTTCAGATGATTACTCTTCACTTTCTATTTCATATATTATTATTTCTACATCTAAAATTTCTTCTTCGTATAGAATTTTTAATTCATTTGTTTCTAAGGATGGGCACGGGTACAGGTGGGGATAGTTTTCCCAAAACTGAATTAGAAAAATTGTACCCAATACAACCTAAAAACCCTATAGTTGAGAGATAATTTTTTACCCGGTAACAGTTCAAGACGATTATTAAAAAATAAAAAAAATAATAATAAACCTTTTTCAAACGGTACTTAAGTTATAAACCCAAATCCTTTACTACGATTTGTCTCCATATTGTAAATTACCTAGTGAAATTACAAATTTCAAAATAAGATTAAACTAGTAAGTTAGAACAATTTCAAAAAATTTCAATATTAAGAACAAAAATTCAAAATATACCTCAACAATTTCAACAGCCCTAGCCTCATTAAAAACATCAACAAGTTTCTCACTATCTATATCATAAAGACAAATTCCCACAAAGGTATGACATCATCAAGTAGTTCGGGATAAGACTCTTCTTTATTCCCTTCCAAAATTACGTCATCGACATTCTCTGTTAAAAATCAACACCAACATAATAAATAAAATGGTAGGAAAATAAATAGAGTAGTTGAAGGATGAATAAATAGGGTGGTTAAAGATTATAGAAAAGAAAAGTGTGTAGATAATATTTGTGTGGCTAGAATTATTTCTTAGTTTTATATTTGTGTGGTATAGATTGCATGGTGAGGACTATAAATAGCCTACCTTGCATTTGGTTTAATCATTTCCATAAAAAAAAAATAAGTATTTGTATTCTTAGTTTGAGTGTGAGTTGAGAGCTTTCTCTTTGAGTGTTTGTATTTCTTTTTAATTTGTGAGTTTCCTTTGAAAGGTTTTATAGTGAGTATAATACAAGTAGTTTGTTTACTTGTTTGGATCTAATATTAGTAAAATTAGAGTCGTGTATTCTAAATTTTACTCAACATTCTCATCTCCATCTTTAATAGAAGTCACTATCTCAAACCCTTAATCTTCATTTTCTTCTATCCTTTCTTCTTCTTCCTGTTGAGGTTGAGCCTAGTTCGAGGTTTGTGCCACAAATGGGACTAATCAGAAAGGTGAAGAATTGTGTTTGAGAGGGACCCATGATGAAAGTGAAGAAGAAAATGAAGATGAGAGGTGGAAGAGCAAGATCAGAATAGGGCAAACCAAGAGTGGTAGAGGGCAAAGCCAAGACAAAAGTAGTAGAGTTGAGATGAGAGCGATAAAGTACAGAATATTATGAATTTTTGAATCTAATTTCAAGAGTTTTGTTTATATACTTGCACGAAGAGTAGAAAACCCTAATTAATACAATAATATATAATTTAATTTAATAAATATATAAATTAATTAAATCAATATAATTAATTTTGAGTACGGACGTGTACGGTTATCAGTATAATTGTACCCGAACCATGCATGTTGCTTCATGTTTGGTTTTTATCTGAAATTGAACGCATCCCTAAAATTTATCTGATAAAAACCAAACCTCCAGTGTGGTTAATCATGGATAACCAAACCCGAAGTTGTTTTTCCCATTCCTATAGGTCGTCTTAGTGAATGAATTTAAGTCTTGTGAAGAATTTTAGAGATAATACATAGAAATATCAAACTAAATGTAAAAGTTGAAAGAAATAATAAAAAGTAACAAATAAAAAGTAACAAAATAAGAACTAAAATTAACAAAGTAAAAATTAAAAAAAAATAAATAAAATACAAAACTTATCAAGCTTTTAGTATATTTCAAGTACAAAATTAAAATCTAAAACATAAGTTAAATTAATATCACAAAGAATCATAGTTTATTTTAAAAGTTAATTGAAAATCACAAATTCATATTCCATATTAAAAATATATTAGTATTAATTTATCCAATTTCGATGTTAGAAATTTAACTTCGACTCTAATCCTTACGAGTCATACTTTCCATACTACATTGATTCTATGAGTTCAAAGACTCAATAAAGGTTAAATACAAATAGAATTTATGTAAAAAAATAAATTAATTGGTTCGCATATGTTTAAAAAAATGCTCAAAAAAATGTGTAACATCAATCTTATGAAAAGAATCAAATTAAAGGATTTATAAAGAAATCAAATACTATTTTCATGCATCAACTAAAATCATGAGATACAAGTATCAAGTATATGCCTTACAGATAACTGAAAATGAAATGACTTCAAGGGGATTTATTTTCTATCTTTCATTTGTAATAACCATTTTTCACAACTTTAAAAGACTTTTGAGTCTTAATATTTAGTTTATACTATTGATTTTTCTCCCTTTCTCCTTTTTTTTCTTATATATATACATGTACATATTCATTTTTGTAAGATTTTAATGAGCGGTTAATTTTAGCTTTCTTTTATATTGGCTTTAGAGAATCTTAGATATATCTCTTTTCGTGGAGGTCATGCATGAATGAAGACTGCATACATTTTCAATTTCTACTTAATTCATTCAATTTAAACAATAAAAAATAAGTATATAAACTTTATCACTTGTAAAAATCATAACATTCAACGCAAAACTTATAGAGATTATATAGCAATTTGAATTAATAAGAACAATGATTTAAAGAAGTAAAAAAATATCATCTCTCATAATAGAATGATAATAAGCTCAAAATATTTTCACAAGGTAGTATCTACTATTTAATTCCTAAATATCAATTTTGGATTTATCTTAATTTTAATATTTTATTATGAAACACAAATTATAACAAAAAAACTAATTATCACATTACTCCATGACATATTTAAGGCATTAATTCAACAGTGCAAAGACTTAATTAATTTCTTAAAATCAATTAAAAAAGGATAGTTTTTCAACAAAAAATTTTAAAATGAACCTAGCTAGCTATCCATAAACAAACAAATAAACTAAATAAAGCAAATAAATGTAAATACATGTTTTAAAATTTTTAAAATTGGTTAAATTTATTGTAACTTTTACTCCACCCCAACTTGGAATCTACTTTACCTTTAATGTAACATATGTAAATTAAAAAAAAAAATTACACATTTGCTTTTGCTCAATGCGATTACTCAAGTGGTGTGATACGTCTATTACTCACACAATTTTATCCACAAAGATAGATTAATGTGTACTTCTTATACATCACATCTTAACAAACAGTTGTAAATATAACAATTCTAAATAAAATAAACAAAGGATCACGATAATAGGAAATAAAATAAATTAAAATAAATCACATAAATTGCAAAATAACATAAAAATAAATAAATATATTAAATCTAAAATAATAGAAAATATAAAAAATGAAAATAAAAATAAAGTTGGAACAAAAATTGAAGCTTAGTTCTTCATGTTATTTGGTTCTTTTTCAAACCAAATAGTATTTGTTGTGATAAAAAGTTGGGGTTGAGGAAGAAGAAGAAAAATATTATATGGCCTAATTTGAAATGCATATTATGTGATTTTTAGTTTAAGAATTCATCGTAACAAAAATAAAACCTAGTGTATTCAAATAGGATTCGTGTGCATATATGTTTTCCTTCAAACCAAGAGCCCTATGTGACAGCTACCCATGCTGCAGCTAGCAGAAAAACCATACTGTAACTTAGATTTTTTTTTATACTAAGTTTTGGTTTGAAAATTCTAATCTATTGACATAAAATTAAAGATAAAATCGAATAAAAAAATATTACGCAAATAAATATGTAATCTTCAATAGAGAATTTATGAGATATATTAGTTATTTAATCATACTTGCTCAAAATTAATTATATTGTTAAATTAAAATTATTGATTCTTCTTTTTTAGTATGAAAAATCCTTTTGATGGGATCAATTTTATTGTTACTTAATACCAATTTAAGTCTTCTGGCACAGATTGATGATAATTAAATTATATTTTATTCATTAGAAATTAACAAATCATTTAAATCAATACTTATTGCAGAGATTTCAATTTAAACTTTCATTCAAGATGTCTATTATAAACCTAACTTTTATATTTTTAATCTATTACGAAAAATATATCGTCCATATATTTTTCAATAACGATTTTATAAAAATCTTTGAAATAGAATATGATTCTAAATTAAATCTAGATAATCATATACTAAAATTTAACATAAAATTTAAATTTATTAAGAAAATATATCGTCAATATATTTTCAATAATAAACTTTATATAAATCTTGAATTGAAAAATAAAACTTAATTTATTTTATAAAAATATTTACATAAATTAATATTTTACAAGCATAACAATATAACTAATATCCTATAATAATATTCAGTGAGTTGCTCAATTTAATAAGTGACGAGTATAATAAAAATTACATTCAAAATAGTAAAATTGATTCTGAAAATAAAAGAATACATTTAAAATTGATACATCAAAAGTATTATTAAAAGTTCATAATTTTAGTATTAATTTGTATATGAAAAACCTCCAAATAAATATGCATATACTTTTTATTGAATAAAAAATTACTACATTAAACTAAGGGAAATAAACTAAAAACCATAACGAAATTCTCAGAGAGAATTTGTTGAAACTTAGAATTGTTTTTGAGTTTTTGGTGTATTTGTAACTAAGGTAGGGGGTTTATATGGGTTGAAAAAGCTAAGAAAGGTGGATCGTGAGATCGCATGCCATGGTACACTTTTTCCACCACTGCAACGTACATTGAGTTTGGATGCATTCAATTATGATCTGTTAAGCTCATGCAACAACACACATTTTACACCAACACGGCTCGCGTGAAATTGTATTTTCCCAACTTCTTTTTGTCTCACACCTTACATGGTTGGTTGGAACATATGTAAGGTTTACATATGTTATTATTTTATTCTTCTTGCTTGCATCTGAATGCTTTCAGATCTTCAAGTGTTTATCAATTGAATTATTTTGAAACTAAAAAAACTTGAAAAATAATAAAAAATATTAGTGATTCTTGTAACATAGATTTGCTAAAATAATAACAAAATTATTCAATACAAATCTATTTTTGGCTTTAAAGTACAAATAAATCATGTAATATTTAGTTCTTTTCAAGCACTCAATAACCCATCATTGTAGGTAGTATTCTTTGATTTTATTTTATTTTTATTTCTAGATTTTGTTTTGTTTTATATTATTTACTTTGTATGCAATTTATTTTATTTTCTGTTTTTGTGAAACCATGTTTATTTCATATGGAACTATTAAATTTATAACTATTCATTGAGATGTGATATCTAAGATGTATATATCAATCTGTTTGTGTGGTTAAATTTTCGAGCTAATAGATGTATCTGACTTTCTAAATCATTACTTAATCATATAAAGAAAATGGGTAACTTTTCTCATCCTTATCTTTATCTTTAAATAGTACATTAGTAAGATTTAAATAAGTATCATGTTATGATATTGATTATTTACTTAAATCATCTCTCATAGTATAAGATAGAGTTG
Source organism: Hippophae gyantsensis (assembly GCA_030763125.1). Lineage (NCBI taxonomy): Eukaryota > Viridiplantae > Streptophyta > Magnoliopsida > Rosales > Elaeagnaceae > Hippophae > Hippophae gyantsensis. The sequence continues at coordinate 18,886,915 of CM061039.1, read as the reverse complement.
GTTCATCTTTTAGTTTCTTTCCACTAGGTAAAGCTTTATTTACATCAATATAGTCTTCATCTTGAGTTCTTTTTAGATATTCTTCAAATTCTTCTTGATTTAAGAATCTTTTAATGGTTTTTCAAGTTTTCTCTTTGAATGAGTATTTGAAGAGTTTTCAGATTCAATTTCGTGATCACTCACAACGTTGGCTGCGTATGGAGTATCAGATTTTGATTCATAGTCAGATGTGGATTCATCATCTGAGGATAATAAGTTGATTTGATAATCAAAGTGTGATAATAAGTTGATTTGATAATCAAAGTGTGACAATAAGTTGATTTGATAATCAAAGTGTGATAATAAGTTGATTTGATAATCAAAGTGTGACAATAAGTTGATTTGATAATCAAAGTATGATAATAATGATTCATATTTAAGATAGGTTTCTTGAATTTGCTTTAGTAATCATTGTCTCTCTTCTATTCCTGGTATTGGATCTTTATAAAGATGTCTTTAATAATCAAGAATTTCGACAATGTTATTATATTTTGACAATGTTATTATATTTTGTTTTATTATATTTATATGTTTGAAAAGTTTTAAGTTCTTTAATTCTATAAAATAATCTTGGAGGTGTATTACTTCCAAAACTATTCATGGCATATTGATAATATATGTTTTTATCTATTTTTTCTAGTAATGATTAAATTTTATTTTTAGTCTCTAACTTAAGATCAAGATTTTCAATTTGATGTATATGGGTTAATTGGTTTTCAACTTTTTCCATATTAAGTTCTAGAGTATCAAGTTTCTTTTATAAGTAATTTTGATTAATCACTTGATAATTTTCTAAATTTTTTTACCAACTTCCTAACATGTCTAAAATCGAATTTATACCTCTACTAATATTATTCATATTAGTTTTTGATTTTTTATCTATATGAAATATATGCTTAAATTCAAAGGTTCTTTTTGTATCCAAGAAATAATACACTCTATATTAAATTGATAGTCATTATCCATAAAGTGTTTGATGGTACCTAAAACCTCTTATTACTTTAATGTTTTTGGTGCCTAAAACCAAAAGTTTTCCCTTATAAAAACCTTAGGAAGGTTTAAAGATGAAAAATTATGGGCTTTAAAATAGTAATAGGTATATGGGTTTTTCAAAAACCTATACATAAGAACAACAATATAATATAATTTTTAAGTTCAGTTATAATGCAACCAATTGATCCTTGGCTCTGATACTAGTATAGAATTACCTAATATAATGTTAATTGTAACTTTTAATAAGACATGAGGATATATATATTGAAATTCTATTAGAATTAAAAGATATTACTCCAATATGATAGGAATAATGAATTTGTGTAGAAATATAGAAACTAACTTTTTTATTAATATTTAAACTGAGTTGATATTACAATAGATTTAATTTATAAAGAAAACTTCTCTTGTTGAACGCTATTATAAGGGATGTTCTATCTTTCTTGTTGTTCTAATGAACTAGTGAAGGCTTCTATTTATAGTGTAAGATTTTTGGATTTTAGAGGGCTTCAAATCCATCCAAATTCTCTAGCTTGATGGTGATTGCATCCTTATCTTTACCACGTTCTTCTGACATTGAAAGTAACATGATCCTTATCTTGTCATTTTTGCTCGAATTCTTCCATGTTTTTTACTCTCTTTTTAAATAATTTTACATAATCTTCAAGCTAAGAAATATTACATAATTCTAAATTTGATAGAACATAATTAGCATATTCTTGAATTGTTGGTTCTCTTGCATCTCTTATAAGATTTTTCTTTTATTATTTTTGTAAATTCTCAATATGACCAAAACCCTATGGGTTCGGTTTTTTAAAAAATTAAGGTTAAATTTCTAAGACCAAAGATTATTATTTAGTAGTATGTAGAACCCACACCTTTAGTCGGTATATCATACTAAGCAAATGAAAGACGTAAATTCAAACCCCAAAAACGTAAAGTTAGGTGAGAATTATTAAAGTAGGTGTAAATAGTAATTTCTCACTATTGTAAACAAGGATTTATTGTACTATAAAAAGAACTCATTTTTATTAGTTGGACACAACTTCAGTAATAGCAAACTTTCTATTCAAAAAATTATTTATCTAGAAATTATAAACAACTTAAAATCTCTTCAAGGTTTTTATTTGATTTTTAGAATTATAATAATTATTAATATTATGAACAAAATGAGGTGAAATCACTCTTTTTCTATTCTTTAGTAAGCATAATTTGAAAACCTTACCATGTACGGATGCAAAAGGTTCAACATTACCGAGAGGGCATTAAATCTTGAACAAGCTGAGGCATATTAGATATAACAAAAGAAGACAAACAATAGAAGAAAAAATTATAGTAGACCTATTAAATTCAAGTATGATTATTATAATTTTAAATCAATTAAGGATCTTAAATGATTAAATATTTATTTATAGCATCTATATAATTGTTAAATAAGAAAATGAAGATAAAGAAACTAGACCCAAGTCTATATAAAAATAAATATAAAAAAATTATAAAAATAAATTAATGTTTTAATGATAAATTTAAAGATTTAACTTTAAATAATAATATATAAAAATTAATAATTAATATTTTATAACAACTAGTCACAATTTACTACTAAATTCATAAAAACAATATTTTATAACTAATACATACAAGTAAATAAATATAATTTTAGAATTCTTATTTATATTATAATTTCTATACAATCATAATGAATATAACAATACAATTCACCTTTTTTACATAAATGTGATAAATAAATTTTTTTAATTTGTAATCTTATATTTACTTACCTTACTAGTAGCGGAGAAGGCTTTTATTGCCATTGTGCAAACCCTGTGCTTTCATTTCATGTTACTTTTAGTTAAGAGTTTTCATATACAATTGGTGCTACCCAAATACATGGGCATTAGTGAAGAGAATTAATTGGATTTAAGTTGGAAAAAGGAGTAGATGAGCATGAATTAGTGGATCCAACTGATGTAACATTAAAGGTGACAGAAATCCAATTATCAAAATGCACTAAAGAAAGTTAGCTATCACTGTCCTATTATATTGATGATTGACCCTAATATCCTTTTATAATTTCTTTCTATCATAAAAACCATCTTTCCCAATAACAAAGTAACCCAAACTATCCATCATGGAGGATTAAAATACAAGTCCCATGAATTGTGTCAAACATGCATCCACTTCTTTCATAATCTAGTACGGAGAGAGTGGGGATAAAATTTATAAAATCACCAAATTTGTCATAAAGTTTGAACCATATGCTATTTTGATGTGTCACACACGATTCCTTGTAACTAGTTATATATTTCGTAATGATATCAATCATATTATATAATATAAAAATTATATAATTATATATGAATTTTGTATCATTAAAAAAATTATATAATTATATATGAATTTTGTATCATTAAAAGATATAGGCATAAATTATACAAGATAATTAATTTATTTTATTTAAATTTTTAATTATAAAATTATGTATCTTTAATTTTTATTTTGTTTCAAATTAATAATAATATTTTTTTATTTTTAAAATATAAATTAAATATTAATTTTTTAAAAATTATTATGAAATCATTTTAATATATAAGAAAACTCTATAAAAAGATTCTATAATATTTTAAATATAAATTATTTAATTAAATATTTATCATTAATTTTATGAGATTATAATATACATGATATCACTAAAAACAATACAAATTCACTATAATGTAATACTATAATATAATTAATGTAGGGTCAAAATATTATCACTCTCTTTTCTTTTGTTTTTTTAAGTTATATTAAATATTAATTTTAGAAATTTATAAAAATAACCTTAAAAATAATTTAATCAGAATAGAATAAATATATTAAAAATATATTTTTATTAATTTAAAATATTAACATTAAATATGCATGTAAATAACAAAAGGTTGGATTACAATAACCCCACCCTTTAATATAATCCAATCTAATAGTAGTGCTTTTTTTTAATTAATAATTAAATCTAATTCTAGTACCTTAACTTCAGTGTGCTGGTATAAAACATCCACTCATGAAGCAGTAATAGGTTTTCATGACATGGGCAGCAAAAACAGGATAGAGTTTACCGATGAAAAATAGCTATTAGTAATTTAATTTTTAAAAATGTATATTTTATTTCTTAATTTTTCTTAAAGCTGCATTATAAATTTTTTTACTTATTTTTAAGGTGTAGATAAGTTTATTTTAAATTAACTATTTTAATTTGACTATTAATTAAACATATAAAAATTATGTATCACTGTACCATTAAGAAAAATAAGAAATAAATGTTGATTTTAGAGGAAAAAATATATTTTTATATTGAATTTATTCATCATAGTATATAACTTTTATATATTAAAATAGTATTCAAATTAAAATAATTATGAAAATGAACATATATACATACTCCATTAAAATAAGTTAAAAAAATAAAAAATTAACTACCAAGTTCTTATTTTAAAAAACTAACATAATATTTGAAGCACCATATTAAATGGACAAAATATAATTATTTTAGATTGAAATATATTAAATTGTGTTATAATTTATTTTGTATAATATTTGATGACAAGTTGTATAATATAATTGGATAAAATTGATAAATATTTCAATAAAATAATATATAATTCATTTTATCTAATTTTCTATCAAAATAATTTTATTATAATAATTTATTTTTAATTTAGATAAAAAATTTAAAATATATCATTTTAAAATTAAAATTATAGATAGATTAAATAAAAATTAATACTATTTAGATTGACAATCGTCTTTATTATTAAATTTTTACATCATTATACAATTTTTATATAATATTATTTAACTATACAATGTTTCAACCAAAGTTACTCGAAGAGCTCATTCCCCCGTTACCGATCGGATTAGATGAAGGGGTAAGATGGTAATTTGATAAGAACCAAGTCATCGTATGAATATTTTCTTAAAACTTTTGATGGTGAAAATTTAAAGAAACAAATTGATGATCACATCAGTTTCCAATAACTACAGCTACCCATTATCACAATAATCAGCTATATAAAGCCCACTAACCAGAGATTGATTTCTCCCACTAGCTCATTGGTTTGTTTAATCATATATACACACCCACATACTAGATTCTTGAATCTCTTGAGTCTAATGGGAATGGATGTGGATCTTCAAGAATCCAAAGATGTGCCTTGAAAAGCTTTGGAGATATAGAGTGAGGGTGTGACTCTCCTTTTTCTCCTAAAAAAAATTCAAACAAGTTTGTCTGAGTTATAGCTATTGGCTTCACTGACTAAAATTGAGAGAGAATTTGCAGAAATTGTATGAAGTCAGATGAGTTTTTGGCTACTTCTTAGCAGACCGGCAAGTCACAAAACGGCAATAGACTCGGTGTATGAGTCTTTAATGGCTATCATTTATGTGTTTGTATGTAACTTTTACTTCTTCTTTTCCTTTTTTGGTTCAAAAACTTTTACTTGTTTCTTGAGAATGTAATAAAAAGCTTGTGTTTTTAATTTGGTTCAATAGAAAGAGATTCCTTAAGTCATAACTTAATCAAACTTCCCCAAATGCAAGCATTTATGACAATTGACCAATTTATTGATAAGTTGAAAATTTTGTGTATTAAATATATCTATTTATATTATTTTTTTCTTCGTCTTGTATATGCTTTGTTGAAGAAAATTTTTATTAATCTAAAATATCATTTTATCGTATATTCAATCAATAATTTCTATTATTTTGATTATTTCGATAATAATAAAATATATAGCTCATAATAATAATAATTTTTTTAAACCATTAAACTACTCACACTTGTAATAGAAATCTAATTTCAAATTTTAAATACCACCATACATGTGTAAATTTAAGTCGTTGGCACATAATGACCTTTTGTTGGGAGTGGGGAAGTGGGTTGGGTCCTTTGACATGAGTGAGATTGATGTTGTTTTCTCAACCTTGACATTGTTGTATATATTAATTGAGGGTTAAAAGTGATATACTCTACAATTAGGGTTAGAAAAGAAACCCAACAAAGATATTTGTATAAAGGTTAATTTTCAAATACAGAAGAAAAGAAGGGGGAAAAAATTACAGAAAAAAAGGTGCATTTGCTTCCTCAAAATAGGCTCGACCCTTGATTTTCACTGTATTAGTATTATATATATTAAATTATTATATATATTAAATGATATATTAGTTTTTTATTGATGTAAAATTAAAGATTTATGATATTAAATTAATTATAAAATTACTTATTAATAAAATTCAATAAAATTATATCATATATATGAATAAACAAAATAGTAGTTAAAAACAATTATTAGACAACGCGACTTTTCATGAACTACTAATTCAAATAAAAATGCGTTGTTTATTATTTTTGTGATATATTCTTTATAAATTAAATTATTTTCTTTTTCCGTCTCTTTATAATATGCTGTTTTCATCAAGACCTATCAAAACTTCCACCACGGATCGATTAGCATATTTAATTTTAAAGCAATTCATAAGTTAAGGGACAATTTAAATTAATATTGTGGATTTTATTATATTTTTAAATTTTAATTTAATAAATAATTTTTAAAAATTAAAAAGAAAATGAAGTCAAATGAAAATATATGTTCAATATTAGATAGACTAAATAATGATTGAAGATGATTTCTTAAAATGTGTCAAGTTTTGTACGGATAAGAACTGCTTTCATTCTTGGCCAAAAAAAACATCTTTCATTAACCAATTCAAACTTCTGTTCTCGAAAACTTTTTCCAACTATGATGCTCAATAAACCAACTAATTAATAAATCCAGAAAAAAAAACAGCTTTTACATGACTTTCCTTTTCCATTCTATTTATACAAATGAATACAGTGCACTCAACAGCACAAAACACCAATCACGTACTCATTTCAAACTTCTGCAACTCAATGGTGTGAGAGGAGGTTATGCAAGAAAATATGATTAATGTCATCTTGGGCCAGAAAGTTCCATTGCCTCCACCTCAAGTACAGATTCCTCTAAAAAATCTGAATACGTTTGAAGGGGGTTTTCACATGATTTAGATCTTGGTGTCTCGACCTTTTGAGAGGCTTCCCATTTCTCAGCTAATCCATCACCTTCCAACATCTTTAAGACTTCCGACATTTTTGGACGGTTAGAAGGACTGAATTGAGTACATAAGAGGGCAATTTGAACCATTTCTTCTAACTCAACCCTGTCAAATTTTCCCTTAAGATCCTTATCTACCATAAGGTTTAGCTTTTCTTCCCGATGCCGCTTCTTTACCTGCAAATAGGAAAGATATGGCAATGTGATCAGGGGCAAATTTGTTTGAAGGCAGGCTAGAGGGGGCACATCTCCCTCAAATTTTTTGAATCTCATAAGTCACTTTGTTTGTGTCATTTACACACTTTGGTCACATAGTTTTATATATCTCTTACAAAAGCTATATGATTCAGGTGTCCTAATGACACAAATAAAATAATTTGAAGAATTGGTTACATTCTTTTTACAAGCGGATGGAAAAATTAACAGAAAGTTCAAAAAAGGATTTATAGTGTTGATTTTCATAAATAGGGGAATAAAGTGGTGCAAAAAATAAGGAATAGGGTGCTCTATTTATGTTACATAACTACATGGATATTTTCCCGTCTACAAATATATAATTACAAATTACTATCACCATATCAAATTATAGTTGTGCCTTTTGAATTTTCGAATCCTTGGGTGTAAGTTGTTTCAGAAAATTCTTAACCTGTTGCTTATTTAATGCCAATAATGCAATTCATAGATCACACAGAAAAGATTAACATAAAGAAGAGAGAATGAGGATAGAAAGAGTACCCAATCAAGCATCACACCCTTTTGGTTCGCTTGACGTCCAAAATCCAAAGCTTTTTCGCCAGTGATTAACTCAAGGAGTAAGATTCCAAAACCAAAAACATCAGTCTTTTCTGATGACTGACCTGTTGACAAATACTCTGGAGCAATGTGACCAACAGTACCACGCACAGCTGTGGTCACATGGGAATCTCTATGGTCCAAAAGCTTTGCCAACCCAAAGTCTCCAACAACCGCCTCAAAATCTTCGTCCAACAAGATATTGGCTGCCTTCACATCACGGTGTATAATTTTTGGGTCACACTGCTCATGTAAATAGACCAATCCCCTTGCTGTACCTAAAGCTATTCTCTTCCTCCTCGCCCAGTCCAGAGCTGGACGACCATGAATTTGATCTGATGAAAACACCAGCTAGATAAATTATTCAAGGGAATAGATGAATAAGAATATCATGTTTTAATAGAGATGGTGGTTGCAAATTCCTCAGCTCTATATCAACATAGATTGCTCGTATTTCAATGTTTACAGAAATATCTAAAAGATGCTGTATCTAAATAACAAGGACTCTACACCAGTGTGAAGTCACAAACTAATAAGCACACAAAAATAAATCAAGAAAGTACAATTTCATTGGAAACTAGGGATTCATGGGATTCAGAAGGATTCTGTTGAAGCACTTGCATGAATTGTAACAGTAATATTTGACAACACACTTAAGTTCTGTAATGTACATGAATTTCTATGCAAATGAGAAATTTTTAATTTTGATATGGTTCAGAATGATTATGTTCTAAAAAAAAGTGAACAGAGCCAGTAGATGCACTGATGGTCATAGATTCTAGGGAAAGCAGAGGATGCATGGCACAATATTGATGATGTAAAAATGAATTCATAGCATCTGATATTAGTGTTTGCTTCTTAAGCTAGAGCAGTGGTTCAAAGGGTCAAGTTAATTCTTCTACAGCCTTGACATTCATCAGAGCATTGAGGAGGATAAAAGATGTGGTTCTCTAGTATAAAAAACTCCTCCAAGTCATGAGGGTTGCAGCGTATTTGGTTCCTTAAATCACGTCTTGTAAAAATAGTAAATGGCAGATTGAGAGGTCTTGAATGCAACAACGAGAACAAATAACAAACCTCTTAATCGAGAGGCAACACTCCCATTAGGCATATAGGTATAGACAAGGAGACGTTCATTCTCAGTAGAGCAGAACCCATAAAGTCTAAGAAGATTCCGATGGACAGCCAGACTTATCATTTCCACTTCTGTCTGAAATTGAACTTCACCTCCAACAGTGTTATACTCCTTTAGCCTCTTAATTGCCACCAATGTTCCATTGTTAAAACATCCCTTGTAGACAATCCCAAACCCACCTCTGCCTAGGATATTATTTGAGTTGAAATTATCAGTGGCAGCCCGTAGCTCCTTAAATGTGTACCTTCTCAAATGACCCAAGGATACCTCCGGGTCATATTGATCTGCCACTTTGAAAAAATAGTTATTCAGATTCCACCATATTTTATAGAGCAGGGGAAAGATGGAAATATTTACATAAACAGAACATGAATGAAGGAAATAAATAAAAGGAGAGAAAATAGAATATATATATATATATATATATACACACACATAAGCTGGCTACTTTATGACTTCGACTATAAATTTCCTATCACATACAAGTGACTTCTCAAGCTAAGGAGCAAGAATCCCAATCAAACTTTTGATTGTTTCTCAAATGAACCAGTAATTTAGGATTCTAGGTCAATGTAGTCCTAAAACTCTACATGATTGACATTTTAGTTCTGTAACTATTAGAATAGGTTTATTTACACAAAATGACACTTTTCTAAAAATTGTCATTTTTTTCACTAAATGAACATGTGCAAGTCACATGTGTCTATAATGTGCCAGAATAATAATCAAAGAATACCCCTAAAAGTTAACACATGTCATCTGTTCATTTAATGAAAAAAAAATACATTTTTAAAAAATTGTCCTTGAACCAAATTTAAAATTACTGGATTTAAATAGGCCTATTCTAATGGTAACATGAGTACAGTGTTCATTAGATAAAGTAATATGATTAAATCGACCCAAAACCCAAAAAAACGCAGTAATTTATAGTTTGTTTAACTTCATTACAGTCAAAACAAACATTGCTTCCAGAGTACATATGCAGCACCAAGTAGAGCTACAGCTCTAAAGTCCTAAGATTTTGTAAATCTATTAAAACTGACTTGAAAAGTCTTACAGACAATGAAAAAGTATAAAATATTAAACAAAACAAGGTAAGTAGCATTGTATTTAGATTTATCAAATAACCATTTTAATGAAACTAGAATGTCATTCCCAGAAAGAATAATAGGGTAGAAAATCCATGTATGAATCTTAGCCCTAATTGAGTCAAAGTTTATAACCAGCTGAAGGCTACTGTGATATCTACAAAAAAGGGTGCACGAATTGTGGTTTAGTAGAAAGGGAATAAGACATTTCGGAACTTACAGGTTACATTTTAGGGTCATGTCATCAATAAAGATGAAGTCCAAAATACAACTAGAGAAGCTATTTGTAAGGTATACGAGTGTTGGCGGTATTCGTAAACGAAATGTTTAAGTGTAAACTAGTTTCTAGACACGTTTTCATATTCACTATTTAAGCCAAAGAAACTTAAGAGCTTCATGTTAATGTGTTTCAGGTATACGTTTTTTACTTAAACACGTTAGAATTCATATTATACACTTAGAATCAATTGGTATATATACTAGTCGATCAATCAAGTAGTAGGTCGATTGAACGAATTGGTAGATCGATCGTGTACGAACTACGTCCTCTCGGGCTAGATTTCAAATTGGTATAGATCGATCGAAGTTGGGTTCGATTGATCGAGAGACTAAATCGATCGTGTTTGATCTACATGGTCTCGGATTTTTATTAATCGTTGTTGGATCGATCGAATGATCGATCTTATTCAATCAAGCTTGGACTGGACCAATCGAGAGCGCAAGTTTTTAACATAAAACCTTTTTGTTTACTCGAGTCAAACTGATGATTTACCGTACTATTTCCATTTATTATTGGTCTATGAAATGTTTAATAAACAGAATGATAATTGTCTATTAACTTAGCATTAGGGTTTCAACTCCCCTATATAAATAACCTAATGCTCTTGATTTAAAATAACCACACATAATCTATTCATCTTATGCTTTCCCTCTCAAAACGTTTTATAAAAACTAAATTATATTTTGCTAGGCTCGTTCTTGATTTGATCTATCAAACATTATGTAGTTATATTTGATTGATTAATAAGCTTTTTTTTATGATATTGTGATTTTAAACCTTTGTTCTAGGGCCTACTAGATGATTAAATTTAACTGATTTAATTCTTGAATTTTCTACCTATGATTTTTTATTATTGAATCTGCTCTAAAACATACTTTACATTTGTGCTATCTATGCTAACTTTTCAGGTACTTGCAGAACGAGTTCGATTGCTCATATGAATCAAGATATCAGAACGTTGATCAAGATCCGTATGTCCACCGTAGAGACTGTGAAAAAGCAAAAGATCGTAAGTAGATTAGTTTAGGGGCTTTATCTGTGAGGGGTAGTTTAAGACTTAGCTTTATAATTGAATTGATTTTCATAGTGCATAGTTAAGTGATCTGGTCAATCGGTGGTTTTCCTATTAGGTCATTGTTATGGCCTAGGTTGTTTTCATCTAAAATATAGTGTGTCAAGTTTATCTTTATTTCCATTTTATATAATTTACACACGATTACATGTCTGCTCTAGGACACACTTTATACTTGTGCTATTTGTGCTAATTTTTTAGGTGCTTATTGAACGAGTTCGATTATTCTTGTGAATCGAATATGGGACTATGAAAAGGCAAAAGATCGTAAGTGATTACTTTGGGGGGCTTTATCAATGAAAAATAATTCAGATTTGGCTTTGTAATCGAATTAATTTTTATAATAGATAGTTAGGTGATCTAGTGAACTGTTGATTTTTCTATTAAATTACTGTTGTGACCTAGGTTATTTCCACCTAAAATATCATGTATCAAATTTATCTTTATTTATGCTTTATATTATTTACACAAGATTGTATGTCTAGTCGTTTGGTAATTTTTAATTAACCTTAATTCAAAAAATTACCTATTCAACCCCCCTATAGGTTAATTAGATCCATAACTTTAAACTTTTACTATTAAATATTTTGCAAAGATAATCGTAAATGGAGACACAAAAGAGATCAAGAAACTAACCATTCACATCGAAGAAAATTTGCTTGTTGTGTCTATAACGCCACCAAACAAATAACACAATTAATGATGTGATCATAAAAGCGCTACCACAACTTGCACCAACAACGATGGCAACTCGATGATGTTTCATGGCAGAGTCTGGTTGTTCTTAGGAGGAGAAAAGCAGAAAACATCATTACATCATGGAAGCTCCATGGGAAAGGAACTTACAAATAAACAAGAAAATATGTATGATAAGTACCTTTCAGGGCATCAGGTGGGAAGGGCAGTGGCTCTGGAAAAACAGAAGAACAATTGCTGCCATCCTTCTGGCTACAGATTAATGGATTGCCAATAATTCTGCAAGAGAAAGCAAGAACACAAATTATAACATTATTGATGGAAACATAACAAATTAAAGAAAGTTGCTTACTTAAAAGTTCTTGCAGATATCTTTGGCAGGGTGCCGCTCAGATTGTTAAAAGAAAGGTCCCTGCAACACATACAGTTGTGAACGCGCACATTCATTTAAAATAAATAAATAAAGAAGCTCTACTTAGAGATATCCTCATGTTGTCAATAAATGAGCAGTGGAACACAAGAAGCAAATACTCACACAAGAGTAAGACCTTCGATTGTCGAAAGAGACACAGGGCAGGATCCAGAAAGGCTATTGTTATTTAATCGCCTGTCTTGCTCAAAAGACAACAGAATAAAGGCAAAAAATTAGGAATCATTCCAAGTGTAATTACTACAGCACATATCGCATTTTCAGGAATGCTGACAATGTATATATGAAGTTTCTGGGGCTTACAAGTAATTCAGGTTCTTAAGATTCCCCATGGAATCAGGCATCTCATCACTGAGTGTATTGTTGGAGAGATCAAGTGTCTGAAGCTTCTCTAGTTTCCCAATTGAGGAAGGAATTGACCCTGAAATGTCATTATTCTGAAGCAACCTATGCTTAAGATAAAGTTTACATGAATTACTAATATGAGCTCAAAACACTGAGACTTTAGACTCAGTAGAATGGTTAAGATGGATAAATCTCAAATCAAAAATGAAGAAAATAACTGTTTTTGCTTATTAAAAGGAAATGGACTCTGAAGAGTAAGCTTACACGGATTGCAAGTTACTAAGGTTTCCAATGCCCGGAGATAATATACCAGACAAGCTCTGGCTAGGCAGTCCTCTAACATGAAGAAGATGTCATCACTATGAAATATATTGAAAATGACAAACAGATGAACCATAAAGTATAGTATGTTTGTTTCTTCAACAAACAACTTTTAGAAGCTATAGACAAAGTTGAAATGTAAACAGGACAACTTACAAAGCAGAAACATAACCATCAGGAGAGCAAGTAACCATCCTCCAGCTACAAGGATCCACAGAATTGATATCCCAGTTCTCCAAAACATTATGTGGATCAACAAGGTCGGTTTTAATAGCCATCAAAGCCACAACTAAGCAGGTTACAAGTTCATATCCCAGAGACAATAGTAAGAGCCATCAGAGCATTAACAGTACAAATAAAATTGCAACAACACATTATCATTTTCTTCTTTATCAATTGTAATCGGAGATAACTCGACTTGAGACCAAAAAAAAAAGGAAGAAGAAAGAAAGAAACCAACCTTCATAGTTTATACCAGTTGGAGAAAGAGTAGCAGAAGAGGCCTCCATGAATGCCAAAACCAGCATACCCAATACCCAAAAAACGACAGTATCTCTTTCCATAGTCTTTTCACAATTAGGTGACTTTACTTTCTTTGATAAGAACCAACTAAGTAACAAACACACTGGCCATCGTCAACTGAACTCACTTCTATATTGACAAATTCAAAGAAAAAGAGAAGTCTCGAATCAGAATTCTGTAAAGCAAACCACTATTATCTTAATTACAAAGGGTCCGTTTCGCTTTCATTATAATCCAAAGTCCACACAACTAGTTCGCTCACTTGTTGAAGAAACTTCACGAAACCAGAAACCCAGATGCCAAAAACATTATATCAAAAGCGAAACAGCTAGGATACAGAGGATTTGAATCAAACTGAGTCGAATGGGCACAATATAAGCCCGGACAAACAGCAAAAATAAGAGAATTTTGTCGAGAGACAAGCAAATTAAAACAAGCCTGAAATTTTGAGATCCTAAAGATCTGAGAATGCTGGGTGTTATTCCTACTTGTATTGGGTGATCTCAACAAATTCCATATGGGTAGATTGTTGGTTTCTAGCTACTGCTCTGTTCTTCTCTTGTGATTTCACCACTTCACCTTATCTTCTTTCTTTAACACGCGCGAGCTTATACTGTACACATCCTTTCTCTTACTATAACAGTAAAAAGTTGTGAAAATCACTCCCAAAGAACCAGCCAAGCACGCAAAGGCCAAAGCCAAGCTACGACACAGATACATGAGCAATTTGCAGCCAGAGACGTGTAACGAAAAACCATTCGGGAATATATATATTTATCATTAAATTTTTTTAAAATATAATTGATTTTACTGTTTTATATTGAAAGTTATTAAAATTGAGTTAGATAAGTAAATAAAATAATAGTTTTATTGTTATAATTTTTTAAAAATATTATTTTATATAATTTTTAATTATTTTTAAATATATTTAAAAGAGTGAGGATGTGAATTCTTTTTATATAGATTATATGGAATTTTGTAATAAGATATCCAAAACTTAAATAATTATTTTCACATTAAAAAATGCAATTATATTCAATAATAAAAATAATTATACGATATATTTATATTAATGATATTAAGTAAATAGAGTAATATTCACTAATCATTAAAATTAGGATAAAGAAAATGAAATATATATTAAATAATAAAATTATAATCATAATAAAATAATGACATAAGACTGTAATCATGTTCGATTAACACTTTTACTATTTTTAAATAGTTATCCTAACAATAATGATTTTTCTTTGCCAAGGAATAATAATAATGGTTTTCAATTTTGATTTCATTTTATTAATAAGTTAAAAAAGGGGAAAGCATAGAATAGATGGGTGATTGGATTGAAAGAAGGGATGCTTTGGAATTTATAATAAACAAGAAGAAAAGGATGTTCTTTGAAAAAGGAAAAATGCTTTGCAGGTAAGGTTTTGGGAAGTCACGTGCTGGGATTGTACTAGCTATTGTTGGTTTTTGGCTTAGAATTTGGGGTAATGTTTTCCAAAAATAACAAAGCTAACGTTAATATATTTATAATAATAAAAATAGTATATTTAATATTTATTTAAAATATATTATTTTTATTTTTATAAATTTTATTGATATTATTTTAAATATTTTTTAATCAAATATAACAAAATTAAGATAATGAATTGTTTAATATTATGCTTATATCACAACCGAGGTATATAAAAGAGATTACATAAATATAATTTATTTAAGTCTCTATTATTTATTATGAAATAATTACAATATATTTCATTTTTAATATTATATTATAACTCACGCTAACACTTAATACACAATCAATTATTTCCAATTTGTTTAGTCAGTTATAAAATGCTTTTTTGAAAATTTATTTGATAAACATGTCTGAAAATTACTATCGTAGGAAAAGGAGGAAAGCTAATAAGTTTGATAATTAGTTTCTCTTTTATAAAACGACGATCAATCTTCACATGCTTAGTGCAATTATATCAAATTGGATTCTATGATATATCAATGGTTATCATGTTGTCACAATACAATTACATAGTACTTTTAAGTTTGAAACCTAAATCATGTAACAAATTTCTTAGCCACAATAATTCACATACCTCATGAGTCATACCTCTATACTCAGCCTCAACAAAAAACTTGTGCCACAATTTTCTGTTTCTTACTCTTCCATGTAACCAAATTACCTTTTATAAATGTAAAGTAATCTAATTTCGTCCTACTACCTATAATATTTTAGCCTAATCTGTATTTGTGAAGCCACAAATTTCAAGAATATTGTTGTGTTTAGAAAACATTACTCCTCTCTTTGGAGCTGACTTCAAGTACCTTAAAATTCTTACAACAACATCCATGTAACTCTCACTTGGATTATGCATAAACCGACTTACCATGCTCACTGTATGAGCAACATCTGGTCTAGTATGAGCCAAATAAATCAAGCATCCATCAACCTCAAATAGAAAGCTCGATCAATAGATACCTAATATGGATACTCCACTAAACAATAGTTCTACTCAATAAGAGTGTCAATAGTTTTGTAATCCAACATATATGGCTCTATCAATATGTCAAGAATGTACTTTCTCTGACATAAGTAGGCCCTTTCTCTCTCCCTGGCTACCTCAATCCTTAAGAAGTACTTTAGGTCACTCAAGTTTTTTAACTAAAACTCAAAGGCTAGTTGTCTATTTAATCTATCCATCTCAACAGTATCATTGCTAATGATTACCATATCATCAACATAAATTTTTAAGGTTGTTACCTTCCCTTGTTAATTCTTGAGAAACAAGGTATGATCTGAATTACTCTAATTGTAACCAACCTTCCACATGAATTGTGAAAACCTTTCAAACCAAGCACAAGGTGATTGTTTGAGACCATACAGAGATTTCTTCAATTTGCACACAAAATCTCCAAGAGAAACAATTATATACCCAAGTGGAAGACCCAAATATACCTCCTTAACTAACTCTTTATAAAGAAACACATTCTTAACATCAAACTATCGGAGTGGCTAGTTTAAACTAGCAGAAACGAAAGTAGAACCCAAATAGTGTTCATTTTGACAAGAGAAAAAGTTTCATTGTAGTCTACACGACACGTTTGATAAACCCTTTTTTTTTCTACAAAGCGTGTTTTATACCCATTCATATATCCATCTGCATTATATTTCACAATAAACACCTAGCAAAAACCCACAGCCTTCTTGCCTTATAGTGAAGGCACAAGTTGCCAAGTATTGTTCTTCTACAACACCTTCATTGCCTTCCTCTACTTTGGATCCCCCAACGCATCATGCACTTTGTTAGGTACTAATACAACAGATATTTGATTCATAAATTATTCATATGACTTGGAAAATTTCCTAATGGACATGTAGTTGGCTACTAGGTACTTTGATTTTGCATGAACAATGGGTTCATAGCTTTTGACTTGTTGACCTCGAGTAGACCATTTTGTTAACACATACTATCCAATACTAGACTCGCTACTACTAGTATCAGTAGGTGGACATATCTCAAATGAGTGATCTTTAGTATCAGAGAGTTGTGGGTTAGAGGTAAGTGCAAACGATTGAGGGGATAGTTGTTTTTTTAGTTTCATTTTCAGTGATCGAAATTGGTACATGAATGCTTGGAGTATCTGCTTATGGACGAGCTTCTACTACTTCGAATTTTAGATTTGATGGAATGAGAAGCTTAATTAGATCCATTGAAATATCTCCTACCTTCGTTACTTCTTCACCTCTTTCCAATTTCTCCTCTTCACCATTATATAGTTCTTCAGAATATGAATTCTCCCCCCTCCCCCTGAAGAGTAGCATCAAAAGAGGAAAAATAGCTTATGTCCTCAAAAAAATTAACATCTATAGTGACATAGTACAACATCACCCAAAAAATACTTAGGCATATGAGCATTAAAGAAAAGGGAACGAGCCATATCAAGTAAGTGATGTTTTTTCTTTCGGACACTCTATTTTTTTTGTGTTTATGGGTATGTAGTTTGGTGAACAATTACATATGTTTGGAAAAAATCTTGAAAAACATGATTAGCATATTCTCCCCCATTGTCAGGATATAGAACTCTAATAGTGCTATTGTATTGTGTTTGAACAAGAGTATGAAAAAGTTTGAAAAGCTAGAAAGACTTCATCTTTGGTTCTAAGAAGAGAAACCCATTACAATTTCATACAATCATCAATGCACAACACAAAATACATCATACCCAATACAATATGCTCTTTAGAAGGCTATAAGAGTAGCCCTACCTGTTGTATGATGATCCTATCTTAGCAACTCCATAGAAATTTGGACCAATAAAATATCAGTTGCTTCCACTTTAGAATTATAACCTTGCCTTTTAGGTTTAAGGTATAGGTTCATTTTCCAACAAGTCTTTCGAACATGTCTAACACTATTGCAATAAGAAAATTAACAATGAGAGCAATTGGCAAAGCTTGGTGGAGGTCTTTGTTAATGAAGTGGGACTTAACTCTACTACTGGAGGAAAGGTGTAGGTGATTTTGCTTGAATGACTAGGCTAGATACTTCTACTTGTGCATGTTTAAGACTTTTTTGTTGAGATTCATCCTTACAAATGTATGTAAATTCTTTGGTCAAGCTAAGAGGGTCTGGCATTCTCAGTAATTCACCTTTGACATTATTATGTTTCACATCAAGTCCTCTCAAGAACGCATGAACTCACTCAAGCTTCTTCTCTTTTTGGTACCATACAAAATCCTCTTGATTCTTGATCATGAAAAGACGTTTTTGATCAATTTCAACCCAAACATTCTTCAGTTTGGTAAAAAAACATACTAACATTGGTTACCCATTCTGTTGTATTCATGCAACTTTGTACGTCAATTTATGAACCTGTATAAAATCATTCATTTATATAATGATCTCCCAAAGTCTTTCGTATTTCCTCAGTTGTTTCACACTTCTTCACCATTTTTAACACATCATCAGTTATGGTTCTAAATATAATTGACATTACAAGTTCATCGTCATCTTCCCACTTAGCATAGGCTTCCACATCATCTTCACCAGGAGCCTTGATTGTTCCAATCATATGTCTTATCTTGTACATCCCACGAAGATAAATAGACATAAATCTCTTCCATGTTTGAAAATTGGTACCATTGAGTTTGGTATGCCTGAAAGAACCACCTTTTGAGCTCTTGATAGATACCTCAAACTTCAAAAATTCATTGGTCTTAAAACCCTGATTTTTTCTCGAATTTCTCATTGAAATAGACAATAATAATTTACAGTGAAATAAAAGACAATTTAAAAGACCAGGTATATTAGACCCAAGAACAAAGACAAAATAGAACGTTGGGTTTGGTAGAGATGAAGGTTAGAAGATGTAGGTGGTGTGGAAAAGACAAAACCAATTATAGTGTCTAGATGATAATTTCATGTAGTCTAGGTAAAGACAAACATAGATGCACAATCATCGGTAGATTCTTGGATGAAAAATGAAATTGACCTAGAAATAAAGAGAGCAACTAGTGTATGACCTGGATTGATGTTGGAGAACAACATTGAGCCTGGTTTAAAACCGATTCAATTTGAAACGAGAGATGAAGATGGTTATTTTGGGAAATCGAAGAGGTTGATTTAAGGTAGGAGAAGAGCGATGATGGTCTACTGAATGACAAAGCCAATGGGGAAAAAAACGACGTCTACTAATACGGAGAACGACATCATTTAAAGACTAACCCAAATAACTAAGTTCTAAATCAATTGTATTCTTCGAACTAAGAGAAGGCTAAAGACAAAAAGAGAGTTTTTTTAAAATCCTCTATCTGATACAAAGTCAAATATAATGAATTAAGAAAATGAATTGTTTAATATTCTATTAATCTAACAATATGGGTATATAAAAGGAATTAAAAGAATGTAACTAATTTAAGTCTCTATTCTCATATAGAACAGATAAGTATTAATTATAATATATTTCATTTCAAATATTATATCAGAACTCACACTGATATTTTTATCTCTATTTGGGGTAAAACTCAACTCATTTAAAATATTTTATAATGTATCTATTACAAATGGTCTGCCTTTTATAACAAGTTTATTTCATAATATAATATTTTTGTTAATTATAAAATGCTACGTGAATTTAAGAGAAATCATAATTTGTGGTACATGACATTACTCTAAGATTTGATATTTTTTATTTTGCATAACAAAAATATTATTTATAATAATTTATTAAAATATTCCAACTAATGTAATAAATAATCTATTGTTCAATAAATTACTATCACTTAATTTTACATGAACACATTTTGATAAAGTTTTTGCAGGTGACACTGATGGGCCATTTATGATCTATCCATCACTGACATAGCATGTTTAGAATTCAACATATTGCATAAAATTAATTTGGAAAAAAAACCATGAATTAATACCAAAACACATAATTACATTAGTACACAAAAATAGCCTTACTTATCACAAGTGATATGTAAGCTCATTGGATACTACACGCACTAATCGTCGGTAACCTTTGAAAATTTTGTAAGCCTTCGATAGTCACCACCAGCAATTTCGTTGGAGGCTTGCAATTTTTGGGAAGAATTTGTAAGATTTTCATATTTTTATAAAAAATATAACCCTCACACACAATACATTATGCATGGATATTTGAAGGCTATATATATTTTTAAAAAAAATATGTAAAGCATGTGTACATATTTTGCTTTACATATTTTTTGAAAAGTATCTTGGGTTTATATTATACTTTTTAAAAATTTGAAAAATTTTAAGCACCTTTATTTTATATAAATAGTAATCATCAATAGTTACGTTTTATGTGAATATTAAAAATTTTAAATTAAATTAAAAATTATTTTTATTTATAATATGCTTCACATCAGATAAAATACATAATTTAAAAAAAATTAATAATAATCCATCATAGATAATGTTGATTAAATATATGATTTTTCTTACCTAAAAATAATATATTTTTTTATCAACTAAGTGACCAACCACAAAATCAGATAACTGATTTAAAAATAACTTTGTGTATATATAAAGCTAACTTTCCGATTAAATGTGAGAAATTTGTTAATTTAAAGCAATATGTTGTAATAATATAATTGAAAATGCTCTTCTAAATATTTTAAATATTTATTGAGGAAAAAAAAGCAAATCCTTTGGTTTGTAAAGAATTTATAAAGTCATATTTTGTAATCATATGTAAGTTTTTTTAAAAAATAAAAAATAAAAAAACAAAGAATAAATTATTTTGTCCATTAGTTATGAAATTAAAAACTTATAGTAAAAAAATAAAGAAAGAAAGAAAATGAATTTAGAAAGTCATAGAATAAAAGTACGAAAGGCAAAAAAAACGCATCAATTCATTGTTAACATAGTAAATGAATCTAATTTTATTAAGATATATTACAGTTTTTTCATCTTGAAAGTAAATAATTAATATATTAAATTGGAAATTTATGAGAGATGAATAATTGTAATGAAGCTAGGAAGATTACAATTACTCTTTTAATTTTTTTTGCTGCAACTGTTCACTTACAATTTTAAACAAAATACACCACTTAATTATTTCAAATCTAGTTTTTAATTTTTAAATTTTAAAACTCAAATCAATTATCTTATACCATTTTAAAATTTAAGAGGTTAAAGTAAATCAAAATTAAAAAAACTAAGGATATAAGACTCACTTCCTTTCATAAAATGAAACTTATATTTTATGTAATTTATATATTTTTTAATTTATAAAAGAATAAAGAAAAAGTGATTAAGTAATCCTATATTTAATTTTTTTTGGAATTCTAGTTTTTAATTTTTAACTACACTATTATGTTTGTTATTTATTTTAAAAATAATTAATTTTAATTAAAAATATTAAAATTTAAAAGAATATCAAAAAGTATGATATATATATAATACATAAATAATTGAATTAATTTATACAAATAAATGTATTAATATTTATAATGTAATTCATCGATCAAAATATAACATGTAATTTTTGAGATTATAATGACTACTTTATAAAAATATAAACT
Organism: Hippophae gyantsensis; assembly: GCA_030763125.1. Classification (NCBI taxonomy): domain Eukaryota; kingdom Viridiplantae; phylum Streptophyta; class Magnoliopsida; order Rosales; family Elaeagnaceae; genus Hippophae; species Hippophae gyantsensis. Next base: position 18,865,039 of record CM061039.1, on the reverse strand, counting down.
CATTTTTTATAATAATTATTAGATAAGATAAATCACACAAGTTTTTCTAAAATGCACGCTTACCAATGAGCATATCAAATGAAAGTAAAGAGTATCATATTGCAATTGGTTATGTCAAATGAAACAAAGACGTTTACATGTTTTTTTTAAGGATGGTGAGTATTATAATTATTTTTATATATAAAATATTTGTAAATAAATTTATTTCTAGAATAGTTATCAAGTCTATCAAGTAAAATCAAAAAAATATCAAAATTTTGGATAATTATACTTTAAATATATCTCTTATAACTATGAGACTTAGTATTACATTGATGTATTCAATAATACATGTTCACAATATTTAAAATTATTTTTATTATTAAAATATTTATTTAAACTCGAATCTATTTATAAAATTATTACTTAATCATTTCTTAAATATATTTCAATATTTTTAAAATATATTTTAAAATTTACTTATTATGTTCTTGAAGCTTGTAATGGGTTTTTCACTAACTAAGCCTTAAAAAAATTAACTTTATTATTATTAAATTATTACTATTTTTTATATATAAATATTAAGATTGAATGGTTAATGTAAATGATAAATATATATATTTATGAGTTCGATTATCCTCATCGTCAGTTTATTTTTATCCGATAAATTTTAAGAATGGATATAATTTTAGGTAAAAATCGAACACAAAATAATCGATATAGTATAACCGTATCCACCTGTACCTAAAATTAATTATATTTATTTATTTAATTTATATATTTATTAAATTAAATTATATATTAATTAATAATTATGGTTTATTAATAAATTTTAAAAAAAATTGAAAAAATGATTTTTTGCGAATATTTTTTAATAACTATCTAGAATTATTATCCGTGGGTAAAAATCATTTTCAAATTGTATTAATATTCAAACAGTTTAGGGTATAATTTTTATAATTCAATTCAAAGATTATTATACTAAAGATCGTCTTCGTTTGTAACTGTGCCTATCATCGACGGATAACAAGCCAAAAAACCATATATTAATCTCATCAAATAAATCAGCTTGCGGTAGCTCATACCTGGATCATTTTCTAAATTGCCCTTGAGGTTTGCTATATCTTCAGTTATGTTCCTGGGGTTTATAAAATGTCACAAATGCCTTTGTATGTTAATGGTGTTAATCCTTCATCCATTACTGTTTAAATTACTATTCCTTGGCTCTGATACCAATTTCTACGGATCGATATAATTTTAATCTAGAGTTAAAATTGACCTAGTTGAAGGTCTTTGTATATTTATTGACTGTAATAAATTATTTAAAAAACTTATTATTTTACTGTATAAATCTAATTTTCTTCTGTATTCATTATAATTGCATAGTATGTTATGTTCTTCGTTATGTTGGTTACTTAACTCTAATCCTGATTCTATTAATTGTCTTTTAAAATTAAATATTATTCTTTCATTTGTTAAATCTAATAATTCTAATTTATGTACTAATGATTCGATATTCATAGAGTATTATTTTAGTTGTTTATTTCTAAAAATAAATTCTATTTTCCTGTTTTAAAGATATTATACCTTGTTGTAAGCGAATATTTCAACATTCAAGATCCTTAATTAGCTTAAATCTATAACCATCATACCTGAATTTAATGGGTCCACCACGGTCTTCCTTTCTATTCGTCTTCTTTTGTTACACTTGTTATGCCTCAGTTTCACTCACACCTCAACACCTTCTTGGTAATGGTAAGCTTTCTGCATCCGTACATGAATGGTGTCCAATAGTTGACTTACTGAAGAAGAGTAATAGAACTTCATTTTATTCAAAATATAATAATTATTACAACTTAAGGTCAACTAAGAACCTTGAAAGGGGTGCTTAGCCACTCATAGTTACTGGGTATTTCATTATTGGTTTCTAGATTTCTAGATAGAAAGGTTTTTCTATACTTGAGTGTTTCAGAGTAGAGAGCTATGAATTTCTATCTGTTCGTATTTTTTGAAATGATAATAAGGGTTCCTTTTATAGAATAAGGAATCTCTGTTTACCAAACTAAATTTATTATTTTATCCTTGCTTTAATAATTCATCTGTTTTTCCATTTTTAAAGGATAACCATTACTTTTTTCCTTGGCATATGCTGTCGTCTAAGATGTAGGATCTACATCTTTATTTCTTTTGTAGTCTTCTACCGACAACTGCTTTTCTTATTTTTCTTTATCATTCTCTACCGACTGTTCCTTTGATGACGTTGATGATGACACATCTTCATCTTCTCGATCTTTGATGTAGAGAATGCATCTATGGTCTTTGGTGGCTTTTTTGGCATAGAAGCAAAATACCTTCTTGGTTTCTTGACCAATCTCTAAGTTGTTACAATTAAAATTGGTTTCATATTTGATGATTTTTTCACCATCTTCTTCCGACAGAGCCATGCTGCTGTGAGAAATGATAATAACTTTACTAGTTAAATAATTTACTTTAATCTCAGTAGAATTGCCAATCTTTCTGAGTTCATAGTAAATTTGGCTTAGCATTTGTCCTCTTAATACACAGAGTTCTTCTGTGTTGAATTCCTTTTCTGGAAGTGCCCTTAGTTTGGGAACCTCTCTGTTTGTGTTGGAAATCCCTATCTTGATGAAGTGGTAGGGACTAATACTTCCTTCCTCATTCCAGTCCATTAATGAACTAAAAAATCTAAGATAAACATGTTTATCACCTACTTTAATTTTTCTTCTGAAATTCTTAATTGTTCTTTTAAAATTTTCTGGGAAATAATTTAATTCACTTAAATTAATTCTTGGATATATATTTTCTATTAATCCTGCATGAAATTCTTTATACACAAAAATTGGATCAACTCCTTCTAATATATTGAATTTATTACCTATAGAAAATTCCTTGTCTATAGTATAGAATTTCATATCTTCAATATGTTCTTGGGTAGATTTTCTGGCTAAATTATAGAGACTTAACCATTGTAGTTTATTGAGGTTTCTGTATTTGTCTTTTTCATCTACAATGATTGGAATAGTTTTAGGAGATGTCTCTATGAATAGTACTGAATGTTTTGTTATTTTTGATGTCTCTGGTGGAGATGTTTCTCTAAATAGCATTGGAGGCCTTGCTATTTTTTCAAGATTTGTCAATCTGCTTGGAGCTGTTGGTTGTTATTGTAGTACTATAGAATAATTTCTTACTATCTCCTCTGGAGTTATTAGTTTTGGTGTTTTGTAGTTGGCATAACTACTTTCAGCTTCTATTTTGTTGATGAAGGCTCTATAAGTTACTCCACTAATTCCTATAATAGATTTGCTAGCTTCTGCCCAGTTGTTATAAATTCCTGGTTTTGGGCCATTATAGACCACATAAATTTTTTTCTATTCTTTTTCTACTTCATCTGCCCAATTGGGTTTAGAAGTTTTTTGTGAACTGTTAGGTTCTTCCTTTTTTAACAGAGATTCCTCATTTGAGGTTCTACTCTCTAGAGGTTGTTTTGAACAATTAAGTTCTTCATGTTTTATTCCTGTCTCTGTAAGAGATTTCTCGAGATATAGCAACTCGAGTTGTTCCTGTAAGATTTTTATCTCCTTTTCTTTTATCTTGTTCTTAATGTCAAGATGTTCCATTCCTGCAATCATAAAAATAATTAGAGGTGCTAATTCTCTGGTAAGAGCATCAAATAAGCTATTTTTATGTCCTGGAAGATGTTCAACATCAAAATTGTAATGGTTGAACCATTGTTTCCATCTAATTAGTCTTCCTTGTTTATAATCTCCTGCAATATTAGTTCTTAAATAATAGCCAAAATTCTTGTTATCTGTTCTAATAATGAATCTAGAACTTATGACATATATTGTAAATTTTTTAATAGCTTTTTTAACAGTTAAGTATTCTTTTTCATTACTATGATAATTTAATTCTGGCCCTTGGAAAGACCCTGATGTGTATCTGCAAATATATTCATCTTTGTCATGTACTCTTACTTTAAGGACTGCTCCCCAATATTCTTGTGAAACATCTGTTTCCATTATCATTTTATCATCTGGTCTTAGATGGTATAAAGTTGGTAATTTTTTTACTTTTGCTTTTACTCTATCCATATATAGAGTATCTTCTTCTGTCCATTTCTAGACATGATCTTTTTTCAATTTTGCTTGTAATGGTTTTCTTATTTTTGCAAGTTTCTTGATATAGGCTTCTACATATGTTAAACATCCTAAAAATCTTTGTAATTGGTTTTTATCTTTTAATTCACTAGGAAAACCTTGAATATTATTTAGTATATGGGGTTGTAGATTATGTTTTTCATCTTCAATTTCCAATCCTAAGTATTTGATTTTTTGTTGAGCAAGTACTGTTTTCTTTTCAGAGAGTACAATACCTTCTTTTCTACATTCTTGTAATATATTGATAATATCCAAATAATGTTTATTTAATTCATTACTGAAAACCAAAATATCATCTATGTAAATACAACAAATATCTTGTAATTTCTTAAAAATATTATCCATATATCTTTGAAAAATACATTGAGCTTGTTTTAATCCAAATGGTATTACCGTCCATTGGAATTGTCCTTGAGGGCAACTGAATGCTGTTAATTTTTGGGATTCTTCATCCAATCTTATTTGCCAAAATCCACTTTTGCAATCGAAACTTGAGAAGTATTTCTTTCCTTTTATTAATGATAGTAGTTATTCCTTTTTTGGAATGAAGTATCCATCATCAATGGTCTCTTTATTTAATGCTTTGAAGTTTATTACCATTCTCTTTTTTCCTATTTTTTTCTCAGCTTCTTTTTCAACTAAAAATGTTGGACTAGAGTGAGGTGAATTACTTGGTATTATGACTTTTAATTCCAAAAGTTCTTCAATTTGTTTTCCAAATTCAATCCTATCTTCTGGAGTATAAATCATTGGTTTTACTCTTACGACTTTGTTAGGATATCTTAATTTTATATTGACTATTGTTTTAGATTTATTTATTTTTGGATCCAAAGGATTTTTTGAACTGGCTGTTTTTATAGTCTTCTAATGCTTGTTAGGGCTTTGTCTTCCTATATCTCATTGAGAAAAGAGTTTTGTTTATCTTCTATATCTAATGAAATATTTTCTAGACAAGGTTTTTTTTTGTTGGTCTTCTATCTCACCATGTTTTCACTTTTTATGTTGTTGCATAAAAGTTGGGTTTAAGACAGTTAGAGTTTTTCTTACTTTAGAGACATATATTGTTGTAAGACTTATTTTGTTAGAATGTTGTGTGAAAGGTTGATATAAATTTAAGAAATTATTTCCTATTAACAAGTCTACATATGTTTCTTGTTGATATATAGTAGGAATATGAAAGTTTTCTCCTCCTATTATTATATCAATGTCTTTTAATACTTGATTGAGTTTTATTGTAGTATTATTAGCAATTCTTACAATCAAATCTTTAGTTGCTTGTTTCCAGTTGTCTTATGGAAATACATATCTACTGGCTACACATATACTAGCTCCTGTATCTATATATGCATGTAAATGATAAGTGTTATAACCTTTAAATTTTAGTCCTACTTTAATGTAAGTACTATTTGGATTTATAATACTATACAAATCATTCATTTTCTGATGAAGAATATTCATGATCTGAATGTTCATATTTTGAGTCAGTTATTTCTTCTTCAGTTTCTTCTAATAGATAAATACTGTAAGTATCATCTATATCAGATTCCTCAATTGGTTCTAATTCCATTTTGAAGACTTCTTCTAAGATTTTTACTTTCTGTGGAATTTCTTTTTAAATTTTTTTTTATGTTGAAGTCTACTTGGATATTCATTTGCATAATGTCCTTCCTCGTTACAGATTCAACATCTGCATTTTTTCTTTCTTGAAGGGCAATAATTCCTTTTTTCAAAAGGTTTATAAACCTTTCTTCTAAAATATCTTTTCTTGTAGTTTTCTTTATTGAATCTCTTTTTATATTTTTGAAAATTTTGTTTTATAAATTTATATTTTTTAAATCTTTTATATTTTTTATATTTTTGTCTATAAGATTTTATATTGCATCCATATTTTCCTAGTATTCTAAAATCTCTTATATCACAACAAATTTTATCATTTACTCTTATTTGTTTATATTCTTTTCTTTCTTGGCATTTTATAATGATCCAATCTCTAAGACTTCTTATTCTTCCTCCTAGAGTATCTGGTATAGTTTCTCTATTTCTTTGTTCCCAATTTTCTGTTAAAGTTTTATATAATGTTCCAGGTAATTTTTGAAAAAACATTTCTTTATAGATTGTTTGTATAGAGGGTGGTAATTTATGGTAATACATTTCATATTCACAAATAAAAGAATCTATATAACACATGTTACAAATTTCCATATTTGTTAGATGTCATTTAGCTTCATTGATTTCATTTTCACTAGATTCAGTGATAGTCCTTCCTTTATTTTCCCCAATAAATTCTTTGTATATTTCATTTATTACTATATCTAAGTATTCTCTTCCCGTGGAAGCATTTCCTTGCATTAATAAATGTTGTTGATCTGTTAAGTTTGAAAACCAAACTTTTACATTTCCTGACATTTTATGTGATATAAGCACCCTATAAGTTGAAGGATTTGTTTGGGTAGTTGGAGAAGTTTGTATGAGAACGCTCATTCCACTAGACTATTCATCTAAAACTTTTTTCCTATCTCTTATATAATCTAAATTTAGAAGTTCAGATTTATAATTATCATGGAGTTTGAACTCTGGTGGAATACTACCTCTAGTTCCCCAATGTAACCCTTCCTCCATTTTAGGTGGTTGTCTTCTTCTATATGTAGTATCAGGTTGTTCTGATCTTTGTCTATTTCTTTCATCCCTATGTGGGTCAGATGTTTCTTCTTGCTAAGGGACTGGTAATGAAATTGGTTTCATATGACCTTTTGGGGTCATGTTTTCTGGTTTTGAATCAGTTTTACTGATTATTGTCATATCATTTTCTTCTTTATTAGTACAAAGTTTTCCAATATAATGTTCTTCTATTTCTTCATTGGTTAATGTCAATAATTTGACCAATGTTTCTATATCCCTATTCTTAGGGTCCATAAATTCTTTTGTAATTTCTTTCTATATTCCATTAATTTGGAATTATTTCTTTATTCTTAGATTGTTCCTCATTTTTTCTTTTCTTATTTTTAGGAATCAAAAAATCTGATTTCCTTGGTGGTTCTTCTTTTAATCATTCTAAGGGATCATATTTATGATCTATTTTTAGATTGTATACATCTTTCCTTAATTCTGAAAATTCATTATGCATATTTTGTTGTAGTTTATTATAACCATACTCCTTTATTTTCTTTAATAGTTCTCTTTGTATATCTATTATTTCTTGTAAATATTTTGTGTTTGATTCCTGGACTAGATCCATTTCCTCTGTTAATAATTGTATAGTTTCAAATAGTATTGCTTGATTTTTTGCCACACCTATTAGGTTTCCATTTATTTCTAATTGCATATTTTTTATTTTATCCTTAAACATGATTTTTCCCTAATATGCAATCATGAAATAATGCTTTCATTATTTTAACTTCATTTTCTAGTTTTTTAATTTCTTGTTGATTTAAAGTTTCTTCTTCATGATCTATAAAAGTAAATCTTGGTATGCTATTACTATTTCTTCATGCTATTAAAGGTTTTTCTTTAATATCTAATTTCCATTCTTCTGGTATTTCAAAGTCTGTTAGTATTTTCGGTTTTATTATTTGTCCTAATTCTTTAAAAGTTTTATCTATTTCTATAAATTCATTTTGTCCATATATTGAACTATTATGACTATTTGTTAAAGAATATGCCACTAGATAATGTATTGAAAATGGATGATTTCCTTCTTTCATTAAATCTCTTATTTCAAATTCATAAGCTAGACTTAATACTTGGTTTAGATTTTTATCTTGTATATTTATAGCAAATCTAGGATATGCTGTAAACTTTAGTTTTTAGTATCCTAAATTTTCATGGATCATTCCTAATAAAACATCTTGTCTATTTACTATTCTATTGTCTAATAAAGCTATTTTTATTGGTGTATCTATTCCTTCTCTAAAATGAGTTTTTATTAATATTTGGATTCCTCTTAAATGGATGTATTTCTTTATCCTTTCAAGGAATTTTTGATAATTTGTTTAATATAGTTTCTTTATCAATTAATGGTATATTATATCTTCCTTTTGCGTCTGTATTTTTAATACTCATTTCCTTATTACTTATGCCATAATAGATTATATTTTTTCTAGGAAATATTTTTCTTAATAAAAATGATGGGTCTTTAAATTAATCTCCTTCTTTAAGATTTAATTTTGTTTTTTGAATTTCTTCAATTTTCTTTTCACTTATTACCATTTCCTGTGAAAAACATCCTGAAATGTCTTTTGTTTCTATATCTAATATTTTTTGGTTTATTTTTTCCTCTTCCATTTTTTTTAAACCTTAAGGGTATTTTTGATGAATGTTAATTTTAACTTCTGTTATGTTTTTAAGGATATTTTTGAATTTTTTTAAAACCTGAAAGGTATTTCTGAAGATTCCTTAAACCTTAGGGGTACTTTTGATTTTTTTTTCGCTCGTACCTATAATTGAAAGGTAATATAGGTATTAAAGGTATCAAACGTATAAATATTCATGGCAGCTAATTTTGGTATTCAAAATTTATGACATAAACATAAGTATTCAACATATTTAACACAATAGAGGTCATTATTGATTTGACTGTAATGTATTTGGAGAGATTAAAAAGATTGACTCGTATATTTAAAAGTATCATATTAATTAGTTAATTTATTTTACTTATATAATTTATTTTATTTAAATTAAAAAATTATATATGTAATCATAATTATTTAATTTAATTATTAATATTAAAAAAAATACTTATTGAACTTATGCTTAATCTATTTGTTCTAAGATTTACTAGTTGATTTGATTTATGTTTTGAATCATTTAATTAGAATTATTTATTATTAAATCCGTTATAGAACGAACACGAATACTTATGTTTTTATGTTAACTCTGTTTATAAGTTAATCCGTAAATATGTTTTATTAGTGAGAAACTAATTAGAAAGTTAGTTTGTATATTGTTCGCGTAAATCTTAAAAATTGTTAAAACGGAGCATGGGCTCGTAAGCTATGTATTTTGGGACAGTATCCTAGGGTAGTATAAAATCGAATTTGTATTTAAATATTTGGTTTTCATAGTAAAACGTTAGGTGGTACAGAGGACTTATGGTTTTCTTCTTAGATCATGGTTATGACCTAGATTGTTTTAACCTAAAAATATTATGTGTTATTTTTAATTTCTGTACTTTACTATATACACATGATTGTATGTTTAGCCATTTTGTTTAGGACTTTGGTCAATTTTTTAGCACCTATGGTCAAATTCTTCACCGTATCTTTAGTAATACTAAGTTCTTGCCTAAGTTTTTTGTTTTCCTCAGTAGTTTTTACAAGTCTCAAATTCATGGCATTAATATTTTCCGACAATTCCTTTTTATATTTCTCTAGGCTAGAAGAATTTGTTTTGTGAATGTTGATGATATCATTAAGTTTAGTTACTTCCACAAGTAGTTTATCCCTTTCTTCTCTAGCACCTAAACAATCCATGAATAATTCCTTATAACTTGATACATTAAACTTAGACAATAATAAAGAGGAGTTTACTTTCTCATTTTCTCCATTCGAGCTAGAGTTAGAGTCATTGTGGTGTGCTTTGGTAGTTGCGGTGAAGGCACGATAGTTAGTCTCATCATCTTCTGAGTTACTAGCATTATCCTGCTCATTTTCCGTGTTACTGAGTGTAGCATTAAATACTTTTCCAAATTTATTTTTATTGTTTGCACAATCTATAGAAATGTGACCAAAGCTCCTATAAGTATATCATCGAGGACTAGTAAGCTTAGTTTTCTTATCATCAAAGCTAAGAGGCTTAATTTCCCTTGACTTTCGGTCCCTCAAACAACTAGATTGTCCCTTATTAGATTGATTATTTTGTTGACCCTTCATTTTTAGGAACTTCTTCAATTTTCATGCTAGCGAGACTAATGACTCATCATTCATATCCTCATCACTATCAGAGATGTCCATTTCGGAACTTTTGAATGCCACATTCTTGATTTTCTTGGGATGATAAAGAGAAAGCTCATAGGTTTGGATTGACCCAACAAGTTCATCAATATTTAATATGTCCACATTCTTGCTTTCCTCTATCGCTGTAACTTTCATCTTGTAGTTAGCTGTTAAGGAGCTTAGGAGTTTACGTACTTGTATTGGTTGTGGAATTTTCTTATCAAGGTTAGAACAAGCATTAGTGATATCACAAAGGCAAGCATAGAATTGACCAAAAGTTACGTTGTTGCTCATTTTAATGGAATCAAACTCAGATGTTAGCAATCTCAATTTTGTTTTTTTTTACTTGGGAAGTTCCTTTATGAGCAAGAGCAAATGCATTCCATGTATCTTTAGCAGTCTCACAGTCGAAGATGCGACGGAACTCATCCATCGACACTACAGTAAATATTGAGCTTAAACCTTTTTGGTTTGCCCCACTAAGGGTGCGTTCTTCAGTGATCCAGTCTCTTCTTGGCTTTATGATTGTTACACCATATTTTGATACCGAAGGTGGTTCCCAACCATCAAGAATAGCATCGTAGACTTTTTCATCTTGTTTGAGAAAGACTTGCATACGAGTCTTCCAATAAGGATAATTAAACCCATCAAAGAGTGAAGGTCTGACAGATTATCCAATTTCTTTCATTTGGTCCATAAGTAAGTGTGTGTCCCTAAGGATCAATCTCACTAAGTGTGTCTAGTGTCAGCCCTGATACCAATTGAAAGTTTATAAAATATAGACTTGATTAACCTAGAGGGGGTGAATATGTTATTTTTAATTTTTATCAATTTATAATTTAATAACCTAAACAAAGTGGCCATACATGCAATAGTGTGTAAGAGTAAAGTGCGGAAATAAAATAATAACACACGATATTTTTAGGTGGAAACAACTTAGGCCATAACCATGACCTAAGAGGAAAACCACTGGTCTACCGGACCACCTAACTTTCCACTATGAAAATCAAATATTCAAGTACAAACTCGATCTTATGCTACCCACCCTAGGATACTACCCCAATGTACTTTACTTACAATCCCCTACTCTGTTTTCACAGTTTCCAATGTTAGCATGAGCGGTTTCCAAACCAACATTCTAATAAGCTCCCCGCTAATCAGATCGTTCACAAATCAACTACAAAAAGATTAGCACAAAAAACACAAGTACCCGTGTGTGTTCTAGAACAGATTTAATAATAAATAATCCTAACTAGATGTGTGTTCTTGGACTTAGCTATACTTTTCTTATTCATCCCAAATGAAGATGCAGTATGCATAGTAAGATGATGATAATGAGTCCTAGCATTAAAAGTATTGAATTTTACTTCCCTTTTTAAACCTAAGATTGCATGCTTCCTAGTAGAATTTTTGAACACATTATTATAATTTTCATTCATCCTTGAATATGATGTAGCATGCATAGATGGATGATGCTTATTGGTCCTACTGTTTGAAACATGGAAAGAATGATTAAGTTCAAGAACATTCCTCAAAAATCTACATTTTGGTCTTATATGACCTTTTCTACCACAATGATGACAAATAGGCACAAACTTAACAACTTTTTCTACCATAGGTGTAATAGTTCTTTATGCATAAGTAGTAACAGTAGGAGTATAGTTTAAGGGCCTTACAAATATGATCTTTGATGTTGAAGGTGTGGAACTCTCATCCTTATTACCAAAGCTATTTGTATCACCATGTGACTTAACAATGCTCAATGTTTTATCTAATTGTTGAGCTCCAATGGTAAGTCTCTCCACTATTTCACATAATTCTTTGAGCTCTTGCACTTGTTTTTTATTATCTTCAACAAGCTTATTATTTTCTTCTTTCAAACCTACAAGACTCAAATTCAAAGCATTATTTTGTTCTTGCAAAATATTATTCGCTTCTTTTAATTTATTAGAAAAAATTTCATGCGTCTCAAGTTATTCATTTAATTTTTCTATTTAAACTATTATTCTCTTCTATGGCTCTAAGACATTTAGAAACTAATTCTATAGAACTTTTAACATTATATTTAGAGAGAAAAGAAGAATCAAGTTCTTCATCATCTGAGCTATAATTCTCAATAGAATGATCCATAATAAAAATCCGTAGGACTAATACTAAGTGTATCTAGTGTTAGCTTTGATACCAATTGAAAATTTATAAATTATGGACCTAATTAACCTAGAGGGGGGTGAATAGGTTATTTTTAATTTTTACTAATTTATAATTTAATAACCTAAACAAAGCAGTCAGACATGCAATCGTGTGTAAAAATAAGTACGGAAATAAATAATAACACACGATATTTTTAGGTGGAAACAACCTAGGCCATAACTATGACTTAAGAGGAAAACCACCGGTCCACCAGACCACCTAACTTTCCACTATGAAAATCAAATGTTCAAGTACAAACTCGGTCTTATGCTATCCTCCCTAAGATACTGCCCCAATGTACTTTACTTACGAGCCTCTGCTCTGTTTTCACAGTTTCCAATATTAGCGTGAGCGGTTTCCAGACCAACGTTCCAATAAGCTTCCCGCCAATCAGATACGTTCCCGAAGTAACTGCAAAATAGTTAGCACAAAAACACAAGTGCCAGTGTGTGTTCTAGAACGGATTTAATAATGAATAATCCTAACTAGATGATTCAAAACATATGTTATTTAAATTAAATCAACTAGCAAATCCTAGACCAAAAAGGTCAAATATAAGTTCAATAACAATAGCTTCTTTAAAGATTAATAATCAAATCAAATAATTATGATATGATAAAAATAATTATTTGATCTAACAATTTAAGAACAAAAATAAAGAAGAAACCATAAGAACATAATATCAAAATATCATAAAATAATTAGGCTTATTAATGAATCAAATATAACCACTAATATTTGATAGATTAACTAAATAAAGAAGCCTAAAGAATTATAATCTTATATTTGTAAAACAAGAGAGAGAAATTAAGAATATTAGAATAATGCTCTTGTATGGTTAATTGAAACAATGAGTAATGAGTTTTATTTATAGGAAAAATTAAAATCCTTAATCTTATGTAATTGATAGATATCTTTTCTATTACAAATAAGATTAATAATATTTATTAATTAAGATAACTCATATATGATTGATAAATATCTTTTATATTACAAATAAGATTAATATTACTCATTAATTAAGATAACTCATATATGATTAATAAATATTTTTTCTATCACAAATAGGATTAATATTACTCATTAATTAAGATAACTCTTATATAAAATAGATTTCTTTTAAAATAGATTTTATGCTATCTTTTATGATAAGAATTTCAAATATAATTTAAAGTATATCTTATCTAATATCTTTTAGCATATCTTATTTTATAGTATATCTTATCTAATATCTTTTAGCATATCTTATTTTATAGTATATCTTATCTAATATCTTTTAGCACTAAAAATAATTTTCGATTTATAAGCATGTGCTATTAAATGCATAAATATAATCTTATGTGTCGTAGTTATCAAATATATACCTGAAGTACAATTATCTGAAACTCAAACATTTGTTTGGCTTTTCTTGATAGACTTGTTAGTAGGCCTAAAAATAAATTTACAGATAAATATTTTGTCCACGAAAATAGCCAACACTCATAATCCTTACAAAACTTAATAAAAAAATTATTTTTTAAAACACATCTAAAAAGTATTTAATTAATAATTTCATAAATTAACTCAAATTTAAATAAATATTTTAGTTATAAGAATAATTTTAGATTTATAAATATGTGTTATTAAATGCATGAATGCAATCCTATGTGTTGTGTTATAAACTCAAATTATACTTGAAATATGATTATATGAAACTCGAACATTTGTTCGATTTTTTTTATAGACTTGATAGCTGGCCTAAAAACAAATTTATAGGTAAATATTTTGTCCATAAAAATACATTAACAGAGAAAAACAGATAAAAAGTTTTAAATCAACATGTATAAACTCGGAGAAAAAGCATAAATATACCAACTTATGTTGATAGAACTTTAGATCTCTTAAGAGCTTTATGCAAACATTCAAGTTCAAGTGTCTACATATTTATTGCATACCACGTGCATTAATTCACTTACCAATACTTAAAGGCACTTAAAAGCATAAACAAGTGTTAGAGTAACAAACACAAAAGAGTGTTAAAGTAACCAAGGGTCAAACACACAATGCCTTTATGGAAACACCTCAAACTTAGCTCAGATAGAAAATTTTCAGTGCTTTTGGATCTCTGTCATTCAAATACACATAACATATTATTTGCATAAAATCTAGAGCAAGTAGTTCAAATAGAAATGCTAGCAACTAAATAATAGTACAATCAACAATTCAGATACTAACTTTAACTCATATTCTTAACCATGTAGGTGTTTTTCTAATTTAGGTAATAAAAAATTTGGGTATGTGGTTATGTATTTAAGGATGTGCAAGGTACCAATTTAAGTGTTTAGGTACTTATCGATTGGGGTGTACGTGTGTGTCTCTATCAAGAGTGTGGCAATGAAGCCACTATTTGATATAATAAATGCATTAAAGAAAAAAGCAAATTCGGTTACTCTTGTGTAAAGAGAATGGAGAGTACATAGGCCAAGACACAAACTAAACAGACGCACTGGTTCTAAGCGCTGGAAAAAACATTGTCAACGATCACAGTGCATCTAATAAAGCTGCGAATGTTGCTGGCTGCAAAGATCTTAGATATGCTTGGCATTGCACTCAGAGGTTTGGAATGCTTGATCGATTTCATTTCTAGTACAGTATTTTTTTTTTAAATAACATTTACACACTTACATACTCACTCATCTATGCACTAGTAGGGTTTGTACCCACGTTCTTAAAGTATCGCAAGGAGCATATACTATTATACTACAATACAATAATACATTTCTAAAACTTTATTTTACATATCAAATTTTAACGTATTTACACTTATCCTTGCTATGGCCTTTATTGAATATCCCTAGCTCGGAGGGTTAGTCGAATAATTAGTTTTTGCCTTTTCGGTCTTCAAAATCAGGTTATGCTCTTATTGCACTTTATTTGTTTGTTTTGTGTCTTCCAAGTGTTCAGGAACGAAAAATAAATCAAAAATGTGTATTTATAGTATAATTAAGAATATTTAATCGATTGAGTTTCAATAGAAGACCTTCATATCAAAATGTATAATCAATGAATTCAACAACTCGATCAATCTAAATATCTATCGATCTATCGAGTACCTAGTCAATCGATCGAACTTCGATTGAGTATCCTCGAATTAACATTTTTATCAAGCTCGATCAATTGATCTTTCCATTAAGTGTGCAAAAGTGACGTTTTTTAATCCCATTTTTTCATCATAATCATTGGATCTAGGAAAAATAATTGGAGATCTAAGATTCACTACTACAAAAAGAGGTAATAAAGTTGGTTAAAAATTGACTTTAAATCAATTTATAGTCGGTTCGCTGAACCGACTTTAAATAAAATGACTTAAAATTTAAAGTCGGTTCAACGCGTAAACCGACTTTAAATTTTATTTTTTTTTACAAAATTTACTCATTTTCTATTATACTCAAATTAAAACCTGTATTCGATCACTAAATAATAGCAAGAAAAAAATATATTTAACAAATAGTTTAAATAATATAAATAATTGAAAAATAAAATATTAATTAATAGTAGAAAAATCGCTATGGTGTATTCTTCTCTTGATGTTATAATACAAACCTACATATATAATACAAAAATTTATACACATAAATAACAACACATAATAACAGAAAAATATGAATAATAAGTGCGTAGAATTAATAGAAATACTTACAATAGTAAATGAAGTAACAAAATGAAGGAAATGAAGAAAAAAAATGGTGTTTTGTAAGTGAGAAATGAGTATAAAAAATATGAGTATTTTGTTCAAAAAAATAGGCGATCTAAAAGAATAGTTAGAGAGGAAGAAAACCCACTAATCAGCATTGGAACTGGTGGTCGTAAGTGGCTAGAAAATGAGAAAAAGTAGAGGAGAAGTGGAAGATGTTTTTGGTTTTTGAGAGTTATGCAACGTTTGGAATAATTTCTGTTTAGGAAGAAAGAAAAGAAAAGAAAAGAAAAGAAAAAATTTATTCACGTGTGTAGCGTCGGTTGACACGTGGAACCGATGCTATCCACGTAGCGTAGCATCGGTTCACCATGTCAACTGATGCTATGATCACGTGTAGCATCGGTTCGACACGTCAACCAACGCTACATCCTACGTGGATAGCGTCGATTCTACACTGAACCAACTTTAAATTCATTATAAGTCAGTTTTTTCCAAAAACCAACTTTATATCTACTTAAATACCCTTTTTTATAGTAATGATTAACTTGAAATACACTATTATAACTCATAATTTTTAGGCATGCAAAGAAAGAGTAAAATATAAAAGACCAAGGAGAGATAAGAGCTCTACACAAGTTATAGAGAGAAAATTAAAGATAAAGATTAAAGATCTACAATCATTCACCACCATCAAGAGAGAATTGAAGACGAAGATAAAGATTGAAAATCCATGATTATTCATCACCATCTTAATCTTATTTTTTCTTTTTAGTTTATTAGTTTTTATTATTTTTATATGTATCTGATTTATTTAATAATTCATTTCAAGTTTATATATGATTTAAGTATATTTTTTTATTATCTATTATTGACTTGGTAATGTAATTAGTTTTATATATAAATATCAAAACGTTATTCTTTTTAACAATTAGGAGACCTATTAATTATATATCTTTTAGTATGTATTGTTATATTATAATTTGTTTGTATTTGATAGTTATTATAATATGAAATAGTAAGTTGTGATTAACAAGTTATTGTAATAGAAATATAAGTTGTGGTTTGTTAATAGTTAGTAGAATTAATCACCTATTTTAAAAATTGTATACATATTAATTTTGGTTAATTTAATGGTTATTTCTTTAGAATTAAAAGTTGTTATTGATTGAATTTATGATGATACAATTGAGTTATTTAATCGTTAGAGTTGATTACTAAGTGGTAGTCTAAATTGTACGAAATGATACGAAAACTTAAAAAATATAAAACTTATAAAGTTAAAGTATGAATTAAGTGATAGTTTAATTATAGTTTAATCATTAAATTGGAATCTATGGCATAATAGTCACTTAATGGCGTGGTTACATCTCATTATTTTTGAATTATGATTTTATTATTTTCTTAACTTATGTTATCTTTTTTTTTGAATCAAAGCAAACCACTTATTTAATTTTTTTTATCATTTTTAATTAGTAGCTTTAATATTTTAATTGTCATAATTACTGTGTGGGTAGTGACCATTCCTTCTATTTTAATGCAATCGACAGAAGTAAATAATATTAATTTGATCATTTGTTTTATGCTTGTCTTTATATATCTCTCTAATAGGAGAATATATTACTAGCTAGAATACACAAATGAAAATTTTAATTGAGTGTTACTTATTCAAACTAATAACATGTAATATTATTTTTGTATTTAATTTTGATTGAATAAGATATGTTTTCATATATTAATTTCACACAATAAAACATGCTTTACACTCCTCGTTACAAAGCACTTCCTCGGTAGATTGTGTGAGTAACAACAAAGTTAGAAAACAAAATATGAGGAAGAAATTTGAAAGAATAAAAAAAAAATCAAGCTTGAGACTAATGACTTCTAAATACACACATATATATATATATATATATTATTATTTTATTTTTGATTAAATGTAAAGTTTTGATGATAAAATAACTATAAAAATATTTATTAACAAATGTCAATTAAATTGTGCTTTAAATAATGTATGATGTGTAAAAAGACCCTGATGCATTCTCCTTCTAATTTTTAATATTTATATAATTATAAATAAATTTATATATAAAATGAAATTATGGTTATATTTACTTTAAACTTAAAAACTAATAAGAGATTTAATAATTTAAATATATTTATATTTAAATAAAATAGATATAATATTTTTATTAAATAAAAATAATTAATAACCGAAAAAACAAGTTGTTACTATAAATTAATATTTGTATTAGTGATAAAAAAAATATGTTTACGAATAATTTTTTGTTTTTACAATAACAACTAAAAAATAAAATAAAATAAAATCACAGCTCAATTATTCGAGGAAAGTACTGTTTATTTCATAGAAAAACATTAACAAAACAAGTAACCATCAATTACACAACGCCATGTCATCCAACCGTTTTACCACAAAATTCAGATTCTCTACCCTCATCGCACTGCACAAATCTCCCATCCCTACATTGGCACACGCCATCACCACCCTCTGCATTATACCTCCATCGTTAACCGCCATGTTTTCTATGCTACTCCACCTGCACTCTCCCTTTACCGTCTCGCACTGAATCATCTCTCCTGGATTACACTGATTATGTAAATAGACGAAATTATCCATCGCCGTCATTTCAATCAACGACATTGAAGTTCCGTCACCGTTAAGCTTCTCCACCAATCGCTTCGGCACCATACCTATCTCCTTACACTCCATCAGTTCACCACTCATTTCCCACATTTTTATCCCTTTCATATCCTCAACGTTCCCTAACAATCCCACCATAATCAGACGGTCGTTTGCAAATCCAATCATCGAGCTAAATACCGTCCCATGATCAGGACAAAGATCAAACGGTCCATTCCACGTCTTGGATTTGGGATCGAATGAGTACGTTATACCAGAGCTTTTCTCTGTTATATACATACGGGTCTGATCAACGGCTATTGATAGCCACGTGGAGGCCGCCGAGTCCTTGAGAATAGCAGGCATGGAGTTACACGTGACCCACGTGCGGGTGTTGAGATCATACAATTCCACTGCGAGAGGGTCGTCTTCGAAATCACATGCTCCACCGGCGACTATTATGTGGTGTCCCACGTGGGCGACGATCGGGTCATTGCGCCAGACTTGAGGAGGATCGGCCTGGTGCCAAGTTAGCTTGAGTGGGTCAAGAGAGAAGGCGAAGTTTGAAGGTGAGAGCATGTAGAGGAGTGTGGAGTGGGATGATCGGAGGGCTGAGATGTATTTGAACGAGGGTTGGTGAATCTGAAACCACAAGTGTGATCGTGGATCATACACGTGTGTGGTGGTAGAATAAGGAGACCTTGTGCTTTGAGAGTGAACGGTAAGCCATGGCTTGATCGTGTTGAAGTGGTGAAGAGAAGAGTAAACAGCGATATTCCAATACTTGGACACGTGAGATGCGGGAACTAGATCGATGAGAGGCACGTGAGATAGAATGACTTGTAAAATGTCACCGTGGATTGGAGCTTCTGAATATTGTTGTTCTGAATATTGTTTAGCCATTTGGGAACTCGAAATTCGAAATAACGAAATAAGAATAAATCTGGGTCAAGGCGGTTTTGGAGTGGGTGTAGTGTAGGTGGGGTTGGAACTTGGGAGTGACAAAGTAAAGGGGTGGAGGCTGTTTATAAAGAATGAAGGATCATATATATATATATATATAATAATTAACTTTTTCATGCCTCACTACAAAAATTAATAAATTTTTATATATTTTTATTATAATAATAAACTATTCTTAATCTTTTATCTTTAAAATATTCTGATTTAATATTTTTAAAAAAACCTTTTCCAATTAATCAAATACTACAATATAATAATACAAATAAATATAAGAATTTCAAAAATAAAATATAAAACATTACCTACGTTAAAAAAAATCTTTAAAAGAAGTAACATAACAATAACAAAATAAAAAATATTAAAAATAAAATATTGTATTTCTCTACCAACCAAATTGAAGCAATATTGCATGTAATTATGATGATGAAGTATTATCAGGTAAGTAAAAAATTATAGTGAAATATTGATAATTAATTTAGAATAGTAAGTGCATTTATTTATCTTAATGATATTTTTTTTAACCAAAAACAAAATTAGAAGCAGTAAAATATAGGCATGAGAAGTTTTTTTTACTTCTTAGATATATTTTTTAGACTCATTCCATTTATTTATTTTATGAATTTTTTATATATTATTCTATAAATTTAATCAATTTTTATATTTTTATATTTTTTAATGATTATTTTTATAAATTATTTAACTAAACAATAATTTAGTCATTTGCTTAAAAAAATTAAACATTTATTATTATTTTTTTAACTTTAATTATTATAATAAGTTTTAGTAATATTATTTTTAAATTTATAACTAAAATATTATTAAGAAAAAATTTGGAAAAAGTATCGATGTTTACTATTTAATACTACCTTTTTTATTTTATTAATTATAATTTTTATCACAATTTAATACATATAATAATTTATTATTTTAATACAATTAATTCTTATTAATAAATATAATTTCACAATTATTTTATCAACACATTTTAAATTTTAAATTCAATAAACAATTATCATATTACTATATATATATATAATGTAATATATATTTTATTATCATTCTTTTATGATATCCTATGTATCATGAAATTCATACATCATCAATTCATTATTTTTATTTTTGTAAGAGGAATTTAAAAAAAAAAAATGAAGTGTTTTTAAGCTCATTTTATGTGGCCCTGCGTAATCGTAGCATCCCTTAACGTCCGATGTTGAAAACGAAATGTTTCTTATCCAAAAAGCCAAATACACGTATATATTTTATATTTCATTTGTTTTGGTTTCAATGATTGACTTATTGTGAGAGAGAAAATATTCATAAATGATAGTGTATATGGTAGGTAAGAATTGTTATTTACATATATATATTTCTAGTGATTTTTATTTTTATTTTTTAAGAATATTTATAGTGACTTTGGGTATTGAAAATGAAAACCCAAAATATCCTTAAAATTAATGTTTGGATAATTAGGTCACTAACCCACTACATATTCTTCATTATGAAAGGCTAAAGCCACCCACTATTGATGCTATGTGATGAAAATCACAATTAGTACAACACCCTAAATGTTGAAAACCACCCACTCATCAATGCTACCCATATGACATGTTTAATTACTTGGAAAATAATTGAAGCATTTAATCATAAATAATTGTTATAAAATAATTAAAACTACTCAATTGTATTATTCATAATAGAGGATAATTTTTATGCTGATCCTAATTTACAATTTTTATCATTTGTTTCGTGTTTATAATAAATTCTAGTTTTTATTTTATTTTTAAGAAAAATTATGCAACAATTTTCTTACATACAGAACATAAAAATTGAAAAGACAGCTTTCACTATTAATGAAAGATTACAATGAAATGATTAAAAGACTTTTAATTTTTGATATCTTTGGAATTTAAATGGGTTCTCATATAAAATGTTAAATGATACATAGTTGACTTACACTTTGTTTTAAAATATATATATCTATTCATTACTATTATCTTTCTCCCAATCTCACATATTATTTTTTTTATTCTTATTTTATTTTTATCCTTTTAGTTTCTTCTAATTTGTAGTATTAAAACATTTGGAACTAATCAAGTTCATATTTTTTTTTAAAACAAATTCATGTCTTTTTTATTTAACAAACAACTAAGAGGAAACGTTTGGATTTTGTTGATTGTGGGATTCTTTTATTACATATAGTTGTGTTATTTTAACCTTTAACCTTCTAAAAGTTATTGGAAATATTCATTATATGCCTCAAAAAGCATACAGATTAGGAAACAAATAGAAACAGTTATCAATGTCACAGTTCCAAATCAATTAAAGTAACAGTACAATTGTATAATGTATTAATTAATTCAAGATCATTGAATGTGTTGGGATTTCATCCCAAAGATAATATCACAAATCTATACAAAAATAAAGATATTTAACCTATAATAAAATTAAAATTAAAATAAAGTAGAAAAATGAACATAAGGATTAAGTGATTCATCTTCTATATCTAAATAACTTAATCTATTGAAAATAAAACATATATATCCACTTAGAAATCATAGTATAAGAACACAAAAAATAGGTTACAAAAGATTCCTAAAACACAACCAGTTCTTGAATTAGAGAGAACCAAAGAACCAAAGAAAATAGAGAGAAGAGAGAAAACATTAACGGTGCAAGTAGAACAAAGATAAAAGATGTTAAGAAAAAAAATCCTAATGTGTAGTATTAATACATCACATGTCGAATGACCAAAATGTCCATGTGTTCTTTATACATCAACCCATTAGCCAACCTGCAGATACACTTCTAAATGGGGCTTGGTAACTTGACAAAGCCTAAAAATTGATACACATTAAAACAATATCAATTAATAATATATCATATCATATAATGTGTTCAAACCTACATCTCCCAAATGCTCCATATATTAAATATTGGCATAAAAATAACAACTCTCCATCATTTCCAACCTACTAATGCTTAAGCATGAAAGACTCCAACCAAACTCAAGTAATGCTTAAACTTGATCATTTGTAATGGTTTTGTTACCATATAAAAAGGGTTATCCTCCGTGGAGACTTTATCTATATGAATGAGACCCTGTGATACAATATCCTTAATAAAATATAATTTTAAGTCTATATGCTTAAATCTAGAACGAAACATAGGATGTTTAGATAAATAAATTGTAAACTGATTATCATAAAATATAGTATCAATAACATCATTAGAAACAATTTAAAATTGTCTAGTGAAGCCTCTCAACCACAAGCATTTCTTAACTACTTCTGTGTAAGCAATGAACTCAATCTTTATGGTTGATAAAGCTACAACAGATTGCAAATTGGATTACCATGATACAACATTACCAAAAATTGTAAAAATATAACCAAATAATGATATCTTTTTGTCCTTATCTTCTATAAAATTAGAATCAAAATATCCTTGAATAATAGGAGTCTCAATAGAGTTATTATTAAACAATAAACCACTATTAACAATCCCTTTAATATATTTAAGAATCTATATGATTGCTAGCCAGTGAGTTTTACCAGGGTTATCCATGTACCTGTTAACCACACTTACTACATATCCTATATCAGGTCTAGTATAAACCAGAGCATACATTAAAAATCTAACAACATTAGAATAAGGGATATTTTTCATATATTATTTTCATTTTTAATTTCAAGGCATTCAGTAATAGATAACTTAATATGAGAACACAAGGGTACATTAATATCTTTAGCATTAAATACTGAAAATCTTTTCAAATTTTTTTTAAAATATAATTGTTGTGAAACAAACAATTATTAACATATCTAAAAATATCCATAGTGAGAATTCTTTTAGTAGGTCCCAAATCTTTCATCTTAAATTCATTACTAAATTTAAGTTTCAATCTATCAACTTCAATTTTACTCTTAAAAGAAATAAGCATATCATCAACATAGCAAATAAATTGAACTTGAAATGTATTTAACTTAAATTAGACACATTTTTCAAAACCAACTTTTGTAATAAAAGAGCCAAATCTTTTATATTATTGCCAAAGAGTCTATTTGAGACTACACAAAGATTTTTTTAATAGACACACAATATTTTCATTTTCCTTTTTGATAATACCTTTGTGTTATTTCAAACTGAACTACAAAAGATAACATAATTTTTATAGAGGTGAATTTAATAACAAGTGAAAATTTTTCATTAAAAGTAGTACCTTTCTTTTTGGGCAAATCCTTGTGCAACTAATCTTACTTTATACTTAATAAAATCAACAACCTTAATATCCTCATTCTTTTTAAATAACCATTTAGATCCTAACATCTTCATATATTTACTTCTTTCAACTAAAGCCCAAGTGTCATTTTTATAAAGTGAATTCAATTCCCCGTGTATAGCATCAATCCATTTTGAAGAATCAAGAGAAGAAATAGCATCATCAAAACAATTAGGTTCGCATTCATCTATTTCAGAAGCAATTGATAATGCATAAGAAATTAAATTGACTTGACCAAGACTAGAGGAAGAAGGAAGAGATTTTAAGTACCTTTTTGGTAGTAATATATTCCTCATTGTCCTATCTCTAACCAATTGGTAATCAATAAGTTCAGAGAAACTACCATGAGGATTCAAGTTATCCTTGGTAATTCCATTATCATTACTAAAATTTGTCTTATGAGTATTTAATTCAATGGATTGAGGGGTTACGGGTGCCTCAATCTCATCCTCATTATCAAAGACCTGAGGATAAGGGGTTACACCAACCTCTACCTCAATTCCAGTACCCAAAGAAGAACTTGAAGTAGTCACATTATGCAAATCTTTGTGAAACACAGATTCAGTAAAAATAAAATTTATACTTATACTATTTTTTCTTCAGAAATGGACATCGAAGTTTATATCATTTAACATTTAAGGGATAACCAATGAAAAAACACATAAGTGACCTATCTTGCAACTTTCCTTGGTTGATGTGACTATAAGCCATACAACCAAAAGTATCAAGGCCACAACATCAACAAGAACACCAGACCAAGGTAAATGGCAATGCTAACTACCTCTACCCATAAACTTTTGGGCAAACCAGATAGGGATAACATACACCTAATCCTTTCAAGTAAAGTTCTATTCCTTATATCAATTAGACCATTTTGTTAGGAAGTACTTACAACTGCTCTATGTCTTCCAATACCATTTTATAATAATTGTCAAAGAGTTCATTATGAAACTTCAAACCATTTTTAGTCCTAAATACCTTAACCTTTCTACCTTTTGATTCTTTATAATGCTTAAAGATACTAAATGTTTCATCTTTGGATTTTAAAATAAAGGCTTAGACTTTCATAGTAAACTTATCAGCTAAAGATAAGAAATACTTATTAATATTGATGGATTGAAGCATACCCCAAAAGTTAGAGTGAATATAATCTAATGCATGTAAGATAGTTTAACTTTCTTTAGAGAACTTGACTCTAGTTTGTTTACCAAAAATGCAATGTTCATAAAACTGAAGATCCCTAAAAGTCTCAGTACCTAACACACCTTGTTTGGCTAGCACACTTAACCTTTTTCACTAACATGTCCTAACCTTCTATGCCATAACATTGTACTGCCTAAGAAATGAGCTACATTGACAACACTATTACTACTAAGAGTTATGTCTTTAAGAAAATAAAGACCATTAGTTCTAACAACACAACTAATGACCCTTTAGTTACTCTTATGATTCCATTATCTATTTAATCTGAAAATCAAAGGCATTTAGGGAACCTACTGAAATCAAATTTCTTCTTAGTTTAAGAACAAACCTAACCTCATTGAGACTTCTAACTATCCCATCTAACAAGGAGAGTTTGATAGAGCCTATACCCTTAACTTTGCACTTATGGTCATCACCTAGGAAAACTCTACCACCATCAAACTCCTTAAGACCACCACTAATAAATACTTAAAGGGAGACATATGAAAGGAACATCATGAATATAAGACTCATTCTCTTTTTGACCTTTTAGAACTCACAACTAGGACCTTAAAGCTTTCATAACCTTTAGAAACTAAATTTGAATAACTATCAATGCTAGACTCAGATTTATAAGACTTCTTACCCTTCTTAAGTGAACATTTATTTCTATAATGACCTTATTTCTTACAAAAGCAACAAGTAATATGCTTCTTTGATCTACCCTTAGATTTACCCTTAGACCATTTATCCATATTCTTAAACCTTCCTTTAGCCATAAGACTATTACTAACACTATCCTTATTAGAGACCTTAATCTCTAAAACCTTATACCTAAGACTTGAGACAACAAGATCAAAATTTAAAGCATCATTTCCATACTTAATACGAGATTTTATATTCTTATATTTATCAGGCAAAAAATTTAGTAAAATAATAACTTGAGTTTCATTCTCTATGATCAATATCGTCCAAATTAGAGATCATTCTTTTGAAATCATCCAGATTTTGTTCAAGATTTTTGGATAAGTCTGTTTTGAAAGAGTAAAAACGATGTTTTAAATAGACTTTACCAGATAAAGATTTTATAAATATAAAAAGTTAAGTTTAAAGAATACCTTCTCAAGGGTAGTTTCTTTCGAAATTTCTTTGAAAACCTTATCAAAAAAGTTTAACAGTATTGATACAAAAGCCTCCCCCTTAAAGGCTTTTTCAGAAAAGCATCAGAGTCAATAGAACCATGTACATCTTATTGTACTAAGAAGGGTTTCATTTTGTGTTTTCATAACATATAATCACATGTGCCATCAAACATAGTTATTTTGTATGAAGTGGACATTTAGATATTGAAATAAAAAATAACAATAATTAGAGAGAAATAAATGAAAAAGAGAAAAAGGAAACTTATGAGAATTTTGAAGAACCCTAAAGGTCAAGATTTTAGATAAACTCAATAAATCCTAATTGTTGAGTCACTAACGAAATCAACATAGAGGGTTCAAGGTTTATCTTTTGAGAGTTCATACAAATTCTATGAACACTCGAAGACTAAACAACACAAAATCATGCTATGATATCCCCTTGTTAGGATTTCACCCTACGATAATATCACAAATCTACATGAAAATAACAATACAATAAATTATTGCATAAAATCATAAGCAATATAATTTAATTCTAAATATACAAATATTATCTAACTCAAGATTTTATATACGAAGAAATAACAATACATTATACAAGCAAAATAAATAATATAAGCACAAATTAAATTCATAAAAGGTCATTAACAATTAATTTCATTATGTATAAATTATTTAACCAAATTATATATATATATAATAATTCACAAAATTTATACATACACATACCAAAATAAATAATTTAAGCATAATGAATTTAAATATAAATAAATTTTAATATGTCAAAAATTATTTAAACAAATTTCACATGTATAATAAATAAAAAATATTATATACATAACAAACCGAAGTTAAATAAATTAATCACATTAAAATTATAATTTAATTCAGCATTAAAATCAATCAAAAAATAAAAAATTTAAACTATGATTTTTTTTCTCCCAAAATGACATGTCGTTTTGCTCTTCTTGGCTACAAACGACATGTTTTTTTTCACATCTTTTACCTCCAGCCAAGTCACGCGATCCGATTTCAACCCAAATGGAGGCCCGATGGTTTCTCACAATTCCAATGATGAAGATCGATGTTCTTTTTATCAAAATTATGAGAATTAAATTTTCAAGTGATTCATGGTCTTAGTTTGAATCAAAAACGTCAAAATAAAAAAAATTAATTCCAATGAATGCTAATGAAAAATTAAAATGATATTTTTCATGATTTTTCACGTTTTAATTCACAAAATCATTCGAATATCAATACAGAAATAATTTATAATTTTCATACGTATAAAAACTGAACCAAATAAAAAACCCAATTTGACATTGTTACGGTGAAACAAAGCAAAACATATATGATTATAAATTGATCAAGGTAGAGTTAATATGTTGTTTTGATATCAAATATAAGCATAATTTAACGATTCAAAAGCGGAATAAATAAACTAAAGGGATTAAAAACTTGTAAAATCAAGTTTCTTACTTCTAACAATTGAAATTGTTCTCTGAGTTCCAAAACAAATTTTTAGTCTGTATGTTTGGATCTTCTAAGCTTTCAAAAACAATTAGATTAGATGATATATTTTGATAAAAATTATGTGTTGAGTTTAGAGATTATAAGAATTTTTTATAACCGTATTTTCTATCAATATATAAACACAATTACCAACTTTTAGTCATAATTGATGAATCATGACTCTTCACGATAAAAACGTATGAAACACACTAAATGATCTATTAGAGAAAAACATATTAAAATAAAAAATTGGATAATAAAAACGCATTGATTACAATACTCACTCTAGCAAACTTGTTCCCATTATATTTCCAGCTCACTTGTGCTTCTCAACTTACAAATGCATGTTCAATGTAATTAGTTTGTTAAACAACTATATTTTACAATTCACTAATCTAATTCAATTTACAAACTACAATCACTTTATAATTCATTTCAATTCCTCACCTTGTAAGAATAATATACAGAGAATGAGGAGGTTTTCTCAATCTTCTTCCATTCTTGTTTCTCTTCCTTGTCTTCTTACTTGCCTGCTTCTTAAGCGTTCTTGCTGTATATGATAACTTGAGCACTTTCTGTTAATTCTTTCACCATCTACACTCTCTTTTTTAAACAGCCCAGTGAGATTTGAATAGCCCACGCTTATCACTGAGTTTTGAACAGCCCACGTCTCCCACTGAGATTTCACTCTCCATCCCTCAAACCCCTCGAGAAGAAACCCTTATCCTATCAAACCAGAAAATACCCGTCACGGCCACACTCACTCGCAAAGAAAACCAACGTGAAGGATGGCCAAACTTGCGAAAAGAACAAAGTGCAGAACGACCACACTCTCTCGCGGAGAAAATGATGAAGAACGGCTCGCCCAAATCGAACCAAAGATTTCATATTTTTAATAGTCTAGAAAATAGTCGACTTTGGGTGAGTTACAAACTTATTTGTTGTTTCAATCAATCTTTCTGCTCATTAGAAAATAAAATCATTTATCTTCACCTTTGGATGAGTTTACAGATTTAAAATATCATTTATCTTCGGCTTTGCATGAGTTTATAGACTTATTTGTTGTTTCAATCAATTTCTCTGCTCATTAGAAGAAAACAAATCATTCATCTTTCTCTTTTCTCTTTTTTCTTTTTCTTTTTTCCTTTTTTCTATTCTCCAATAATCAGGTATTTTTTATGCTTTTCTTGGTCCAATTTATTTGATTGTTCATTTTTATGATTAGTTCAAATGTAGCTCTTTTAATTATTTTGTTTATCTAAATTGAGGGCGCAAAAGCAATCATTAGTCTAAAATTTTAGAACGTTTGATTTGTGGGTTCTTGGCATTTTGATTATAATGCTAGTAAGTGAAAAGTTTGTATGAATTTTGGAGTGGCTGGTTAATTGAAGAATTTAAATCTCCTTTGCATGTCATGTCATATCCAAAACTCTGATGTTTTACTAGAAGATATCTTATGTCTATCATTCTTTATGTGACCATTGTATTTACTTTAATTGCATGTTTTCATGTACTCTCTACTTAATGATTGTAGTCTGTTTCTACTTAAATAACATGGAAGCGTAATCTTCCTTAACAAATGACAATTTGAGGAATAACTTGATTTCTATTGGAGCAGATCAGATTACATAACGATTTTCAGAGTCTAAAAGGAGAAAATGGCTTGAGATTAACCCTGAATCGTCAAGTAATGAAGACCGTGTAGCTTTTGAGACATATATCATAACTTAGTGGCATTGATGAAAATGTTCCATTTACCTAAAGCTGAGCGACTCAATGGTTTGTTCCAATCCACTTATGTTAGTTGAAATGTGAATTAGAAGAAAACTATGTTCGCTCATATTATTCCCTCTCCATTATGCTTTATGAATTTTATGCAGGACGTGCTGCTATGGTAGGGTTTTTTATGGCTTACGTTGTTGATAGCTTGACTGAGGTCGGTTTGGTCTATCAGATGAGTGCTTTGTTTGCTGCAAAAGTTATAGTTTATAGCTGTGGCCAGAGTACTTATAATACACAAGAACGAGGTTTTTGAAACTCTGAATAAGTTGGTGGATGAGTCAACTTTCTATGACAAGCGGTGGTAAGCAACTTAGCAAGATGACAGCTTTAATAGTTCTTGAGATGGCTACTTAAATTGTTGTCCTGAATTTGGCCTTTGAATGAAGACTTATTCTGGACTTAGAAAATATGAAATGAGATTTTCTATATATTGCACTTTACTTATAGGTGACACGAGGTCTATTTATAGGAGAAATTATAAAAACAAAATTACACAAAATCATTATAATAAGCACCAAATTATTGGCATAAGTAATTTTCCAATTTACTACATTTTCCTAAATTACATTATTTGGCTAATAGTATAAATATTAACAGCTAATAAATCATTTTATTTAACTACCAAATCTTTTTTTTTCAATACTCACCCTAAGTTGGTTATAAAGGTATATCCTTTATAAACAACGTGCCAATTAGGTTGTAAAACTAATTTGCAAGAAGTCACTTTGTAAACATATCTATAATTTACTCGATAGTAAGAATGCATAGCATACATATCAATCCATTTTCTAGTTTTTCCTTGATGAAGTGTTTGTTTACCTACACGTGCTTTGTTTTATCATGAAACACTTGATTTTGAACAATACAAATAGTAACTTTGTTATCACATGAAAAACTCCAATAGATTATATGTCTTCAATTCCTCTAATAGTTTCTTAATTCATAACACTTCACAAATCTCATAAACAAATAATCTAAACTCATCCTCTACACTACTTCTTGCTACTATATTCTGTTTTTTTTACTTCGTCAGGTGACAAGGTTGCCTTCTACAAACATACAATAGCTAGAAGTTGATCGTCTATCAGTAACACCCTCAATCGAATCTACATCTGTATAAGCTTCAACTTATGTATATGGTTTTTGAACAGTAGATCTTTTTTCTTAGATTTATTTTAAATATCTGAGAATTCTATAGACTGCATCAAAATGTTCTTGTCCTAGTGAATGCATGAATGAGTTAACCATGATGATTGCAAATGTTATATCTGGATGTGTATATGACAAGTAAATCAATCTTTCAAAAAGTCTATGATATTGCTCTCTATTAAGAATTTCTCCAATTTTAGATAATTGTAGCTTAATATTGGACTCAATTAGTGTCTTTATTGGATTACATCCTAGCATACTTATCTCATCGAGTAAATCAAGTACATAATCACGTTGATTCAAAATATATTTTCTTTAGATCTAGCAAACTCTATTTCAAGAAAATATTTTAATTCACCCAAATCTTTGATCTCGAAGTTAGCACCAAGTCCCATTTTTAGCCTCTATAATTCTTCATTTCATCAACTGTCAATATCATATCATCTACATAAACCATTAAAATTACAATCTTGCCTTCACTACTATGCTTGTAAAACATGGTATGGTCAACTTGGTCTTGATAGTAGCCACGACTCATCATATCTCTCAAAAATCTCTCAAACCAAGCCTTAAGGGACTTTTTGAGACCATATATAAGGACTTTTTTAATCTACAAACTTTGTTTGGTCCCAAATTTCCCTCAAATCCAGATGGTAGATTCATAAAGACCTTTACTTCAAGATTTTTATTTAAAAATGAATTTTTCACATCTAATTGACGTAATGTTGAGTTGAAATTTACAACTAAAGATAATAAGATTTTGATTGAGTTTATTTTGGCTACAGAAGAAAAAGTTTCTAGATAATCAATCTCATGGGTTTGGGTGAACCCTTTTGCTATTAGTCTTACTTTGTATCTTTCAATGCTACCATTAGCTTTAAATTTCATTATAAAAACCCACTTGTAGCCTACTATTATTTTTTCTTTCGGTAAATTTTCCCAAGTACTACTTCTTTTAAGAGCATTCATCTCCTCCATCACTATTAATTTCCAATTTGGATCAGCTAGAGCTTCCTTAATGTTTCTCACGATAAACACATGTAAGATTTTTGAGATAAAAGCCCTATAAGTATGAGAAAGTTTTGTACAAAAAAAACATTTCACAATGAGATATTTGAGATTGTTAATGCAAGTTCGAGTTCCTTTCCTAACAGTTATAGGAATACCAAGGTCTGATGTTTTTTGAAGAAGAGAAGCAACAAGAATTAAAGATAATTTTTTGAAGATTCAAAAAAGGAGACATCCACACTCACAAAATGTTTTTCGTTATATCCCTTTTTATTAGGATTATATCCTATGAAAACACATTTTCCTACCCAAGGATCAAGTTTGGATCGAGTATTATTGGATACATGAACAAAACAATGCAACCAAAAACTTTTAGAGATAAATTCGAATACATTTATGATAAGGGAATTTTTTTTTAAACATTCTAAAGGTGTACTATATTTTAAAACATGTGTTATCACTATTAATCAAATAAGAGGATGTTAAAACAACATCTCCCCAAAGATAATTTTGAGCATTTATTGAAAACATTATAGTACAAGCGATTTCAAGTAAATGTTTATTTTTTTGTTCAACAATCCCGTTTTGTTGAGTTTTATTCATACAAGTAGATTGACGATACACATATTTTTCTTTTAAAAAACTTCTCAAACGTTCATTAAAATACTCTGCCATTATCAGTGTAAAGAATGCTAATTTTTGTTTGAAATTGAGTTCCAATCATGTTATAAAATTGCTTAGTTTTTCAACCTCAAATTTTTCATTCATCAAATAAACCCAACACAAACGAGTATGATCATTTATGAAGGTAACAAACCATTTTTCCTGGAGATAGCACTAACTTGTGAAAGTCCACAAACATCACTATGTATTACATAAAATGGTTTTGAAGAAGTATAAAGTTTTGACAAATAGATAGTACAATGACTTTTAGATAAACAATAACTTTCACGATAGAATGATAAACAATAACTTTCACAATAGATAATAAACAATCCAAACCATTAAATAAAATAGGAAACAAATGTTTAAGTTATGAAAAGCTAGGATGTCCTAAGTGTCAAAGCATTATTTGTTCATAATAAGAATTAGAATTAACACTACTAAGGCCTTGAGCCATTTTATTACTGGAAATGTTACCATCAAAGTAGTAAAGTCCATCTATCATCTTAGCATTGCAAATTTTCTTTCTCGAGCTTCAATCCTAAAATTCACAATAAGAATCATAGAAAATAACACGACAATTAGATCTTTTGGTTAGTTTGCTCATAGATAAAAGATTACAATTAGTTTAGGGACATTAAGAACAAATTTAAGATCTATATTCATGGATAATTTTATCAAACATTTTCCTACAATGGGTGAAAAACTACCATCTACAATTCTAATATTTTCAATGCCAGAACATGGTGAATAAGTACTAAAAAAGTTGCAAAGGCTAGTCACATTATCAGAGGCTCCAAAATCAATGATCCATGCAGTTGAATTTAAACAATAAGAAAGGGCATGAGTTGTACTACCCGAATGTGCAAGAGAAACACTAGGAATACCATATGAAGAATTAGATTTCAATAGCTTAAGAAGGTGATCCATCTGCTTGCTGAAGGTCAAATAATCAAATAGTCAATTGGTGAGTAGTGGTATTTAAAAGAGATATTGTAAACATTAGGCCTCCTTTTTATGGTAACTCTGATATCATCTGGACTTGGAAGAGATTACAAAATATGAAATAAGATTTTCTATATATTATACTTTATTTACAAGTTACATGATGTATATTTATAGGAAAAAATATAAAAACAAAATCACACAAAATCATTATAATAAGCACCAAATCATTGGCATAACTAATTTCTTATTTTCTAATTTACAATTTTACATCATTTGACTAATTGTGTAAATATCAACAGCCAACAAATCCTTTCATTTAACTACCAAATGTTTTCTTTTTCAACACTTATCTCTAAAGTATTTCCTCTCTCTATGTACTGTAAGTACTCTGTGCCAATAGAAATTTAAGATTTATATATTGTATCTTAGAATCTTCCTTGCAACATTAATTGTTCTATACTACTAAATGAGGAAAATAAAAGGATTTTTTTTCGGGTCTTCTATGCAATACTCTCTAGCTATTTAAGAGGACTAGTTCATTACAAATAAAAAATAAACCTTTTAACAGTTTAAGGTCTGTGATATCAACAATCCATGGAGTGTATTACATATATATATATATATATATATCGATATCCATGAGGTCACCACTTTGGAGTGTATTACTAAACTTTGTTTTGACAGTGTAGTTAAATATTCGTTATATTAGTGTCCTTCAATGTGTTTTTTCTTTTGTTTTGGCCAACATGAGATATTAATATAGAAGCGATCGGTCTTTGCATGTCAAAAGATTTAATTTACAATATTCGATTAATATGTTAGGAACCTTGTTTACAATAACAATATTATATGGTTTCGTAAGAATTTGTTATGACCTCCTCTGTTTGTACTCATATTATTTTCAAAAAATTTGTTGGGCTACATTTACACACACACGAACCTCCCATTCTTGGTGATCATAAATAAACCATCATTCGGTCTACAATAAGGTTAGGGAAATATTGAGTTGTAATAATGAGATTTGGTTCATATAATGCCAGTAATGTTGCCTCTAGATTTTTTATTTCAAGGTTTTATATGGCTGAGTTTAATTTTATTTGGGTGAGGGGATAATAAATTTAAGCTTAAAAGATATATATGTTGGAGAAATAAATGATTATTTCTAACCTTTAGTAGTGCAATAAATTATTATTTCTAGCGTTCTAGGGGTGCCAGTACAACTACTTTGCATCATCATATCATGAAACAAAAACATACAAGCAACATAAAACTACTTACATCATCATAATAAAAGAGTCCCATTTAAAATTGACAAAGAAATAAATTCTTTATTAACATATCAACTTAGGCATAATATTAATGAAAATGTACACGAAAAAAGGGACACCATACAAGAATGTGTAACAACCTTACCTTGATAAGAAGCAAGAGGCATACAAAATTTAGTATTGGCCAGCTCAAGTGCAGGAAAGAAGCTAAATATGTCATTATTATTTTAACATGTTTTTATTATTATTTTCATTCTACTATTTATGTTTTTGTTTTAAGTTGGGTTGTACTTTGAGTTTTCTATGATGTAACCAAAAATTTCAGGAACAAAAATAAACTAATTATTAAGATTAAATTTTCCAGAATAAGATGAAACAAAAGCTAATTATTATGGAAGCATTGTAATAAACTTTAAGATACATCGAATTATAAAGAACCATTATTGGTAGCCCATAAACATGTTAAAACTTCAGTTTCTGATCTAACTGATGTTTTGGTACAACAAAGGATAGCAGAGAAATGTAATACATCAAAGTTAAATCAAGCAGCACTAGTAATGTATTGAATTGCCTGCTTGCATATGCCAGTCATTGTTTCTTCTGGACCATAAACCTACAAGAGAACACAGCAATGCAAATAAATTAAAGGACTTTCATTCTAGGACGAAGGGTCACTCAAGTCCATTATTTTTAACGAAATTACACTTTAGATGCATGATTATTTGGTGAGATAGCACAAATCTGTTATCTTTACAAATCCCTGTTGTAAATGTAATGAACTTGTACTATCACACTTAATAGGTAAGAACTAAAGTGAACTTTTGTTAAAGGAAACAGACTTGGGCTATTCTTTTTCCTTCAATCTACTTGATGGGTCAAATGTAAAGATGGTAAGGAGAGTCACTTTTCTATTCTATCATATATTGATCATTGGTAGTACCTCAATAGGAATGCCAATTTCCTCTCCAAGCGCTCTCATTTTTGCAAGGCCCATTTGGTAGTTGGGTCCTCCTCTTCTCACATAGATGTGCATCCTTGCTGCTTTAAGTTTTGATTCCTACAACATGACAATCTTTATTTTCAAAATCTTACACTTTGAAGCACAGTCCAATTACGCCATGATATGGTTGGTTTTTGCTCACCTTCTCTTTCAGCGCACGGATGATGCCATTAAAGGTGGCTGCTACATCGGTAAAGTTAGCTATTCCTCCTCCAACTACAAGGGCTCTGGTATGGCCATCAGGATTAGCAGTGGCACACTGTAGAAAAAGAAAGAGATTATTTATTCATCAAGAGAATAAATATGCATTGAAAATATATATGATTTTAGAATTAGTAGAGAGCCGATAATGTGATCATGTTTAGAAGAACAAGAGGAATCTTTACATCAATCACAACTCTGGCATATTGCAATACTTCCTCCTCATTTGGTGCTCCACTATATTCAGCATAGTTTCCGAGCTCAGAAGCATATCCAAGATCACCAACCTGAGCAACACAAAATCTTTTAGTTTATAATAAAATCAGCAACGAGGAGACACAAAATCTAGTTAAAGTTCTGAGTCACAGAAACGCACTGTATCAGCATAAATGACACTTGCACCTCCTCCAGCTACCATAGTCCAAATTCTTCCCTTTGGATTCAGGACTGTGAATTTGAGTGATGCACTAGTCTGCAATTCAGATAACTTTAATAAGGTCCTAGCTGAAAGGGCTAATTTTACATTCAATGATCAGAGGCTTTTTATAGAAAGACGAATTATGTGTTAGACAGTTCTAAGAGATTCACTACAGAAAGAAAAGGAAAAAAATAAAATTGACAGAGCTCTGAATATGCTATATCCTAATGACAGCTTTCTAGAATATTAACTGTATCAGGAGCATTTTCAAGTTATAACCAAAACGTGGATACTTGAAGAATTAGAAACATCAAGGCTATTTCTTAATGGGTATTAAACTGAAATTAACATTGGTGTGAGTGACATATCTTAGGGAGAAGTCTTCAACAAATGAAAATAGAATCAGATTATTCATTATATGACATATTAACAATTGTTACCTTCTCATCCAATCCATGAATGAAGCTTTCTGTAGGACTCATAACTCTCCCAAATGGCATTGGGAACTCAATATCACCCCACCTGCAACAAGGACATCATGTTAGATGGTATTGGAGGAAGATGTTAGACGGCTTAGTTATAAAAACGAGAACTGTGACCACTTTTCCAGTTAACATATAACCAACAATTCAAATAAATGAGACGAACTTTTTGAAGTTCTTGAAATTAGCAGTGTCATCAAGCTCGCCTCTCATGTCCAAAGGATACGGCCTTCCGTCAACCAATGTGAAGGGATTCATCTCAAGGAAGGTGAAGTCCAGATCTGGAAAAGAAGAAACAATGTTAACCACTAATTTGAATACCTATTAACTTTGTTTCACCCATGTAATTGTCAAAAGCTTCTGACATACCTTGAAATAGAGCAAAAACAATTGTTATGAACTCCTCAATCACCCCTTTGATCTGAATTACAAACATCAAAATCATGACAAATGAGAACACACTAGAGCAAATTTGTTTGTATTATTGTCAAATTATTTAATGAAATGATTGAATTAAAGAAAAGCAAGCCTAATGCTCATCATGTGTAACAAATGATATCGGAAAAATTACAAGACTTTAAAAAAAAAAAATGCAAATCAGTTACCTCCAAGGGGAGCGTTGCAACTAATGGAGCACATACTTCTGAAGTAAAAGCAGATCCAGTTGGGACAGAAATTGTTTTGACCTGTACAGAAATGAATCTCAAGTTAGATCTGGTGCTTCAAGGTAAAGATAAAATAAGAGGGCAAGGAGAAATGAATATAAAACAAAAGACAGCTATTCTAAATATATACTTAAAAATAATAATTTGAAGATCCAGATTACCTTGTCCCAGTTCTCCTCAATTTCAATCCCTCCACATTCAGAAAAGCTTATGCTTGAACCAAGTCTCTCTGAAACAATATTTAGATAAAACTCTTCATCGTGAGGAATGAAAGGTTCTACAATGAATGTTGTTATGGGTCCTTTGCACCCACCCATCTCCACCTGTTAGCCAAAGGATGAAACAGAAGATAAGTTATAGTCTAGGCCTTAAATAGTATGTATTTACAGGTTTTACATAATGAAATTGTCTAAAGTAATATGTCAGTTGAACATAATATGTACATATGTTAGTGATGCACATTATTTAAGCACATGAGTATAATGAACATATATACATATTATTTTGGGGGATTTAAATTGAAAAGTTAAGTTGGAATCATGATTATTTAAGTTTAAACCATGAATATAACAGAAATAATCCATACCTCTTTGCTAAGGCGCTCTTTGACAAAGGAAGCAACTTGAGCAATATCAAGATTCAAAGCAACCAAACCGCTCTTTCCACGCTTTCCAAACAACATGTCAGGCTTCACAACCAGTTTGGAAGATGAAAGCCAAGGCTCCTTGTTTGCTAGCTCATTGAAATCAGTGGATTCATTAACCTATGGCATAATACAAAACAAACCCACTATTGAATGAACCAAAATACAAGCCAACCATGATAATTTAGGTTATAAACAATTCAATATATAACAAATTGAAATTTCAAAGCGCCTCCTTAATCAAAGAAATTGAAAACCCACTTTCATTCAACTGTAACCAAATATATCCAAATTCGATTCTTTAGAATGTAGATCAGCTTTGACCAACCCACAGAATTCAGAAGAAAGTTGATCTAATGGTTCAGAATAGAGAAACGACGAACTGACAAACCAAAGGTTCCATGTCGAAGGTCTACAAAAGAAAATCGAAACTAACATTCATAAAATCAGCATGAGAAACAAAGACTAACCTGTGCGGATTTGATAGGCAATTCGTAACCAGCAAGCCTCTTGAAGTGTTCCTTCAACAGTCTCTTGGAATCATACTCTCTGATCTTCTTGCGTGCCATTTCACCTCCTAATTCTTAACCAAATTTTTTTATAAAAAAAAAACCCATTTCAGATCCACATCGAAACATTTGACCATAACAACAAAATCGTTGCTTTGATAAATTTTCATCCCAGGAAAGAATAATAGAAACAAGATCAAGGATCTGGAAGAACAAAAATGGCAGTTTATATTGATAAAATAGAAATTACCGTTAAGAAAGAAGCTGAAGAGATGTGTCAACTGTAAAGATAGATAGATTCAATACGTACAGGAACTGAGATTTAAAGCAATTTTCAAGCCCATTTGCTTGTTTATTTATATAGAGGTAGAAATTAAACTTTGTAATTTCTTTGAAAATTTTGCTAATTTATTATTTTATTTATTAAAACTAAAAATTAATGAATTTTCTGATCAATAATCTAATCACTTTCGATTAACAGTTGGTCGAGAGATGAAGTGTGAAAAATATGATGGAATGAGAGCGGGAACACTTCATTAGATGTATAATACACATGTGGCACCTACCCACCTTCTTGGACCGTCGTTTAACAATTATTTTACGTTTCCCATTTTTTGTAGGGGAATTTATTTGCTGCGTCGCGTTCAACCTAAATTGGTGTTCTCATCCCCTTAAACACCGTTGTTTTATTATACTCATGAGTCAAGTAGTTTGGAAGAATATAATCTTCGCTCTGGTCCAAAAATGGAAACTTGAATTAATTGTTGATATATCAAATAAGAAATTGACAAGTGGATTTGTATTTTCTTTTGTTTATTTGCTGTGGAGTTTTTGGGTTGTTCATTTGGTTGAATGTGTATTGCGTGTTTGTCAAATTTGGTGGTCTGGTATATATTGCCATTGAGGAAGTAGGTACCTAACACTCTCCCTCTATTTTATTCATTTTCTATCATTTTTCTTTAATATTCACACCCACCATTCATTACTAAACCATTAAGGAAAAATCTATGAACAAGAAACTGTATTAGTTAATAAATAAGCTTAATTAGTTTTATTAATTTATGTTACTGATTAGTCCACTATTGTATATTGATATATGCATGAGAGTTGGCTTTCATCTAATAAAAAGGCAATAAAATATGCACGATTAGTAAAGCTTAATAAGTTATTAGCAAAAAAAAAAAAAATAAGAGTTAAATACGTGGTTTTTTTTAACATATTGTATTTAGCATATAATGTGCTTTCGAATGATGTACCAATGCCAGATGATAACTAAGTAGAAGGATAAAAAAAAAGGGAAGCACATGCATTTAGGTAAGTTTAGTTTATTAATTTTTAAATAAAATTAATTTAATTTAATTTTTTAAAATATTAATTTTTAATAATAAAATTAAATTTCTCTTAAAAATAAAAATAAAAGAACGTCAATCAAGTCTCTCGAATTAAATTTTAGTGTCTTTAATGTTTTAGATTCAAAAATATGTTTTTTAATCCATCAATTTGAAAAATAATCAAACATCTATAAATAATAATATTTTTATTAAAATTTATTATTTAATATTAAAATATTAAAATATTAAAATATGATTAAAATTCAATTCTTTAATAATAATAAAACATGAAAATTAATATAAAAAATCACAAAATAAACATTAATTTACATTCAAAATTTAGCTACCAAACAAAGACTTAAACCCATTTTCAAATTAACATAATTAATATTGTTCTATTTTTCAGCTCTTTCTATAAGTGTGTTTTTAGTTTAAGGACATTGCCATTGGAAGTCGTCTCCAAACTAAAGTTGAAAATAAATATAAGAGATAAATGCACAAGAGAATAGTACACTAGGATAATTTTGTTATATAAGTTAAAATAATTTAATTTTTTTTTATTTTTTATAATATATTAATCTTTTTGTTATAAAAATGGAACAACACACTGAAAATTAGTTAAATTTTTCTATATTTTTTTTATCAATTTTATAGTTATTATTGTATATAATCAAACAAAATTTATGAAATTGATATATTAATAAAAATTAAAATAATATGAAATAAATAAAATCAAAATAAATAAATTATTATTTGTTATTGTCATGTCATTATTTTAAAACAAAATAAATATATTATTATAAAAATAATAAATTGATTAAATTATTTTTCTTGATAACTAAAAAAACTTATACTTTCATCATAAATATAAATATTCTTTCAAACAAAAAAATAGTTATTATAATCAACTTTTTCTTCTTACTACAAAAAAAAATTATTTTTATTTAGTATATTTATTCACATAATTTTATTTTTAAATTTAGTTTTAAAAAAATATATATTTTTTCGTTATAAAAATTATATATGTACTATATTTTTTACATTATATAAAAAATAATATATATATATATAATGCATAAAGGTGGGATAAAAATAAAATTAATTTATGAATAGAGTTATAATAAGTTATTAAACTTATAAACATACACATCCTCACCTCCTGTTACACATCTATAGGCACACCTTAGTCATTAGCCGAGTTTGATCGCACGCCATTTGAGACAACTAGCTTTACTTCTTAATTTCGAAACAAAATAATTAAGTTATTGGTTTTTTGTCTTTTCGGAAATTAAGTACTTGTCTGGTTTGATGTACCTAAATTCAATTTTCCTTTTTTTTCTAACATTTTCTTATGGCATTTAAGTTTTTGTTTTGGGTTGGTATCTTTGAGGTATTTTTATTATTGTTTTAGTATTTTTTATTTTTATTTTTAATTAATATTTTTGAAATATTCTATCTAGGTTATTATTATTTATTATTATCAATTTAAATAATAATGATATCTTTAAAATATCATATTTTTTTAATATTATTATTAAAATTGATTAAAACAAGTAACAATAAATTAAATAAGGATACTTTAAAAATACCTATTCATTTTATTGTTATTAAATAAAAAAATATTATTTTTGTATGGTACTTAATTCTTTGTTTTGGGTTGGATTGATATCTTTGAGATATATTTATTTTTGTTATTGATGTATTTTTGAAATATCTTTATTTAAGTTATTATATTTATTTTTTAATATTATTATTAAAATTGATTAAAATAAGTAACAATAAATTAAATAAGAATACTTTAAAAATATCTATTCATTTTATTTTTATTAAATAAAAAATATTATAAAAATTAGTTTTAAATTTTAGCATATAGAGGGAAGCGTAAAAAATCTAAATCTCTAACATTTTTGTATGGCACTTAATTCTTTGTTTTGGGTTGGGTTGATATCTTTGAGATATATTTATTTTTGTTATCGATAGGTATTTTTGAAATACTTTATTTAAGTTACTATTATTGAAGTATTATAATTGATTAATATCATTATTAAAATTGATTAAAATAAATATTAATAATTTAAGTAAGAACACTTCAAAAATATTATAAAAAAATAAAGATAAAAAAATACTAAAATAATAATATGAATACTTTAAAAATATATATTCATTTTATTTCTATTAAATAAAAGAAATATTATAAAGGTTTTAAATTTGAGCTTACAGTGTGAAGGTTAAATAAATCTATATCTCCAACATTTTTTCAGGGAACTTAAATCTTTGTTTTGGATTAGTATCTTTGATAAATATTTATTTTTGTGATGATATCTCTATTTTTATTTTAGTATCTTTTTATTTTTATTCTTAACTAGTAATTTTAGAATACTCATTATTTAAGTTATTAATAATTGTTTTCATCAATTTTAACAATAATGATACATTTGAGATATCTTAATTTATTGTTAAAATTGACTAAAATAAATATTATAATTTAAATAAGTATATTTCGAAAATATTACTAAAGAATAAATTTAACAAAGTGTATCAAAATAAGAATATAGATACTTTAAAAATATCAATTTATTTTATTTTTATTAAATAAAAAAAACATTATAAAGATGAGTTTTAAATTTTAACTTATAATAAAAAGAATAGTCATATCATCTCATAAATATTCAAATCAATTTAATACATTAAAATCAAAATATCAAGTTGAATAACAATGCATCTAACTAAAATAAAAATTATCCACTCAACACAATATATTTATTAGACTATGTTGATTAAGTTTGCCTTCTCTTTTATTGTAACTTGTAAATTTTGATCCTTCGCCTACTAAATGAAAAAGAAAAAAGAGCAAATAATTTTTTTTTATTTAAAGAACTTAAATTTTGATCCTTCGCCTTCTCTTTTTTTTATTTAACTTATATATAATACCCAATTCGTTTTTGCCGCAAGTTAAATATAATTTGTCACATATTTGTGAAAAAACTTCTGAAAACAACGTTCATAATATTTATTAAAAAAATTTAATCATAAAAAAATATTATTTATATTAAATTTATTTATTTTTATTTAAAGAACTTAACTTAATATTTTATATTGACTATATACTAATCATAATATTATTTAAAGTCAATACAAGTCACTTAAACAAGTTCAATCTTTAACTTCGTGTAAAACCTCCTTCATATAAGTTTTTAGGTATATTATTTATTTGAATTTTGAAGTAATTTTTCAAAAACTTTCCAATTAAAATGTAAATAAAATAAAAATAAGTAGAAAAGTGTCCAAAGTAAAAACCAAATTTGTCTCAATATTCTAATAAAGGTATTATTTAATTTATTTTACTTTCATAAATTACAATATTAATAATTTTTTTAAATTATTATATTTTAGCCTTCTTATTTGTACTTTTTAGATATTTTAACTATTTTTATAAATTTTAATTTTTTGGATATTAAAAAAAATCAAGTGAGATATTTGAAAAAAAAATTATAAAATAAAAATAAAAAAATTAATTAAAAAAATTATAAATATAAAAATAATGTGAATAAATTATAATAATTATAAAAAGTAAAATCACGATAGATTGACTTTTTTAGTAGCTTATTATCGTTTCATGAAAGAAAAAATTAAAAAAAAAGTCAAACTTAGGAATTGGTACAAAACAAAAAAAGAAAAAGGTCAACACTGTACAACCGCGCTCTCTCCTTGACTGGCTATTTTATTATTATTATTATTATTATTATTATTGCCTAAACTGATTGACTTTACTATAAAATCACAAGTGGATATGGAAGAAATTATTATTTTTAAGTATATAATGATATAATATTTTAAATTAATATAATTTATTTTTAAAAAATTAATAACCAATAAAAATGGAGAGAAAACAATATAATTAATGGAAATATATATTTTAAAAATAATAAATAATAACTGTTAATTGTTATGTTTTGTAATTATTAATTTTAACTAAACAAAGAGTATCAAATTAACCAGTATTTTACAATTATTAAATTTACGGTTCATAGGTCTAGGATTTCAAGTCACATATATAACTGTAGCCTTCGAAAAAAAAATTTGTCACATGTTGAATTTGATCACTCGAACATGTTAAAAAAAGTATATATATTATAGTTTAATAATAATTGATATTATATATAATTGATTGAAAAAATAAATTTAATTATATTATTTAATTATTATATGACAAATTAATAGTTACTGATCAATAACTTCATCTATGAAGAATACTTAAAAAAAATTAAATTGAGTTATTCTCAAGTCATGTTCTACTTTTCCCCCTCATGTACGTGGCTTAGCTCATGAACCCACATGGAGGATGTTCTTAATACTTTACAATTTTTATTAATTAATTAATTAATATTTCACAAGTGTAACTGATTTAGGGTTATAATTTTTGAAACAAAAATATAAATATCACACGGATATATCATTTGAATTAAATTAACTTTTTAAAGTCACTTTTATTTGTCTTTAGTTATTTATAACAAAATATTTATGTTATTTTTGAATTTTTTTGATGTGTTTATATTATTTAAGATAAATTTATCTCAAAACTAAATTATTAAGATAAATACCTAGGATTTTCATTATTAAGATTGGCTCGATTTGCAAACTAAAAAAAAGTCATAAAATTTACTAAAATATGTATATCTTATATGAAATTTATGTATATATAACACATTATATATACACATATCGATTACATAAAAAATATACGTTACAGTATCAAAGAAGTACAATAATAAAAGAAAAGATATTTTTAAGTTAAGATTGATCAAACCATGGTTCGATCTAAGGATCAACCTTTCAACACTAAGGATTCTATGTGTAGGAAAAAACTACTGGTGTCGTTATGGACACAAACATAGATAGATTATTTTTAGATAACTTGTCTGATGACTCGTGTTGTTAGAAGAATCGAACTCTAAGTCAATCCATATATTTAAAATTATGTCGTAAATTATATTATTCTCAACTTTATAGTATCATAATCTTTAAAATATGGTATATTCATTATCTTGGTTTACTTTTAAGAGATCAAGCATAAAAATTAAAGTTAATTCTTCAGCTTTAACATAA
Source organism: Hippophae gyantsensis (assembly GCA_030763125.1). Taxonomy (NCBI): domain Eukaryota; kingdom Viridiplantae; phylum Streptophyta; class Magnoliopsida; order Rosales; family Elaeagnaceae; genus Hippophae; species Hippophae gyantsensis. The sequence continues at coordinate 18,820,197 of CM061039.1, read as the reverse complement.
ACATATGATTCACAAATATATTTTCAATACAAATTTTTTTAGTTTTATTTTCTTCGATAGAAATTATAATAGTTATTTTTTATATAAAAAAATTATTTTTTTAACATCATATTATTTAAAAAATTAAAAATTCACTGATAAAATTTCAAAAAATTTAAAATTAAATCATATTTTTTAAAAATTTAAAATCTATATGTAAATTTATTAAAAACCTTGAAAAGCAATAGTATCCTTAACTTTAAAAAATATATATTCATACTTTTCTTATTGGATTCTATAATCTCCTTATCGAGTAAACATCCAATTAGATAATGATGTTATAATAAATTTTTCAATTTATTATTTTTAATATTTTTATTATTAAAATATTTTTTAACTAATTATTTTGATCAAAATTGACCAATTTGTTTGAAATATTTAAGTTATATATGTAACAAGCAAGTTATAAAAACGTGCTATAAATAAGATAATGAACTTATAACTTCACGTGTCATACTGTAAGTTAAATTTTTTGATTAAATTTGTCACATTTTGGTTAGAATATTTGATTTAAAGATATTTTAATAATACAAATAATCGATTAAAATACAAAAATAAAATAAAAATCACATAATATTAATACATAAATGAATATTTTTTATATTATTTATTACTTTTAAAATATATTTGAAATTTCTAGTAAAAATATTAATGTGTCAAAGTTGGGGTAAAAAGGCTATCCCCATCTCTCGTTTAAATAATTATGGGAGCAAAGCGTGAACTCTCCATAGAGTTTTAGATTTTTTACACAGATCAAATTTTAGAAAAATCATATTTTTTATACTAAATTAGGTAACATATATTTTATATTTTATATTTATTATTTATTTAATTTAATGTGCTGAAATTAAGTAATCTAATTTTGATAAATTCTTAGATTATTCAAATTGATATAGACTCATTAAATAATTATCAATTTTTTACCTTAATTAGGAGATTGTGAGAACCTTAATTAAACAATATATAAAGACTCTTTCGATTATAGTCCCCAATACATCAAATGATAAAATAATTTCTCTTATTTCCATATAAAAGAAAGATGATAATCTCATTGAAGAACTAAGGTGATTTGGTTGAGAAAAATGATAAACCATCTCTTTGTTCGTGATTGAATATCGTAGTATTTTTACAATAGTAAGCAATCGTTCTCAATGAATCTAAGTATTTTACTCTCATCTATAAATCCTTAATAATCTAACATAATGTAAATATTAAGATTTTTGGTATTTTGTTATAGTATGTTTGCATCTAAAATCTATTTATGACATTTAGTATGATTAAATTGCAACACATATTCTTTATTAACAACAAAACCTAATATCAATTGTATATTAAATACTTAAAGTGAATATAAATTTTATCTAACCATAAAATTTTATTTTTTTATTAAATAAATAAAATATTATATAGATAAAATTCAAATTTAAACCTATATAATAAGATAAAAATTCATACTTCATAGATAGTGAAGGAACCAACATTACAATAATAAAGACTAAAATTTATTATTTTATTATATATAAATTTAACGATGAATAATATATTAAATGTTTTAAAATTAAAAATAGCTACGTAAATTACACTTTTAAACCATATATTTCAATCTATATATATTAACAGAATTGTTATATGGTATACCATTCTTCGAAAAAAATTATTAAATAATTTTAAATAACAATATAAAATTTGATCGGAAGAGGAAAGATAAAATAGAATGGTTAATGCATAAATTCTAGAAAAAATAATATAAAGTTAATAGGAAAATACTTTTATTACAAATGAATTTTATGAACTAAGGATACCAAATATTTTTAAAAGTAACAAAAGTAAAAAATAGAAAAGGTAAAATTTAGTTTTTTGTGTGTATTAAATATCGTGAATGTGTGAAATTTATTTATTTAATAACATGATTTTCACAATTAAACGGGCTTCTAAGACCATAGAAAAACTAGATGTTTAATATGAGTAATATTTTTTGTCTTTAAACGGAGGAGGTGTCAAAGCCAATCCAAATCAAGTAGTTTTTATCTAATAAATAACAAACTAACAAACTAATAATGTTCAACTTTTGCCATCTGCTCAAAAAATGATTAGGTTTTAATAAAACTTTAATGTTAATTATAATTATTTTTTATCTATTTATCTTCTTAAAGTATAATTTAAGGATTTTTACAAAAAAGTTAAGGATAGTGCTTTAGCCAAAAAAAGAAACTACAATATAACGATTTAATATTTAAAAAATTCATTATATATTATAATAATTTAGATAAATGAAAATGTTTTATTTTCTAGTTAGCTTAATCATTTCTTTTAAGTATTGTAAAAATTTTATTACCAATGTATTGCAAAATTTATTCTCAATGTTTAAATTTTTAGAGACAAAACTTTTTATCCTTAAATTTTAGGATTTTTTAAGGCAAAACAATTTTCTTAATATAGTGCAAAATTTATTTCTTAATATTTTAGATTTTTTGAAATATTAGGTTTGGATACGTGCGGTGCATGTGCTCCCTCTTTAAAATTAATTTTTATTTTTAGATAATTATTTTTTAAAAATATAAACTTGACACATAAAGTTTCAAATAATATTAAAATTTGATTATAGTGGAACTTGTATTTTTTGTGTGTTCGAATTTTAGTAAGTGATCATATATTTAAGTGTATAATTCACTTAAAAAAATTTAAAAATGAGATGCTTTTATCAGAATTAAATAACTATATTACAAAAATGGTATAAATATAAATTATACTATTATTAAGAGAGAGAGATAATTTTTTGATGAAAAAGTAGTTATTAAATTAATTGATATATATTTCTATTATTTATTTTGAATTAGTTATTCTTGTGGATTGGGAAAAAAGATGATGCGGAATAGTATAAAGAGAGAAAATTAGGTTGAGATTTAAAACGTGAGGATTTATGATGGAATAAGTTGACTTTGAGTTGAAAGAAGATAAATAGGAGAGAAAAATAAGAAAATAAATAATATTAAAAAATAAATAACTAAAGCACTTATAACTTTTTTTGATTTTATTGATATTTTTCGTATTAATACAAATTTGTGTCGTATTTAATTTTTTTTTACTATATTTCAAGTATGTCACGTTACAGGTGTTTGAGTGTAATTTCAAATACTATTAACAATTTATCTTTTTGAATTGGTTAATATTGTAATAATCACTTTATTGGTATTGTGATATATAACAACATAATTATTTATTTTAAAAATAATAATATATATATATATATATATTAATTTTTTAACTTTTATTACGTAACAATCACATATAAAAAAAATATGAATTCAACGCAAATATTAGTTACTCATATTTTTAATTATTATGATATAATATTTTCAACTTAAAAATTATTCTCACAGATGAATTGATATATCTTCTTTAAAAAAATACATTAAAATTAGTTATCACTTTTAAAAATTACTCTCACAAATGAATTGATATATCTTCTTTAAAAAAATACATTAAAATTAGTTATCACTTTTAACATTAAAGATTATCGAAACAATCATTTTTATATTATTAAAACAATTCTTCAAATTAATTGTAAAAATAATATACAAAATATTACCAACTATAATTATTCAAAAAATACAGTATTATTTATTAAAAAAATACGGTATAAAAATTTGTGAAAAAGGTAAAAATGTATAAAAAATTTGTTATATACAACTCAACATTATGAGTATGTACATACGTTCATTACTTAAATATTCCAGTAAATTCGTAATGAACATTTTGTACTTGGTAAGAGTCTTACAGTATTTAAGATCAACTATGGCATTTATGTTGTGTTAATTTTTGTGATACCAATTGCAAATAATATAAACAAAAATAATTAATTAAAAATTCGCCCAGCAAAAGAATAAAAATAACCAAAGATGCCAAATTATCTTGTACATGGATTTTTATGCGAGGACCAGGTGTTTCCTCCTCAATGATTCATCGTCTGTAAGAATTGAAAGGCATCACGATTCCTATCCAATTTTCAGCCCTTCTTCTTTTCTTCACTGACTGAGTACTAATAATGTCAATGAGCAGCAATAACAAGTTAGAAGGCAAAATAGCCATAGTCACCGGCGGAGCAAGCGGCATCGGAGAGGCATCAGCACGACTATTCGCCGATCACTGCGCTCGCATGGTCGTGATCGTGGATATCCAAGATAAATTAGGCCACCAGGTAGCCGTATCAATAGGCAGCCATAGGTGCACTTACATTCACTGCGATGTATCTGATGAGAGCCAAGTCAAAGCTATGGTGGAATCAACGGTCCATAAATACGGCCAACTCCATATCATGTTTAGCAACGCTGGGATTCTTAGTAGCTCCGATCAGACGGTTCTTGACCTTGACATTTCAGCCTTTGACCGTTTAATGGCCGTGAATGTTCGTGGGATGGCATTGTGTGTGAAACACGCGGCACGTGCGATGGTCGAAGGCCACGTGAGAGGGAGCATTGTATGTACTGGTAGTGTGGCGGCGACTCACGGAAGTAAGAGACGTACGGATTACAGCATGTCGAAGCACGCGGTGTTGGGTCTGGTGAGATCAGCGAGCTTGCAATTGGGGGCGTATGGTATTAGAGTGAACTGCGTCTCACCCAATGGGCTAGCTACACCTTTGACGTGCGACGTGCTTGGGAAGGACGTGATTGAAGTAGAGAAGGTATACGAGACTTTGGCTTGCCTAAAAGGGATAGTGTTGAAACCTCGACACATTGCTGATGCTGTGCTTTTTCTTGCTTGTGATGAATCGGTATTTGTCACTGGCCATGACCTGGCTGTGGATGGTGGCTACGTAGGCTAGTCATAGATTGTGTTGAAACCTCGACACATTATATAACGAAGTTTCTAAATTTTATAAAACCTTAAGCTGTAAATAATGTCTTCTATGTTTATTCGATATTACTATAAATTTGAATAGTACATACTTTTTCATAACAATGTTTGAATGCATTCTTAGCTTCTTGCAAGATTTTAAATCAGACAATTATTTAAAAAAATAAAAATGATACATTTAAAATTTATAACCAGGTCTCTTATTACCATCTCATACTTAATATTAAAAAAAATAAAATCTAATATATCATTTTATTTCAAACACCATTTATATTAAACTACCATCATTTAAACTCGATCAATATTAAATAAATACCATCAATTGAATACAGCTCAACATTATTAATGTGTTATTTATATTATTATAAAATTTAGACCCGTTATTTTTTATAATTTTACAAAATTATTTTGCAAAACAGCTCATGAATTCAGTGACAATTTTCAGCTGGCATCCTGTGTTTCCAACCATATGACAATGGTCATAACATATTGGCTACAGCATGGACTATAGACCAAGAAACATGAACAGAATGGTTGTAACTAAAACAGGAAATAAAACTAGCTTTAACAAATTCGGCAGTGAAAAGAAATGTAACCTCAATTTAATCACAGTGAGGTACGACATTCAGTTATTGAATGAACACACTACAAATTTATTTCGAACCAGAAACATGCAATCAATGTCGAGAAAATGAGACAAACTTTATCATTTCTTCAAACAAAAACCAAAACCAACTGCGATTCATAATATGGTTGTTCTCAAAACAGTTACTATGTTTCAAAAGGTTGCAGTCTGAAAAGAGAATATATGGCCCCTTCGCTGAAAGAAAGGCACATTTTAGTATCTGTGTGCCATCTTCTCCTTCTCTTTGTAATTTTGGGCATACCTGCATCCAATTGAATGCAAATTAAGTTAAGCAACACATTATCCCATAATAATAAGAGATACTCTTCTTCCGACATTATTTATAGGGTTTTTCCCATAACAAAAAAAACAGCAAAAAACTTCATTTTCCAAAATAATACATTTGGACTGTAAAATCTCCATTTTTTCCCCAAAATAACACAACATAGGGGGTTTCGTACCTGAAAAATACGATTAAAAAAGGGTACCAAAAATGAAATCAGGGTACTAATAAGGTACCAAACCCCAACATAGGCAAGTTGATCATTACATGAAGTGGACTTCATACGTTGAAGACCAAGACTTAATCTGTTGAAGGACAGATGAAGGATGGACTTCACATGTTGAAGACCAAGACTCCATCTGTTGAAGGACAGATGAAGGCAGGATTTCATTTAAAATATAGGTGAAGTGGGCTTCATTAACAAGTGGTATTATTTTAGAAAAAATGAAGGCTTTTGCAATTTTTTTTTGTTTGGATAAAACCCATTCTGTGTCATATTAGGCAATTATTCCTGATTTATATAACTAAAAAGAAAGAAAAAGTTTTGTACAAGACCAGAGAAGAACATACATCAGCAGAAATTCATATAATATAGAGATTGAAACATTAGAAACTAACAGTCTCCATCTTTGTTATGATATTCTAAAGTCTAGTTCCCCTGATTCACAAAACATACAACAGTACAACAGGAGTTATAAGAGAAAGAAAAGATAAAGTAGAACGATCAAAGACTGGAAGGATTTTAGTCTTCAATGGTTCTTGAAGATAGATAAAATTTTGCAGAGTGCTAAAAAAAAATTCGCACAAGAAAAAAACTATATTTTTGTTTTGTTTCAATTAAGTGTGTCTCAAATAGCATATTCTTTCAGGCATACCAGAGAAGAACTCCATCTACGTTTGATATAGATATTTTAGGGTTAACAGTTAGCAGCACAACACACTCAAACAAGGTATCGAATAAATAAATTATCTCTTTCCTATCAATCTCAAGATTCTTTTCCAATAACCAAAAATACATTTGGAACGTTTAAGTAAATTAGAAAGACAAGGGGAAAAAGAGAGAGTTCAAGGTTGAACTAATGCCTAATCTCAAGAATGGCCACATCTAAAACATGTACAACAGAGGCTGTACATTAGCACAATCAGCATTGGGAAGCCATGTAAATAAACAGTGATAAATCATAAAACCAATGGTTGATGTCAATAAAGAAACATAAACTCACCCTAAAAAACTCCATGATCACAAACACCAAAAACCCTATGTCTCAACAGTATGGAAATATCCCTCCCCCCTCCCCTCCACCCAAAAAAAAAAAAAAACGATAACTCTAAATGTCAACGTAACCTGCCAAAATATAATCAATAAACAGGATCCACCTGGAGGAACACACTATGTCCGATAATCAAATGAAAAAGTTCAAACATGCTGGTATTGAAGGGATTGAGAAATATTCAAGGCTTGAGCCAAATGCCTAATATAGAGAATGGCCCCTTCTAAAGCATAGGATATAAACACAATCTGTATTGGTAAACTGATACATCCAAATGTTCAGGTCTTTATATCACGCACCCTTCTCGAAATCACCAAATACCCAAAAACCCAAAGTCTCATCTCTTTGAAATATCTATCACCGAAATAATTCTAAGTCAGTTTAATTCATCCAAAACAGCAAGCAGAAAAATGATTACTTGAAATGAAAAGAACACGCTATGTCCTGTAATCAAATGACAACTTTTACACATACTGGTTTCTCAGAATCAATTTCATCAAACAGTAATTTCCAACACGCCGGATCATCAAGAGCATGATAATAATGTTAGCAGTAAAGATATAAAAACTCTGGGAAAAAAATATAACACAAAGAAATCGCAAAAAAAAAAAAAACCTAGTTTCAATTTAGATAAAAGGGGTCGAGAAAGGATGAATTTTGAGACAAGAGCTGAGTTAGAGGGGGAGGGTATTACGCGTAGGTGCCAACGACAGGAGCGACGAGGAGAATGGCGCTGAGCCAGTTCTCGGTAATTTTGTGGTGGATCTTACCGGGCAGGTCCTTCCACAGCCCAGGCATCACCTTCTGCTGGAATGGTGAAAGAGCGTACACCACCGCCTTCATTCTTATTGGTTGCTTCCCCATTCCTACTTGATTATTGTTGGATCTCTAATCAGCGACTAGGGTTCTTGGTTCTATATGAATTCCTCAGGAGTCAAGACAAGCCCTTGGTCAATGATGCTGTTATACCGCATCCCGCAACTCTAGTCAATAATAACAATGATCTCCTAAATTTTATTAGTATTATACTTTATTTTTAAGAAATAATTGATTCCTAAATTTTTAATTTTATTAAATTTAATTCAAAAAGATAATTAAAAAAATAAGATGAAATTATAATTTAAATTAATAATTTAAATTTATTAATCAAGTTTGATATATTAAATAAGTTAATTATAATTGATATAAAGAATTTTTAACTTAATTTAATTTTAAATAAATTTTCAATTAAAAAAACAAGGGATCAAAAATTTTAAGAAATAAATTATTAAACCAAAATGTAAAATTGGTAGAAGATTTACTAAATTATATATATTATTTTGTGTCATTATTATTTTACATAATAAATATTTTTATTTAAAATATATATCTTAGTTGAATAATTTTTGAATTAACTAAAACGTTAATATAACATGAATATAATATGTCAAATATGAAATAAAAAATTCATAAATAAGTTTATAAAACATAACATATTTATTATATAAGTTGACACGAAACTTATTAATAGATACAATTTATCACTCATTTATATTATTATTGTTTTCAATTTATTCTTCAATATATTTTACTCCGATAAGTTAAAAAATAATAAAAAATAATAAAATAAAAAAAATAACTAAAATAAAAGAAAATAGAATAAAATAAAATTTTACCCTTATTAAACACTTTTTTTTAAATAAGTCATCATTTGAGACTCTATAGAATATGATTAGAATCCCCGAGATAAATAACTAATTAGTAATATCAAATTGCACTAATGGATAACAAGTAACAAATAAATTCATATAAATAATTAGGATCATGTTCGAATGGGTTGAAGTTAGAATTCTCTTTCATAAAAATAAGAGAATTTTATGTTCTTCTCCTTTTTCAATTTTGCAACCAATAAATATTTTAATTTAATCTAATTTAATAAATTATTTAGGTTAAAAATGTTTCTTTTAAAAAAAATCAAATTTTTTTTATATCTTTTACCTAAAATCCTAAATACTATAAATTAATAAAAAAATGATATTTAATAAATTATTCCTTTAAAATTATTTATTTGCTTAAATAAATTTAATAATTTATATAAGTATTTTACTATTTGTTAAAGAAATATCATTTATGCTTTGAAATATCAAGAAGCTATTAATCAAAGTGAAATCTAATAGAGCATTATATAATATGTATTTTTAAATGTAGTTTTTCAAAATATTTTTTAATATCAAATTTTTTGTAATTTATTTAAACGTTTTTAATGTTATTGGATGTTATTTTTATTGATTTAAGTTTAATATTTATTATTTTATGTAATTTTATTGAGCTATTTTTTTAATCAAAATTGGTAGTGTTAAGTCCCACATTGGCTAAGAGTAAGGTAATAGTATTGCTTATAGGTTTAGGCAATCATCTAACTCACAAGCTAGCTTTTGGGTTCAGAGTTAGGTCTGGGTTTCTAAGTTGGTATCAGAGCTAGACTCTTGGCTTCTTCGTATTCCCATTGGCCCTCGTGCCATAAATTCGGACCGTGCCGTAAATTCGGATTCTAGCCGATGTGGAAGGGGGATGTTAAGTCCCACATTGGCTAAGAGTAAGGTAATAGTATTGCTTATAAGTTTAGGCAATCCTCTAACTCACAAGCTAGCTTTTGGGTTCAGAATTAGGCCTGAGTTTCTAAGTGGTAGCAACTGATTTTCATGGTTGATGCGTCTGAGAGTGTTGTCCTCTAAGTCTCATGGTTGCCGATGAATTCGTAAACGGTATACAGTAAAGAAGAAAGGAAGACAAGCAACTTAATCCACTTCGAAGGTAATACTTTCGTGGTCTACATGATTAATCAATATATAGTCTTGCAATACTTGTATGTACGATCCATGCAACCTTAACGGAAGCTTACCACATGGCGGTAACTTTATCAATGTCCTTTCTGAGCTTAAAGTTATAATATTACCTTTGGGAGTAAGATCATGAAGTTGTTTACCACAAGAGCAGGACATTGATGGTCTAAATAAAAAATGAGCAGCCGTATTGTAATGTTGTAATGTGCTAATTTTTGGGCAATGCTGTTATGATCTTTCAATAGAAGCTTTTCAATTGTACGCTGCAATGGTTTCTCTATGAATTCAAAAAAGTTGGTTAATATTTTCTCCCATCTTGAGTGCTTGGATTGAAGCAGTGTTTTTCTTAAAAAGTTAAGCCTAACTCTAACCTAAAAATCAGCTTATAGGTTAAAAGGTTGTTTAGGATTATAAGACTGGCAAAGGCATCATGCCTGGCGAATGTGTAAGTCCCACATCGGCTAGGCATGATGCCTTTGCTAGTCAACCCTTTAATCTACAAGCTAGCTTTTGGATTAGAGTTAGATTTAGCCTTCTAACATGGTATCAGAGTCTCTCATGTCCTGGCGATGCTCTTGGGTTCTCCTTGCATCCATCTATGCTCGTCATAGAAGGAGAGTGTTAAGTTTTAATTTCAATTCCACATCGATTAGGCATAATGCCTTCGTCAGGCTTATAATCCTAGGTAACCCTTTAACCTACAAGATGGATTTTGGGTTAGAGTTAGGCCTGACACATCGACCAAGCATGATACCTTCACCAAATTTATAATCCTAGGCAACCCTTTAACTTACAAGCTGTCTTTTGGGTTAGAGTTAGGCATGACCTTCTTACATAGTATCAGAGTTTCTCATGTCCTGGTAATGCTCCTAGGCTTCCTTTGCATCCATCCCTACCCGGCGTGGAAGGAGAGTTTTAGATTTAACTTAAGTTCCACATCAGCTAGGAGGGCTACCGAAGAGCAGTTTATAAGTCCTGGACAACCCTTCAACTTTGAGACGTCTTTTGGTTAGAATTAGGCTTGGGCCTTCTAATAGTTTTATTCAAGAAAGTACTCCAAGAATGAATTAACATCCCTGAAATTCTAGAGACCTAAACCAAGGTTGGTTGTTTTTTAGGAAGGGGACTCTATTTCAAGTACAACCCAAAATCTAAGTGAGTATGATCTCTACAATCTTATACCTTTTGTATAACATAAAGCAACTAAAATAAACTTCCATTTTCACCATAAGCTTCATGACGATAACTAGAGATGTAAAATGAGTTTGTCTGTCTAGTTTATATCATTTAAAATTGATGTAATATGTCTATAAGTTAAAAAAGTTTAATTCACATAACTCACAAGCTTAAATGAGCAACTCACTCACGAGTAATCATTAATTTATTTGACAAATATTTTGGTTGAATATATTTTTTTGATTGAATATTTTTTTACTGAACATTTTTTTAGTTGAATATGAGATAAGTGTATCCATTACAATGAAAGGAAAAAAATATTATTAATTTTAATATATATGTAATTAGAAATTATAAGAAAATCATAGTGATGATTTAGGGGTTAATATTTTGGATTACATTTGTATCAACCGAACTAATGGCTTCTTCTAGCTTATATATGGATTCAATGAAATTTTAATTTCATGCACTACTACAATAAATACATATGGTCTCGGTTTTTAACCATAACCTTAGGTCTATGGTCACGGTTATAAAAATCGAGATCTAAGTGAGAGAGATTATAGATTGTTACATATGATCTCGTTTTTTAACTGAGACTATAGATATACACGATAGTCTCAGTTTTCTAATAATTGAGGTCATAGACTTATAATCAAAATGATATCTATTATCTCGGTTACACTTAAACAGTGACCATATACATCTCAATTAATCTCATTTTTAATATAAATTAAAATAAATTAAGAAAATTAAGAATCATTATATTAAACTTAAGAGAGATATTACATTAATTAAAAGTTTAATAGATACACCAAACATAATAAAACCTTAATATAACTGGTTAATTAAAGTGTTCGAATACTTATAAAAATATACATGAATTTTTTTTACTAATATAACTAATCAAATTGTCTACAATCTAAATCAATCTGAAAATATTTTACATGTCCCATTGTAATGCTTTTTTTTTTCAAAATCTTCTTCCTTGACAGTATTTACTATGTGCATTAATTTTCTCATAGAAAAAGCAACATTTATTATGAGCATACCAACATCCAGATTTTATGAATATAATCCTCCATATACACAAATGACCCATAGTAAGTTCTTGAACCTGTTCAAGGATGAAAAGTGGAATGCATATATATGTAGCCTCTAAGTAAATTTATGGTACTCGATCTAATACGAAAACTTAAGAGATAATTCACTGAAATTAATACTACCCATATCAATAATAGCAACAACATTATTATCATTAGTATAAGAAGCTTCAAAATGAAACAGTAGTGACATGAAAAATAAAAAAAAAGAAAGTAAAGGAATATAAATCAAATATTAACTCAATTTCAATCCATCTATAATATAAGGTGCCCTTGCACAAGAGTCCTCTCTGCTTATTTATTCTCAATATATTGTTTCACCATGATTATAGTGTCATAAAAATGTCTATAATAAATGACATCATGTGACAATAACTGTGAATATAAGCATCTACTATGAGAATATCAAAATCCAACATCCAAATTCCATGAATATAAGCAATACCTCATATTTCCACAATAAGTTCTTCAATCTACATGTATTCCTACATATATAACAAATAACACATAGTAAGTTCTTGAACCTGTTCAAGAGTGAAACGTGGAATGCATATATGTGTAGCCTCTAAGTAAATTTATGGTACTCGATCTAAAACAAAATTTATAGTACTACCCATATCAATAACAACAACAACATCATCATTATTAATATAAGAAGGTTCAATATGAAACAACAGTGACATGAAAAATAATAAAAAGAAATATCAATAAAATATTAACTCAATTTCAATCCTTTTCACATCTATCGTGTTATATACTGGAAAATTAGTATGCAATGTATAACACAAGCCAAACAACATTTAGATTGTCCCGGTTTAACCTAAAGATAAAACATAAACAAAGGCAATGTGATTATGATCTATAACTAAAAGTAACATCCATGTATAATTATGAGTTATTTCTTGCACTACAGGTGGATCAGATAAATGGTCTAAGTTCCACGGACCAAATCAAATTCAAAAGCTGTAACACTTTTCAATGAGATGAGGGTTTTGTACGTCTCTACTAGAATATCAACAAAGTAGGACATAACAAGAGTATTCAGACTAGATAGAGTGTCTGCTAATTCATTAAAATAATTTCATTATAAAGAGCAAAGGCAATATGTTATCATATATTGCTAAAGTACACGAGATTTTTAGACCTAAAATATTCAAGACTTGTATAAGATATAGCAAAGAAGTGTAAAATCTATAAAAATTAGGAGTCTAAATCTTAAGAAAAAAAATTAGGAACTAAAATGTAAAATCTATGAAAATTAGTGGACTAAATCTTAAGAAAAAAAGAGTTATGGAACTAAAGTGTAGAATCCATAAAAGTTAAGGTACTAATAGTGTTGATCAACCAAAAACTAATTCATAGTCTATGGTTTCTAGTTGTGATGTAATTATTTTAAATTTCAAATCAATCAATACATAAGCAATGAAACTCATAAGAATAATGTGAACTTAGAACTATTAAAGGGCTTGGTCTTCTTGGAGGAACCACGAGAATAACTAAAAAAAAGATGCCCTTTGTGATTTTTAATTTATGATTTTTTTAATTTTTATTTTAATAAAATTGAGGTGGGTTGTAACGGGAAGCACGTACCCAACTTGAAAAACCTAAAAACCTTTGTAGCTTCTTACCCAACTACCTCAAGCTTTAATCAATCGCTTCAAGGCTCGCGCCTCAAATTTTTATCAAGGAAAATAGCCTCAACATATATATTTCTTTTTTTGGTGTGCCTCACATCATGACAAGTGTCAAATTTTCCCTTTTCAACACTTCTATAAATAGGAATTATTTGTGTTTTATTGCATAAGATGTAACATAAACCTAAAATAGAGATTAAAGTTTCTAAAAACATTTCTGACATGAACTAAGAATTGCTTATATGTTAATTTGTAGATACTAGTCTACACATATGCAAAAGTTTATTCAACAACATCAGATGGCTAATTCCTTTTTTAAAACTCTTCACAAAAAACTATATATTTCTAAGCTTACATGCTAGATGCAAGTCATGTATAGAACATTTTTCATATTTAACCTTGTTTGGAGAGAATTTCAAGTGTTAGAGATTCTAATGATTTTTAGAGAGAAGTAGAAAATATAGATAAAATGAATAGATCTTGTATTCTCCTTATTGAAGGAGTATATATATAACATCTTAGGTACGTGGGGAGTTATGTATTCAATGACCGGGATACATAGTAATTACGCGATTTGATAAACATTACATACGAACTAATAAACATAAAATAAGTTGCCATAGGCGTTTACATATGTAGGTCATTACATACAGATCGCTCTAGGTTCTACGATAAGATGTGACCTAATTTGTTAGGGCGATGTACCAGGTTGTTTACCTTGAACAGATCTTAGCTATCAAGTCTTACCCATTAGGTCTTGACTCTTAGGTCTTGATCCTCATATCTAGACTAACAGGTCTTAATTTTCAAGTTTATCAAGTCGTTATTTACAATGATTATTCTTAATGTGAGCGAGGTATCTTAGGTCACTAGGGTCGAGTACCTATTATATAAATAATACCAAACAAACCCCATATAACCAAATGAATGTCTTAAACTTAGAATCCAAGTGATATATTTCTAATGACCAAATGTTAACTTGCAAAAAAAGGAACATACTGACTTGGCTTCCTTGTATTCCTCAACAGCCTTGTGGGAAGCATAGGAGAAGTTCACATCAGGGCGTAATTTAGGGACAATGTAATGGCTGGATCAATTCATTGAATAAACTTAGTATAAGGTAACATACTACATAAGTAACAAGGATAAACAATGAGGTAGATAATGGTGTCATGATGGCTTGCTAGTTGGTATCAAGTTACTTGGTCATTTCCATTGCAGGAACAAAGGCATTTCCTTTCGCCACCATTCCATCCATATCTTTTTTCACTCACATTTTGAGATTTTTACAAATTGTAGTGCCCTTTTCTCGCTTTCTCAGATTTCTATCGTTCTTCTCGTGCTCGTAGAACTAAACCCTAATTCTATCGCACTTATTTAAGGGGATTAGGTAGTGGGAGAGGATGAGGGAAACAAAAAGAAAGGGTATATACGTCTGTGTGGTTGGGAAAATAAAAAGAGAAGAGAAAGGGAAAAATAAGAGAGGGATAAAGGGAAAAAAAGAGGAAAAAAGAAAAAAATTGATAAAAACTTTTGGTGTTTAGTATAAAAGAGAAAATTGATAAGATATGTCTACGGTATCGGTTTTTAAATAACGAAGGTCATAGGGCATATTTATGGCCTCGATTTTTTAAAAAATTGAGAATAAATTTCTGAGACCAAAGACATATTTTATAGTAATGATGTAATCTTTTTTTTATTTTTTAATAATTAATTATATGTTTTAAAATAATTTAAATGAGATGTTCATAGCTCATATGAAAATGAGTTTAACTCATTTAAAAATTAGATGAGGTAAACTGAACTAAGATATAACTCACTTAAGATGAAATGAACTAACCTAAATCATTTAATACCTCTAATGTTAACAAATAAATATTATATTTATTTGTATTATTATATTTGGTCTAACTAACCCAAGAGTTTATTTTTTCCATAAACCTTTTAAGAGATCTATTAGTTTTGAGTATTATTATTGTATGTATAAGTTGTATTCTGCATCAAATAATGTACCAGTGTTAGATTATAGGTTAAATTTAAAATGTAAAATATTAAATTAATTGATACGTGATCACTTACTAATAAGAGTCAATTATATTATGATAACTCGATTAATATATATAATAAATTATGATAAAATCATATTTTATTAATTTTTAGAAAATATTATTTATTATAAATTTGTAAATGAGTTTTTGATAAACAAAAAAAACCAATATATACCTCCTAATTAAATTAGTACTCAATATCCTGTTGTCATTCACTTTATTTGTGATAGGTGATTTTTAATCTTATATGGTGTATTTTTTAATAAAATAAGTTACCATATAATCATAATTATTATAACAAATAATTATTGGTTAAAATAATATAATTTATCATTTAAGTTATAACTAATTATCTCATTAACCAATAATTATTAAAATTTATAATAAATAAATTTTCTCTACGTTATATCACCGTTTATGACCATAAATCAGCATCATCGTGTAAGTTATGAAAGGTCGTATAGAAATGATTGCAAGTTGCCTAATTCCCTTGGAGAGAGAGAACTAAGGTCGGCGCCCATAAAACACAGTTACTTGTATACTCTGTTTGTCCTAGTAATTGAAGAGTAAAGCAACGAGCATTAAAAAAAAATACAATTCCCTTGTACTTTAAGACTAGACATAAGAAAATTGTGCACATTCATGTACTTTCAAGCCAAGCCATGCAATATAGTCCAAAAAACACCTTCATTTCCAAAACTAATCTCTACTTATAAATTATAACCCATTGTTTCCATGAATTTATAAAAATAAATCAAACTCTTCAAAGAGACATAAAAAAAAAGATTATTATGGACAAGCTGTTTGTAGTACTTTCCTTTATTGGCAGCTTCATCATTATTACAGCCTGTGGAGCTGTAGGGAACGTGGTATATGACAACATTGGTGCGCATGCTGAACTAGAAAGCTTTGACGTAGAAGAAGATTATGAAGTGGATCATTTCGAGATGCCATCGTGGACAAGTGAAAGAGATGGCAAGACCATTGTTAACGTAGACAGCATTGGTGCAGTTGGAGATGGAACTTCTGATGATACCCAGGTGAATATATGACTATTTACCATCCAAACTAAACCCACGCTAAGTTTAAGTGTAGGACTTAAATTGCATGCACAAGTTTTAAATTTACCCTAATATAACATATCAATTATCCATAACATATAACAATGTTATATGTATTCACGATACGATATATTATTAATTTACATATAATGTATATATGTATATGTATGGAAGCTGTTATAATACAAATTAAAATGTTATTTTTGAACAAATTTAAATATGTAAAATATATACGTGATATATTAGAATTTAAATCTGCTCAATTCTTACTTAATAAAAAAGACTAACTATATAATACTAACTATATAATAACAGAGTAGTTTACATATTAGGATAAAATAATTTCCATGTTTTATAAAACTCTAATTGATTAAATTAAAAGTTCAAATCTCATCTCAAAAATGTAGTTATTGTTTGAAAAAAAAAATATTAAATGCAATCTACTTTGATATTATTGAACTATTTTCTTCTAATGTATAATTGCTTATAGGCTCTTTTAAAAGCATGGAAGATTGCATGTTCGACCCCAAAATCAGTTTTGCTTGTACCTTCGGGACGCCGTTATCTAGTTAATGCTACAAACTTTGAAGGGCCTTGTGCATCTAACTTAATTGTCCAGGTATTTCTATTAGAAAACATGAACGACAAGTTTGACCTGATAAACCAATTTTATCCTCATTTAATTATAGTTGTATTTTAACTTTTTTTTAGATTGATGGAACATTGGTAGCACCAGATGAACCAGCTAACTGGGATCCAAAGTTATCAAGGACATGGCTTTATTTCTCTAAACTTAATGGAACCCTTTTTCAAGGTAATGGAGTTATTGATGGCTCAGGAAGCAAATGGTGGGAAGCATCTTGCAAAAAGAATAAATCAAATGTAAAGATAACATTGAACTTAAAATTGCTTTCGTGTTTTTAATTTTGATGAATAATTAAAAACTTATTAATACTTTTTTTAATCTTTCTCTTACAACAGCCTTGCAAGGGTGCACCAACAGTAAGTATCTCTATCTCGAGAAATGCTAAACATACAAATTTACCGAAATATTTGCAATAACTATTGAATATTGACTCTAAAAGTAACAAATTAGTGGCATAATTTAGGGAAATTAGTGGCCTAACTTGTGACATGATTTAAGGAAATTAGTGGCCTAATTTAAGGCTTAAATTATGACACAATTTAGGAAAAGGGAGTCTTGCTTCATCTATAAATAGGGAAGAGTTCATGCATTGAAGAACAAGGCAAAAAAAAATCAAAAAAATCAAAGAGAGCATAAGCAAACTCAAAGAGAGAAAATACTTGTGAGTTTGAGAATTTTCTATAAGTTTGGGGAAACACTTGAGAGATATTATTAGTGAGGAAATCTGTATCTGTATTCTGCATATTTCTTACTCAGTTCAAATAATATCTGCTGACTCCCGTGGACCTAGGCGAATTGGCGAACCACGTAAATTCTGTGTGTTCATTTTATCGCTTTGATATATTCATACACCGCTATTTATTGCTTCCGCCCACAACAATAACAGTAATTATGGTTAATCATAGGATGTAATTTTCTTAAAAAAATGAATAATTTCATTTTTTTAGAGTTATTTTATCACGTACCACGTCATAATTAGTGTGAGTGAAAATTTGTATGTCCTTAACCATCGTTCTCTATTTTTATTGATTATGTAAAAAGAATGTACATTAATATTTGTTTGAACATAATTGAAATTCACATTACTCGCACAATGAAGAATATCTAGACGGATCTATAGATTTATGTTTACTGTGTAACCCATTCTTTTCGTCATTTCTCAACTTCGAACCTAGTCCTTAAATACCTTATGGTCCAGATGATATCAGTTTTTAAAAACCTGATGTATTCAAGCGTTAAGTTCTAGGTTCAAGGTTGAAGAAGGACGAAAAAATTAGACTATATGATAAATATATATCTATGGGTCCAAATACTCTTCGATGTATAAGTAAGGTGAATTTCAACTATACTCGAACAATATCAATATTAAATATCTAATTTGTTGAGATTTTGTTGCAGGCTTTTACAATTGATCAAAGTACAGCCATAAAAGTAAAAGGCCTAACCTTCCAGAACAGCCAACAAATGCATTTTATCATTTCTAGATCTGATTCTATAGGAGTTGTGGGAGTTAAAGTGACAGCTCCAGGAGATAGTCCTAATACTGATGGAATTCATATCACTCAATCAACTAATGTTTTTCTTCAAAACTGTAAAATTGGAACAGGTTCAACACAACATATGTTTAACATTACTTCTTTACCCAATCCCATCTTAATATTCTAGCTAGTTGATTAGGTATTAAACAGAACATATGAGTTAATAGAATCCAAAAAAGGAAAATAATTATAACTTGATTATTGTGATTTTCAGGAGATGATTGTATTTCAATTGTTAATGCAAGCTCTGACATTAAGATGAAGAGAATCTATTGTGGACCAGGACATGGAATTAGGTACTGTCCTATTCAACACAATTTGGTCAAAATTAGTTTTCTTCTCTAGAAGAAAAAATGATCTAATGGACTTTCAATATATGTGTCACAGGAAATGATGCTACACCAATAAGAGGTTTTTGTGGAATAAAGTATATATTTATATCTAAATAGTAAAAATAATAAAAACAATACATTTAGTAATTTTGATTCACAGCTTCAAAAAATAAAAATAAAAATATGTATATATACTAAAAAAACAAAATAACTTTAAATCTAATTTTAACTCAAATCACTATCAAATCTAGATAAAGTAGTATTATTAATAAGTAAATTTTTTTTTATTTAAAATATCCATTTTAATTAATAACCTCTAATTTTCTCTATATTATTCTTAATTAAATAATATATATATATATATATATATGCGCTAAACTCAATTTTTGTGTGGGAGGACTCAAAATAGACCCAGTAGGGCATAGAATTAGTTCTTTATTAGTTACATTACAAAGCAAGATTAGTAAAATATCACATGATCGAACAACATTAATTATTTACTTTGGTGCAAAATTCTGCAACATAGTATTGGAAGTCTTGGGAAGAACAACTCCACGGGCATGGTTACTAAAGTGGTATTGGATACAGCAGTACTCAGGAATACTACCAATGGCCTCAGAATAAAGACTTGGCAGGTAATCTTTCTATTATTTGAACTCTCTCTCTCTCTCTCTCTCACAAATTACCGTCAATTTTGTTTTTTTTTTTATTGATTCTAAACTTGATTGAAAAATTAAAACTATTAACTTAACCAATATTAATTAAATAACAACGAAAATATTAAAAAAAATGTTTTCGGTAAATTTTATGCTAATCATTGATAAATTTTAAATCTAAACCATTAAATTTAGGATCTTCAATGGTAAAAAGCGGGGTTGAAAACATATTTTTCGTTTTTTTTTTTATAATTTAAAATTTATTATCTATTCTTACTTAAAATACTTGTAGAGACATATTAAAAATTTTCATTAGAGAACAAAGATCCCAAATGAATAACGAGGATTCATGTAATATTAGATATTATTTTTTTATTTTTTAGAAATTTTCACTTAAAATCACTGTGAGAATATATCAAGAATTTTTAGTGGGAAACGTAGGTAGTAAATAGGAAATAAGGATCTATGTAATATTTTAAATATTATTTTTTAAATTTTTTAAATTTTAATTATAAAAGAAAATTAGAATTGAAATAAATAATAAATAATTTGTAATGAAAAATAAAATTTTGAGTCAATAAAAAATATTCATGTGAAAGAAGAAAAAAATATATGTAATAATAAATACATAATTATTTTATATTACATAATATTAATATAATCTTGTTATAAATTAATTTATAATAATAACAATAAATTATGAAATAATCATAAAATTTGATATTTTTAGAATTTAAATAATTTTTATAAAAAAAATTATTGAATAAAATATATAATTATTAGTATGATTAATTTAAATTTAAATGTAATTAAATTTATAAAAATTTAAAAATATTAAATTTTGATATATTTATTAAAATATATTCTATAATTTCAGAAAAATGAGAGACAATATAATGTATCCTTATCCTGCATCATATTTATACATGTTTCTTGTTTTTCATTCTCCATCGATATCTTTAACTCTAACCTGATAATCTGCACGACAGTTTTGATGATAATGGAAAATTTACAACGGTAATCAAATTCATTTAAAATTCATCTAATGTCCGGCATAGAAATGGAAAATTTACGGCCATAATCAAATTCATTTAAAAGTCATCTAATTAATGATGAGCATAGAACCCTTGTTCATCCTTGTTCCTTTTCCTACCTTCATTCTAAAGGAAAAATGCGGTTAATACTTAAAGGATGGAGCTACGGGCCTGCAAGAATTCTCGAAATGATTACTTTTACATTCTAATCCTAATTTATTAATCAGACAGAAGAAAAAAATTTATTTTTTTACGAGTATATATTATATGAAAATTTACGGGAAAATTTTGCAAGTCTTCATTTTTTTTTAATTTGAGAAGCAGAACTCATAGTCATGTTTATTCAAAACTCTGAAAATGAAGAAAAATGAAGATAGGAAAAGCAAAAGAAATGAAATTCGTTTATTTGTTCTTTTTTTTTTTATCAATTTATTATCTTATTTGATTTCAGATTCTCTACAAAAGAATAATAAAAAGAAGAAAAATATTCATAAAAAAAAAAGAAGAAGAAGAAAAGTGAGTTGAAATCAGTCTAACTAACAGTGCTTCATTTGCAGATAACACCATTTTCTTTTCACTTTTTATTTTGAAATAATACTCTTATTTACTCAAAGTTGACCATTAGAGATAGCTTTTAAATGAATTTGATGATTCAGGTTTAAAGCTTATGAAAGATTAATAGAGAATTTGCTCAACAGATCGAGGATCCAAACCCGACAAAAAACTCCTCCAATATTTCATTGATTATTATTATTTCTTTTTGCTATACTTATAGGGAGGTTCTGGTTATGTTCGAGGAGTACGTTTCCAAAATGTGAAAATGGAAGATGTTGCTAATCCCATCATTGTTGATCAGTTCTATTGTGATTCTCCGACAACTTGCAAAAATCAGGTTTTATTTAACCCATTAATAATCTCTATATATTGATATTAAGTATCATTGTCATACATCGACTAAGAACAAAGTAACAAAGTTATTTATAAGTTTGGACATGATATTTTATTGGGTTGAGTTAGACGTTTCTAACATTGTATCAACGCTGTGCCTAGTCTCTATGTGTTTGGACCTAATTAGACTCTATTACAGTCTCACCGTGGTACTAATTTCCACCTTTGTCTGCCGTGTGGAGGGGCTGTTAAGTATCCTTGTCTCACATCTACTAAGAACAAAGCAGCAAAACTGTTTATAAGCTTGAACCATCCTTAACTTAATGAGATCTTATTAAGTTGAATTAAGCCTGTATTTTTAACAATTGAAAATTATATTATTTGAATTATTTTTGTATTTTGATTTCATGAATTAATTATGTATAATCAACATGATACGAACATAAATATGAATATTTAGACACTTCAATTTAATATAAATTAAAAAAATTAACATTTTTGATATGTATATATGTATTCAAAATTTACCAATATTATTGTTATAAAATAATCCCAAGTAATATAACATATTCGAACCAAATATTAAAAATGATTAATTTGTTTTACATGTTTTTGATTGATCTTCAGACCTCAGCAGTGAAAATAAGCCAGATTGTGTACCGAAACATAAACGGGACTACAAAGAGTGAGAAGGCAATTAAATTTGCTTGCAGTGACACGGTTCCATGTACCAACATAGTCCTAAGTAACATTGACTTGGATAAAAAAGATGGTACTGTTGAAGCTTATTGCAATTCTGCTGAAGGCTCTGGATATGGAGTTCTGCATCCTTCAGCAGACTGCCTTCATTCACATGACAAAGACTATATACTTATAAATAAAGAAGAAAATGCTCGACTTTCAGAACCCAGAAGAGAGAATCATATTGTTCACACTGAACTCTAAGTTGGGGCCTCATGGGGACTTGAATAAATAAATAAATACATTGTTTGTTATTGCAGTATTGTGGTCACATAAATAATTAATTGGATTGATAAAAATATTTAAATGGGCGCTAGGATTTGCTAAAGCGCTTGTATATTAATTGGTTGATTTGTATTTGTTATATTATAAATACTATAAATTTTTGTTTGAGAAACACTGTTTGTTAGTTTAAAGTTTTGTTATATTAAAGTATGAGGCATTGTTGTCTCATATCATATAAATGAAGACAATCTTTCGTCTCATAATTTTGGTTTTAAGATAAAATTAGGTCCAAATTTAACATGATATCAAAGCTTGATGTCTCGATCGGTATCCGACCGATTATAGAGAATAGATTTTGCACCGGTGTGAGGGAGAGATGTTCCATATTTTCGGTCGAAAATCGATGTGAGGAGAAGTATTAAAGTCTTACATTGATTGAGAGAGAAGACGTTGTTGCGTATATAGATGAGACAATCTTTCATCTCATAACTTAGATTTTGAGATATAATTATTTCTAAATTTAATATGTTCATACTAAGTATTTTTATATTTGTGCATTTTTGCTTTACAATGGTTGAAAAATCTGCACAAGTAATTAAAAGATAAAGTATCAGTTACACCAAATCATGTATGTTGAAGTTAAATATATGCATACAATGAAGTTCACAGGCAATGGGAGCACAAAAAGACACAAATCTTTTTGTTCCATTTGTACACGTATATATTCGTACTTTGTAGTTGTCTACAGAATTGAGAATAAACAAAATGCATTTTCAATTTTTTATATTGTACATGATACTAAATGAAAAGAATTGTCCACACAGTATTATGATCTATATATATAACAATATTTCCGTATGCATTATTCAATATTGTAATTAATTATTATGTTGGTTACCATAAACGAATATTTATTTTAGATAGGAAAGTTCTCCTAGAACATGTAAAAGAAGATTGCTTAATTTAATATAGGATTAATAGAAAAATAGAGGATTTTGAAGTCTTACTGTGTGATTAAAGGAAAGAAAGTGTAGAGATTTTGAAGTCTTACCATAAACGAAATCTTAATGTGTGATTCAATATATATATATTTATGAATTAGAATTTACTATCCTTGTTTAAATTGATTTTATGTTACTTAATGATTATTTCTTTGAAAGAATTAAAAAATATTTATTAATTATTTATCTCTTTAGACGATTACTTATTGATGTGATAGTTCAATGTTTATTGGATTGAGCGATGAGTCATTCTAATTACAAAAATCACTCATATTTCATCTCGTAAAATATATTAATTTGAATGGTTTTTCACTCCACTTAATCATTCAAAACATGTTGAATGGTTTCCCATTATTGGTAAAATTCTCAAAATTTTAATCAAAATTTCAATTAAGAAGTTGTGCTGAAATCATAATTGGTCTTTAAAAAATGAACCTTTTATTTTGAAGAAAAATTCAAATTTCAAACTTTAATCAGCTTGGAACTCATGGACTCACCCAATAATTTGTGACCCTGAGTGGACGAATGAGATCGTGCCCTTTCTTCTATATATATACAAGCTCTTTTCTCATTTTTTTGTTCCACATAAGTCACTTTGCAAATTTTTGAGAGCATAAATCACTTTACAAATTTTTGAGAGCTCATCTTGTAGAGGGAAAATGAGTCGATGAGAGAAGTTCAACATCTTCGATGCTTTTGGTAAGTTTCTTTCTTCCAACTTTTTTCTTTCATTTATTTGTCCTATCATATTGTAGAATACGAAGGATAGTTATTTTTCCAACATTCAAACACATTGCACCCCATGACACTTACACCTATACTTTTTTGTGTATAGAATGATGAAGGCTGGAGTGAAAGACATTGACAACCAAAGTTGGCCACCTTGGGTACACACCAAGGCAGAACGGACTGAAGCGAGTTGCATAGATTGGTGGTTGAGTATAATGTTGGAGATTGTTATAAAACTCTTTAATTTAAGGAGCAAATCAAAGAGTGATCATCCTTAATTTGAGGAGTAAATCAATGCTTAATTCAATGAGCAATTCAAGGAACCCTTAATTTAAGGAGTAATTCAAGGAGTGAATTTTTTCATATAAATATATGTGTAATTGTAATGAATTAATCAAACCAAATGTTCATTCCAATTAGGAGAAAAACTTTTGTAAGAGAAAATTAAAAATTGAGAGTAATTTTCTTGGGTATAATTAGGTTGTGAGTTGTGAGTGTTGTAAACATCTTGTATAATTTCTCTCCTTTCAGTAAAAAGATTTATAGCAGGTCTGGAGACGTAAACAAGATTGGTCAAACTTTGTTATCAAATTTGTGTGTTATCTTTCTATTCTTGTTTTCTCATAAATCTGACTTATCGATAATTTGCGTAATTTTCCAACAATTGGTATTAGAGCTTTTGGTGGTGATTTTTGTCATTTTCTTACAAGGATACTATTCACATGAATAATGAAATTTGTCGACAATATTTTTTTGTTGACAGAGATGCTCTAATACACGGTGATTTGCAAAAATAGTCAAAAATGATCCGAAGGAAGTTAGATTTGAGTGGGAGCAATGACCGTATATGAAGGAAAGGTGAAACTCGAGAAATTTAATGGCATAGATTTCGGGTTTTGGAAAATGTAGATAGAGAATTATCTATATCAAAGAAATCTGTATCAATCTCGTTCAAGGAAAAAGCCAGAGGCTATGAAGGAAGAAGATTGGAATCTTCTAGACAGACAAGCCCTAAGAGTTATTCGATTGACGTTATCTTGTAATGTTGCTTTCAATATAGCAAAGGAAAAGACCACGACGAGTCTTATGGTAGATCTCTCCAATATGTATAAGAAGCTATCAGCCTCAAATAAAGTACACTTGATGAGGCATTTTTTCAATTTGCGGATGAAGAAAGACACATCGGTAGCTCAACATCTCAATGAACTCAACACAGTCACAACCTAGTTGAGTTCAGTGGAAATTGAATTTGATGAAGAAGTACGAGCATTGATACTTTTGTCTTCTTTACCAGAAAGCTAGAATGCTACTATCACGACTCTGAGTAACTCGTTAGGAAGTAATAAGTTGAAATTTAACGATGTTCATAATCTCGTTCTCAGTGAAGAGATCCGACGTAGAGAGTCGGGTGAATCGTCAACCTCTTCAGTTTTACATATAGAGTTAAGAGGAAGAAATTCAACTAAAGGGAATGAACATGGCAGAACAAACTATCAAGGGAGATCAAAAGACAGTAGGTCCAAATCCAGGAATCCCAATAATTCCTATAGCTTGAAGACTATTGAGTGTTGGAATTGTGGGAGAACTGGGCACTACAAAAATTAGTGCAATAGTGTACCGAAGGACCAACAAGTGAAGGAAGAGGCAAATGTTACTTCCACCTCAAGAGGAGATGATGCATTGATATGCTCTTTGGAGAGCAACGAAGAATCTTGGGTGTTAGACTCTAGAGCATCATTCAATGTTACTTCACAGAAAGAATTCTTCGAGAAATATGTCCCCAGAAACCTTAGAAATGTGTATCTTGGTGATGATCAACTGTGTGCTATTATTGGCAAAGGTGTAGTGAAGATTAAGTTGAATGAGTCTATTTGGGAGCTGAAAGATGTCAGGCATATTCCCGACCTAAGAAAGAACTTAATCTCAGTATGGCAATTGGCTAGTGAATGCTACACTACGATCTTCTATGGTGATGATTAGAAGATTTCAAAGGGTGCAATGACGGTTGCTCGAGGAAAGAAAAATGGCACTTTTTTCATGACATCAAGGACACGTTGTTCAATCTCAGTTGCAGTAGAAAATGAAACACCAAATCTGTGGCACCAGAATCTGTGGCACCAGAGACTAGGCCACATGAGTGAGAAGGGGAAGGGGATGAAGATTATGCACTTAAAGGGAAAACTTCTAAGTCTACAGTCTGCAGAGATAGACATATGCGAAGATTGCATACTTGGAAAGTGATAACTGTATTTTATATAGTTATTTTCATCTATTTTATTAATTATAATTGCTATGTTCTTGACTTTTTTAGTTAATTTTAGTTAAATTAATTAATATTTATTGTTTATTTGTTAAGGAATATATTTTTAAGAAAATTAAATAATATGTGTCAAAAACATTCTTAATTGCTAATTTATGTCTAAAAATATAATTTCAAATAAAAGAGTGCTTAATTACAATTTATAAAAGTTGAAAATATAATTTAAATTAAAATCGGGCTTAATTTAATTATTAAAAGTTTAAAATTTAATTTAAATTAGAAAAAGGCTTAATTATAATTACAGAAAGTTTAAAATATAATTTGAATTAAATTTATGGGTCAAAATGCAATTACGAAAATTTATTTTTCTACGCATGAGAGAAGAATCTCACGCGCCATCATCCACGCCGCAACGTGAGTCGTCAGATCAGATAAGAAACGATCAGGATTGGCACGTGTCTTTCAACCCAGACCAAAGCGATTGGGTGCAGGTTTTCTCGTTCACGCTGCTCGGTGTGTCAAGGGGGGCCCCACCTGTTGTGCAGGTTGGCATGCAGGGTAGGACCCACATGTCTGATGCGTTTTCAAGGCATGATCTTGTGCGACTGTTTCACATGCGCCCAGTTATACAGCAAATAGCAAACTACCACGTGTCCTACTTTATATTTCAGCCAATCAGATTCTAACACGTGGCAAGGTTTTGGTAAGCGCGAAAACGCAGAATCACGCACGCATTCCAGCTGTTGTCCCACACGTTCGCGCGCCTCTACTCCTGTGCATTGATCTCTGCGTGCAACCGGATCCTCACCGAATGAAATGCTGCCACGTGTCCGCATTAATCCTTGCAGCGAATCAGACACCGACACGTGGTAGCGTGAATTTAAAAAAAACAAAGCCGCACACCTTCCCCAGTTTTGCATTTTCGATACAATTTTGTCCCCCCATGCGTATTTTTAAATTAATTTTCCCATACATAGTTGTCCCCCGCGTGTATTAAAAAATATATTTTTAAATGTATTTTTTTAGAAATTTGATGTTATAAATAGGGGATAGTATGTTGAAGTTTTAGAGTTTTGGATTTTTATTAGTGTTTTGGATTTTTATTAGTGTTTGGGGCTGGACTGTGGAACATGCAGAAGCCATTTTTGGCTTTATTGTGTTCTGCGTGTGCCAAATTTTTACGATCTAAAATGATTTAATTTTCTTTTCTTCTTCATCTCATTTTCCTTAACTATTGTAATTTTAATTTTTAATTTATAAAGTAATTTAATTTTTCTAGGATTGCATTTTATCTAAATTTATAAAGCTTTGATTTTAATTATTTTTGAAAGATTTATAAGACGTTCGATTTGTTTATTCTATCTGTGCTTAAGGCTTTTGATTATTTACGAATTTTATCAAATGATCCGTGGCACTTAAATAAACTTAGAAGATGTATTTTTGTGTATATTGCTCGTGGATAGAATGACATTTATGATGAAGGATAGAAATATATCCAAATTGTATGTGTGGTCATTTGAGAACTTAGAACGTAATGAATCTTGGTGAATTTAATTCTTATAGGAATATAGTGAATTAATTTAACGAGGTATGTCTATACGGAGTTCGGAAGAGATGTATGGATAAAATTAGAAGTTTTCAGTTGACAAATTAAATGTACTAAAAAAATATAAATCAAGAGAAAATAATATGATTTGAGTGATTAATTTGGTGAAAAACTGCAATCCTAGATTTCTTTTATTTTGTTATATAACTATTTTCTTAAACTTTTTCTTAATCAACGATCATTTTGGATAAAATCAGAGCGAAATAATTTTAGTACTCAACAAACTATAGTGACAAATCTCTGTGTGAACGATACTCTACTTATCAAATTTTATTACTTGTGACCGTGTATGCTTGCATGTTTTATGTTCTCCAAAAGAGACAACAGAAAGCAAAAGAGAGTCAGTTTTTAGACAAGTGGCAGAACCCCAAAGAAGGAAAGGTTAGAGCTTATCCACTCTGATTTTGGGGACCAACGACCGTCTAATCTATTGGTGGGAAACACTACTTTGTGACTTTCATCGATGATCACTCTTGGAAGGTATATGTTTACTTTCTAAAGCATAAGTATGAAGTATTTGAGGCTTTCAGAAGATGGAAACCTATGGTGGAAAATGAGATAGGTTTGAAGATCAAAAAGCTCAGAACTGATAATGATGGTGAATATGAAGATATCAGATTTAAAAATTTTTGCTATGAGCACGAGATTAGAATAGAAAGAACTGTGTCAGGCACGTCTCAACACAATGGTGTAGCTGAGCGTATGAATCGAACATTGATAGATAGAGCCAGAAGCATTCGTATACAGCCAGGTCTACCGAAGTAGTCCTGGGTAGAAGTAGTCAACACGGTAGCTTACTTGATCAACTGAGGCCCATCTGTTCCATTGGAGCACAGAATACCAGAGGAGGTATGAAGCAGAAAAGAAGTAAAATTATCACATCAAAAAAATTTTGACTGTGTAACATTTGTGCATATTAGTGATCAAGGCAGGAATAAGCTTGATTCTAAATCTAAGAAATGCACCTTCAAAACTACAGCTCCTGTATTGAGAATGTCTTCTTGACCACATGTGCCTAACAGGAGATACATAAACTATATGTTGCTGACTGACGGAAGAGAGCCCGAATGCTATGATGAAGCTTGTCAGACTCGAGATGCCAGCAAGTGAGAGCTTACCATGAAATTGAAGTTGTGTTCAACTTCAGTTGGTCTGCTAGAGTAACAAGACTAGAAAAACTACTGCATTGATCGAGGTGTGAAGACAGATTGAAATCAGTCTTTAAGTGAGAGATTGTTATAAAATTTTTTAATTCAAGGAGAAAAATAAGGAGTAAATTAAGAAGCAAATCAAGGAGTGACCATTCTTAATTTGAGGAGTAAAGCAATGCTTAATTCAATGAGTAATTCAAAGAACCCTTAATTTAAGGAGTAATTTAAGGAGTAAATTTTCATATAAATATATGTGTAATTGTAATGAATTAATCAAACTAAGTGTTCATTCCAATTAAGAGAAAAAAATTTGTGAGAGAAAATTGAGAGTAATTTTCTTAGGTGTAATTGGGTTGTGAGTGTTGTAAACATTTTATCTAATTTTTTCTCTTTCTATAAAAAGATTTACAGTAAATTCGAAGACGTAAACAAGATTAACTGAACTCCGTTATCAAATTTATGTGTTATTTTTTTATTCTTGTTTTCTCATATATTTAACTTATCGAGAATTTGTGTAATTTTTTAACACGTAGAGTATGGACAGCAAGGTTCCAGACGGCAGCAGAATGCGTAGTGGTACTCTGTTTGGGGCCTGTCTGGCGATGGTGCATCTAATACCTCTCTGCTCGATGACCATCCGGCCAATGATGATCTATCCAACCCTTCTCCATCTGGTGATGGTCCAGGCAGCAGGAGTCTAGCTGGCGATAGTAAGGACCAATTAGATGGGAGAACTAAGGTCGGCACCAATTGCACCAATTAAACACTATAAGTCTGTAACTAGTGTACCATGTTGTCCTAGTAATTGAAGTTAAGTTCAAACCCCGTTAACTTGTGCATTGTAATTGTAATTTGACATGATTAACCCATTAACTTGTGCATTGTAATTTGCTTACATCCTTTCTTATAAGCCTTGCAGACTGTCTGCTCTAAACCCATGTTATTTGTGTTAGTACTTTTAAGACGTCATTATCTACTTAATGCAACAAAATTTGATGTGCCTTGTGCATCTAACTTAATTGTTCTGGTATTTCTACAAGAAAACATGAATAAGTTAGTGTTGATAAACCAATTTTATCCTCATTTAATTAAGGTCGTTAAATTTAACTGGTTTGCAGATTGATGGAAAATTAGTAGTGCCAAATAAACCAATGAACTGGGATCCAAAGTTATCAAAAACATGGCTTGATTTCTCTAAGCAAGGGCATGGAGTTATTGATTAGAAGCAACTAGTTGAAAGAATCTTACAAAAAGAACAAGTTAAATGTAAACATAATATTGAACATATAATTGCTTTGAAGTTGCTAATTTTGAGGAATATTTAAAATCAATATTACTTTTTTTGTTTTTAAAAATCTGTCCCTTACGATAGCCTTGCAAGGATGCACCAACACTAAGTATCCATATCTTTAAGGTTGTTGAAGCATATTTATATTAGTTTGTGTTCTTTAGATACTTAAACTTGTTATTAAAAATCACTTAAAAAATAACGATATGAATAAATATCATATCTTATTTGCGTATTTAAGTTATTTTTTAAAAAAAAAACTAAGATTAGAAAGAATTTGGAGGAATTTGAATAATAAGCTCACGCGTTTACGTCTTAGATTATTCTTACATCTTTCGTTTATTTAAATTTTTTGACAAATAACATAATTATATATAATTAATATTTAAATTATAATAATTAATTATTTAAAATATTAATTATCTTCTATAAATATAAGTTGTATCATTAATATTTATTTTAAATTAAATAATAAAAAATATACATAATTATACGTTGATTATATCGATTTAATTTATTAAAATTCATGTATATTAATTAAATAGATTAAAAAGTATTAGTAATTTTTCTATCCAATAAAGATTGTATCCCAATTCCTTAAGTACATCAATGATAGTGTTACATCGCACATTAAAACTCTAGGAATTATGAGTAGACAAAACTCAAATTAACTCCCTAAATCCATTAAAATCAACCCAATTTAATTGGATTAGTTTGAGTTTTATAGGTTTATTAGTTAGTTTGGCTTATAACTCAACAATTAAAAATTTATTTGATCAATTTGAAATTAAATATAAAATTAAAAACCTATTAAACCTAATACAACTATTCATATTATTTAATTAAAAAATATTTGAAAAAATATATTATATATAAGATTTGATTACATCTAGTTTTTAAACTTTATTAGATTTAATATTTTAATTTTTTATTTTTTATTTTCTAATATTACATCCATAATTTTTTAAAATTTAATAATTTTTAATCTAAATTTAAAGATATTGTACTAAATATGTTAAACTTTAAATGTTAAGAAACTATATAATGCAAAACAAAATAAGTTTTTTAACACGTTAATTCATATGGTTACATTATAACTTAGTTTAATATTTAAATATATATTAAATTAATTAAATTTAAAAATATATTGGACTTAATATTACAAAAAAATATTATACAAAAAATTATTAAATTTGATAAAATTTAAATTCCTGTTCAATCTAAATAAATTATATTATTATAAATAAATTTTGAAATTTTACTATCATTTTTATTTTTACAATAATATGTTCATTAAATTAAAAATATTTTTTAAGAAAGAACTCTTTAAATCTCACTATTTTCGACTCTCACCTTTTCTCCGTGTTTTCATATTTTTTTTTTTTGCTCCTTTTGTTTTTCTAATAATTGAAAAAAGAGGAGAATGAGCGAGATAATGAGATAGGGTGTGAGATAGAGATGATAATTTGTATCATATCTTGATTAATTGAATTGAATTTAAATCAAAAAATTTGAATTATATATAAATTGAATTAAATTCGAATCATCTGAGTTGAGTTCGAGTTAATTCATTAACTCAAAATCATATTAAAAATGTTGTGATTTTGTGATACATATCTAAAATATTATAATGTATATTATTTTAAAAATTAATGTTTAAATAGTGATATAATAGAATGTTATTAATGTGTAATTTTTTGAAATTATTTTGTTGTTGCAACATTATTTTTCTTATTTTTTGTTATTTTATGAAATGGTGTTTGTACTAGAGTTTTAATATCATTAAAAAGTTTTTTTAATTTATAAATAAGTTCAATTAACTAAAAATAAAAATATGTAATTAACAATTTAAATTAATTTAGTTTAATTTGAATCAATTTATTTTTATTTTTATTTTTGGTTTATTTTTATTAACTTGACTTAAATTTTATTTGAATTAGAACATTAATTTGAAGCGAAAGTCGATCATAATTGATTTAATTAACTTAAATCATTTAATTTAAATTAATCTCATTCATATGAATTATCATAGGAGATAGAGAGAAGATGAGGTTGATATTTTATTTTTATTTTAATTGATTATATTTTTAAATTATATAATTAAATAAATTTGTTCTAATAATTATAAAACGAAAATATATCAAAATTATAATTATAGAATCTAAATAAATTTAGACTCTGTAAAAAATCTTAATATTGTTATTATAGATTATACCTTAAGAAAAATTATTACAAATTAGTTTATTTATAAAAAAATTATATATAGAATAATTGAAAATTTTGATATTATGGTTAGTAGATGAAGAAAGAAGGAGACTACGAAAATGAAAATGAGAACCATCAAACAAACATTTTTTTATATAAATTAATCAAATGAACTAAGATATAGAATATTAAGTACACAAACTTACATACATTGATTATATTGTATTTGTGATAAAATAATTTTAAAAATATAAAAGTTAATTATTTATTAAAAAAATTTTAATACTTGACAACATTAAAAAATGACTGAAAATTTTATAATTTTTATAAAGAAATTAATCTACATTGTTTTAACGATTGTTTCAACTGAGGTGTAGATTAATTATTAATATATTTCCATATATAATTTAATTAAATTATAATTTAAATTTAAATTATTTATTTTAAAATTATAATTAGTATAAAAAATAATTAATTTTATGTATTAGTTATTGCGAGAATTAAAAAATCAAAAGATTAATAAATATTATAATAATTATTTATTATTATGAAATTAAAATAGAAAATTAAAGTATCATAAATATGTATTAAATTCTAATTTATTTTTTAAATTATATTTAATGTAAAAAATAATTAACTTTATGTAATATTTATACTGAGAAATGAAAAGAAAAAATCAAAATATTTATGAAATAAATTATTCAATGTAAATATATTAAAATTTATAAATTCTATTTTAATAAAAAAATCAAAAAGATTCATTAATACAATAATAATTTTTTATTATTATCGAAAGAAAATAAAAAATCAAAAGTTTTTTAAATGTGTGTTAACTTATAAATTTAATGTATAAATAGTTAGTTTTTTATATTTTCTTTTAATGATTGAAATTAAAATAGAAGATTAAAATACATTTTAAATAATTGATTTTACATAAATACACATAAAATTTATAAACTTTTTCTTAATATAAATTTAAAATAGAGAAATAAAAAAATTATAAAAATTATA
Source organism: Hippophae gyantsensis (assembly GCA_030763125.1). Taxonomy (NCBI): domain Eukaryota; kingdom Viridiplantae; phylum Streptophyta; class Magnoliopsida; order Rosales; family Elaeagnaceae; genus Hippophae; species Hippophae gyantsensis. Next base: position 18,785,967 of record CM061039.1, on the reverse strand, counting down.
TTAATTATATATTATTATCAAATTACTATTAAATATAAAAATAACTTTTAAATATATATTAAATTTTAATTTATTTTTAAATTATATTTAATTAAAAATAATTAATTATGTGTGGGAATTAAAAAAACTAAAAACATTAAATATATTTAAAATTTATAAATTATATTTTATTAAAAAATTTAAAAAATAAAAATAAAGATAAAAATTATTCAAAATTATTTATTATTTTAAAATTAAAAGTAAACATCAAAAATAAAAATTATGTTAAATTTTAATTTATTTTAAAATTATATTTAGTAAAAAAATTATTTATATATATTAGTTATATTTTAATTGAAAAATTAAAATTAAAAATAAAAAAAAATTATAAAATATTTAATTATATGAAAAAAAATATGAAAAATCGTTAATGAAATTATTATCTTATTTTTTCAAAGTGAAATTCATGGTTGGCTTTATTCTAACAATTTTGAATCGAAACAAAAGGCACATGTGTGTATTGAAGGTGAAGACGTAGACGGAAGGCCTGCCAACCAGTATTTAGTAGAGTGACAAACGATTTCATCGTCTACGCGAAATCATGTCATATAAACTTTTTTTCCGTACATTTATAGATTTTTTAAAGTTCATGAACTTGTTTTACTCTATGTTAAAGTCACACATCGATTGGAGATCGCATCCACACTGCGTATATAAACATGAGTAGTCTTTCATCTCACAACCTAGGTTTTAACGTTTCTGATGAAGCCTTGTGATTCTGAAAGAAAAAAGCTTTGGTTGTGAGATGGAGGACTGCCCTTGTTTATATGCGCAACGTGGGCACGATCTTCAATCGATGTGAGACTTTAACACTCCCCCTCACATCGGCAAGAGTCTGTCCCTTTGAGACCGACGGGAATGTTGAGCTTATGGAATCCAAGTGGCAGAATGTATCACTCACCAGTGGCGAAACAACTGCACCGACGGGATAACCTTGCTCTTATACCATTAGGCCCAAATTTAACATGGTATCAAAGCAAGATTATCCGATCGGTGCAGTTGTTTCATCACTGGTGAGTGATGCATTCCGTCACTTGGGTTCCATAAGTTCAACATCCCCGATGGCCTCAGCGACAGACTTCTCACCGTGAGTGTTAAAGTCCCACATCGACGGGGTAACCTTACTCTTATACCATTAGGCCCAAATTTAACATGGTATCAAAGCAAGATTATCCGATCGGTGCAGTTGTTTCGTCACTGGTGAGTGATGCATTCCGTCACTTGGGTTCCATAAGCTCAACATCCCCGTCGGTCTCAAGGGGACAGACTCTTGCCGATGTGAGGGGGAGTATTAAAGTCCCACATCGACTGAAGATTGCGTTCACGTTGCGCATATAAACAACGACAATCCTCCATCTCACAATCTGGATTTTGAGATAGAATTAGACCAAATTTAACCCTCCAGGACAATTGATGGTCTAAATGAAAACTGGGCAGCTTAACTCAGCCCTCAAAGTGTTCGATGAAATGCCGCTTTGTTATGTTATTTATAACTTGCTTATTTTTGGGCAACGTTGTCGTGATCTTGAAAAGAGACTTTTCAATTGTACGCTGCAATGGTCAATATTTTCTTCCATCTTGAGTGCTTGGATTGAGTCAGTATTTTTACAAGGAAGGGAGTAGTTCAAGTTCACTGCATGGTTGTTTCCCTCGAAATCAGCTCAAATTTTTTATATAAATTCCCTTGTTAACTTTTACCTGCATATGCGGCATGAAAGGGTAGCTTTCAAGTTGTTTGATGAGTTTCAGGCCCAAAGTTTGGCAGCTAGCGTATATTGAATATTTTTACTAGGGTGCATGGTTATGTGAAGTCATGGGTCGAATATACAGAGTTATTCAGATCGTAATCTCGGATGAAACAAAATGGTGTGGAGAAAGGGCCGGCATAGTTTCTGTGATTTGATCAGTAGATATTGCAATGATTCAGGATTGATCAAATGAAAACTTATTTTCATAGTATTTTGTGCGCATTTTTCTTTTGTGGTTGATCTTTTTGGCCGTGCAGGTTTGTTAGAAGAAGCTGAAGCCTTGCTTCAGAAAGCAGCAGCAAGAGGGGACAGTACAATATGGACCTCACTGTTACCAAGTTGAAGAGTACACAAGAATGAAGTGCTAGGGAGGCATCCCAAAAGCTGAGTATGAAATTCAAAGTCGTATTAAAACCCCAAAATAATTTATTAATTTGTACATATATGTATACATTTGTAATTTATGTATACTCTATACATTAGTGAATTTATATCACGTATACATATAATATATATAACATATTTATACGTTATATACAATTTACATGCTACTTCTAAAGCTTAGCACCTTGTGCATAAGCAATGGAAGTATACAAATAATAAATTCTTTCCTGCCATTTCCCCCTAAAGCTACGTAATGGTAGAAAAGAAAATGTTATATTTACTTTCCAAAAACCTTTTATGAAACGTATTAGTTTTATTATATCACACTTTATGATCATGTATCAGCATTATCTTGCAAGTTATGAAAGGTCGTCTAGAAATTGCCTTATTAGTTATTTCCCTTGGATATAGAGAACAAAGGTCGGCACCTATTTAGCACTGTAACTGGTGTACTCTGTTGTCCTAGTAGTTGAAGAGTAAAGCAACGAGCATTTGAAAAAAAAAATACCCTTGTACTTTAAGACTTGGCATAAGAAAATTGTACACATTCATGTACTTTCAAGCCAAGCCATGCAACATAGCCCACAAAACTCCTTCATTTCCAAAATTAATCTCTACTTATAAATTATAAACCACTGTTTCCATGAATTTATACAAATAAATCAATCTCTTCAAAGAGACAAAAAGAAACAGATTATTATGGACAAGTTGTTTATAGTACTTTCTTTCCTTGGCAACTTCTTGATTATTACAGCCTTTGGAGCTGTAGGGGACGTGGTATATGACAACATTGGCGCACTTCCTGAACTAGAAACCTTTGACGTAGAAGAAGATTATGAAGATGATCATTTCGAGATACCATCTTGGACAAGTGAAAGAGGTGGCAAAGCTATTGTTAATGTAGATAGCATTGGTGCAGTTGGAGATGGAACTTCTGATGATACCCAGGTAAATATATTAATATTAACCATCCAAACTAAAGTCAAATAGCTAGTAAGATTGATCAGTGTTTTTTTTTTCTTTTACCTATTGGAGAATATAAGATATAACATAATTGTTAGTGTAAGTCCTAACAACTTAACCTTTTTGAACAATTGGTTCCTAGCAATCTTTTAATAGTACCTATGGTCATTATTGATACCTTTTAGTCAGTAAAAGATTACCCAACTATACAGTAACAGAATAGCAGATATATTGCAACAAAAAAGCTTTACATGCTTCGAGAACTCCAACCGACTAAAATTGTAATTTCTTAAGGCTATGGTGTCATTGGAAAAAAGTCAAAAATCAAGTTCAAACCCCATTCTGATACCCAAAAAATGAGTGTTTATCGTTCAAAATAAATAAATAAATAAACGACTGGCTATTTTGACACTATTAACCTATTATCTTTTGCAATGGAATTGGTTATAGGCTTTCTTAAAAGCATGGAAGATTGCCTGCTCTAAACCAAAATCAGTTTTGTTAGTACCTTCTGGACGCCGTTATCTAGTTAATGCAATAAAGTTTGAAGGGCCTTGTGCATCTAACTTAATTGTTCAGGTATTTCTACTAGAAAACATGAACAAGCTTGTCCCGATAAACCAATTTTATCTTTATTGAATTAAGGTTGTTAAATTTAACCGGTTTGCAGATTGATGGAACATTAGTAGCACCAGATGAACCAATGAACTGGGATCCAAAGTTACCAAGAACATGGCTTGATTTCTCTAAGCTGAAGGGAACCCTATTTCAAGGGCATGGAGTTATTGATGGCTCTGGAAGCAAATGGTGGGAAGAATCCTGCAAAAAGAACAAGTCAAATGTAAACATAATATTGAACATATAATTGCTTTCATGTTGTTAATTTTGATGAATAATTAAAAACTAATATTACTTATTTTTTAAATCTTTCCCTTACAACAGCCTTGCAAGGGTGCACCAACAGTAAGTATCTCTATCTTTATTAACTATATTAAAGGACTATACATTGATATCAATATTCAATATCTACTTAGTTGAGATTTTGTTGCAGTCCTTTACAATTGATCAAAGTTCAACTATAAAAGTACAAGACCTAACCTTCCAGAATAGCCAGCAAATGCATTTTATCATATCTAGGTCTGACTCTATAGTAGTTTTGGGAGTCAAAGTGACATCTCCAAGTGATAGTCCTAATACTGATGGAATTCATATTACTAAATCAACTAACGTGGTTCTCCAAGACTGCAAAATTGGAACAGGTTCAACCCAACAAATGTTTTTACATTACTTCTTTAACTAACTCATCTTATTTTTTAGTTGATTAGGTATTAAATAGGACATATGATTTAATAGAATCCAAAAACATGACTATCATAATTTGAAAATATTATGATTTTTCAGGGGATGATTGTATTTCAATTGTTGATTCAAGCTCCGGCATCAAGATGAAGGGAATCTATTGTGGACCAGGACATGGAATTAGGTACTTCATCACATTTAGGTCAAAATTCATTTCTTCTTTAAAAAAATGGATCCAATGAGCTTTCAATAGAGAGGGATTATGTGTCACACAAAATGATAATACAACAATCAGGTGTTTTTGAGTGGGTTTTCAAGCCAATAGGGCATAGGAATGGTTTTTCATTATTTACATTACAAAACAAGCTTAGTAAAATTTCACATGATCAACATTTTTAACATTGTTGCAAAATTCTGCAACTTAGTATCGGAAGTCTTGGGAAGGACAACTCCACAGACAAGGTCTCTAAAGTGGTATTGGATACAGCAGTGCTCAGGAATACAACCAATGGCCTCAGAATAAAGACTTGGCAGGTTATCTTTCTATTATTTGAACTCTTTTATCTCAAAGTGTCACATTTGTTATTTTTTTAATTGATTCTAAACTTGTTGAAAAATCAAAACTATTAAAGAACAATGAAATGACACAAAACTCCTCAATTTCATTAATTCTTTCTTTTGGCTACAATAATACAAGGGAGGATCTGGATATGTTCGTGGTGTACTTTTCCAAAATGTGAAAATGGAAGATGTTGCTAACCCCATAATTGTTGATCAGTTCTATTGTGATTCTCCAACAACTTGCAAAAACCAGGTTTGAACCCAATAATCTATTCAGTTCATGGAATCTAATATCCCTATCAATTAAAACTGATTTTGTTTTACATGTTTTTGATTGATCTTAAGACATCTGCAGTGCAAATAAGCCAGATTATGTACAAAAACATAAGCGGGATTACAAAGAGTGAGAAGGCAATTAAGTTTGCTTGCAGTGACACAGTTCCATGCACCAACATAGTCTTAAGTAACATTAACTTAGATAAGAAAGATGGTAAAGTTGAAGCTTACTGCAATTCTGCTGAAGGCTCTGGATATGGAGTTCTGCATCCTTCAGCAGACTGCCTTGATTCTCACGACAAAGACTACATAGTTATCAATAAAGAACAAAAATCTCAATCTTCAGAACCCACAAGACACAATCATATTGTTCACACTGAACTATAACTATAAGTTGGGGTCTTATGGGGACTCCAATAAATAAATGGTTTGATAGAAATACTAATTAAATAGGATAAACGAGCGGCGGTTGGAGTGCTCTCTTTAGTAAGGATCCCATGTTAACTTTATAGAAAATTACGTATAGTTGTCATATGACATATGTTGTAATGGTTGTAGTTTTTTTTTCTTCTTCCCCCTCAATAATGTGTAATCGTGGTAGTTAATATATTGAGTTTCAGATGCATTGTCATAGCACATTGTAAGGGTGAATATCAAATCAAAACTACTTCTTTTTGACCGATTCGAATCTGATCCGTCTCGGATTCAAACGTATTTAAAGATTTTTAATCTAAATCCAATATGATAATATAATCGATCTGAATCAATCCGAATTCGAACAGATTATATTTTTTTGGATCAGATATAGGCATATTAATATTAAAATTTATTTATAAATGATTGTCATATAAAATACAATATACACATATTGAAATTTTAAATTTATTTTTTTATAACAAATATTATTATTTATAATTACAACTAAAAAAATTAAAAAAATACGAAATAAGTCTATATAATTATTAAATTATTATAAATAGTTATATTTATTTTTAAAATTAAAATAATAATATAATATAATTATTGTATGGATAAGATTTAAATATAACATAATATAAAATAAAATATGTATTTATTTATAATTTAATAGTAATTCAATTCAGATCGGATATATTAAATGATGTTTTTCATTGGATTTAAAGCTATCGATGATGCCCCATTTTAGTGTTATATTTTTATTCAAAGAATTGAAATTAATTATGCTGATTTATTAAAAAAAATTGATTGTAAGTTTTATATTTTAAATTTACGAGAATATGTTATTAAAATTAAAACAATATAATATAATTAAATGGTTAAAAATATATAAAAAATTGTAGGTAAAGAAGGAAAATACTTTCACCGTAAATATCTATAATTTTTTTATTTTATTTTATTTGATAGTTAGTTAGACTATAAAAAATTTAATATTAAAATTAAAAATACATAAAAGCTATTTAGTTATCTATAGGGTGCAATGTCTAACGCAATAATTTGATAACCCAGATACATCTTTTAAGTATAATTTTTAAAATAATCTAACTCTTTCCCTTTATTTTGCTCTAAATATATAACAATATTCCCGTTACACATTATTCAAATATTCTGTGGTTAGCTAAAAAAAAATATTTGCTTTAGCAATAGTCAACGAAGAAATACAAGATACAGAATACTTAAATAGGAAAAGTTTATATAAAAAAACAAATTGCTTGTATATTGGATAATACGAATAAGTTATTGAACTCAGTGAGGTTTTTTTTATCAAAAATAAAATTTAATTATATTATTTTTGATATATCATTTTATGTATTATTATTAATCATAAAAGAAAAAAGAAAAAAATTCACTTGTTACTTTAAAGATAAAGTTTTTATGCATGTAAAAAATAAAGTTACATCTTTTTATGTAAAAAATAAAGTTACATGAAAAATAAAGTTACATCTTTTTAAAATTGTAGTTATATTGTATGGAGACTTTTCATTAACTTTTTATTAGATTAAAAAAATTAAATTATTTACTATTTTACTTTTTTATTAAATAATATGTTTATGTGATTTAAATTTATAAGTGGAGGAAAATCACGAAGCATTTATTCAATGTAATAATAAAGACACGTTCCATCTATTTAGCATTTGACATTACTTGTACGGGTTGCAATTATATATTTATTGCGGTTAATTTATTTTTGTTAAATTAAATTCATGAAATTTTTATATTTTTTATTTATAATAATATATATTAATAAAAATGTATTATTTATTACTCTAAAGTAAGCTAAGGTGTTACTTACTACGTATTACGTAATATCGATTGTTGCTTTCAAAAATTAAAGGTATAGCTTTACAAATCATAGTAATCTTTTATATTATCTTTTATTAGAATATGGAAAAAAAAAAGCAACCGTACAAGATAATTGGGGACAGGAATTCTCGTGTCGCGCTCTCCCAATCCCCACCAAACTGGGAATTTAAAACATTAAAAAATAAAGATATATATTTTTTAATAAAAGATTTAATATAATAAATATTTATATCAAATAATTAAAATAAAAATATCATATTATAATAATTAAAATATATAATTTAAAAAATAATATATAAGTATATATATTAAAAAGGTTACGTAATTTAACCATAAATGTAAGTTATTTATTAAATTGTTTTTTATGGTATAATTATGTTTTTTATTTTTTAATTTTTTTAAAATATATTTAGTTTGAAAAAATTAAATGTTAACTTAATTTTTACACTACAGTATTATTTAAAATTATAATATTAATTATCTTTTAATTATTTATTACATATTTTAAAATAAAATAAAAAAATTAAAAAAAAACTAAAATATAATACAATTATTCAAAATACTGAGAATTTATTATTAAAAATATTTATTTATATAATTATATGTATATAAAAAATATTAACATATATTCGGTTTCGATTAATTACAATTTCGATATTTCAATAATCATTCATATCTCATATTTTATCGATTATAATTATTTTTGAAAAAAAAATTATGGATATTTTTTATAGATAATCACAATTTAAATTATTAGTTAAAATATACATCCCTATTCACATACATCATTATCAAAAGATATTATTAGTAAGTTAATATTTTTTATTTTAGTTTAAATTATATCTTCTAATTATTAACATATTATTTTATTTTTGTTCATTATATTCTTGATTGTAAATAACATTTATATCAATCATAAAATCTCTTTTTTGTGACAATTTAGTCTATCAAATTTTAAAAACTATATTACATATCTAAATAGTCAATTTTTAGGTTTTTAAAATAATTTTTATTTTTTTCAATATCATTTAGAAAAAAAAATAACAAGAATAATTATTAAAACAGTTTTTTAAATAAAAATTTAAAAATTAATAATTTAGGATATATTTTTTAAAAAGTAATGAATTAAATTGTAAAAAAAAAAATTACTGTACTAAGTGATTTAGCTTAAAATGACAGGGAAATTCTCATACATATAAAATTGATAAAAGGCTTGAAGAGAAAAGGGACACTAGGTGGACGTTAAAAACTTATAGATAAAATACAACCTTTAATTGCTTGGTGATGAAAATAAGGTGTGCTCTGCTTTCCAACGACATTTTTCCTAACTTCATTACTCAATTAAAAAAACGATAGAGACACTACCCCACGTTTGGTTGGAGGGAATGGAATAGAATCAGAATTGATTCCTTCCATTTTATGTGTTTGGTTGGACGGAATAGAGTACAGAATTAACTGGACATAGTTAAAGAGAAGGAATCACAATTCCTCCTCCCACCTTTGGTAATCATTATTTCATTCCCATCTAAACTTTTTTTTTCCAATTTTACCCTCACCTAAAATATAACCTTAAATTCAAATCCCAAATTTTCAAACCCAAAATTTCAAAACCCTAAACCCTAAACCTTAAAACATAAATCCTTAAACCCTAAACCCTAAATCCCAAATTACAAATCCTAAAACTCTAAATCCTAAACCCTAATTCCCCAAATCCCTAAACCCCAAATCCCTAAACCATAAACCCCAAATCCCAAATCCCTAAACCTTAAACCCTAAACCCTAAAACCCTAAACCTTAAAACATAAATCCCAAAACCCAAAACCCTAAAACATAAATCCCAAAACCCTAAACCCTAAACCCCAAATTCCAAATCCTAAAACCCTAAACCCCAAATCCCTAAACCCTAAACCTTAAACCCTAAAACCCTAAACACCAAATCCCCAAATCTCTAAACCCTAAACCCTAAACCTTAAAATATAAATCCCAAAACCCAAAACCCTAAAACATAAATCCCAAAACCCTAAACCCCAAATTCTAAATCCTAAAACCATAAACCCTAAACCTTAAACCTTAAACCTTAAAACCCTAAAACCCTAAACCCTAAATCCAAAATTCTAAAACCCTAAACTATTTTTAGAAAAATAATAATTTTAACCCTGAACCTTAACCTACAAATATAACCCCAAATCCTAAATTCCTAAACCCTAAATCACACATCCCAAACCTCAAAACCCTAAACCCTATTTAGAAAAATAATAATTTTAATAATATATTTCTTTTTAATGAAGTAATACTTATTTAGAAAAATAATGATTTCAATAATGTATTTTTATCTGACGAAAAAATAGTAACTAAATGACATTATTTGAACTTTACAGCATGTAAGGGTATTAAGGTCATTTACAGCTTTTTTCATTCCATTCCAGTGGCAAACCAAACACTATAATCCTGATTCTGAGCTTGATTCCCGTGGTCAAACCAAACAAAATTGTTTCCATTCCGATTCCGATTCTGATTCCGATTCCGATTCTGATTCCGATTCCATTCTGATTCCGATTCCATTCCACGAACCAAACACCACCTACTAGTTAAACCTGTCATTTCATATATCGTCCATAACCTCCCCAGATTGACAGAAATCTTGATGTTTGCATAAAAATATTCGAACCCTCTTTTCATTCTCCAAAATTTCAACAATTCCATTTTTATTAACTTAATTAGTATATATATATATATAAATAAGGTGAAAGATAGTAAAAATTTATTAACTTTTTAAAATAAAATATTTAAGTGTAAAAAAGTTACATCAAAAATTTAAATGGTTAATTTTTATATTTTTCTTTATTTTTCTAATTTTAAAAAAAATTATTTAAAAAATTTATTTTGGTAATATTCTTTTTAAATTTTATTTTCCTAAATGCAATTTAAAAATAAAAAATAAAAAATTGTTTTAAAACCTAAATATTGACTATTGTGATGTTACTTTTTCAAACCCGATGAACGAAAGTGTTCCCAAAAAACTAATGAACATGAATGCTCTAACTGTAATAATTAAATAATTAATAGATTAATGTGAAAATTTGTCTAATAAAAAAAATATTAACTACTTCAATAATTACTTCTTATTCTTAAATATTTAAACTTTTCAAATTTCGAAAATATATTTTAAATTTTTAAATATTATGAATTATTATTTAATTTTTTAAAACTTTAAAATACAAACTTGAAAACTTACATACATATTTATGATTTAAAATTTTATAAAATTTATAAAATTTTAAAAATTTAATAACTAAATGATATGATTTTTAAATTTATGATCTATATAAGAAGTATTACCGGTTTAAAAACATGATAATCATATATTTTAAAATTTTAAAAACATATATATAGATCTATTCAAAGTTTAAAAAAAATATAAATTTCATCGAGATGAAGTTATCTAGTGAAAGATACATTATCATTAGATAAAGTTATTTTAAACTTATATTTAACTCTTGAATTTTTATATAATCTAATTATTTATATGGTTTCAATTTTAATCTTTTAAAAAAATATAATATGCATGCATCATATTTTTTAATACGTAAAAAACGTAATTTTTGTAAGTTATAAAAAAATATATACATATTACTTGAAAGGAGTTAAAAAATAAAATTTTATCTATAAATAAATTATGCTATGTAATTATATTTTGTAGTATTTTGAGAGAAAACAAGAAAGCAATTATACATTTTTATAAAGTGTTATTTTAGTTCAACATCTCATTTTCTTTATTGTTTTATTTTTACAAAAAAGATGACTATAAACACTTTATGTTAAAGACAAAGAAAGATAGGTAAATTTCACTATCGTACATTATATACAAAGTCATCCAATTTAAACATCATCAAATAAAATTTAAATAACCATTTTAAAAGATTACGACTATACAAAGTACTACTTTCTAACATATTTTTGCTATTTTTTTCTAATGAAATTGTAACTCGATAACAAATTATTTATTAGAGTATGTAGAAAGTCTAGGATTCAAGTCCTACTTATGAGATATGTAGCATATGCTTAAGCATAAAGTATGACCTGAAGTTCAACTCTTATAGTGCTTGAACCTGATTCACAATGCTTGAGTCCAAAGTCAAGTTTGTGCCTAGAAGATGGATTTTACAAGTATCTTCACAAGTATGAAAGATTTAAGGATCGATCATCTGTTTAATCTTTCAATGTGGTTGACCCTAAATTAATTTATGTATTTACTATTGTACTTCTCTGGCATGATATAATTTGTATCCTTATGTAATTGATGCATGTATATAAGGTTCTACATATATGCAAATCGAGTATCAAACCAACCAATTCACTCTTTTTCTTTAACAACTCTCTAGTTTCTCTATCTAAATTAAATAATTTCCAACGTTTTGGCATCCATCGTGGGGCTCAGGATTTAAAGGTCGAGTTTTTTTTAACCCTGTACTTTTCAAGATCCACCTCGAGTCTAAAAGGAAAAATTTTGAAAATTAAACCACTTCACCCTGTGCTTTTACCAATAACATTCATCATGGTTGGTAGCTGAGCTAATGAAAGATCAAGGCTAACTAATGAACTAGCACTTGAGGATAACGTTGCACCTACATGAAAGGAGGTTTGGGTTGAGCCTCGAGGTAATTCACTAGAAGAGGTCCATCCTCACTGAGAATTGACGAAATAGCTCCTCGAGCTCAAAAGAGAACTCAATGAGATAAGACAAGAAAATAGGGTTGATAATGTGATTAAGAAAATTAAGCTAGTATCTAGAAGACATGAGCTTAGAAGAGTGGAAAATATAGTGGAAGAAATCTTGCACCATAATGTTGAAGCTAAGGCACAACCAATTCAGTTTGGGCAAGATACATCATGGTATAACAATGAATAATTGCTTGATGAAAGAAGGTTGTGGGAAGTACGCTTCCAAGCTCTCAAAGAAACAAATAAAAAACATGAACAAGTTCTCAAGGAAACAAACAGAAGACATGACAAAGGTAAATCTTATTATGATGTTGATAGAGATTATGAGCAACTGTGTTTTTCCTTTCTCTGACAAGATAAAAAACAATGACCTACACACAAAATTTAGTGCTTCTAAATGTCCTAACTATTAAGGAATGAAGGAACTTATGACCCATGTCCTATACTTTAAAACAACTATGACCCCAATAAATCTCACTTGAGACAAAAGAGATGTTATCATATGTAAATTCTCTGTAACTACCTTATATGATATAGCACAAAAATGGTTTAATAACCTGGTGCCTCGTAGTATAACATCTTTTGCTCAATTTTACAAGTTATTCATCCTCAATTACACAAGTAACAAGCCTATGAGGAAGGAGTCTCATCATCTTTTATCAATCACTTAGGGAATGATGAATTTGTAGAAGAATATATGAGAAGATTTAGAAAGGAAAATTTATAGATTGTAGATTGTTCCAATTCGATAGCGATAGAAGCATTCAAGCATGGTTTATTAAGAAATTCAAACTTTTTTACTGAATTGATCAAGATTGTGCCATATACAATGAATGAAGCTTATGACAATGGTAGAATATTCATCAACCTTGTGAGAGAACTAAAACTTGGTATAAAAACTAAGTCAATTATGAAAGTTGTCCCAAAAAGAAAAAGAGAAGAATAATTCCAAAAAAGTGGTCTAAGATAGAAGGGTCACCAACAAAAATAAATGTTTCACCCTAAATCACAGAGATAGAGGTTAATGGTCTAGAAATCCTACACCTTGGAGTAGAGCATTCTCACCTTTTAACCCCTTTCACTAAAAAAATTATATTTTAATATTTTTAACCCCAAAAATATTATTTATTGAATAAAATAAGCAAATATTAAGTAAAAAAGTACATTAATGATTCTACTTCATATAGTCATTAGATACCAAGAGTAAAAAATAGCCATATCGACGCCTTGGCCACTCTAACTACTGTAGTGAGGCTAATAACAATGGGATAATATCTATAACCAATTTCACTAAGGTTAGTATGAAAGAGCCAAAAAAATTCGGAAACTTTTATGAAGTCACCAATCCATAGTTCACACATACCCTTAATTTTCTCAAATATAAGAAAAAAATTAAAAGAAATCAAATCAAAGGTAGGGAAATACATAGTACAGAATGACAAGCTCTATAAAGATAGCCCTTGGGCTTGGACTCCTATGTATAGCCAAAGAATTCCTTAGAGGAGTCATGTATGAGGCTAATGAAGGAAAGTGTAGCTCTCATCCAAAAGGAAGAAAGCTATCTTTGGATCATAAGACAAGGCAACTACTAGCCAACTATGTTAGAAAAATGTACAAGATACACCTAGGCATGTGACAAATGTTAAAGGTTTGCCCCATTGTCCCACGTATCGCCAACACAAATGACAAAGGTAACCAGCCTTTGGCCATTCTACAAATGAGAGCTCAATATAGTAGGACCATTGTCACAAGTAGTGGGTCAAAAGTTCTTGTTAATCACCACAAACTAATTCACAAAGTGGATTGAAATTGAGCCCCTAGGAAAAACAAGGGAAGAAGAGATAATCTGATTTGTATGGAGGAACATACTATGTCACTTCAACTTACCCAAGAAACTTGTCAACGATAATGATAAACAATTTATGGGCCATAACATCAAAGAGTTTTCCTCCAAATATAACATCAAAATGTGTCATTTGATCCTATATTACATATACTCATAGATGAATGGTCATGTAGAATCTTCAAGAAAATTGGTATTAAATTTACTTAAAAAGAAGCTAGAAACTGTTAAAGGAAAATGGATGGATGAGTTGCCTAGTGCATTATAGGCCATCAGAACTAGTCCTTAAGGTAGCACTAATGAAATGCCTTTCTCACTAGTGTATGAAACTAAAGTTGTAATCCCTATAGAGATAAAAGTGTCTATTGTGAGATCAATTCTAATAAAGAACTAGAGTGCTTTAGATAGAGCAGTTGACCTAGTACTTGTAAAATAAAAAAGATACGAAGATTTAAGAAGAATGATTGAATAAAAGAGAGGTGTGGTATATTACTACAATAAAGCCATGCAATTTAAGTGATTCTTTCTAGATGATTGGGTTTTCATAAGAGTTTTTCCTAACAAGAAAGAGCGAATGGTGGGAAATCTAGGTGCAAACTTGGAAGGCCTATACCAATTAAAAGAAGTGACACCAGGTGGAACCCTCATGTTAAAAAAAGATTAAGAATGGGGAAGAAAGTACAAATTAGAATTCCCAACATCTAAAAAATTACATTTTTTAGTGTACAATTTTTAATGTATTAAACTCAAGCTTCTATTTCATATGAAGTAACTTTTGAAATCAAAGTTTCTATTGCCCTATGTTTACGTTATAAGCATATCACCTTGGTCAGGAATAAGATAGAGTGCTCTGGCATAAAAATTAAGCCACGAGCTTATTACCTCTGTTATAAATCAAGTAGAACATTATAGTAAAAAATCAAAATACGAGCTAATTACCTCGGTTAGGAATTGGGTAAAATGCTTGGGCAATAGCTTGGCCCTAGGAATCTGGTATCACCAACTCCAAGAACCAAGGTAGCCAATGTTTAAGGCATGAGTTGATTCCCTTGATTAGGAACCAGATAGAGCACACAGGCATAAAAATTAAGCCATAAGCTAATCACCTTGTTCAGGAACTAGGTAGAATGCTATAGTAAAAAGATCAAAATCTAAGCTGATCACCTCGATAAAGAATCAAGTAGAATGCTCCGGCAAAAGCTTAGTCATAGGAAATTGGTATCACTAGTTCCAGGAACCAATCTAGCTAATGTTTAAACCATTAGTTGATCACATCGATCAAGAACTATATAGAGCGCTTAGGCAAAAAGATCAAAATACGAGTTGATCACTTTGATCAAAAATCAGGTAGAATGCTTAGGCAAAAGCTTGGTCCTAAGAAGATGGTATCACCAGCTTCAAGAACCGAGCTAGCCAATGTTTAAGCCATGAGTTGATCACCTCAATCAAAAACAAGATAGAGCATTATGGGAACAAAAAGAGTCAAGTTATAAGTTGATCACCTCGGTCAGGAACCATAGAATGCTTGGGCTAGACAAATTATTCAAACAAATTTTTATTCATAGATCTAGCTTATAAAGCTAGAATAAAAATAAATTGGCAACAAGTAGAGAGATAAATATTGTTTACCCAAAACCCTTAAGACATTTAACTACATAACCAAGGTCTTGATCCTTTGTCTACTCCATCAGAGGTAAAATCCTGAACTAAATCTTGATCACCTTTTTACATATGTCTTTACCCATGGCATTGAACTATTTATGGAAATCCATGAATGAGAGGTGGCTAACATGATGGTCCACTCGATCTAGAGTCATGGCCCTATAAAGAACCACACCTTCAGCCTTAGTGGTAAAGTCTTCAATGACTCCTTTTTCCTTTCCCCAAGTCTAAAGTAGTTGATGAGGGTGTAGGTTGGCTATATGATACAAGAATGGGTGTTTGATGGCATGGATAAGTTGGCAAAATCCTGGCCATTACCTATAAATTTTGAGAAGGAAGAGTGGGAAGAAGTGTAGGCTCTTCAATAATAATTCGTGTATGCCTTTTTTTCTTGGCTTGGGTTGGAGCAATCTCTTTGCTATAGCTTTTGCTACTATTCTTGCCTTTCAAGGAGCCTGCACCTTATGTAGGACCTATGCCTTTAAAATTTCCTTTACTCTTCTCACTAGAGAATTGAGCTAACATGGCATTGATTTCAAACTTCATTGCTGAAAAGAAAAAAAGAGAAGAGAAAAGGAGTTAGAATAGCTAGAAAATTAACTGAATACGAGCTAATAGATAAACCAATATCATCTGGCACTACTTCAAATCTACCCTCAAAGTCAATGTGTGGAGTCCTACATCAAGCTGGTACTTGGCGTTTACAGATTATCTCGATTGGATGAGCAATGAAGCTCGATCTCGTTAATTCATAAGCTATAAAGCACGATATGGTTAAGAGTTCTTTCCAAGGTGTAGGCTTTGGCAAATACTTTGGAATGTTGGCAAACCTTTCCTTGCCCTTGGGGCTCAAGTTAGCTATGTTGAAGGCCATATTTTTTTATCACAAACTTCGTATTTGCCCAAGAACTACGAATAAGCCTCTCATCACTATCAACCATCTCCCACCACCAAGAAATATAGAAAAATATTATTTCTAGTTCTTTTCATTTTTATGAAGGATCAAATTTATACCTCAATCTTGTTTGGCTGACATATAAGCCCTTCTCTTATCAATGGGGTTTTGTTTCAACATATATGCATCATTAAACTTGAGCATTTTTAATTCCATCCTAAGCTCTCTACATATAAGAGTAAGGCAAAGAAAATGCCTCCATCAATTAGGCATTAATAGGCCTAGCGCGAGCTGTGTCCTCATAAGAAATTTCCTAATGAAAGGATATAAGGGACACATGAGCCCGAGGCATAGAGCCTTCTCATGAAAGGCTATCCAATCGTTAGTTGGTATCACATTATCCAATACATCTGGATTGGGAATCATTATGTTAATTGAGGATGGTATGTTGTATATTTTCTTGAGCCTCTCCTAGTCCCTTGGAGTTAAACCACTAGTTGGAATTTTGGTATTCCAACCTTTAGTGAGATTTCTTTCTCCATTCTCTGGGTGCAGATATTTATGTCTGTGGGAAAATCAACCTAATAGTAGGTGTTGGTTGAGGCTAAGATGTTGACATAGTAGGAATCTCGAGCATTTCTTCCTCCTCAAATGATGTACTCTCTTCAATGATTGAGTCCAAGTTCATATTATCCTTTTGTCCTAAGTAAAACGAATAGTGAGGACTCTCCCGAGAAGATGAGTTTGAGGAGTTTGAAAGGTAGGACTACTTGACCTATTACTCTAGATGATATTTATCTATGCATGTTTGTTACAAAAAGAGAGAAAGATAGAGTAAAAGAAAATAAGATATAGAAAGACATAAATGTACCTAAAATTGAGTTTTGAAGATAAAGATTGAAGGGTAAAATTAAGAACCGACCTAAAAAGAAATGAGAATTGGTTATGCACGAAAATAGATCTTTAAAAATCCAAGCATAAATTTATAATACCGAGCAGGAAATCTTACCACCTGAGTAGGAAATCTTACCACCTGAGCAAGATGAAGCAACAAAGTGTATTTTGAGAAAATTTGATACAATTTTATGAGAATTATGAAAATTCCTTACCTTCCCCTTAATATAGAGGTCTAAAATTTCTCTCTCCAATCAATTGAAAAATCGAAAGGTTTTTGAAGCATTTATTGGATAATGTAATATTGTTTCGTTTCGGCCGCCTAGCTTTTACTCTTCCACCTCAATTGAATTATTGAGTTGGAAGAGTATGGAGACTTGATGTTTGAGTATAAAATATGACCTGAAGTCCGACCCTTATAGTGCTCGAATCTTGATTCATAATGCCCAATTCCTAACTCAAGCTCACGCTTAAGAGATGGATTTTACAAGTGTTCTCACAAGTATGAAACATTCAAGGATCAACTATCTTCTCGATCTCTTAATGTGGTCGACCATAGATTAATTTATGCATTTTACTATTATACCTTATAACATGTTGTGATGTATATCCTTATGTAATCAATGCGTGCATATGTAAAGGTCATATATATATATATATATATATATATATATATGAACCTACTAACTAGTCCAAATCATTATCATTTTTTAACAATTTTTTAATTTTTTTCTTTAAATTGGATCATCTCCAACAATATACTTATTTTAAAATAAAAATTGCCGTTTTAAATAGGAAAAGTTTTTGTATAATACTTTAAAAGTACATATTAATACCAAAATTATATAGAATTATACCATCAATATATTAATTTAACTAGAGATACATGAGTTTTTTTTCTCAATATTTAAAAACAATGTGAAATAGAATATATTTGAAAGTAGTTTTACCATTTTTTTTTATTTAATATTGTTTTATATTTATTAAATTTGATCAAATTTATCTTTTTATCATCATTTTTTACTAAGTTATATTTTCATTAAAAGTCGATGACTTTTACTGTATCTCTTAAAAAATATAATATTTTTATATATATTTTTAAAGGTAATATACCAATTGATACCTCATTCCATATATATATTTTTATTTTTGCTGAGATATTTTGGTATTTATTTCCGTTGAAAGATACTATGCCGTACGAAATAGTAAACCTTAGAAAGAAACATATATTTCAAAGGGAAAGATGCAATAGCTGTTTCTATTATGCATATAGAAGTGTGTACTGTATAGAGTCTGTAGATCAGATCCACTTTCACCGTGAAATGAAAGAAAGTTCCAGCAATATTTTTTTGTAAAGTAGAATTGCAACTCATGTGAGCTCTCCAGTGTGGACAATAACAAAGTATATAATTGGTGCTTTTCGGAATTAATAAATGTTTCATAAATTTACTGAACAGTATTCCATAGGATAATAGAAAATATCTCTTCTTTATTCATTTTTTTTTCCTACTTTTTAGTCAATGTAATCATGTCGATTTTACCAAGAAAGATAGAGAAAAAGAAACTTCATTTACCATATTGTGGTAATTTTTGAAATTTAAAAAAAATTGATTTTAAACTAGTCTGAATTTTTCTAAATCAAGCTTTATGCAATTTTTTTGTTTTATGTTGGGATTTTTTTTCTCTCTCTAAATATTTGTAACACACTTTGTACACTAGGAGACACCCATGTATGTACTATGTTGGCATTCTCTCTAGGCAAAACCATGGGCCATAATAGCGGTTTCTATAGAACTAATTACATCAAAATAAAAGATTCATGGATTAGGTGATGATGCGTTTGTAGCCATGGATTGGGTGCTAGTCAAGAAGACAAAGTACAAAATAGGAGGAGCCCGTGAACGTTGCATGTGATCATATAAAGTGCTTAATGATGTTATAATCAGTGCCGACCCTGGCCCTTCACACTCTAGCTTAACTTACTCACGTGTTTATTTTTGTCTTTTCTATCTCTACCAAATTATCAAATTATTATTATTATTATTATCATTTTTTCAAAGTATCAATTGAATTAAACGAAATTTAAACAAATACAACTTATTCTTCTTATTTTTGAAATTACGATATAAACGAGCTGTAAAAAAATGTATAACAATAGGTATATTTTGCGTGCAGTAGTTTTGTCCACTATCGACGTTTTCGTCTAATTAAGCAATTGGGTTAATGAGTCACATGCAACAATACATTGACACATTGGCTAATTCAGAACTTAAAGGTAGTCATATGGATTAACAATCAATGATAAAAATTACAAATAAAAAATAAGTTAAAAATATAATTGCTAATATATATCTCTAATAGGGTGTCCATAAACCGTTTCGGATCGGATCAGATTAAACATTTTTACAAATCAAACGGTCCGATTCAATTTGTATTAATTTTTAAACTAGTTGAATCATTTTAATAATATATTAAAATTTTCACATTATTTTTAATTAAAAGTGTCCGAAAATTGAATCAAATCGGAAACTAGATCAGATCAGATTGGACCGAACGATTTTATAAATCAAACGATCTGATCCGATTTGTATTAATTAAAACCGTTTCAAACTATTTGATTCGATCCGGTTAATTTTTTTCCCAAAACCGGACCGGACCGATGGACACCCCTATCTACTAGTGTAAATCTAGTTTACTTAAACCATATCTAGTTTACTTATCACTCTTATATAAAGACAATATGTATATTCTTTAATACATAAAATACAATAAAATCATTAAGTTTTTTAACCAGAATTAAAATTTTGTAAATGAAACATTTTGAACAAATAAGTATCTAAGCGTGGGTTTTTTTCAATTTTATTAGATTTTAAATAAAAAATAATTAAATTTACGAATATAAAATTTGAGCTAAAATTATTTTACACTAAAATACGGGCTTAAAAGTTGAGTTAAGAAATAACATTATATGTTAAATATGATAATATTTTTATTAACATTACAAAAATTTACATGTAAAATTACATTGTTCATCGAAATAAGAAAGAGCATATCCACCTCCGCATTGATAAATGGCCTATACAAATTCCAACCAAAGCCGCAAAAAAGAAAACACAACATAAGAAGAGAAAACATGAATAGTAATAAGTCCAACCCAAAATTCTATCCTAGTGTATTTTTTGAGTTAAAATAAATCAATAATCAAAATTTTATTGAATACTGTGAGATTAATTATAATATCTGACCAAATTATGTCATGTCATTAACGATGTATTACAAAATAAAAGGATTTTCATAAACATGATTTTATATATATATTATGCCAATATATGCAGTTTCATTTTTGAGTCTCCTTATATAAACCCAACCATCACTAGTTTTGGCCATATATATAAAACTTTTCTCTCTCTCTGTCTCTCTCTCACTCCTCCCTCTTAATCCTCTGTGTGTCTCTCTCTCACCTCCCCTTCAACCCTCTCTTCTCTCTACCACCTACATTGCACTAAAATGAGTGGGTTAACTCTCAGAGGCCTTACATTGATGCTTCTCATAGCATTTCTAGTCTGGTCATCTAATTTTGAAAGGTGCATTGCTAGAAGCAGGCAATGGAGGGGAAACAGAGTTGCCTCTGCTTCTTTTCAAAAGAAAAAAGGGAAAAATCATAGTAACCACAACAATAGCAGTACACCAAAAGCAAAAGCACCATCACATAATAAAGTAAAGCCACCACCATTACCACCTCATAATCCAAAACCTAAACCAGACACCCCAGCAAGCCCACCACAAAAAGGTCAACATGGTGGGCATTCTGTCACCTTTAATGTGCTCCATTTTGGTGCTAAGGGCGATGGAAGCACAGATGACACTAAGGTTTGTGTTCAATAGTATTTCTACAATTTTTCGTTGCTTGAGAAATGAGAATATATGGTTTTACACTTTTAACATGACAACGTTGTTTATGATTTTTAACAGAGTAGAGTTGCATTGCATGCGTTGTTAAGTGATTTCTCAATATTATATTAAATATAAAGTTTTGACGTGAGATGTTAAAATAGATAATTATAGAAATATTTATTAATAGGGTAATATCACAAGCTCAATCCAATTTTTAAACAATTTTTTTTATACTATATATATATATATATATATAAACATATTATTTTTTAACCAAATTAAAAATTAAATATGTTAATCTAATAACTATTTAAAATCAAAAATTAAAAAATCAATAAATTTGTAACTCAATAAACATGAATATATATAATATCTAATATTCAAGCTTGATTTATGTACTTTTCAATTAGTTAATTATTTAAAAAATATTAAATTAAAATATTAAAATAAAACTCATAAAAATATAAATAAAAAACTTCCTTAAAATGAGCAATAAATATCAAACAAAATCTCACCTATATCTCTTTACATTTCTTTCCATTTTATTCTTTTCTTTTTATTCCTTATTTTATTAATTGTTTTTATTTTTTTAGTCTATTTAAGTAAAAAAAAATTCACTTATTTTTCTTATTTTATTACTATTTTTTCTATATCTTTTACTTAATTGTTATTATTATTAAGTAGCTCTTCATATTAAATAATTTTGTTAGTATTCTATCATAATAGATAATTTTACGATTTGAAGCATGTATAAACCATTTTAATAGCATCTAAATATACTTGTATTATCTTTATAATTTTAATATAACATATTTTATAATAAAAATTATAATATCCATATATTATTTTGTGTAAAATTTCTTATTTTATTGCTAATTAAATTTCTCACGTAATGGAGCATTTTTACAAAACACTTTGTCAGCCCACTCCATAAAATAATTTCCTAGCTCTGCCACTGATAAAAACAAATTGGATTGTAACACATAAAAATCATTTTCCTTTGGATGAAATTGGAGATGGCCAGTAAGCACGTATTACTAAAGAACAAACCATACGAAAAGTTTTGAAGCATATTAGGTAGGCTGTCTCTGTTTCACATAAATTACATAATGTCTGGTATTAATTAGTGTTCTGCCCATTGAAATCATTGGTTTCAATTAATATTGCCTTTTTTCTTTTATAGATATTACATTGATGGCTGGAAAAATCAGTAAAATTTTGAGAACATATTTTTTTAATGTTGTTTGTCGGCAACAAATCAAGACTCCACAAAAGACAATTTAATCTGAGTGATCAATCTTCATTGTTATATTTGAGAAAATATGGCTAATGTTATTATCATCACTTTCTAAGCATTCTCTTATTATTATCATCATTTGGGATTCTAATTAACTGCAAGACCTTACAGAAGCATGTATAGTACACTATGCTGTACTCAAACTCAACTCACCTAGTCAAGATTGGGTTCATTAGGGACAAAGAAGGAATTTTTTTTATTTTATTTTTTTTGCATAAATTCAGTATTTATTTTAAAAATAATACTTAAATTTTATAATTATTTTTACGATAATTTAATCATATTATTATTAAAAAATGATAATATAATTATAAATATAATTTTTATATTTCTATTTACTTTCTTTAACTTGTTCTTTAATTCTTTTGGTTAAAACTTATTCAAGTTAAAACATTATCTATCTAGTACAGTTAAAAAATAAAAATAAAAGTAAAATAAAATGAAAAAATCGATTTTATCCTTATATATTTATTTTTTAATAATAATAAGACTAAAATGTCAGGAAAATAAATATATAATTTAATTGTCATTTTTACAATAAGATAATAAGTAAGATACCCTAATAGTGTTTTAAAAAAAAGAAATTATATAAAATAATATCATTAAAACTTATAATAACAAAAATAACACCTTAATAATATTGTGATAGATCAAATTGGATGGTTTAAATAATTATAATTCAACTTGAATGACGTTTAATGTGAAATAATGAAATGTAGTAAAAATATATGAGCTATAAATGAATGTGTTATTTTTGTTTTTATAAATTCTAAAGGGTGTTATTTTTATTGAGTATTTCTTTATATGATAGATTACAACTGTTATCGTAGATAATTATTAATTAAGATATTAAGATTTATTTTTTTAATATTCTTATCAATTATGGTAATGCAATAATTGGTGTCAAATAAACTTTTTCATTTTTGTGGTTTTTCAAATAAAAAAATTAAAAAAAATGGTCTCCTTAGTTTTTCAGTATTGAATCTTTATTCTCTTATTCATGGAAAGCTAATTTTTCAACTGAGAAGAAATCTAAATTTATTTATCTGAAGTTTTGAACTTGACTTAATCATCATAGGAACTGCCATGATTCACAAATTAGAAGTACATTACACTAACATTTATAGTGATAAAATATCTTAACTATCTTGAGAGGAAACAGAATTTCTAAAATACTCAACCCAAAAAAAAAAAAAACAATCAAACGAAAAAAAAAATACTTAACCCATGATTAAATGTTATTCTAGTTAAGGCAGTTGGGTCACAGATCACAGAAATAATTGTATGCATGTTCTATGAACAATGATAAAAATTATGTTACTACTACGAATCAGCTACTTTATAGTACCTGACCTGAGGAAGTATTTTGCTGTGGTGTGATGCAGTCATTTCAAGCTGCATGGAACGCTGCTTGTAAGGTCATGGCATCAACTCTCATCGTTCCAGTAGGATCTCGATTCCTTGTGGGACCCATTTCATTTTCCGGCCCATATTGTGCTGCAAACATCGTATTTCAGGTAAATTATTAGCTTGTTTGCCCCAAAATACGACCAACCTTTCGATGAAAAGTACTTTTCATCACAAATTCAGGAAAAAAACATTTTTATATCATTTCCCCCCCACTTTAGTTCATTTATTTTTAAGGAGTGAACAAGAATAAATCACTTAAATTTTTTAAAATAATTACTTTTAATTTAAAAAGTAAAGTTATTTCTAATAATCTATTTAAAGTAAAAAAAAAACTAAAATGTTACTCTTTAAAAAATTGTGACTAATCATCATAAATAACTTAATTTTTTAAAAATAAGTACTGTTTAAAAAGTAAAATGAATTCTAATAATCTAATGCATAAGTGAATTAAGTGTTTATTTTAACTCAAATGTATTTTCTTTTACCACTATCACCCAACCCAAATATAACAAATTATAATTTAGTTAAATCCTACCTACATGTATTAAAACCTACAACTACATACCCATCGATACAAATCTTCCATTAATAATTTTAACCATAAGGGTATGTAGTTATAGCTTTGGAGGATGTATTTAGAATTAACCATACTTTATGTTCAAATCATTATTCACTATGAATACCAATACCCATTTACAAATTTAATGCTAATAAATGCTGATCAAGGACTTGAGCTTCAGCCCCCAAAAAAAATGCTGATCAATGATTTCTTTTTTTCTTTTTTACTTTCCTCTCAGCTGGACGGCACAATCATAGCTCCAACAGACTCCAAAGCATGGGGAAAAGGCCTTTTTCAATGGCTAGAATTCACAAAACTAAAAGGCATTACAATTCAGGGCAAAGGAATAATTGATGGAAGAGGCTCAGTCTGGTGGCAACAAGTATCGCCATTTGATGATCCGATAGACGACGATGTGAAACTCATTGTTCCATTAAACACCACAGTACAACAAAACCCACCAGTTAACAATCTCCATACCTTTCTATCTTCTACTGCATTTAGTTTCTTTATTGATTACCTGCCAAGCTGACCATTTTCTTCTTGAAATTGTCTGTGGTAGATTAGAGGCAAGCTCAACGTGAAAATGCCAATGATGAAACCAACTGTAAGGACCACTCAGAAAGTACCTCCAATTAATGACCATGCATACCAGTAACATGATTGTGCATTTTTCTTCTCACAGGCTTTGAGGTTTTATGGGAGTGTTAGTGTGACAGTCACGGGCATAACAATTCAGAACAGTCCTCAGTTCCACCTCAAGTTTGACAATTGCAATGGAGTATTAGTCCATGATATGAGCGTCTCATCTCCTGGTGACAGTCCCAATACAGACGGCATTCATCTACAGAATTCCAAAGACGTGTTAATACACAGCAACACTCTTGCTTGTGGTAATTACAATTATTAATATACACTTATGTCATTTAGCAATCAAAATCATATGGCCAGTGTGGGACGTGGGTGTTGTCTATGTGGGGGTACATATCTTGACTAACAGGAGCAGAACCCTTGAGACTTTAGGCTACTGGTTAAAAAGCACCAGAGGTTGTGAACTTCTTGAATGCATTTGTCTAAGCTACAATGAGTCAGAGACCCAAAAAGAAATATAAAAAAATTAAAACACAGTTGTAAACCTGGGATGGGATCCCAGAAATTCAAGGCCCAAGGCACAATCTTACCAAACCTGCGGCCTTATTCATCCTCATTGGCAGCTTCTAACCAATTATAACTAGACGTATGGCATGAAGTAATCTACATGTTCAAGCATTGTAGCAACTGAAGATGCATTTTATACCCCAAATCATCGATGGGGGCATCAAATAAAGGATTAGGTTGTCAACCCCACATGCATTCACTAGTTTTGTCTTACTCAAATTTTTACTGTCTTCATCAAGCACTAGAACTTCTACTTCCTATGTGTCATATAAGTGCATAAAGTGATGCAAAATGCGTGAGCATAATCATCTTTGCTATTCTGTCTTGCTCATTCCTTGAACATAAATTAAGTTGGACTCTCAAAACAAATTGTTGAAAGATTATATTTTTTGTTATAAACAGGAAGAATAGTGGCCAATGTATAAAAACAAAATAGTAAAGAGTACGGCTAGATAATGAACATCAGAACATGAAACAGGTCTAGTAATCAAGAAAACCAAGTTATATCATCAAGTTTCTATAGCAGCTAAAGATTCATGATTAATAATAGTAGTCAAACATGGAAATGACTAATGAGCACTAAATATAACATCAAGCAATTTAGAGTGACATAGATAATAGAACTGAAATATGTAAAAATGTGATTTAACTTTTAGCTCTTTGGGATCCAATAAATTGTGCAGGAGATGACTGTGTTTCAATACAAACTGGTTGTTCAAATGTATACATACACAATGTAAACTGCGGCCCAGGGCATGGAATCAGCATTGGGAGTCTAGGTAGGTACAACACTAAAGCATGTGTCTCAAATATTACCGTCCGAGATGTCACGTTGCACAACACAATGACTGGTGTCAGAATCAAGACATGGCAGGTAATAGCCTTAGTTTCCAACACTATAAGACTGCAAAATTAACCAATTATTATAATCGAGTAAGAATCTCAACCAGCATGTGGTAAAACAGACGTCATAAGATTCAAGAAAATTCAAGTCCAAATGGCACCTCGGTGGTCACAAATACATGAATAACCAAATAACAATACAAGTGACCACCAAATTTTAAAGCTTTAATTAGTTTCATTATCTGTATTATGTACTTTGAAGTTCCAAATTTACGTTTGAGACTTCATCAGAAGTGCATAGGAATCATTTTTAGTAACATCATTTATGAATCTGCAGGGTGGATCAGGCTCAGTGCAGGGGGTGCTATTCTCAAACATTCAAGTTTCTGAAGTTCAACTTCCAATTGTAATCGACCAGTTCTATTGTGATAAAAGCAAATGCAAGAATCAAACATCAGCAGTATCTTTGTCAGGGATCAACTACGAGAGAATAAGAGGGACATACACAGTAAAACCAGTGCACTTTGCCTGTAGCGATAACCTACCATGTCAAGATTTGACACTAACTGCCATCCAACTGAAACCACTGCAAGAAAAATATCACTTATATGATCCCTTTTGCTGGCAGACTTTTGGAGAATTGACAACTCCTACCATCCCACCAATTCATTGTTTACAGATTGGCAAGCCATCCAGCAACAGAGTTCAGTCTGACCATGATATATGCTGATTCAAAACAAGATGTTTTATGCAGTATTCCTATATGTGATAGGCATATTTCCCAACCCCGTTCACACTATTAGCAGTTTAGATAACAATGTGTATATTAAGCACTTCTAGATTATAGGAATCTTCCTTGCATTTGGTAAGCTCGCATTCTTCATAATTTTGAGTGTGTACAGCATTGGGTTTTAGCTAAAGCCCTATACTAGGGTGCAAACCAGTTTTTTTTTTTTATCTCCTTCTCCTCCTTATGGCAGATTGCCCCTGTACGAGAGTATGTACAAATACAAGTATGAGGGTGCAAATTTGCAATAAAAAATATATTAGGATTACAGACATTGCAAACATAACAGAGCATCAAAGAACAGAGGCAGTACATATGAGAAAATAACATTTGGTTGAATCAATTTTTTCATGAATCATCAATTTCAAGTAAATCGTAGAGATTTCACATTGACAACGCGATGAAGACAGATGAAAAAAGCTCATAAATCAAATATTTATTGCTATAAATAATCAATACCTTTATATCTAGCAGAATTAAAAACAGATGTAGTATGTAGATAAGTAACCAAAGCACGTGCAAACCATAAAGGGAAATTAGAGAGAAGTGAAGAACAATTTGAAATTTAAAAATCAGCTGCAATGACAAAGTAAGGCAACAAGTTTATTTTCAAACCCTAGAATAATTTTGTGTATTAGATAATGAAAGTAGATGTGAAATTACCTTCAAGTCAAAAGTGTTCTAAAAATTTGATATTAAATTCTAACTTTAATTCTCTTGTTAATAAATTCAAACTTGAACTCTTTTAGTATCAAAATCTAAAGTCAATTCTTTTGATACAAATTCTAACTTGAATTCTTTTGTTGATAAATCTTAATTTGAATTCTCTTAGTAGTAAAATTCAAATTAAATTTTTTTTATAATAAATTTAAACTTGAATTCTCTTGATAAAAAAATCCAAATTGAATTCTCTTGTTCTATAAATAAAAACCAACCATTCAATTTGATATAATAAAAAAAGTATCACAATTTTGAAAACAAAATCTTATTTTGGGTGAAAAATAGAGCTTTTTTAGAGAGAGAAAAAAAAAGTGAGTTTTTTTTTAAATATTATCTTTCATTTTATCAGAGAAAATTTGTTGTAATCATTTTACAACAGTGAAATATTTTTACAGTTTATTCGTGATTATTCTCCTAAGTTTTTTACGTAAAAAAATTTAGTATTTATCATTTTTTGTTTTCTCTTTTTTATTTCAATTATAATTGTGTGTTCCCAGCCGTAACTTCTATCAAATAATAACTTTGTTATTTTCTATACCAAGATGCTCTAATTATGACAACGATAACCTCCAACATTATCTTCATAATTCAGGAAACAAAAAAAAAATAGAATTAATATTGTGCAACAAAGGAGAAATAAAGCAAGAGACAACCAAAAGATAACCAAAATGAGGCAATTCTGATTTGTCCCTAACACAGAACTCAGAGGATGGGCTTTCTTCTTGTATTTTACACCTTCTCTTGCAGCAGCAGCATTGACACCAACCACTCAGTAGTCAGAAGTCAGAACCCACCCACCGATAGGAAACGCACGCGTCTCGCAATCTTGGGAAAGTCACATTAAAATAAACTAATACAAAATTATGTAAAATACATATTATTTAAAAAATTAAATAAAAATTTAACTAATATTAATACAAATATTTTATATAAAAAAAATTAAGTTCGTTTATGTAGTTATCATAATTAATGCATAGAAGCCTATTGAATAATATTTTCTCTTTTTTTTTTGTTAAAATTAACCATACGCATTCTAATGATATTTATGGGATTTAAAAAAAACAATAGCAAAAAAATAATTTAATAAAGGGATATATATATATAATTAAATTTGATATTAAAATAAAATATTTTAATAATATGTTGCATGAAAACATTCATACATTAATTAAGGTATGAATTACATATAATAATAATCAAAATAATTTAAATTCACTGTTAGTTTTTGTGTGTTAATATATTATTATTATCACTAATTATCTTAGATTAAAAATCTAACAAAATGATGTAAAAATTTAAAATTAAAATTACAAAATTATTATAATTTTATATTGATAATATTATAATAATTTAAAATCTTATTACCACAATTTTTTTATAGATGAAAACTTTATTAAAAATTAATGATACAAAATTATAATTAATACTAAGGCTAAAAACTACTATTCATATTTTTTTATTGTATTGATTATAAATACGTTCTACAAATTTTTTTATATGGTGTGAAATATAATCTTAATTTTTTTCTACTGATTTTTTTCATAAATTTATAGAAATGCTCACTTGACTAAAAAGAAGCAAATATTATTTAAAATAACTAAAGAATATTCATATTTGATTGAGGTATTAAAATATATTTTTTATAAAATATGATATAAAAGTGTGAGTCATGTTGTATTTTGTGTTGACTTTTCGTGTACAAAACACCATTTTCATTATTTTATTTAGTGTATTTGTCTTTTTTTGTATAAAGTTGTTTACTATAGATAAATAATTCACACACGTACATAGTTAGTTACACTTTGTATACGAGCATGATTACACACATAAGGAGTTTGTTTTCGTATAGTGTATGCTCATTTGACGTTGCTACTTGCATTTTTAGTTTGTTTATGAGTATTTATGGATAACACTCAATAATTTTTTAAACGAAAAAATGTGACTATTTAACAACTTGTCAATAAGCCCACCATAGATCTTATCATCATCCTTGGTGAAGTGGCTGGCAAGGTAGTAATTCGATTTCTATAAATACTCTCTCATTTCTTATGTTTCTTACCCATTGTTTTAGAGTTGAAATTTTGTCAAAATTCATACTCAATTTTATATTTGTTTTCAAAATTATTGTGGAGAGCTTAGATTTGAAATTAGTTATCAAATTGTTATCTGTGTGAGTATGTGATTTGACTATATATCTCCCATATGCGATTTGATATTTGTAGTGGACTATGTGTTCTGTGAGGTTAAGAGTAATTACACTTCTAGTTATTGACCAGTGGTTTCCAATCACATCATATTGGCTGGTGTTTGATATGGAGGATAGCCGAGTTCTCACGTGCTAAAGCAAACATCTGTGAAAGCAGCAAGTACAGAGAAATAGTAGGCAACTTGGATAGAAGTCCTAGCTGATAGAGGTAGTAGTGATTTTATTCTATATTAGAGTTGTAACTTGTTTATTGTTAGTGAATTATTTACTGTTGAGTAGTTGCCTTAAGCTACAAAGGATGTTACCATATAGTTATGATCTCTACGTGGGTTTACCTCATTATATCGATTGTTATGCATGATTTGATGTTGTGTTAGTACAATCCAATTTTAAGGTGTGTATGTTACAACATACTAAAAGCTTAAACTTTGATTAGAAAGCCTTTTATATTCTTGTCTACATTCTATTGGTTTTATATAGTATATGTTGATCTAAGTTATCTACTTATTTGATATTATATTATTTGTACTTCTATTATATGAATTGCATAACTATTTATTTTCCTGTTTGAGCAAGTTAGGGCTGAGTCCGTAAGGAGTCTACATCTTTTTATCCTGGTAGTATACCAAGTCGTGGACTCTTTAAACTGGTATCAGAGAAAATGCACCTTTTTGGACTTAGCCACTATGATATTGATTTTGTTAGCTCTTTGTTTCACACCTATCCCTTTTTTGATAAAGTCAAGAGAAGGAAGTAATGTAGGTAAACCTCCATTTTTCAAAAGGCTAAACTATGCCTATTAGAAATCATAAATAAGGGCCTTTTTATGGTCTCAAGGAGACTGCAAATAGTTTCTCATAGAGAATGGTTGGACTTACTCTCATAAAACCACACCCGATAATTTCATGATTCCTAAATTGATGATAGAATGGACGAAGGAAGAAAGCAAGGAGTATGGATAGAATATTAACAGTTTATATGTTATAATTAAGGCTGTGACACTTGATGAGTTTAGAAGAATACAAAGTTGCACTACTTCTAAACAAACATAGGATATTTTGAAGACAACTCATGAAGGAACGTTTGTTGTTAAGAGATCTACGGTTCTCAAATAAGATAGAGACTTTGAGTTATGCATTATGCAAGAAGGTGAAACCTTTGATAAGTTCTATGCACGGTTCTCAAATATTGTCAATTGTTCATACAACTTGGGTAAACCCATCGATGAAGAAAAATAACTTGAGAAGATTATTTTCAATCTACCTTATATATTTCATGCCAAAGTTACAATACTTGAGTCAATGTGCAAACTTGGTGAGCTTACAATAAATAAGCTAGTTGGTGACTTATAAGTATTTGAATTGCATCACATATTTCCAAGACAAAAGCTATACACTTCTGAGAAGGGAAATAATTTGGCTCTCATAACAACCTAGGGAAATGGTCCAAATATTGATACAAATGCCACTTTTGTTAATTATGACTTTGATCTTGATGAGGAAGAAATGACTTTCCTATCTCAAAGATTTACAAGCTTCTTTAGAAAGAAGAAACCCTCATCTGAGGGCATTGGAAAAGGTAGTTCGAGCTCTAAAGGCTCAAAATTTGTAAAAGTTGATGATGATTTAGATAATGAATCTGAGAAAACAAGAAAAGGGCACTTAAATAAGATCAGATTCTTCAAATATGGGAAGCCTGGTCATATTGTAGTAGATTGTCTTTAGAAACAAAAACACACAAATAAGTGTACGATAAAGGCTAAGGTTATTGTGTTAGACAGTACTAGTAGTAAAGAAGAGGATGAGATTAACTTTCTTGCTTTCTTTGCTTCAAGCAATGTCATTGATCCTCCGACTGCCACCTCAGAAGCTTAAGATACTACAACTGAAACTGATGATGATAAAGATAAGCATGATGAATTGCTTGATTCATACAATGCTCTCTTGTTATAACATATTGAATAAAAAAACTGAGAAAAATGCTTTAGAGATCCTGTATGAAAAGGAGCCCGAGGAAAGGAAGTCCTCAGCTGATGATCAATAACATGATCTCACTAATAGGTGTAAGGTCATTCAAAAGAGACATTCAGATTTGTAAGAAAAGTTGGATGCAAATCTCGAGAAGATGAAGATACTTGAGGAACAATTGAAGCATTCTACCTATGATAAAGCTACTCCTTTGTATGTCAATCATAACACTCAAATGATCAAACATATGAAATTGAATAGTTGAAGCAAATAATTTTCCTTGAGAGAGTTGGGATTCTCAAAAATTTAGTGGCTTACCTAAATATTTCCTTAAGAAAAAGGAAGATTTGACTATAACTTTAAAAAAATAAACTCTACATGAGTGAAAAATAATTGGCTGAATCTTTCTTTATTGTCAATAAAATGATTTTCAATTCCCAAAAATTAAGTAAAATTATCAATAACATAAAGTTGTTTGGTAATAAATGCTATATCGAGTATAATAAAGAGGTTTATACTTCTACTTCTATTACTCATAAGTTTGTCAAGTCTACTAATCAAGATTCTATGTTGAAGTCAGTTACTGCCACCCTTAAATGTAAGTCAATTGTCACGTTCCAGCTTGGTTCCTCTAGTAATGTGAACTATTCACCTAATGTTAACATTTTCTATCGTTCTAATGATGGTCTATTGCCTCTAACTATTACTATCCCTACTATTGGGAACTAGGACATATGAGACTTCGCTACAAAAAAATTAATTTCTCATCCTCGTATGAAGATAACATGAGCACCTCTTCTTTCTCTCGTCCATATATAACTCCTCAAAGTTAGGGACCTAGATTTTCTAACTCCATTTATTGTACATGTTATCTTTGTGGAAGTAATGGCTACATTGCTAGGCAATATCCTAGATATGTGTGGCATTCATCTCAGAGTACCTCACTTTCTTTGTCTGAATATAGATATTATGGATCATCTAAGCATGTTTAAGTAGGTTGCATTATACAACTAACGCACAAAGAAATAAGTCTGCTTCAAAAAGTCAACCTAGCCCAACTTATATGGATGACTCAACTGAATTTTCTAAAAACTATAAACAAAATAGATCATGAGTTTCATATACACCATATGCTCATATGAGCCAGAGACTATCTTCGAATTCTGTTGCCTCTCACAAATTCTTTAAATAGAGGAATGTAGTTTGATCATTATTTTTGGGTGATATGTTAGGGTTAAGCTGCTTAATTTCATTCCTCTCTTTGTTTGTCATCTTTCTATATTGAATTTATGTCATTTTGTTTGTATTGGTCTGTTTAACACTTTTTCTTGTCTCTTTCTTACTATTTTCTTGTACAGTATGTTAATTACCATATTTGTTGTTTTATCTGTCAGACTGATCATTTACTAGTTTCTCACATGCTAGTTGCTTTGACATGTTCCTTATGTGTGTTTGTATTTCATATTGTCTGCTTCCTCTTAAATGGTTTTTTGTATAAACATCACGTCACATGCTCATCATGTAAGGTCAAAGTATTTGGATTATACTTTTTGAAATCTTGTCATTCGTATTCCATATCATATAGATTACATCTCACATGTTTTACTAGATTATACTTTCTTGTACCTAGTATGTTGTATATTGGTCCTTCGTTTATCTTTTATCAGTGTTTGTTCTTATTTTTCCTAATCCTCCTTTTGTTGTGCTTTACATGCATCTTTGGACAACATAGATATGTTGTTATTTGTGTTGTTGTCCTTGTCTAAGCATGTCTTGTGTTTGTGTTGGAACCTTTACCTTTCTAACATACTTAGTGGTTTTAGTAGCATCCAATGTTTCTTCCTTCTCTTAAGGATGTTGCTTGTGTTGTTCACTAGTTAGTTAGTTTCTTTCTTTCTTTCTCCTGACTAGTAATGATGTGAGTTTTCTTGATTGTCTCATTTAAGACACTTTCCCTTCTTCTTGGGCATTTCTATACCTTAATACCTTTCTTGTCATCTCACTTAAAAGCTATTGTTCTTTATGTTTCGTGAGATTAACAGGTTTTCTCTTTGCTAAACTATTGCATGAAAAATGTATTTTAGAATAATCATATTGATATATGTTTAGTATGCATTTGATCTAAATTGAAGTGTGGATGTTTTGACATGTATATTCCTTGGGAGCATGTATGGCTAAATTTTTCTTATTCGTTTTATCAAAAATACATCTTTCTTTTACACATACCATATCTTTGTAAATTTGTATGGTTATTTTGAGAAGCTTGTGTGTTTTTCTTACCTTGTTGATTTGTATATCTCTAACAAGTTCTAGAATTCACTTTTAGTATCTCTTAAGGCAAAATTCTAGATATTATTTGGTTAGAAAGATGATTAGGTCATGCTTGAATCGTTTGATCCTTCTTGCCACCAACATTAGCTTAGATATTTATTCCTACTTACCTTATCCACCCTTTGATTGAGTATCCTTTTTGTATGTTATTTGGATTGTATGTATTACCCTTTTGATTTTAATCAACAAAAAAAGAAAGGGTGAAAATGGAATGACATAAAAAATAGGGAAGATGGAGAAAAAAATAAATTATTGAGTTTTGTTTGTTTAAATGCAAAAGGAATGAGGAAAGAAAAAAAATGATAAGTATATTAAGGAATTATTACATAAATATCTAAATTTTGTGCACTGTTCTCGTAACTTCATTGTTGAAGTTTAAGAAGTAAAGAGGGAAGGACCTATGTTTAAGGGTATAAGTTTCATAGTTATGAACTTATATGTTTTATTGGATCAACAAAAATGTGTTCAAACTCAAATATCTTAATATATTTGCTTGGTGTGGTTGGACAATTGCGTACGATTTTATCTTTTTTGATATTTTTGACTTATTTTGTTCAATTTTTCTATCTTTTTGATTTTTTTTCATTTATTTTCTCAATATATTTGTGATGTATCGCCTCTAGTATTTTTTCTTCGAGTCTTTAAGTTATTTTTAAACATAAATACCTGAAAATTATAAAAATACTCGTGATTTTGAAAAGACAAATTTATATAAAAATATGATAAAATCATATAAATATAAATCTTTTTAATCAATTAAAGTACATAAAATCATGGTAATTTTAGTGCTTTTTAAACACTCATCACTTATCAACTCATTATATTGATCAAAGAAAGGTTGAGTCATTGCCTAATCATTGATTGAAGTGGATAAATTGATCAATGAAAATGTCCAATCCTTCTATGAACAATCTTATTTGACTTGTCGTATTATGTGGAACTGGCCATGCTTATTCAAAATACCATAAGATATTGACCCATTATCTCTTTATCGGGCCTAAAATTCTTTGCATAATTCAATTCCTTCTTCGTCAATCATAACCAAATAAAGATAAGTTCTCATCGATAATCTATAACATCTACTAATTAAAAAGAAAAAAAAATTATATGAAAAAAAGTTTAATATAATTTTTTCCTTCTAATTAATATATGTTTGAGGTTAATCAGAATATGTAATAGGTTGATGTGTAAGAAATAAAGTATACAAAATTAATATGTAAGATAATTTTTGATTGAATAGATAAAAAAGTAATTCTTTTCAAAAATAAATAAAAATATATCTAAAATGTGATTGGATAAAAGTATCTTTTAAAATGATTCAATTGTTGCCAATTTTACAAAAAAATCTTAATTGATTAGAAAATACTACATAGGATAAATATTATATACACCATTGAGGTTTTTCTAAATATCATATAGGTCTTAAATTTAAAAATAATATCAACAAAATCCATTTTACAATAGTTTATTTTAAAAAATCCTAAATAGCAATAAAAATATCATTCAATATCATTTTCACATAAAAATAAAATAAACAGAATCTTAATAAATAAAAATAATATTAATGAAAAGTTGAAAGAAAATCATTTTATTGAATAATTAATTTTTATGTCTTTTAAGTCTTTTCATCTAACGTGGAGATTGAAAAGGTGAGAAAGAAGTAATAAATCTTCACATCTTAATTTAATTTTGAGTAAATAATTTTTTTATCATCAAATTTTAAAAATTATTATAAAAATATTATCAAATTTTAATTTATTATTTCTATATCATTAAATTTCATAAATATTACAAAATAGTTATGATTTTTTTACTTCCATACCATTAACTTTTGTAAATATAAAAAAATATCATCGATATATACATAACTTACCGTTAACTGATTGATGTTGATAATATTTTACAAATTTTAATAGTATAAAAATAAAAATTAAATGATGATATTTTTTGTAATAATTACAAAATTTAATAATATGAAAGTAAAAAAAAATTAAAGTTTGATAGTATTTTTATAACAATCGTAAAATTTAGTGGTAAAAAATCTATTTATTCTTTAATTTTACCTTATATTAACTTGTCTTTCTTAAAATCATGATATATTTATGTATTTTTATATATTTTTTAAAATTTAATTTTATACACTTTTTTTTGACATTTACATTAACTAAGATTTCTTTATAATTAAGCAATAGCTCAAGATAGAGGTTTGATACAAAACTTTTAATTTGAAAGCTATTTGATATTTGGAATTTTTTTTTGAGATTTTTATGATATTTATTCATATTATATAATTTAACTAAAAAGACATTAACAACACAAATTTAAATATCCGAAGTATTTTAGTTAAAAATGGAGTAAATTTATAAAAATGTTACCAAATTATTATATTTGTTTCATTTATATACTAAATTATTTTTCTTTTTGTGTATACATCCCAACTATTGCATTTGTTTCATTTATTTAATTTTCTTAGTATCTATCTAATGACGTCACACATAAGATACTTAACTAATAAATTTAGAATAATTCAAATATTTAAGTTGTATATTTGAAAAAATCATTATTCAAAATATAATTAATATTTAATTATCTTAGTTATTTTAAATCTTTCACTTATTTATTTAAGTTGTTATAAATCTACCGTTGACATGTGACGTCGTTAGATAGAGATTAATATAATGGTATAAATAGTGATAATTAGGTAATATAAATGAAATAAAAAATTATCCAATAATATAAATACAACACAAATAAAAATCTAATTGTATTTTACAAGTTATCCTAAAAATTATGTTGATTTAAGGTATCAAGGTAAAAAACTATGTACATAAAAGGTGCCAATTTCAAAAAATAATCAATACTGAAAATCACACTTAAAATAATTTTATACAAATATATTCTTATACTTTAAAACAACATTTATTGCCCTTTATATTTTCTTTTAAATTTTATAAGAGTTTTAAGCAAGGTTTTAATACTTATCATATTAGGATGTTGACTTTCTTAATGTACCTCATACTTGTATTTTTTTAACTTGTTAGAAAAAATATGTAGACATATTAGAGGTTAATTAAATTTTTTTTTATCATAGTCCCTTTCCATTACATGCATGTTTTCGTAAGAATGGATCTCTAATTCATGCAAAAATTTACACTTAATTTTTTTAATTTTTAATTTGTTATTATATCACATAAATTTTAAATATGTGCTAGAACTTAAAAAAAAAATAGTATAACAGTTTCATGTATTTAACTAGTAGAACATAAAAGAATAAATTGGTAAAATAAAATATGAAAAAAAACGTAAATAAAATTAGAAAAAAGTAGTAAAATATAAAGAAAAAAAAGCGATAACAATAAAAAGACAAAAAAGGTTGTCTGGTTAAAAATGAAATTAATGATAGATATCTTATCTATGCTATTTCAAGAAAAAATCTCAAAAAATTATACAATTTACTAGGTTCATCATGTTAATTTAAAAGAAAAATAAAATTTAGTAAAAATTAAAAAAATTATTGATTCATCTTTAAGATATTCTATCAAACATCTTGCGATTCGATAACGTCTACTCAACTCTAATTAAAAGATTTTTAGTATTATCAATTAAAATTTTGAGTTAAAGGTATAAAGATATGTGAGTTGATGATAGGTGATATGAATAGTAAAAGATAAAAAATGTTTTAGGTTGAAAAGAGGGAGGAAATTTTCAAAGATAAATTTTTAAGAGAATTTTTTTTAAATAGGATGCCTTATTTGAGTTAAAATGTTTGAAACATAATTAAGTTATTTTAGTTACGATTAAATTAATTTAAAATATAATGGATATTAAAAAAAATAAAATTCTCATCCAATAATTTAAAGGAAAATAAAAAAAGGAGAATTTTGAAGACATCTTGTATTTTACTTGAAATATTCTGTTAATTTAAAAAAATTCTATTAAAAATGGGTGAATTTTTTAATATATCCTTCAAATATCCACCAACATTTATTTATAAGAGACTCAGATAAGATTTATTTAACTTATTGATAACTTCTTAGGAGAGAAGGTATAAGAAAAATATATTCTAGTTAATTATTAGTTCAATTTTCTTTAAGATTTTCTTATTTTATTATATCTTTGACATAAACATCTTTCACTTTCAATATTATGAATTATTTAGAATTAAAATATTAATATTTGTTTTGATAAATAGTGAAATATTAATTAATTACATGAAATATAAATATTAATTTTTTATTGTAATTTTTATTATTTGAAAATATTTTATAATTAATAGGGTGTTTCTAGTAAATTTTACAATTTTTTACAATTTTCTTTTAAAAAAAAAGAAACACACACATGACATGAAAAACAAAACAGCAAAAACCCAGATATATATACATATATATCTTCAATTCAGGCTGCCCTATTTTCGCTCTCCCTTTTTCAAACCAAGGCTGCCATCAAGTATCCTCCAACTATATTGCCGCCGGCCAATGGTCTCTACAGTCCACTCTCCCACTATCTTCCCATCGAAGTATTATATTTGATTGGCTTTTAGTTTGTAATAGGTAATCTCTCTGCCTTATCTTGATCTATTGGTTTTAGTTTTTGTTTTCTATGCTTAAAATTGCCGACCTTGTATATTTGGTACTGTGATATTAGGTAGTTTAGTGATCTCATATGATAATTTATCCGCCTTTTCAATCATTCAAATGTGTTATTCTCAACTTTTCAATATATTTCAAGGGCGCCTCATTTTTTATGCGTTCTAGGGCCTCACAAACTCTTGAGCCGCCCCTGATTTGCATGCAGAGCTTTGAATTCTTACTCAGATATTGAAGTTGGAAACTAATTTTACAATTGTTCGTTCAAAAATTGGAAGCATATTTAAGATGATGTCTGATGTATTTATTTGTTAGTGCTTGTTGTATTGCCTGGATTCACCCCCTCTTTTTTAACGTCTTATAAATGCTAGTTTTTTCTTCTTTCTGGTTATTTTGGGAACGGAAAAGTTTCTATGAGCTTACTATCTGATTCATTTTTGGCTTTAATGAAATCAAATTTGTGTTTGTGTATATATTTGATAGGAACAATGGGAATGAACTTGTTTGATGGGAGCGATCCGGACATTGATGATTTGTCAAAGATAGAAATTGATACGGAGTTTGCTCGTAGGTACGAGCACAATAAGAAGCGTGAAGACCTTCAACGTTATGAGGAGCTAAAGAAGATGGGCCTTGTATCTGATCAATCAAAAAACGAAAAAAATGATTCTGAAGCATCAGATGATGAAGACAATAATGATAGTGTATTGGTTCGTTCCAAGGAGAAGGATTTGGAATTCTTTAATGCATTACTTATGGTCAAGAAGCAGCTTCCAATTTTGGAGAACAAGGAGTTGGAACTATTCGACTCTGAGCCTGAAGATGTAGGTGAAGACAGTGA
The DNA here is from genome assembly GCA_030763125.1 of Hippophae gyantsensis. Lineage (NCBI taxonomy): Eukaryota > Viridiplantae > Streptophyta > Magnoliopsida > Rosales > Elaeagnaceae > Hippophae > Hippophae gyantsensis. The sequence goes on along the minus strand of CM061039.1, from coordinate 18,745,802 downwards.
TTTGGATAAGAAAAAGGAGAAAGTGCAGAAGAAGATTTATTTGAAGGATGTGATAGCGAAACATCTGACCGAAGCCCCTGAATTTATTGATAAAGATGAAGATGATGATGCTAGAAAGAATAAGATATTGAGTTACAATGAGGAGCAGGAGGAGATACGGAAGGCCTTTTTAAGTGCTGTTGAAGCCAATGTTGGAGAGGATGATGAAGGAGATTTGTTTCAAGTAAAGGAAAAAGCAAGACCTGATGAGGATGGGGAGCTCCAAGAGAAATTGGACGAGTATTTTGGGGGTGGACGTGGTGATTTTGATGAAAATGCTATGTTTTTGAAGGAATATTTTATGAAGAAGATGTGGGTTGATGATAAGGGTGGGGTTAAGAATGTCAACAATGGGGATGAAGAGCTGAATATGCTTTCGGATGATGAAAAGGAGATTGAGAGACAAGAGGAGTACGAGTATAGGTTTCAGGAGAAGGCTGGTGATCTTGTTACAGGACATTCTAGGGTAGTTGAGGATTCTGTTAGGAAGAAGGTGAAGGCTAGGACGGAGCAACGGAAACGCAAGGAGGAGAGGATGGAGATTGCTAGGTTGGCGAGGGAGGAGGAGCTAAGGCATTTGAAAAATTTGAAGAAGAAAGAGATGGATGAAAAGGTAAAGAGGATTATGGCAACTGCCGGGATTAGTGAGGAAGAGGTTGTTCCTTTGAGCTCTAAACTATTAGAGGAGGAATTTGACCCAGAGGAGTATGATAAGATGATGAAGAAGACCTTTGGGGAGGAGTATTATGATGCTGAGGATGCTGACCCAGGTTTTGGTAGTGATGTAGAAGGCGCTGAAGATGGTGGCAAGATAGAGAAACCTGATTTTGAGAAAGAGGATGAGTTGCTTGGACTTCAAGAAGGTTGGGATCATGCTGAGGATGATGATCTCATTGCTGCAAGGGAAAGAAGTTTAAAGCATAAGATGGAGAATGATAATGATAATGAAGATTGTGATTATGAAAAAGAAACAGAAATGGCTGAGGAAGGTAAGCGGAAGAGGAAGCGGAAAAAGGTAGCTCTTTTAGAGAAGGCTAAACAAGCAATGATGGATGAGTACTATGAGTTGGATTATGAGGATGTGATTGGAGACTTGAAAACAAGGTTCAAGTATGCAAAAACAAAACCTAATAGATATGGTTTGAGCACAGATGAGTTATTAGTGATGGATGACATGGAGTTAAGTCAATATGTATCAATGAAAAAGCTTGCTCCGTATAGGGAGGAAGAATGGAAGCTCCCCAACAGCAAGAGATACCAGTTGAAAATGAGGACTAGAGAACTTCTTCGAGGAGAAACATCAAAGGATCACACATCTGGTAAGAAGAAAATTAGGTACGATGCTAACAAGTCAACTTCTTCAACCACTATAAATGATGAGAAAGAAAAACTACAAATAGAAGACTCAAAGTGTGATACTACCAAATTGTCCAAGAAAGCCAGAAGAAAGCAGCGACAAGGTCAATTTAAACCATCAAGACTCATGCTTTATGGAAAGATGGATCCAAAACCTAAGAAGAAACAAAAACATTGAGAATATCCCGAGTTACTTCATAGAGGTAAGTTTTTCATGGACTTATCCTTGACGTATCCAGTCTATCTAGATTCAGTTTCCTTCTTGTTTTTCATGATAAATTAGCCTTTGTTGTTGTTTTCCTCCTTTTCTATCCACTGAATATATCATGATAGTTACTGTTAAAGTTAAAAATAAATATTTTTAATAAAAAATACTTGATCGTTCCCATATTAACCGTTGTGCATTCTTAAGAACATAAAATCAAAGAAATATAGGTAAAAATAAAAAAACACATTTTGGATTTCCTAACAAATTTGTGGACAATGAATCCATTGAATACTCTTTATCACCATCCCAAAGCCACCACAACCTGCTTCTCCGCCCCAAAATTTCTGTTGGAGACTTTATATTGGAACTGTTATTTTCAACATTGTTTTGAAGAAACTTGAAATTTTGTGAATTTCTGAGTTTATTGCCTCTGAAGCTAAATATGGTGTTTCTGATGCAGAGAATTTCTGTGTAAATTTTTTTGAAACTTTTTATGGTTGATGAATACAAAATAGGACGTTCAAAGCGTTTGAAATTGAAACATAGGCATACCAGGTCCTGAGGTGATAAAGTTTCTGATCCTATGCCAACCAAGAAAAAAGACAACTTCATGCAAACTGCAAACAGATTTTGACATTCTCTAATTACTCTTTACCTAAATAAATAATTCAATATTTTGGTGTGCAAATGAAAAATTATGCCGACTACCAAAAAAAGGAAAATTATGCTATTGAATGCATTTAACTTTCCAAAAATCTTGTTTGAGGACCAAATTTTTATATAATCACCAAGTACTTGTTCTTGATATATATATATATATATATATTTCATGTACTCAATGAAGTTGGATTAATGGTAAAATTGATATGAATGCCACTTGGAGCATGTTTAGTCTTATTATTGGTCCATCTATTAGGAAACTCAAACTACTAATTGGTGATCATTGGGGATTAGTTAGATGTGTAATGCTCTATTATACTGGAAGAGAGGCATGTTTTTTGAGGTTTTTTAATAGTTGGTGGAATGAGTAATGACATTTGGAGTTTATTTGGTTATAACTTGTTATAACTGTAGAGTGTAGCACACTGCTAGCCCTTAAGCTTAATTACAGATGATATAGCACATTGTTTTGGCAAACAGGTGGTACTCATCTAAGATATATCTTGGTGCATGCTCTTTGGTTTCGCCCGAAGTTGGTTCAAGGACAAGCCTGCAGTATGAAAATGAGTTCAAGGCTGGAATGTGGAAGACAGGTTCTGAACTCAACAGTGCAAAGCATTCAATTCATCCACTATTTATGTAGTGGGCGAAACATTTTTGGTTATTCAGTCCTTTTATGGCATGCACGTCCTTTCTGTTTTCTTAGCAATCTTTCTCAACAAGCACTTTGCTGCTTGTCTTTTTTGCGTTGTTTCAAATTATTGATTTGTAATATTCTATTACGAGGATTGACATTTTAACATGTTCGCTTTTTATAACTAGGATATCATTCTTACAAGAAATACTTTATTTATTTGTTTTGTTGATGATCCTTGTTTTCACCAAGATCATTGTCCACTGTCGTATTTTACATAGCTTCAATTTATTCAATATTATTTTCCAAGGTCATGAAAAACATAACAGGTTTGGCCAAGATTGTTGGCCAATTTTACGCGTTTAAATTAATTTCATATCTTTGAGACACAACTCGTTGGTAAAAAGTAAATCGAAGGATTGGGAAGAGGAAAAAGAGTAGAACAAAAATAATACAAATATAAGCCAATATGTCAACCCATGATTCTTTCATATTTAAATAATGTTGAACTTAATTCTTTTCAACAGTAAAAAATATTGATAAATAATGTATTCAATTAATAATAAAAATTCATTTAGACATGAACATAGTCTATAGATTTTATTTTTATTTAATTAAAACAATTAAATTTATAATAAACGAAAAATATTACATAAACTAAAATCCAAAAATCATTTTCTCTCTGGATGCTAAAAAGAGTAGCGTGTTGAAATAATTCATTTATTTATGAATTTGGAGTAGATTGATTCTTTTGTTTTAAATGTGTATTTTAACTCCACAAAATTGGCTCATTTAATTTATTTGTGTTATGTCTTATTTATTTAGCATATTAAATAATAATAATATTACAGGTTAACTAGTATCTTTGTGGTGATATCTTGACGAATTATAAATATGCCACTTATATTCATTTTATGTATATATTGTGTTATTATATCGTATAATAAATTATACGATGTATAAGGTATTCATCAGAATTTTAATATATTGAGTAAGCAAAAGAAAATTATGGCTTTTTTTTTCATAACTTGAAGAATACATTAATTTAATTAGTGCCATAATTATTTTATCATTTTACGTCTTAAATTTTATTACCATTAATAACTCATATGTGACTTATATAACAACTTCTTTGCCAATAGCATAACCATGTAATACTTCATTTGCTTTCTTTTTTATATTGCATTTTAATTTACTTTATGTTTAAAACAAATAATAAAAGAATAAAATATCAAACAACTTAAACGTCAAATAAATAGACGAGAAAAAACTCAAAAATAAATTAATTGATCATTTATTAGTTAATGATTTAACAATTATTAAATTCTTTGGATGAACAAAAACCATGTAGTTTATCATTTTTTTTTCATATTGCATTCTGAATTTTATATTTGAAACAAATAATAAAAAATACAGAAAAATATCTAATAAATTAATATCAAATAAATAGATGAGAGCAAACTCTTATTTTTATATAGATAACTAGTTTTGGATCCATGCAAGATACAGATTAGAGGATCAAATATAAAGAAAAAAGTTAGTCATTATATAAAATTGATAAAAGTTAATAAAAAATTATAGAATAAAATTGATAAAAGATAGAGGTTCTAAGTTTTAAATAAATTGTATAAATTTTAATTATATTGAAAAAAATATAAGCTTTACTTATAGTTGAAATGAATAGCGTGCTATAATAATGCTAAATAGTTAGAATGTTTTGGTACATTTATTGATATATGTTATTTATAACTTTTCATATTAAAAATATAATTTTAAAAATAATAACAAAAAATTCAATAATTTTGAAAAAAATTAAATAAAATTAACTCCCAACAAAGCATAAAAATATCAATAGTTAGCTTTCTTTATATATTTATTAAAAAAATTAAACTTTAATAGGTATGTCACAAAATAAAATAAAAAATACTAAAGAAATAGGAAAATATATCGAAGATAATTTAGTTATGTCACTTAAAGTAGTTTTTTTATTGTTTTGAAAAAGTGAAAGGAAAACAAGAAATTATTAAAAAAAATTAAAAATTTATTATCAATTTTGTAGTCATTTTTATTTGTGTTTGAGAATTTATGCAATTGATATGTCATTATAAATTGAAATTTTTTTAAAAAATAAAAAATAAAAAAATTAGTAATTTATCTTTACGTGTCACTTTTTAAAACAACATAAGTAAGGTTTAATAGAAATAGTAAAAGAACTAAACTATTATTTTTTACATAATTAAAATATTTATGTCATTACTCTTTTTTAAAAAATCTTATAGTAGATTTTTTTACATAAATTATGAAGATAAAAATTTAAAAGAAAATATTAAACTTTTAAAAAATACATAAATTATCAAACAAGTTAAAATATCAAATAAATCTACAATCATTGATTCTCATTTATATATATTCTAATAGGCAAAAATACAAGACATGATCAATGATACTATAACATTACATAAATTTTTACACTTTCTTATTTCAAGGGTTGAGATATAAAGAAGTAATTTAATTTTTAAATCTCAACCATTGATATATGAAGCTTAAAAAAATAGGATAATTGATTATGTCTCTAGGATCAATGGCACCAAAATATTACACAATTTATCAAATAATTATAAATCCTGTAACACTCCTTTAAATAGTTGATAACAAGCTTTCATTTTCATATAGATAATAGATGTATTTTTTTTTGGTTTTTCTTTTTTATGTAACCCTTTAATTTATGATTCATGTAGATTGAAAGACAATATATTCATCTAACTTACACAAATAAAGTGCATAAGATTCGTAATTTTTTAGAGCATCATATAAGTCATATCATTTTCATAAAATTAATACAAAATAACATACATTTATACTAAAAAGCAATTGGTAACCATATATTTGACTTTGACTTGATTAATTATACTGTTATATATATATATAATTTGATATATTTATATCTCGAACAAACCGACCTTAGCTCAGTTGGCAGAGCGGAGGACTGTAGTGGGGAATTACCTGTTAGAAATCCTTAGGTCGCTGGTTCGAATCCGGCAGGTCGGAATAACATTTTTGAATTATTATTCCCCACTATCCAAACACCAAATCAGTTGTTTGCTACGTTCTCCCATTTTTAACCTTAAATGATGTTTTCTGTTTCAAATTTGCAGGCTTCATTAACGCTGGTTCCCATCTTATCTTATCTAATAAAAACATGAACAATTTGGTTCTTTGCTTTATGTATACAATAAATACAAAGTATGCCTGAGTGATGCTGATTAGTTTTACTCGTAATTAATATTACATTCATATTCCTGCACAATGTAGTCCTGTATTGTACTCAGTTATATCAATTGAACTAGCAAAATGCATGCTTCATCGTCTTTCAGTTTTACTAAACAAGGATTCAATAAACTTAAAAGCACTTCGTAATACTTATAAAAGCAATTACTAGCTTCTTTAGGTATTGAATTGTCAATAACATTAAACTCAAAAGGAACTTCTTAAAAAAAAAAGCCAATTTATTCTGTTGATACACTGAGCAAAGGAGGGACAGGTAAGAAACTTTTTGCATTCATAGATGAGTTTAAGAATTTCTTAGTTTATTATTTTATATAAATGTATTTATTTTTACACAGAGAGTCCCTTTTAATATAGTATTAACAATATATTCTTTAAATTAACAAAATATATCACATAATCATGAACCTGATTTATATAAATGTTTTCACAACAATATCCAAATCTATGCCAAGAAATTAAATCAACATACCTAGATCTTCTTTGATTTATGTTACTTCCATTGAAATTCATTAAACAAACCCTTGAAGCTCTTGAAGTTAGTGTCCTTAGAAAATAAGAGGTGAGTTTTGGTAGCGTTATTGAGAAACCTAATGACTTGTTGGGCTAAAGTAGAGCACTTGCACAGTGAAGTAAAAGCTTTTCTCTACAAGCTCCATCAAGATTTCCAAGACATCCGTTGAGTGCGTCGGCTAGAGAACCTTGAGGAATTGTGAAGAGATCACTAGCTTGGGTTTTATAATGGAAGGGAGGTTGTGCTTCCTCTTACTTCATTTTTCATTTCTAGAAATGAGAGTGAGATTGATATAGGAATGTTTAGGTTTTAGGTCCTTGTTGGTTGGAAAACATGCTTGGAAGTCGAAGATATGTGCTGAGTTAGTGTTTATATAAAGTTGATGCATGTTGTGTTAAAATATAAGATTTTGATATTTATATTTTTATTGAATGTTAGTCATTAATTCAAGAAATAAATCAAAGATTTAAATTTAAGAAGTAAATCAATGAGTTATCATTTTAATTTAAAAAATCTTTAATTCAATAAATAATTCAAAATATCAATTTTTTTATATATAATTATACAATTGTAATTAACTTACTAAAAAAATTCATTATGATTTTGAACTAAAAGTAATAATCTAGGGGAAGAGAAGCAGAGAATTTGAGTTATCCACCACTTCACAATAGGTATATATATATATATAAAAGAAAGAGGTCACTGTTGAAATGTTTAGCCAATTGAGCTGTCTTAGCCGGCCAACTATTCGTCTTGGCTAATCTTAGAATTGTGTTTTCAGATGAATACGTATGCAAATTAATTAGCTAGGTCAGTACATTGATGACTACCTTTCATTCCCATCTTTCCACACAAGGACTAAAATGAAATCACAATAATGAAAAACACTTTTCTGTACACTTGTTAAAACGTTTTTGTTACAGTAGCTTCGCAAATTCAATCGTATCCGTAATAAAATATTTAAGATATAGTTGTTATATAATTAATGATTGTATAAAAAAAAGTTGATAGTTATCCTTTTTAAGTACAGTTACTGCATTTATTTGGAGCTTTTAGATATAATTAAAAAGATGTACCGAAAGTTTTTTAAAATGTATCCGTAGATATATAGGTATAGTTAATAATTGTATTTAAAATTATTTAGGTATATTTTTCAATGAGACTTAATTTTTTGTAAATTATTTTTCTACATTAATCAAATATCATATTTTTTTATAATATTTTTTTTATCCCTACTTATATCAAATATCCTAAATACATGCATTAAAAGGTATAACTAATTCCAACACAATGCATTAAAAGGTATAACTAATTCCAACACAATTACAAGCACAAATTAATTAAATTACTAAATATCAAAATATAAAATATATGCACATATGAATCAAAATTAATAATTAACAAAATATATGTATCTAAATATAAAAAATAAAATACATTATAGAATATGATGAAAAAATCGCATATAATTTCACTATTCTAAGTAGTTATTATTCACTTATGATTTAAATGAATAAAATTCAAACTAGTTTAACAAAATAATGCTAAAATAAACTAAAGTAGATATTGAAGCAGAAGTATTAAAATACCATAAATTTAACGAGGTTCGGTATAAATGTTATCTACGTTCTCGGATGTCGTTGACTACTTTTATTATCTTTAAATAGATGAACTCCAAAATTATAACTAATTGTGTAAAATTTAGTTAATTAATTACCCTTAAAAAAGAAAAGAAGATTTACAAATTTTGGGATGTCTTAGAATTGGAGGAGGGGACTTTATTTATAACCCAAAAAAAATACAACATCCACCTTCATTCCTAATCAATGCGGGATTTTTTCAAATCTGTTCACTAAGAAGCTATAGAACAAATCTCCATTTTAGTGAATTAGTGATTCTTAAATGATTTATTCAATCTGTAGATCAACAATACCATTGCCAATTCAAATTTACAGGATGTTAATAATGTCTAGACAATGTTTGAACTTGATTCCCGTTACCACCTTGTTCATTATATCTATGAGATTCTCTATAGTATTGATCTTCTGAAGTAATACTCCACCTTTTTCAATAATCTCTCGCATGAAATGGTAATGAATGTCAATGTGCTTTGTACGTGCATGATAGACTTGGTTCTTTACTAAATGAATAGCACTCTGACTATCACAAAACATCTTAATATGTTTTTGATCAACTCCTAAGTATTCAAGCAAACCTCGTAACCAAATAGCATCCTTCATGACCTCTGTAACTGTCATATACTCTACCTCTATAGTAGACAAAACAATTGTGGATTGTAAGGAAAACTTCCAATTGACTGGTGCTCTAGCAAGAGTAAACACATAACTAATAGTAGATTGACGCTTATCTAAATCTCCTCTATAATTAGAATCACAATATTCAACTGTACATTGACCAATACTATTATCCTGTTGAAATACTAAACCAACATCTATAATATTTAAAATATACCGTAGAATCCACTTCATAGCCAACCAATGTTCTTTACCATGATCATACATGTACCTACTTATAGCACCAACCACATGTGAAATGTCAGGTCTCGTACACATCATTGCATACATCAAGTTATCAACCGCATTTGCATACGGTACCTTTGTCATGTATTCTTATTCTGCATTATTCTTAGGAGATAATTGAGCACTAAACTTGAAATGAGGAACAAACATAGTACTTACAGGTTTTATCTCTTCATTCATACCAAAACGTTGTAATACCTTATTCAAATATTGACTCTAGGTCAAACTAAGCTTCCCTTTCTTCCTGTCTCTACTTATCTTCATGTTGAGATTGAATATGTAGTTGATCCTTTTTCTATGATAGGCCCAAGGAAATATTTTGTATTTTAATCTCTTTCTTTAAGTAATACCATTTTTTATTATTGCTTCCGATACACCTCCTCACCTCGATGCACCAACTCCTTCTCTAAAGACAAGATACTAGTAGCTCTTGTTGGTGAAAAGGTAGTTGGGAACCCTAAATAAGGAATCTTCCCTTAAATTAGAGATGTCATTGAAGGAAATGACCATTTGCTCCAACTAGCTAATTGATTGCGTCAATGCCAAATATAAGTCAGAATTATAATTGGTTCACTGAATGAAATCGAAATCGAAATCGGAATCGGAATGAAATAGAAAGGAAAGGAAACAGTTTTGTTTGGTTTGACTACTAGAATCAAAGAATAAATCAGTATTACAGTGTTTGGTTTACAATTGAAATGAAATTGAAAACATTATATATTATCTTAATACCCTTATATTTAGTAAAGTTTAAATAATATCATTTAATTATTATTTTCATCAAACAAAATAAATTATTGAAATTATTATTTTTTTAAATAATTATTACTTAAAAATAAAATATATTATTAATTTTTTAAAATAGGGTTTAGGGTTTTGAGGTTTGAGATTTGAGATTTAGGATTTAGGAATTTAGGGTTTAGAGTTATATTTGTGGGTTAAGGTTTAGGGTTAAAATTATTATTTTTCTAACTAGGGTTTAGGATTTTAGAATTTAGGATTTTAGATTTATGGTTTATGATTATATTTGTGGGTTTAGGTTTAAGGTTTTGTATTTTGGGATATAAGATATGAGATTTAGGATTTATGATTATATTTGGGTTGAGGTAAAATTAGAAAAGAAATTAAGATAGGAATGACATTATGATTTCTTAAGGTGGAAGAAGGAATTCTCATTCCTTCTCTTTTAGGAGTCGATTCTATTCTATTCCCACTTTTTAGCCAAACCAAATATAAAATTAGAAGAAATCAATTCTGATTTCATTCTAGTCAAACAAACATGGGGTAATTACAAAGCTGGAAACCCCTTTCCGTGCGTGATTGATGATTGACTTACACTTCTTCACTATGATCCAATAAAATTCAAACTTAAAGAGTTTTTTGGGTTAAAATGGTAAAGAAGTTTGAATATTGGAATGAAACCTTAATGCAAGTGATCTAAGTTACCATACTCAATATGGGCCAATCAAAATAGAAGTTTAAGCCCAATCCAACTAGATAAGACCAATCCTCTATTTGTCCAAATAGATGCTTGTTCTAAATTTTTATTCCACCAAGTAAATTGAAGTCCAATGAGCCTAAATAAGATAAATGGTCATTTAACAAAACTTTTTTAAAATTATTCATTTGCCATTGAGCTCGACCTATTTAGCCTTCATATTCATGATTAACCACTCATTAAAGTCCCCTAAGCCAAGCCAAGGAATATTGAACAAAATAGTGCTATCCCTAAATATTGAGAAGTTTCCTTTCGACTAAAGATATCTACAATCCCATAAAAACCAATAAATGGCCGAGATGTGGGTGAGTAAGAGAAATTAATAATAGCATAAATTTGATATTTGATATTTCAAATATTCTCCTATAAAAATGAGCACATGCCAATAAGAATGGGTAAAAAAATCGCGAATTCGATTATTCGTATCATCGGTTTGAATTTTATTCGATAAATTTCGACGACGAGTACAATTTCGACTAAAAACCGAACATGAAGTACGATTATAGTGATAACCGTACCCAAAATTAATTATATTTATTTAAATAATTTATATATTTATTAAATTAAATTACATATTAATTAATAATTATGGTTTATTGATTTTTTACGTAAATATATAAAAAATTGTTAAAATTTTTGGATTTTTTTTTGTATTTTTTAATAATTATCTTAAATCGTTATTTGTGGGTAAAAAACCATCCTCGAATCATAACAATTTTTGAGTAATTTCGAGTACAAATTTTATAATTCAATTCAAAAACAATTATATTAATAAATGCCCCATCCATAACGTGCTTACCACTACATGCCAATCACATTGTTCAAATATGATATTTGTCTTATTTTAGAATTTGTACGAAGTTGTTGTCTTTATGTTTCTTAACAAAAAAGTCACAATATTGAATTGTATTTTTGTTAAAGTTATGGTATAGCTTCAAAGGCAACCATAAAAGGCCTAAACAATAATTTAAGCTTGAAATTATGCCAAGTAAGAGACAAATATGTGAGTTAAAAAATATAAAGGGTGAATAGATCGTTGATTCTCAAAATATGTCTTAAAAGGTTGCAAACGAAAAAGTTAAAACTTTTATCACTAAATTTATTAAATGTCGTACTTAGGTCATATTTATTATAATTAAGTCCTTAAATTTGTTATTATTTATTACATTATGATCCCAAAAGTTAACATGTTTGATCACTTAAGTGAAATATATAATTTATATTTTAAACTTAAAATTTTTAATTTAAATTACTTAGTCTAATTAGTTTGAAATGAGTTGTATTTTAGTTTGATTTATTTAATTTTTAAATAAATTGAGTTCATTTTTATAGAAGTTAAATTTATTTTTATGTAAGTTGAGTTGAGTTGTTTATAAATAGTTCATTTATTTTTTTATTGAACTTTTTTTTAATATAGATTAACTTATTTAATTTTTTTATAATTTATAATATTAAATAGATTGATTTATTATTTTTGTTGAATTTATTTTAATAAGTTTTTGTTGTAAAATTTTAAATATTAGATAATAATGTGATAGTTATATTATAATTAGTTAAATAAAGATATTAATGATTCAAGTTTATTGGTTAACGAAAAGTTTGATTATTTAGGATAAATTTTTTTTTGATATTTAGATAAAAAAATATTTTAAAAAAATTAATCAAAAAAACGTTAAATATGCGTTCAATCTCTTATAAAAATGCACAATGGAAAAAGTTATATTCATGTAAAAAATTATTAAATAAACAGACAAATTCTTAATAAATTTGAATAAATTAATGATTTAAATTTGTGACAGCAAGTATTTTAACAAATTAATTAAATAAACTAATATAAATTTGAGCAGTACATGATTTAAAAGCCATTTCGAGGATACCACTCCCCACATTTAGCGTTGTTGCAAAGCTTCGACCGCCCTCGCGCTTTCGTGCTCCCTTCTTAGCTTTTTCTATCACTAGATCCCTCTGCGAAATCTCCCCAAAGGTAGAATTAAACGATCAAATCACTATAATATATTTTTTCATTGCGTCTGAAGCATTCTTCGACTTACGTCTTTTCTTTTGAATTTTTTCCTATTTTTTTCATTTCTGGTTCGTTGCTTTTTTTTTTTGAGTTATTCTCTCTGCTATATCTGCTATGTGTTTGGTAGTTCTTGAATCACTTCCATTTTACCATTTTTTGTAGATTCGTGAAGATATTTGATCTCCATTTGGTCACATTTATTCTGTTTTTGATATATGTTTGAGTTCTTTTAGGATCTAGAAATCAAGTGGTTTGATTGACGGGTCTCTTTAGTTTTGCTTTCTCTTGTTGAGTCTTGGATGGGATCGGGGTAGTTAATGGATACAGGAGGTCCAAATCGTAGCTATAATATGCTATCTTGATTCAACAGGAACTTCATTTTGTTCAATTTGACATAACCTCGAGATCTGTTAGATTTGATGTCTATTAAAACAAATTTTTTCTTATCAATTATTTGTAGGTCGTCTCGTTGGAGGATATCGCCTAATTGCTGCTTTAGACTTTTTTTTTAATTGACTGAATTCATTCTTATTAGTGCTTTTGGGGTTGATCTAAGAGAAATTTTGTTATGCGTAGGGATCCGTAACCAAAAAGAATGGGGCTGACATTTACGAAGCTTTTTAGCCGGCTTTTTGCCAAGAAAGAGATGCGAATATTGATGGTTGGTCTTGATGCTGCTGGTAAGACTACCATCCTGTACAAGCTCAAGCTCGGTGAGATAGTCACCACAATTCCTACCATCGGTGAGTTGTTCCTTCTGTACTTTCCAGCTTCATTGATTTATATGACCTCTGTAATTAATGAGAGTTTCCTTATGCATTTAATTTTCTGAAATATATTTATACCCTTGCATAATTAATGAATTATTATACACTTCTAATGTGCTTTCTGTGGACGAGTATTTCAAAGCAAATCATGCAATAAATTTTTAAACCAGAAGAGGATATTAAGCGACTTGTGCCATGAGATTTTAACTCCCACGATCTCTTTAATTACGTGAAAGATAATTATAAGCTACTACTCATAAGATGTGCATTGCATGATTTGATGCTGAGGATTGAGGATTGTGGATTGTGGTTATCTTCCATGTCATTGATGCTACTATTTCATACAGGAAAAAATGGCGGCTCTTCATATTATTTGCTTGACCAACTCCATTTTATAAATGTTTTCTCTAATTGCCTTTACAAATGTCATGAATCATCTAGGCAGAAAGCATTCTGCCTGGGCTTTAAGTTGTTCTATAACTTTGTAATTATCAATGTCATGTCATGTTTGGTACTAAGGAAAGAGACATGATATTGATTCCTTGTTACTGAAAACACATCATTTATGTGTACAAGAGATGAGCATTCACAACCTTTGGAAGGTTTTTGATACTATATATTTTAGCCCATCTTTTAATTATTGATACGAAATTTGTGGTTTTTTTTTTAAATTTTGTTCCTTATATTTTTTGTTTTTCCTCCTTGATTATAATGTTGTAAATTTTCCTAATATCGACGCTTTCTAATCAAGTTGGTTACAATCCTGTTTGTTTTAATTTTGTTTGGATTGTCATTTGGTATAGATTGCTATGATTAAATAGGTTTTTCTCATTTCAGGGTTTAACGTGGAGACTGTTGAATATAAAAACATTAGCTTCACTGTCTGGGATGTTGGGGGTCAAGACAAGGTATGATTTTTAGATGCATGTTTTATGCCTCATATTTTTCATGGCTCTGAAATTATGATGTGCCAGTTACTGCAATTTCTTGTCATGATGCTTAATTCTCCATTTCAGATTCGTCCCTTGTGGAGGCACTACTTCCAAAACACACAGGGTCTTATATTTGTTGTGGACAGCAATGACAGGGACCGTGTAGTGGAGGCAAGGGATGAGTTGCATAGGATGTTGAATGAGGTAAGTTAGCTATTAGATAGGGTAGTCCTCATTTTCTTCACAATAGTAGGCTGTATGTTATGAAGGTTGAGTCCAAACATGCTTTTACCTTTCAGTAGCTTATATTGTCTTACTTGGCCAAACATGAGAACAATGAAATTCTATAATACATTTAGGTTTTTTGTTCGTCAAGTTGATTGTCTTTCCTGGCCAAACATGACGACAATGAAAATTTGTAATACATGTAGATTGTTTGTTCATGAAGCTGACATTGTTAAGACTAAGGGTATTCAGTGTAGTTTAGGTTCAGAGTTGATTTAGGATGTGATGAATTTGAGGTTTTCTTTTGGAGGAGGGAGGGGGGGAGGGCATCTAGTTTATATTTTGACACTACTACATACAACAAAATTATTTAATACATGGGTAGTTTAATCCGTTGAGTATCTCTTGTATTTTTTAAGAACTACTAATTTACTGAAGCTATCAGCATTTCAATAAAGATTATGGATAATAAAGGAGATATTGAAAATAATTATTAATTTTGGACTGATTTTTTATTGATGTTTCTATATTTTACTTACCACTTCTATGTAAATCAAAAATTATTTGAGCTGATCTCATGCAACTCAAAACTTACTTTGGTGTGTATTCGTGCATTATGACAATATGTTGTGTACTTTTTGATGGGATTTTAATTAGTACATCTTAGCTGTCGGAATTGCATGCAATTGCAAAATGATCTGTAATCATGGTAATCCTTAAATTGTATTGTTATAAGTAGAGTAGATGAGCTTATTCCTTTTCAACTTTGTGGGAAAGTAAGTAGCTAATGGGCTTCTAGTGAATTTATTACTAGTGATTTAGTTATTACTTGAGCATCTCATGCTTCTAAGTTTAGTTGACCTGTTTCTAGTTATAACTTTTAAAAACTCTAGTAGTCACGTGAGCTGGTTCTGGATCACTGAAAGCTCCACTATAATATTTTACAAAATGATATGCACTGCTAGAAACTAACAAGATTTCTTGGAAGGATCTGCTTCTATTGGTTTTAATTACTCTTATTAATGAAGTCTACAACTTGCCTACTTCTATTTCTTGTTTTGATTTGTTGAGTGCAATGGAGTACCTAAAGTTTAACGCGTTGTTGATATCAGGACGAGCTTCGAGATGCTGTGTTGCTTGTTTTTGCTAACAAACAAGATCTTCCCAATGCAATGAATGCTGCTGAGATTACTGACAAACTTGGTCTCCACTCCCTCCGCCAGCGCCACTGGTTAGGCGTCGAACCTAAATTTTTCCTATAGTCTATCATTACTTCTGTTATGTATGTCTGCAAATACTAATTTGCATTTGTGATTTTTCCAGGTACATCCAAAGCACATGTGCGACATCAGGAGAGGGGTTATATGAGGGTCTTGATTGGCTCTCCAACAACATTGCTAATAAGGTAAGTGCTTATTCCCAACACTCTCATTTGTGTTTTCTTGTTTCAAATTTTGTAGGAAATAAACACTGAATAATAGGACGAATTGAAGAAGCCTTGGGCACATCGAAACTTTTGTTTATCTGGTCCCGTTATTATCTTGGTTAATTTTAGAATTCAGGATGCGATGTTAATAGGAAAAGTAATTATTTTTGCGTTTTAGGCAGATGAACGTGGTTTTTATATTTATTACTTTTTCCAATTTCAGGCATGATCCTTCTAGGAAGCTGTTTTTCTGAACAGGCAGTTCTGGAGGCAGAGGGGGTGAATATTATCTTGTTTCTTCTGTTTTAACTTTCTTTTTATCTTTTTTTTTGGGCCAATTTAGCTGTGGTTTTGTCTATTATCTTCTGGGCGGAATCCTTATTTTTAGGATCTAATGATTATATTTTATTGAAGTGTGATTGATTGGATATACACATTGATTTTTTTTATGGGCATACATACAGTATTGAGCTGTAGACAAAGCTAGTTGTTCCATTATTTCTTTCTGAAAATGGTAGAAACTGTAATGTTAATTCTCGTCATTTTTCTCTGAACATTACTATATATCACAAATATGTGCTAATCTCAATTGACATGGCAACTTATTGGATTCCTTGAGTTCGATTGGTAAGTTGCCAATGAGGCAATGAGATGTCATTTGTGATTTGTCCCAAGTTTGGGCCAAATAGATTTTAACTTAGGATGAAAAGAATGTGTATCTAGGGAAAGTAATAGTTCGTGATTTGAATGGATGGTTACTTGGTCGGAGTTTAATGGAATGTTCTTGTATGTTTTATTTTTATGTTTAAGAACCAAAAGGTAATTAATTTCTCTGAGAAGAATCAAAGAAAAATGCTAGACATCTCAAATTGGGAAGATTCAAATTAGATGTCTAAACATCATTAGTTCTTGTGTATTTGCAGATTTTACGGTTGCAGTGGCTCACAATTACATAATATCTAATTATATTACCCCCACTTAAATTTGGATGCGTATCTCAACTTATTAGCATATATAACCTTACTATGTCAGAGTTAAATTTATATATTCAAAGTTTGGATATTTTTCCTACAATAGGTGCTTGTGTGATTGTTCAACAATATGAAAATCCGAGCTAATTTTATGAAAACTGTATCCACACATCATTTTAAGTCTTATGCTTAGACATCTAAGTCCCTGATCTTCCCAACTTGGAAGGTCTTGCATTTTTCTTTTATAAAACGTATCAAGAGGGAACCTCATTTGGGATTGAAAATCTTGTATCAAGTAGATTAGAAATTGTGCTTGCACGGTTGTTTGCTTTGGCAAGCTTGGAATTGATCTTACAAGAAGGTATTTTACTAGAACAGAATTGATTCAAGAAAAAATGTTCATTGATGTTCAAATCCATATCAACGGAGTATGATGACTGCCTTAGGTACACTGTTTTCCATGCTTGTTTCGATGTGTAAATATTCTTGCAACATGGAACTTGTTCAGCCTTCTGTTGGTCCGCTGTAGTGGCTCATTTGTTATGGTGTTTGTGAGCCACAGGACTGCAAATCAATCCTTGTAGTGTGTGAGTCCACCTTTCCTTAGGTAAACTAGTTAGTTCTGATAATAATTGCTTTGGTCATTTTGGAGCAATTGAGCAAGTCTGGATGCTTGATCAGATTTTCTCTCCTTTATTTCATGTTAAGTTGATGTGAAAAGTGTATGATTTAATCTGTACGCCTATTCTTTTTACAATGTAACCGAGTACGAAGGATTACATTGTGAATTTCACATGTTTCAAACCACATAGTGAATTCTTTTAAGGTCCGTTTCATATCTAAAGGCCAGGCAACAACATTTTTTTAGGCATGAAGAGTTTCTTGGGACTCTAGGGGCATTCGTGAGCTATCAAAAGCATGGCGTCCATGACACCATGGCCCATGGAGTCAAGAGCAGGATACATAATTCACTGTTCCTCTAGTAAATGGTGGAGTGGAAAATGGTGAAAGACTGAAAGTAAAAATGTAGTGCCTGTGTATCATAGGATCTGTATGGCCGTTTCAACTTTGGCTCGGACTCGGACATAGACATTAGTCTTGGGTGCTTAACTACACCAGTGCAGGTCCAAGGGTTGGAGTCTTGGCAACATATGCAAAAATTGAGAATTTAGGAGAAATTAAGAAAGTTGATTGAGTCGATTATATAACTTGACAGATTGTGTACGAGACGACTTCAGTCACTGGTTCGAAAAATAAATCAAGCTCCAAATGATTTTTTTTTATTACAAAACTCCAAATGGACTTTTGCTACGTATGTTGAAATAAAAAAAAATTCCAAGTTGTCAAGTAGCTTATTAAAATCATAAAAATAAATGAACTGATAAAAAAACATGAAATTGATTTTGGAAACAAAAAACAATTATCAAACATGTCAAATTTTATTTAAAATACACAAAACAGTTATCAAAAAATCATTTAGCTGTGAAAACCCTCCAATTACACTGTTTTGAGTTTCGCCTATGCAAGGCCCATCTTCTTTTAATGTCACTAGTATCATCAGCTTGAGTAATAATTCCCTTTGATAATTCAAATTCTTCATTGGTTCTTCTTGGGCTAAGATCACCTCGTATTCTTGCAGTTTCAGCAAGCAGATCATTTATCAACATCTCAGTAGTTCTGGTGGTAATACCTCTTAGATACCAGGAGATAGGGGGAGGTGGAACAATGGTAGGCTGGATCAGCTGATCCAAGCTCAGCTTCGACCCAATCCTTCCTTTCCCAGCAGTACATGAGTAATACTCTTTCAATGTCTTGGGTTTGACAGGATCGCATATTATTTCATCAACATATAAAGGCTCTACTCTCCAGCATCCCTCAAACTTCTTCATAAACCCTGTTTTGACTTGCTTAAATTTCATCTGAAAAACAGTCAATTACAAGAAATAAGACTACTCCTTATTGCATAATTCGTAGATGATGAATTGAGGAGTAACCCAAATATGTGAGTTTCTATAGTATCCTAATTCCGAAATTACATAAAACACGCAAGATCCAGCATGATCAGCGTGCCAATACCATCATAGAGCAAAAGTCTACCAAATGCAATACAATTAAAAGCATGAGACCTTTAATTTTCATATAATGTACAACCATATCTCCTTTCATGGAACAGAGAGGAACACAGGAGAAACAAAATAGATGTTGAATTATGACATATTACCAATCAAGAGTAAATGTCCAAAACTTAGCAGTTTGATTGAAATGGTGGTTCCCAATCTCCACTCGACTAACAAAAGCATAGTGCTATTTTCATCGAAAGCAAACAAATAAACAAAATCATAACAATTATGCGATTCCTTACCGTGTAATCTTCTCTATTTTGGTCCACTAAAACATGGACTGGAATGGTTCCTGACCACCAAAGAAATTTCCATAAAGCTGCTTGCTCTACTTCAACCATTTGCCGATGACCTTCATCCACCAAAATTTTTCTGGATATCACTTCCTGTGCTAGACAATCAAGTTGTTAATATATAAGAAACAAAAATTGACCTGCACATTGATGGGGAAAAGTAAATAAGTTGTACCTTAATATTCTTGAAAACCCTCTTGTTATCAGGATCAGTTACAATATTATACACTGCATCTGGGGGCAACCCAACATTGACATTTAAATTAAGGTTGCAAAGAGAACCTTTAGGTACACTGACCTGCCAAGAGTAACAAGAAGTTCATGATTAAAAATTATACCTATCAGATACTGATTATAGAGAAAGTGAAAAACATTTTTGTTTCCATTGAATTATCTCAAATCTAAAAGTAGTTTGATACAGAACAACTAGAAGAGAGATTGAGCAAAAAGGGAATTCCATTGCCATCAAAAGTCATTTGCAGGGAAGCTCAACCATCACCTCTATTTGCGGAGATTGATCAACCCATGAAGGATTTTCTCTCCATGCTTGCAATTGCTTCTCCAAATCAATATCCATAGAGGTAGATATCCCATTTTGCTCTCTTTGATCAGACCTAGCTAAATTTGATCCATCATCTTTTGTGAATCTCTTAAGATGTGACTGAGTGCGACAACAAGGAGGAAATCATTCTCATTCTCAGTTAATATATTAGGCAAACAATCAACAGTTAATAAATTGCAAGGATCAAATGACTAACACAACTT
The DNA here is from genome assembly GCA_030763125.1 of Hippophae gyantsensis. NCBI lineage: Eukaryota > Viridiplantae > Streptophyta > Magnoliopsida > Rosales > Elaeagnaceae > Hippophae > Hippophae gyantsensis. The sequence continues at coordinate 18,725,546 of CM061039.1, read as the reverse complement.
GCCTTGAGACAACTTTGCAGCTTGTGAGGAAGTTGAACAAAAAATTTGGAACATGGAAGATCAAATGGCTTTGATTGTCCATTTTTTTGGTTGTTTTGAACTTCTGTTTTTATTTCATCTACCTCCTTCTCGCCCATCGGAACTGAAACTGTCTGCAAAGTTGGGTTAATTAAATAATCAGTAAATGCATTGATATATTATCATCCATTTTGTATGCAAAGTAAATTATATCTATGCATAGAAAAAAAAAACATAATTGATCATTGGATCAAACTTAACCAGCTAAAATTAGATAGCAACAACATCCATATACGTTTGGGAAATTCATGAAAATCAGAACCCTAAAAGAGAAGATAGAATAGAAATGAACCTACGACACAGAAATCTCCCGTTTCTGAAAATCTCAATAGAGAAAGGAAGGTCAACAACAATTTCAGTAATTTTCGCTGGGAAAATCGAAATTAATTTAAAATAAAATAAAATAAGAAATGACCGACTAACGAAGCTAGTCGACTAGAGGAATATTCATTCAAATTCTAATTTTGTTGCCAGCCTTACAGGGCAGAGCATAAATCCAATATATTTATTTTGAGCAATTATATATCCTACTATTTTATTTGACATGAAAGCTTTTCTTTTTATATAATTTAATCAAACTGAGTATATTTATTATTATTATTAATAATAATAATAAAAGAAAGTATATTTATTAATAATAGTGTAATTAATTATTTTTATTAAATATAATTTAAAAAATAAATTAAAATTTAATACATATTCTTAATTTTATTTTTTAATTTTTTAATAATATATAATTATTATTATAATAAATATTTTTGATAGAATATATACGTTACAATAGAATAATTTATTTTTAAAGTTTTTGATTTTTATTTTTAATTCTATTATTAAAAAAATAATTAATATATATAATTAATTATTTATACATTAAAGATAATTTAAAAAATTAATTAATTTAAATTAAATTATAGTTAGATAATATTAAGTGATAAAATATATTGATATTTATAATAAATTTTATTAATTAAAATATGAAATTTTCTTTATATTACTGTAATGATCTTTGCGGTATAAAATCAGAGACTTATTCTTTTATAATAATTATAAGAAGATGGATTAGTTCTGCCCCAATCATGTGGAAAAAACCACTAAAATGGAATACTTTGAGTTTTTAGTGTTTAGCAGGAAAAAACCACTAAAATGGAATAGTATAGGCAAAGAGTAACAACTAAAAAGGGAATCTGTAATTGTAGTTTTTAGCATTCAATCTTGTTATCATTTTTGTGCTAGCTAATAAAGTTTTCTAAACACTTAATTTTCTTAATATCTATCAAAAATAAGGGTATTCATGAACCAAAAAACTAGAACGAATCAGACTGAATTGAACAATTTTATAAATCAAATGATCTGGTTTGATTTGTATTAATTAAAACTGTTTTTAAATAATTTGATCCGTATATATTAATTTTTAAACCAATCGAACTGAACTAAATCGGTTAAAATTTTTATATTATTTCTCATGTTCAAAAATCGAACTAATAAAATCGTCCGATCTAATCTGGTTAATTTTTTTTTCCAAAATCGAACTAGTAGATGCGCCGATAAAAACTACTCTAATCATCAAATTTATTTTAACCAACCTCCTACAATTTTATATACCTTTTAACTGATGATGTGTGATAAGTCTATAAAGAGAATCTAAATTTCAAACCTAACACAAGACACCAATATCAACAGTATATAACCCAATACTTAAAGGGTTGCACTCTAGCAGAATATTTCTTTTTTAAAAAAGAAGATGAAATGGAACAAAGATGGTCATCTCCATATTGTAAAGAGTCATCCCATATCACTATTGTAAGAACAGCCAATGAAGAAAAAAGACATAACTTTCGTAATATTATCATATCTCTAATTATTAGTCACCATCATTTGTTTTTTTATACAAACTATATAAATTATTTTTAATTTCATACCTTGTGTTTTTTATTATCAATTTGATACCTAATCCTTTAAATTTTCTATCAATTTAGTATTTCCGTTAAAAAATAACATTTATCTAAAAGAGGCCATATGATTGACAGAACTATACTTAAGATCCTATTAACTGTTTTTTTTATTAATTAAATAAAGACTATTAGTAGGTTTTGCACCTTTAGCAACAGGTAACTAATAGTTAAAAAAAATTCAGTATGGTTCTTCAAGCATATATATATATATAACGATTTTTATCAACATATATATTATCTTGGTGGAAAACAATTACTTGTATGTTGGGATGGATAAAAACATCTTCATCAACATACTTCATTTCATTCATTAGGTAGGAAGAAGAAGAAAAAGCTTGGAAGGCAAAAGAGGAGAAAGAAGCTGCTACATTTTGAGTTTGAAAAGTGAAGAGGAATTTTCTGTAGATGACGAAGTTACCATGGAAAGTGAAGTACAAGGTCAAGGTAGAGATTTGCTTTCTGAATTTGTGGAATACATAAAGGTAATTACAAACATCATCATTATCACAAGAGAATGGGGTTTATGTAGTCAGCTGATCTACTTGTCTGTGTGGCGGTCTAATGGCTATATTGTAAGATTATTGACCATGTGTCACACTATTTATTTATTTATTGATTTTGGTAAACGAGTTTATATATATTCTTTCGGATAATATTAGTTAATAAATTATTAAAAAAGTAAATAAATTATACACTTCGATGGAAAGTACGGTTAAAAGTATAAACTTCCTTATTTTTTCTCGATCATACTTACTTTGGTACGATTGAGGAAAAATATTTTAATACCGAAAAGCTTATCCTCTTTCAATCTATAAAAAAATGGTATTCTCTGTATCATTATTTTTCAAATACTAACGAAAAAAAATTATAGAAAAGAAAAGTTACTAGGAATAAATTGATTTAAGCGTTCTTAATTTTTCCATTTTAATTATCTAAGGCTAACAAACAAGGATTAAAGTTATGGTTAAAGGTACGTAATTTAATTTTTTTTATTCGTAAAAACAATGAATTTCAAGACCCATGTTTAATATATATTAATTTGTTGAAAAATTACGTAAATTTTCGATAAATCAGATTTACGAGAAAACAAGAATAGAAAAATAACACACAAATTTGATAACGGAGTTCGACCAATCTTGCTTACGTTTTCAGACCTATTGTAGATCTTTTTATTGAAATAAGAGAAATTATAGAAGATGTTTACAACACTCACAACTCACAACCCAATTATACCCAAGAAAATTACTCTCAATTTTTTTTCACAAAATCTTTTCTCTCTAAGCGTTTCTCTCAATTGGAATGAACACTTGGTTGTTTCAATTCATTACAATTACACATCTATTTATAGAAAAATTCATTCCTTAAATTACTCCTTAAATTAATGATTCCTTGAATTGCTTCTTGAATTAAGCTCCTTCTTTTGCTTCTTGTTTTGCTCATTTGTTTTGCTCTATGTTTTGTTCCTTAATTTGCTCCTTAAATTAAGGAGCTTTATAACAATCTCCAAAAATCTCCCATTTGAAGACTGATTTCAATCTGTCTTCACACCTCGATCAATGTAGCAGCTTTTCTAGTCGTTACTCTAGCATAACAACTGAAGTTGAGCACAACTTCAGTTTGTCAATAGTCACCACCTTTGTTAACATATCCGTTGGATTTTTGCTTCCTTGAATCTTCTCCAGTATTAACACATCATCTTCCAATAGAGATCTGATGAAGTGATAACGAAGTCCAATATGCTTGGTTCTAGAATGAAATACTGAATTCTTCGCTAAGTGTATTGCACTTTGACTATCACTGTGCAAAACATTCTTCTCCTATTTGAATCCCAACTCAGTTAACAAACCTTGAAGCCATATCATCTCTTTACTGGCTTCAGTCACTGTTACATACTCAGCCTTTGTAGTGGATAAAGTAACAATTTTCTGTATTTGTGACATCCAACTAACAGTTGTAGTTCCAACAATAAATATATAACTAGTGGTGCTTCTTCGGTGATCAACTTCACCTCCAAAGTCTGCGTCTATGTATCCTTGTACTTTTAACTCTCTTTTACTAAAGTACAAGCACTTTTCTGTGGTGCCTCGTAGATACCTCAAAATCCACTTAATTGCTTCCTAATGAGTTTTCCTTGGGTTTGACATAAATTTGCTAACAACTCCTACTATATGGCCAATGTCTGGTCTCGTACAAATAATTGTGTACATCAAACTTCCAATGGTTGAGATATAAGTAACCTTAGCCATGAATTCTCTTTCTTCCTTTGTCTGAGGGGACTGATCTTTGGATAGGCAAAAGTGACTGGACAAGGGTGTGCTAACTGGCTTGGCGTCGCCCATGTTGAATCTTTGTAAAACACGATTGATGTACTCTGCCTGAGATAACTGCAAGGATCCTTTATTCTTATTTCTTGTGATTTGCATTCCAAGAATCTTCTTTGTTAGACCCAAGTCTTTCATGTCAAACTCCTTTGACAATTGCTGCTTCAACCTTCTAATATCATCCATATCTGACACTGCTACTAACATATCATCAACATAAAGTAGTAAAATGATATAACTAGACCTATATCTCTTGAAGTAGCAACAATGGTCAGCATTGCACTTTTGGAAACCTTCCTTGTGCATGAAGTTGTCAAACTTTATGTACCATTGTCTCGGGGCTTGTTTTAGGCCATATAAACTCTTCTTAAGTCTGCACACTATGTTCTTCTTCCCTATTTCTGAGAAGCCTTCTGGATGGTATATGTATATCTCTTCATCTAAATCTCTGTGAAGGAATGCAGTCTTCACATCCAACTGTTCAAGATAGAGATCTTTAATGGCTACAATACTCAACACTGATCTGATAGTATTGAGCTTCACAATGGGTGCCAAAATATCAGTGTAGTCAACTCCTTCCTTTTGTTGAAACCCTTTGACAACTAGGTGGGCTTTGTATCTCTTGGAACCATCATGCTCCTCTTTCACCTGGTATACCCATTTGTTATGAAGTGCCTTCTTTCCTATAGGTAACTCAACTAGTTCTCATGTCTGGTTGGAGATGCGAGATTTCATTTCTTCTTTCATGTTACTCATAAACCTATAAATATTGATGTTTATTACAAAACCCCAAAAATTTATTATAAAAATTAAGATATCGCAAAAACATTTTAACAATATTTTAAAGTGTATAGATGTATTGAAAAAATTTCGTGTGAAAAATGTCATTGAAAGGAAAAAATTGGAAAAAAATTATGTTGCTCATCGAACTCTTGTTGTACCTTCCTTGAAACTTATCGAGCCTTGTTGTGGCCTTGACGAGCGACAAGAAACCACCAATAAGGGTGGTATTAAAGGTACAGTTTGGCTTATAAATATTGTCAAAAAACCCCATTTTCTCACCCAAAAATTTCTCCATCTTCCTTCTCTCTCTCTCTCTCAAATTTTCTCTATCTAAATTGTTCTCATTTTCAATAAATTTTGGAGATGAGATATCAAGGAGTTCAGGTTTAAAAGTATAGCAACAGAATAACTTTTTAAGTAGGATTTTGTATTCTAAATTTTTAATTCATGCATTATTTTTCATAAAATTATAATTTATCATATCTTATGAATAAAAAAGAAATTCAGATGCTATGATTTTATAATTATTATTATAATTATTGTTAAAATAAGTTACTCATTATACAACATTTTACTATGAATGTATTGAAAATTTTTATATATAAAATAAGTATCAAATTTTGATCTAAAACAAACATTAAAAATATCATGTGACGTTTGAGATTTATAAACATGCATCATGAAAATAATTTTATTCGTGAGGAGTATGCTTGTATTGTATGTGATTTTTGTGGAGTATGACACCCATAGGCTATTGGTTGCAATAGATACACATTAACATCAAATGTATTCTTGAATTTTTTTCATCTATGGTGCCTTGGATTGTTGACCACATACATGCCTTAAAGTTGGACCCCCCGTTATATCTAGGAGTTTACCGTTTATTAGGTCTCAGAGTTTGATCGTAAATGAGACTCAAATTTGGACCCCTATTGTATCTTGAAGTGGACCGCCCATAGACGAGAGCTCATATGACGATGATTTGATCAATACATATGTCATATGTATAATGATTGTACATGTGGTCAGAATTGGACCCACATACGTCTCAAAGGCTAACCACACATGTGACCATGTATTTTAGTGACCAATACATATGGAGTTACATATCATGCATTGGATTTATGTTTGCATAACATGTTTCTATTGTATGAGTATGCATTAGGATATTTGGAATGCATACTCTTCCGCACACCAAAAACTAGGAAATGCCAATATACTTGGGTTTTGTAAGTAAAATTTCCCCATATTGTATACTAATCACGAGGATTACTTTTATTCATGAAATTTATTAATAATATTTTAGAGTAAACTCTTATTGAGCTATAAGATCACCCATACTATTCCCTCACTTTTTAGTTGCCATATTAAAGGTAATTGTGAAAAAGACATGAAGGCCTTTCACAGACGATTCAAATGTAAAAAGATATTATCCAAAACCTTTAATTTATTGGCTATTATAATTTATGTTTAAGTCATGTTAAGACCCCTTTGATTTAATTTACTATATAAATGTTTTGAATTTAAGTTTATGAATTTATATTGAATTTTTCCTTTTAAATAGAAAATATTTAAACGTACCCTAAGTGTTTATAAAGAATTTATTTTTCATGATTATTTAAGAAAATTTCTTTTCATATAATTTTCTTCTCAAAATTCATGTACTCCTATTTTCGAGGCATGACATTTGGTATTAGAACATGGTTCTGATCTCTTGAGAATGATTTTTTTTTCTAAAAGTTGTTTTTTATCTCAACCTACCTACTCATAGAATAGTCAATAAGAAACGTGTGAAAACTAATTGTAGTAAGTAATGATTGAACTCGAGAAAAACCCGAGGAGAAAAGTAGAATTTATTACCACGTAGAGTTGTAAAGACAAGTTTTCTTTACTTCAACGAAACAGAGAATTTTGACAATGCTTAAGGATGATCTTAGAAAATAGAATATGTCTTCTATCTTCGAAATGTGTTCATACTAGTTGCATTTTTTTCTTTCGAGAAGTTGGATATTTTACGTATGATTCATCAGATTGAACTGATTATGAGAGTGATTGACAATGTTTAGTTTTTATTAAGGCATATGAGCTTTCTCAATGTAATAGTCACTTATTGAATAAAAAAAGTTGAACCAGAAACAAGTCAAGAACTTAAATTTTTCTACAAGGTCTTTATCAAATGATTAGATCTTATACCACCAGTATTTCCATGAGACGATTCACGTCAAGTATTTTAAAAAAATAATCCTTCTGACCTTATCAATTGATTAGAAGACCTTTTCTAATAACAATAAAATCCTTCATAAACATGTAATCAACAAAAATCTTTACGAGGAAAAGATAAGGACATAACAATGATCACAAAGACAAGCCTTCACGATATATAGCAAGAGGAACAAGGGATCAATAATGTTGGTGCTATTTTACCATACAACCCTTACGAAATCTTTTTTATACTTGTGCCATCTATTCCTTCACTTCTTTACCCTTTTCTCAAATATTAGATCTTACAAATCCCTTACTTTGAATATTCGTCTTATAATCTCTTCTAAAGGCCTTTATAAGTTCAATTTTTATGGTTAAAAAAGAGTGAACATTTCCAGTATTTTCTTTAAATACTAAATAGAAGGAAGATAGAATCAGACAAGCATAATCTCTCTGAAATTCTCTAGAAACGAATGCTGATGATGGAAAAAACTTGACATGGGTACCAATGGTGAATAAATATCTAAATATATTTTTGAAAGAGTTACCTAGACTTTTCCTAGTACAAGAGTGATTTTATAATCAAGTTAGAACTACCTCAATAACTATCTCTTCCTATCAAATGAAACCAATAGAGAAAAGAGTTAAGGAAAACAATTGGATGAACTGTTGACAAAAGGATTTGTTCGACCAAGATCATTGCCTTATGGAATGCTTGTTTTGTTTTTCAAAATAAGGATGAAAGCTGCAAACAATGCATTGATTATTTTCAAAACAAAAAATATTATTAAATGGATTATTTAGATACTATAATACCCCATCATGTAGTTGACTCGAAAAAAGGCATCAATTTGTATCAACAAAGAATATGAATGTGTAAGAGCTCTATACTGGTTGAAGGTGGGATCATCGATTTCATAAATAAATTGTTGTATCGGTTAACAAATCATTGCATATAGTGTGTATTGACATATTGTATAAAGGACTTGGATGTTTGCATAGTGATGGATGCTCTACACTAGTAAATAAGAATTGTATCTAGAACGTCTTAGAGAACTATGCCATTCGTTGATTTTAAAAGATGAGCATCTACACAATTTAAAGGGAATCAACCTTAAGAATTACGATGGTTAAACCAAGGTGAATCCATTGAGAATACATCAATCAACTTGCGACAATAGTGATAGTAGCACAACATATGGAGAATTCGATGATAGAATTATCGAATCATAATAAATCAAAGTATATTGCACACATTGACATATGAATTGACAACAAGGAGCTAACAAACTGTTATATTTTCTATGGAGATGTGGAAGAGTTGTAAGTTTAAATGGACTTATGGATGAACTTGCGACAATAGTGATAGCAACACAACATGTGGAGAATTCGATGATAGAATTATCGAATCATAATAAATCAAAGTATATTGCACACACTGACACATGAGTTGACAACAATGAGCTAACAAACTGTTATATTTTCTACGGAGATGTGAAAGAGTTGTAAGTTTGAATGGACTTATGGATGAACTATCTTCAAGGATTATGATTCCATCTTATAGTATCATCCAGACAAACCAAACATCAGACACTCTTAAATCGAAAGTTGGAGTTTTTGCATAAAAGATATTGGTACCTAGCGAAATACTCGAATGATAGTATGGGTCAAAATTGCAAGATGTTGGGAGGCAAGTATATATATAGCTTGGTGTTCAACCTTGCAACACAACGAATCAATTTGATAATCTTGAAATTTTCAAAGCATGGTGGAAATTATCAGAAGACAAAATGATTAATAGAAAGACGTTGACTAATGAAGCATTTTGTTTTCAATGGGAAAATAATGGTTCCAGATGAAGACTATTTTAAGGCGGGAAATCATGTGTTATGGAGTTTAGAATAAATTAAATCGAGCAATTATTATTAATTAAGTTTATCTACAACAACAATTATTATACAAGTATTGAAATAAACTCTGATGAAGCCTTACACGAACTACCTTATAGATCTTCAATTTGTTGAGCTATAGGTGAGAATTAAAGCATGGAAAATATTGGTGTTATTCAAGAAATAATTAAAGGATCCAAATCAAGATAAGCTTCATATAGCTCAAAACCAGCACAAGAGTTACGTGATGGTGGACAACGACCTTTGAACCTCAAAGATGATGATTATATTTTTCTGAGATGCCTTATTTGGGACGAAAAGGGAAGTTAACACCTCGTTATGTCATACTATTTTTTTACTGTTAAAAATATTAGAGATGTAGTGTATTAATTAAAGTTATCCTAGACTTGTCATGAGATCAAAATAATTTCATACTTTTTCCCTATGAAAAAGTCTTGATAAGATCAAGTGATGTACTTGATTGGATAAAATTGTTATCATAGAAAAACACATCATATGGAGAAGAGTAGGTAGCAATAATTGATTTCTAAGTCAGGAACTTGAGAAGAAGAGCAATACTACTAGTAAAAAATGGAGACATCACAACATTGATAATGCAATTTTAGAGCTAGAGTTTGAAGTTTTCTCAAAATATCCATACTTGTTCGAAGAGTTGTAAATTTCGAGGAAAGTTTTTTGGGATTATCATAGAAAGCATATATTGATAAAGTTTTAGAAAGGTAGAATGAAAAAGTTCTCATCAAGTGTCATTCCAATTCAAAAGGGAGATAAGTTCATCTTGATACAATGTCCATAAAATGATTTAGAAAGCAAAAAAATGGATGAAATTTCTTATACATCAATTGTTGGGAGTTTAATATATGCTCAGACTTGTACCAAGCCAAACATCAATTTTTTTGTTGAAATGCTTGGCTGGTATCAAAGTAATCCAAGAATGGATCACTAGAAGGCTGCAAAGAAAGTGTTGAGATACTTGCCAAAAGCTAAAGATCACACGCTCACTTATCAAAGATCTGACCATCTTGAAGTGATTGGATATTCAGATTTAGACTTTGCTAGATGTATGGACACAATAAAGTTCACATTTGGCTATTTGTTTATTTTAGTTGTACGAACAATATCATGGAAAAGTGCACAACAGTCTATCATTAATGCTTCCACTATGAAGGCTGAGTTTGTGGCTTGCTTTGATGCCATAATTAAAGAAAATTGGTTGTGAAAATATATTTGAGGACTTGAAATTTTCAATAATATTGCCAATCAGTTGAAAATTTATTATGATAATTCTACATCAATATTTATCTTTAAGAGTGAACACACATAAAGAAGTAATGTGAACATATGACATGATGCCTATGAAAAAATTCACAAAATAAGAAGAAGTAAGCAGTTTTCACGACAAACACACATAAAGAGCATGTCAAAGCAACTAGCAAGGAAGAAAACTACTGGAGAGAGAAAAATTTACTATGCATGGGAGTAAGTAAAGCAAGTAACACACTATGCAAGACAAATAAGTAAAGAGAGAAAAAGATATGCATGAACAAGAAAACATAAAACATATAGACAACAAAAGTTCATGGAGATACACAACCTCACAACACAAAAACAACCCACACCAAGGGTGACAAAGATCACAAACATACAAGGTATGTGTATGTGTAAATAGAGCTATAGGATCGAGCACTTAGGAGATTAAGCCCAAATAGGGGTGACTCTCCTCTAATACCAATTAAATATTCCTATATAGGAACAACTACACGATGAACAATTGTTCTTCCTATTCAAATACGTAACTGGGACCTAGATGAGGGGTGGAGAAGCCAACCTATGAAATCTTTTTGCAAGCTTTATATAAATTCGACTAAGCAGGCCTCATAAGGTGAATTGAGTAATTAACAAAGTAGAAGTACAAAATATCATGCTCAATTCAACATAGAACAAAAACAACCTGTAATAAGAAATAAGAAACTGTAATAAACACACTAGTGAGGATATGACTCATAGACTCCTATCAAGCTAGCAATATGCATAAATATAACAAATATCACACAGAATGCAATCTTATATTGCATACCAAAAGCATAATAAAGAGTTCGACATCTGGAACATTTCTAGGGTAAGGAGATACAAACTTCTTAGAGACTCACACAAAACTCACATGTAGATAAAATGACAGATTATACTAACATACAATTTAATCAAGCATGACTATAAAGAACAAGTCCAAGACCCGATACATAATTAGGTTAAAAATATATTAAGTCCTTAAGGACTAAACCTAAATAGGCAAACAATAGAAAAATACGCTCTTCAAAAATAATCATGGACATACACTATAAAGAAGAAGTAATATTCAAAAGTTAGAGTTATTGTGTAGAAATATACACCGTTTAAACTTTGATTGTACTAGCTGTACATTATAGCATGAATAATATCATATATAATGAGGTAAATCCTTATAAAAACTATATCTATGTGGTAATATCCGTGGGTTTCTTAAGGCAACCATTCAGTAGTAAATTATCCATTAATCAATAAACACTTACAATTTTGATAGAAAATAAAACCACAAATACCTTTATCTGCTAGAACCCATGTTCAAATCACTTATTATTGCTCTTGCTTGTTACTTCCACCATGACCTAGTTTGAAACACAAACCTGACTGTCCTCCAAAGCCCACACCACCCAAAGTGGTGTAATCAGTAACTACATATTAGTAACTAGAAGTGTGATAATACCCAATCTTGAGGACTACTCTCAAGCTCAAACAACCTATCTCTTATTGCTCAAAACAAGATATATGAAAACTTAATGTATTTAACTTAGCTCACTCTTACAATGAGGTTTTCACAAATAAATAGTTACATCCAATCAACTCCCAACAGACACACAACTCACATACAACTCACTCATAAATGCCATATTAGATACTCAACACTTATAAGCATGGTTTTTCTCATACAATCACGAGTCACTAATATCAAACAACACTTAAGGAATTAGTGGTTCAAAAATAGAAAAATGAGATGACAATTTGACAAGGTCTACTACATTTTTTGGATGCCAAAAAAGAAGAAATAAGGGGCATTTATGCAACTCATATTTTCCATCTCGCCAAGGATGGTGGTGATAGTGGTGGCAAGGTACTAAAAAAGCACATTTTTTGTTCCAAAAATTATTGAGTACTTTTCATAAATACTCACACCTGAAACAAACCAAAAGCACAAGTGACAACAACGGCTCGCTTGCACGCTCACTCGTTGAAAACTAAAACTTCACTTAGTATGCACACTATGAAAACCAACTCTGTGGTGTATGTGAACATGTTTGCATAAAAAATATACCTAACTATATACATGTATGTATTATTGATCTACAATTACCAAACTCACATAGAAGAAAACAAATACATTAAGTAAAATAAACAGACAACATATTTTATACACAGAAAGATAAAACATAGATACAAATACAACGAAACTTACAGTTATACTTTTTACCTATTTCGACATCAGTGCTATCTTTTCCCTTGGATTTATTTATTATTAAAGAATACTGCTCAAATTCCATGTGTTTCAAGTTCGACCACTAATTTTCCATTCATGTGCAAAGAGAATAAGGAGTGATTAGAATTTGAAATTTGGAGAAGATAATGACTCTTAGGTGTTTGTATAGGAGTTTTAGATCTTTGATCCTCCGCCTGATTGTCCGTCACTTGTACAACTTCACCAATCGAACCCTCTTTAGTCTCTCTTCTGAAGATCCTTTATTCTTTCGGTATACTTTCTTAATTTACCTTGAAATTCTTAGTTCTTTTTATTTTTTTATTATTTTCAATAATTTCGATAAAAATAATCATTTTTCATTTCTAGTTATTTTCTTTTGTTAGTATTTGATTATCCAATTGTGTAATCTCTCTTTATTTGGTCTTACTTTCCTAACAACAATTCAATTATAGCTTGGTTATTTGGTTACTGGAGAAATTGTTCAAAAATTTGAAATGGATATATGGAGAAATTCTTTTGTCTACCTACCTTGTCTTTTGATCAATTCCAAGACACATTATATCATATACTCAACAAGCATTTCAAGCTTCTCATTCTTCAAACGTATATACCTATTGTGGTTAAATAAAATCAAAGTTGATATACAATCAACCAAAGTCAAACATAAGTAGGTACAATTTCTTATTTGTAACATAATAAAAAAAAAGCTAAAATCTATACTATAGTGAAGAGAGATCCATTACCAAAGTAATTAGCTTAAAAAAATTGGGTGCTCTAAAGAAAATCCTATGAGAATGGATAAAATTAGGAATCAATATTTTAATGCTATTCTTGTTCATTGTATACTTTTTATTTTTATATCTAATGTGTTACATTCACTTCTATCTTTATATATAATATATTATATTTATTTATAACTTTGTATGTAACATGTTATATACATACATGTTACATCACCTTTATCTTTGTATGTAACATGTTACATCATCTATATCTTTATATATAACATGTTATATCTCTGTCTTTATATGTAACATATTACATCATCTCAATCTTCATATGTAACATGTTACACAATCTTTTTCTTTATATGTAATATGTTACATTACTTCTATATTTGTATGTAACATATTATGTATATCTTTATTTTTGCATTTAACATATTACATACAGAGCTCTGTGAGATCGTCGGTGTGTGACCAGAGTTTCAATAAGGCCACTGACGGTAATCATTGACGATAACCACTGAAAAAATTATGAGATCTTACATTGATATTATTTTATTGAGGTTATAAAGTAATGTTATTTTATTTATTTATTAATTAGTTTTATTTAAAACCATGAATTTATCAATATAGATACTATTTTTTTAAAAAAACTCACTTATATACCCATTTTATCTATTGTTTTAAGTACGAAACTAGATAAAAATCTCATTCCAATAATACACATATAACAAGTTTTTAAGTGATATTTGACCATTTTTATGGACCTTTCAAGCAAAATGTCAGTTAAAAATGATTAGTTTTTTGATGAAAAAAGTTAAGTGACATCTTAAAAATTTCACATATTGGCTTGAAAAACAAAAGAAAGAAAGAAAGAAAACATGTGCATTTCCCTTCCCCGCCCACTCCTGGCGCGTTCTCGTTCAAATTTGATATCATTACGAATTCTAAACCTTTTCAACAATTAATGTTTTTACGAATAAATAAATTATTGTTTCATTATAACATATAAAATTCCAATAAAGAATAGAAAGTCAAATATGTTAACTACTATTTATGTTTGGTAACATACGAAGGAAGTTAACAAACTGCTCAAGATTAACATACGAAGGGAGTTAAAATCAACGAGGGTATTGCTGACCGGGAACGTAGAGGTGGGCAGGGATTAGGGAAGGAAAAGAGGTGGGTGACGCTTTTTTTCAAGATAATATGTGAAATATCCAAAGTACCCTTAAAAAAATTCACATGATAATCATGTGATATTTTCCATCGAGAGTTAACCAATTTTTTTTTAACAAAATATCAAATGGATATAAAATTTAAAATGCAAGTAAAAAAATATTAGTTATGAAATTAAAAGTAATTTGAAACATATAATAGTTTTTTTTTTGTAATACATATTGTATATATTATTATTATTATTATGACAATAATAAAATTAGTTGTAAAAATATTATCAAAAATAAAAATAAAAAGATCGAATCTTTTATTAATTTTTTCATTGTTGATATTTATAGTTCAATAATTTTTTTATTTATAATAAAATTTTTATTTAATAGTATAGTCATTACGTTTAAAAAGTGAGATTTAAAGTTAAGTAAATATCAATAGATAAAACATGGTTAGATGATCACACCCGTAACATGCTCTGCTATTTCAAGAACCTTTGAAAATGTGTTCTCTCTCCGTGCAAGGCAATCTATGACTATGAGAACCTTCTTCTGTTCTGTTCTGTTCTTGATAGTAATTAAATAATAACAGTAAAAGGAATATCTTTTAATCGTTTTCTCTTTATTAAAGAAACTTTCTACTTTTTTAAATTCGATACATTAAAATATCATCACTTATTATTCTACATAAATCATCTGTTACAAGGCAATAATTTAGCCTTGCTTGTTTCACGAGTAAACCCAAAATCTACCTTTATTTATCTCTACTCAAAGAACAATAAGAGCTTATCCAAACCCTATAATTAGTCCTCCAAATCCCAATTTGTTTGTTCTCTTCGATCTCCACTCTAATTCCACAAAATGTCTGTGATTCAACCACAACAGCAGCCACAACCACGGCCAGTTCTGGTATACCCAAACACAGCCTCAAATAAGTCTCCAACCCACCATTCAGATGGGTCTTTTGGACCTGTTTTCATAGTGCTGGCAATAATAATTGTCGTATCAACTCTTGCTTGCTTTCTGGGAAGGCTCTGTAACAAGCGTCTTAACAAACAAAACCCGAATCAAACCCAATCCAAAGATGGGGATGCTGAGTTTGGGAATCACAAATCCAAAGAAGATCTTCCTAAAGAAGGAAACCTTGAGTTTGAGAATCACAAAAATATTCGACCCAAAGTAGATAATGTTGAGTTTTGGAATCATAGCTTTCGTCCCAATTCCAAAGATGGAGATATTGAATTTGGGTTTGACAAAAACATACCAAATGTGAAGCTAAATGTAAATAGAGAGAACAGAGGATTTAAGACGTTTAAGAATGGTGGCATCAATGACCAAATGAAGCATAGTGATGATAATAATGGGCGTAAAGATGGTGCATGATGGTAAGACTTCATCATTTTTCTTTCTTTCTTTCTCTTTTTTGTGTTTTGTTTGATTCATATGTCATGCGTATGAAGTTTTTTACTTTTAAATTAATGAATATTTTTCCTTGATATATATATACCTATATATGTTAAAATTGTCCAATCTAATTTTCTTGGCATGGTGAACATGCATCAAATATGTGTACCAAAGTGATTAAAAATATAAGTACTCATTAATCTGCATCATTTAATACGATCCCAATTATGTTTGAGCTTAACTTGAGGGTTTTCAGACTGTAACTCATTTAGCCATATATAGTTTTGCATGGAATATATAACAAAGTCATTATCCTCTACGCATACGTGAAAATATAAAAGATAAATGATATATTAAAATCTAAAAGTGATTTTAAATTGTCATATTGTTTTTTTTATTTTATTCTAAGAATTAATTGAACTATTTGAGCAATGGACATAAGTAATTCACGGTCTTCTGAGTCATGAATTCAAAAATCCTTTTTTTTTTTCAAAAGGAAAGTGTTTTTATTATCATTGTTATTTGATAGTTTTATTTATATTTCTTACTGCAGGTTGAATTGTACACTGGGTAAATTTATATGGCATATGCCATTCACTAATGTTACTGTATATTATTTTCTCATTATTGAGGTATAATCTTTTACGTACCTTTTATATGTAAGCATTGCACATTAAAGATTTAATAGGATTAATTACACCTAATAATTATGGTATTGTAATTTGTAATGAGCCAATCAATTATTCTTAAAGTTATTAAATGATATCCATTTCAGTTAATAATGGTTACATTTAAAGTTTTTCCATTCAAGAATTAGTATTTACATGTTTATATGAAAAACTTATATACATCTCTTCGTCCAAGAATGAAAAATGATTTTTACTACTACTTATGTTGGTCTCAAATTTCAATATTACTTCAACAATCACGTATTTTTAATTTAATATCCAATTAAATATTAATATATTATTTATAATTATAATAACTTGATACATATATTATTTTTTAATAATAGATATTTTTAAACAATAGTAAATCTAGTTCTCAAATTCACACCGATCAATAATCAATAACATAAAGTTCGTACAAAATATTTATAAATTAAAAAATAAATTATAAATTAAGACTGAAAATTTACCAATGAAAACTCTTAAATAAATAAATATCAAAACTTAAGATTTTGTTATAATTTTGTTGGATTTTAATTAAAAAAAACTAAATTTACGTATAAAATTTAAACTTAAAATATTTTAAACTTTCACATAATAAACTTATTTAGCTAATTAACTATCATTAACAGTACATGCATTTTCAACTGATAAGCATGCATTATGCCAAAGGACCAAAGAATCTTACATTTTGTTCGGCTCATTGTGATACTGTAGACCTCATAATACACCATTAAATCAATTAAATCCAAACTTTATTTATATATTATTCATAATTGAATTGATTTTAAAATAATACATTAATTTATACTTAGCATATATATATAGTTTATGTATTACATAAATAAATGCATATTATATGCATATGCTATGTAAATATAATTACATGATATTTTATTATTTATTTAATTATATGTAACTTGCATATTCTATTTAAGTCGAGGACCGCAACTCTTGTACTTGCGTTAGGGTCATTGGAAGCTCAAATCCTTCAAATGGACAAGAGATGTTTAATTTGAATTGTGACATCTCGCCGCAGTCAACTAAAAGATGTTTACTTTAAAGGAAAGAGTTCCCTGAGCTTTTAGTTTGATTAAATTTATATCTTTTTTAACTGGATAGATTAAAAATAAAGAAAAGCTAATCTTTCTTCATCTTATATTTATCTATCATATAATATAAAGTTTGATTGGCCTTAAATTACATATGAAATAAATTCTTGTGACTGGAACAACTTGACCTCCCTGATTTCTCTTTGAAACTTCATTTTTAAGATTTTATTACTTATATATTTATTAAAAATTTAACAATTTAAATATATTAATTAAAATAAATATGATTTTTTTGGATAATAACAAATAATAACTAAAAAACAAACACTATTATTTTTTATTATTTATATGATACTTCTACTGATCTAAACTTCTGAATTCGTTTAGCATTTCTTTCTTTCTTTTTTCACAATTCAAGCCTATTCTAGCCTATTTCTAAGGTGATGTTGGGGAGGGGATTTGAAACTGGGTTATTTCCCAAACTGCCACCACTTTTGCCATGGGGCTGTGACCTGTGGGCACCTCAGCGTTTCATAGATAGTGTGTATTGTGAGCTATTCAGTTTGGAAAGTTTGTTGTTGTTGTTGTTACATAGAGAGCTTCTCAAGAAGCTGAAACTGTATTAATATAAATATCGTAATTGTTGTGATCAATACAATAATGTGAGTTCTACAGAATTTCTCTCTCAAATATGCTTCTTTCCTCTCTCTCGTTTGTCTCTCATATCCTTTTGACATCTCTGCACCCCGTCCATCTCTCTGAGATCATCTTACATTTTCTTGGTATCTTCCTTCTTACCAATCAGCACATGCTAGCAATTCTTCAGGCATTACGTGGGGTGATACACACACAAATATATATATGCTTCAAGAACTTGGACAATCATGGTTTAGACAAAAAACTAATTTGGAGAAGAAGAAATCAATGTGAACATATAAATTAGATGCTTCATCGTTGCTTAAAGGCTCGAGTTTCGGATTCGCTACTCCAAGCGTTGTTCAATCTATGAGGTCCAGAATATTCTTTAGAATTGTAATCTCCACCGTAAATGTTATATTCAGAGCTGTCTTCACTGTCTAATGCCATGTTCCTAAATCTAGGAATGTCTTGATTGTACTGGCCAGAGTCATAGATGGTGCTCTGTCCATACTTCAACCCGTTAGAAAGATCAGAATGTTCTCCTACACAGTCCAATGCTCTTACAACCTGAAAGTAGAAAGATTATAGTATATACACACATGATTCCGATACAAACTAATCCACTAATGTTGTGATTGCAGTGTAATCAGCAAGGTTCAAACACATCAAATATCGTTTGATTTGGAAAAAAAAAATATTGCAGTTTTACCTGCATCATACGGGGACGTTTAGGAGCAGAATGACGTATACAAGCGGCGGCAGCCTCAATCATTCTAAACATTTCGCTCTTTACATAATGCTTTTCAAGTCTAGGATCAACTATTTCACTCAGGTCACCCGTTTCAAGGGCATGCATGAGGAGTGGTCGAGCCTGCCATTTTTAAAGCACATTAATCAATTTTTTCTAGTTAATGAGTATAAATGAATTGTGCATATTTTCCACAAGTTTGAGCTTTTGGGCTTGTGGGAAAGTTGGTGTCTAACACTTATTCAGTTCTATAAATTATAACAAACATTCTAAATGTAGCTCAAGAAAGCTTCTCCAAAGTCCAAACAACACTTATACATAATACATACCCATTCAACCAAACTCTCATCTCCAAGAGGCTGAGTTGGATCAACAGGTATATGCCCAGTTACAAGCTCCAAAAGCACAACACCAAAGGAGTACACATCTGATCTATCTGTCAATTTCCCGCTTGAAGCATATTCTGGTGCCATGTACCTACCATACAAACCCAAATGAATATCATCAAGAAGATTAAACTTAAAGCAGAGAAACTTAATTCAAATTTGAAACCTACCCAAAAGTCCCCACAACTCTAGTGGATACATGCGTGTTAGTATCATATGCCAATTTGGCTAGTCCAAAGTCTGCAACCTGTTGTCAAATAAATTTTCATCATAAATCAAATTAAGCATCAATATTTAATAAAACAAATGCTAAATAATAGCGCTCATCTGAAGGAAGAACACATGCCTTTGCCTCATAAAAATCATCCAACAGAATGTTTGCAGTTTTGATGTCTCTGTGAATGATCTTTGGATGGCCTAGATGACGATAATAATGTAAGATTAAAGACAACTTAATCGTAGTATGTCATGAATGATATATATCAATTAGGTGAAATACATACAATCTTCATGTAAATAAGCCAAACCCTTTGCAGCCCCTAAAGCAATTTTGAGTCTATTAGGCCAATCCAACACTGATGCTTCATTATCTGATGAACACAATAAAACCATATATATATATATATATAACAAAATTAAAGTTAAGTAGTGCAAGTTTCAAACTACATAACTAAAATACAAATTAGCTAATTTTCTTGTAGAGCAATGGGATATGCTCCAAGTGGACAAGAACGTGAGTTTGAATATGCTGTGAGTGTGTAATTTGTTATTTCATGGAAAAAAAATTAAAATACAAATTGATTGGCATTTGAATTACTCACCATGCAAATGATACTCCAAAGTTTTATTGGGAACAAATTCATAGATCAACAATCTATGGTTCTCAGCTAAGCAATATCCAACTAAAGAAACCAAATGACGATGATGAACTCGGCTAATAATCTCAACTTCAGCTCTGAATTCTCTTTCACCTTGTCCACTACCAGCTTTGAGTTGCTTAACAGCAACCTCTTTACCATCTGATAACCAACCCTTGAAGACACATCCAAACCCACCTTCACCAAGTATGTTTTGACGTGAAAATCCATTTGTTATCTCCATTAACTCTTCGTAGCTGAAATGTTGATTTGAAACCCCAATTCCACCTGAGTCTGTTCCTCCACCCGTATGATACATTCCACCTCTTTGGCTTCCTGTCCCACTACTTATGGTAGAAGGTGGACCCACTGAATTTCCACTCTGTCCTGTACTGTAATATCCCACTGCATTTCACAACACATATATTAACACAAATGTTTTATATTGCTTAGTATAAATGAACAATTGTTTTTACAAAATTCAACCGAGTTAGTTCATAAAATTAACTTATATTAATTTAATACACAGAATTCTTAAATTTAACCAATACATTGCCTGATTTCTTCCATTTTATCAATTTAATACCCTGAAGATATCAACATCAAAATTACCCAAAAAAAAAAAACAAAGAAGAAGAAGATTAGGTTTCAAATTAATCAAGCTAATTTTTAGAACTAGCCCATCATGTAAATACCAGAAAAGTTACCAGGTGGCATGTAATTGTTGTTGTATGTATCTACTCGTTTTTTCCTTTTAATTACAAAAAAGATAATTATGAAGAAAATGATGAAAACTCCTGCTACAGTCACTCCAATGACAGTTCCGGCGTTCCCATTTGATGAGGATGAGGAATCCGATGATGAGGGTGGTGAATTTGAGTCCGAAGAAGAGTCTGCTGATTTAGAATTGGGATTTCTTGGCGGGCGTAAGCTTGGCGTATAATTAGGCGGTGAGAAATCATGAGATGGGCTATTTACTTGGTCGGAGCCAGAGCCAGAGCTAGAGCCAGAGCCAGAGCCAGAGCTAGAGCTAGAGCCAAATCCAGAGCCAGAGCCAGAGGGTGTTATAGGAGGAGAAAGTGGATTTGGTGGTGGGGACATAGAAATGGGAGGTGTAGGTGTTTGTTTTGAGCCTCCAGTGACTAGAAGTGTTGATGTTGAGTTATCAGAAGGTGGTGCTGTACTTTCAGTAATCGGAGGAGAAGGAGATGGAGGGGTTTTAGATGACGGTGCCTGTTTTTCCGGGCTAGGAGGAGCATTTTCTGGAGATTTTGAAGGCGGTGGCGTTGATTTCATCAAGTTGTTGGTATCCGATGATGGCGGTGGTGGTGAATCAGATTTTGGAGGTGGAGACTCCTTTGAAGGTGGAGGCGGAGACGGTGGTGGAGGAGAGGAAGAAGGTGAAGGAGGAGACTTGGATGAAGATGAATTCAATGGTAACGAGTCTGGTGCAGGAGGTGAATCACTGGGTGGTGGGCTTTTACCATTGCTTCTATCACCACCATCGTTCGGTGGAGATGATGAACCGGACGACGAGTCTTGAGAGTCATTTTCTTTATCTGGCGGTGAAGAAGATGAAGATAACTTGTCTGAATCCGACATTACTCCTTTTAAAATAATGTTACAATGTTGTTCTTAAATAATCATGCATGTCATTTCTATTGAAAAACTCAAAAAACTATACGCATCTTGAAATTTAGAACAAATTTTTTTTTTTTTTGGGGTAATGAATTTAGAACAATCTATGTCTATCCAATATGTTCTCAAAGCACCAACAACTTTGTTAAGCTTTTGTTATTTTAAGGGGAATGTGAGTGTATGAATCTGTATTGACTTCGGTGCTTGAAGGTTTCTGGTTGGTTATTAAGAAATCCCAATTACAGCCCCTTAAATTTTTCTTTTGGGAATTGCTCTCCTATGCTTTCGGGGTACCGCGCAAATTTAATGAGTTGGTGCAGTGAGCGTGCATGTCATTGTTAAATTTTAAGTAGGCTACATGTTACATGTGTACGTAAAATAATTAATCGGATGAATTTATGCTCCTTCCCAAACTTAATTAATAGGATAAATCTAAAATTATTATAAAAATTATAGTTTAAAATATTTACAAGAATACCATGTTATCACGTTATAAATTATTAATATTATATCATTATAATTGATAGAAAAAAATGTTATTAAGGTTCATTTTTTTAATAAAAATATTATTAAATTTTCTAATTTAAAAAAGGTATTTATTAGTTATTTTATTTATAAAAAAATATACTCATTGTATTTTTACTTATAAAAAAATATTTATTAATCTTTTTACTTATAAAAATGAGTCATAAAAAAACTTTTGTTAAAAAACTTTTAAACGAATATTGACGAGGATATTTTCATTATTTATCCGACCATATCAAATAAAAAAATTACAAATATAATTGGTGATGATATTATCATCTTTTACCTTCATTTTATGACTATAATACACTTGATAATTTTATTTATTTTTAAATAAATTTAAATTATTAAATATCTCTTTTATGTACCATTTTTATAAACAAAGTGACTAAATGTCTAAAGTTAGAAGACTAAATAATACATTTTGTATAAATAAATTGACTAATGTAACCTACTATCTTAATTTATATTAGAAATAAAATTCATATTTTATAAATTTATATTTTGAAAATAACAAAAATTATTGTAAGAATATTATTAACCTATTCATAGTATCATTTGTTACATAAATGATCTATTTATATAACTATTTTACTTTTAATCCCACTTAAAAAAACATATATTATTTGTATAGTAATTAAATTTTAGAAATTTATTCAATGATTGTCCAAATTTAAGTTAGATTTTCATTTGAGACAAGTAAATGTACAATATCGATATATTTGTTATACAATATTAAAGGTTCTTTCTATATAGTTTGTATAGAATCATGCATTTGACTATAAATCAAACTGTATTATATAGTACAAAAATAATATAATTATGTAAATATTTACGATTAAGAGATTTGGGTCTAAATCATGTTGGGCACACAACTTAATTTGTTTGAATTTTTAAATTAAAAATAATATTTTTTATTTTAAAATGTAATAAAATTATAAAATTAAATCAAAGATTTATTTAAATAAATTTTACCATAAAAAATATTTTAAATACAAGTTATTTTATTAAAATATTTATAATTAATTTTATCTAACATTTTTTCACCTAATATTATACAAATTAAATATAATATAATTTAATTATAATTATATTTAATTTATTCAATACTATACAATATACAATAAACGTAATTATTTATATTTTATCTTTGAAGATGCAATGCTCTAATTTATTTCAAAGTTAAAAGAGGTGATGTATACAATAAACGTAATTATTTATATCTTATCTTTGAAGATGCAATGCTCTAATTTATTTCAAAGTTAAAAGAGGTGAGTTGATTATATATTGAAGTAATTACTAATCGAGTATCTAGTCCAGTAAATATGTTGCTTATTGTTCACCCCAATTTTAGTGTGGTAATTGGTACATAGTCTTCTAGTAAAACTTTGTGAAGTTTTTACTTTTTGTGATATGCCATTAATGTGCCTTTTCACGGCACCGGCCTGCAGTGACATTTCGGATTTACACCTAAAGTAAATCCTGCCCTAAAAATTAATGAAAATATATTTTAAAACTTAACATGGTGAGTAAAATTTAAAATACACGATTTTAAATTTATTAATATTATATTCAAATAAATAAATAAACTATTTGTATTATATCTACAATAAAAGACACTATAACATTTTTCAAAAATAATTCGCAAATTAAAAAGAAATACAAATACTCAAAGAGAAATACAAATACTCAAAAAGAAAACTCTTAATTCATACTCAAATTAAGAATACAAAGACTTATTTGTTTCTGATGTGATGTTAAACCAAATACAAGGTAGGCTATTTATAGGCATCATCATACAACTACACCACATAAATATAAAACTAAGAAATAATTATAGCTACACAAATATTATCTACATACTTCTCTTTTCTACATTCTTCAATCACCCCATTTATTTTCCTACATCTTTCAACTACTCTATTATTTTTCTACATCATTCAACCACTCCATTTATTTTTCTACATCCTTCAACCAATATTGGTGTTGATTTTCAACACTCCCCTCAACACCAACTCTCCATGAAGAAAAACGTTCTTCGCGACACGTGGCAGCGTGTATTGGAAACAAAATAAGAAACGCACAGCTCTCTCCCACTCAGATTTAAATCGTTTTCGATACCAGTTTTGTCCCCCACGCGAAATATTGTATTATTTTTGCCATATCTCTCTATTGCGCGTGTATTATATTGTAATATTTTATATGTATTTTTTTAGCTATAAATAGGAGATATTATGATAGACTTAAAAAGTTTTTTGGAGAGTTTTTAGAGTTTATAATTTTTGTATTGTTCGGTTCTGGACTATGGAACACGCAGAAGCCATTTTTGGCTTCTGTTGTGTTCTGCATTTGCCAAATATTAGCGATACGAGATGTTTTAATTTCCTTTCTTCTTCTTCTAATTTTTCTGTATTTGTTGTAATTTTATTTTTAATTAATGAAGTAATTTAATTTTTCTAGGGCTGCATTTGGTCCAAATTTATGAAGCTTTAATTTTAATTATTTTTGATAGATTTATAAGATGTTCGATTTGTTCATTCTATTTTGTGCTTAATGCTTTTTGATTATTTATGAATTTTATCAAATTGATCCGTGGCACATAAATAAACTTGGAAGAGGCATTTGTGTGTATATTGCTCATAGATAGAATGACATGTATGATGAAGGATAGGAATATACCCTAATTGTATGTGTGGCCATTTGAAAACTTAGAACGTAATGAATCTTGGTGAATTTAATTCTCATAGAGATATAATGAATTAATTTAACGAGGTGTGTTATACGGAGCTCGGAAGAGATGTATGAATAAAATTAGAAGTTTTTGGTTGACAAATTAAATGTACTAAAAAATATAAATCAAGAGAAAATAATATAATAAGAGTGGATTAATTTGGTGAAAAATTGCAATCCTAGATTTCTTTTATTTTGTTAACTCTTTAACTTTTTTCTAAATCAACGATTGTTTTGGATAAAATGAGAGAGAAATAATTTTAGTACTCAACAAACTGTAGTAACAAATCTCCGTAGGAACGATACTTTATTTACAAATCTTATTACTTGTGACCGTGTATACTTGCACGTTTTATGTTCTCTAAAAGAGACAACAAGTTTTTGGTTGTTTATTTTATTTTATTTGCTTATTGTTGGTTGTTTATTTTATTTTATTTTTTAATTTTATTGATGCTTGCTTAATTTATTTTTCAATTTTCTCGTGGGTTGAGATTTTTTTTGACACATAAATCTTAACTTACAAAAAGAAAAGATATTTTTTTTAATGTTATTGATGCTTGCTTAATTTATTTTTCAATTTTCTCGTGGGTTGAGATTTTGTTTCACACACAAATCTTAATTCACAAAAAGAAAAAAAAAATTATTTGCTTATTGTTGTTTTTTTTATTTTTTAATTTTCTCGTTGGTTGAGATTTTGTTTGACACACAAATCTTAACTCACAAAAAGAAAAAAAACAAATTTTTTTTATGGTTATTGTTTCTTGTTTAATTTATTTTTCAATTTTCTCGTAAGTTGAGATTTTGTTTGACACACAAATCTTAACTTACAAAAAGAAAAACAAATTGAGAAGTCAAGTTGAAGACTATAAATCAAAAGCTTCTTGGGAGGCAACCCATGTGTTTTATTTTATTTTTTTTTATTTTTGTATGTATTAGTTTTTATATTTTGTTATGTTATTTTTTTTTCTTCCGTAGGTACAAATTGGAAGAAATAAAGCTATTTTAGATTTTAACCAATCAAACAAACCAGGAAGTTTCTTTAAACCCATCTCATATGTTCTTTAACTTTCACACATTGAGGACAATGTGTATATTAAGTTTGGGGGTGGTAGATATATTGAACGTAATTGAAATACTTTCTGGATGTTCTTGCTTGTGAAATTTTTTTTTTGTTTGTTTGGTTGATTGAAGATATTTTGCTATGAATAGTGATTTATTTTTATGTCTTCGATTTAAATGATGCATAGCTCTTTGAAAAATTTGAATATTGTCTAAGTGATAAATAATTTTTACGTATGTTTCATTTTTACAAGAATAAATATTCATGAGCATTAGTCTTGATTTTTGAGTTGCTATGATAATTTAGAGAAGGTTTATGTGAGTATGGAATTCGATTGATTTTTGTGGTGTCACCGTTTTTAGAATTTGTTTGATTTTCTCTCGAGGCGAAATTATAGATAACATTTAACTAAGAAAATGATTTAGGTCATCTTTGGATCGTTTGAGCCTTTCTATCTACCTTTACATGCATTATCCATAGTATACCCCTTTTGAGCTTCAATGTTTATATGTATGTAGATATATCTATTTTTCTTATCTCACTAACATTTGACAATTGTTAGTAAATATTTAAAGATATATCGGAAAAAAGGGATATTGAAAAAGAAAAAAAAAGAAATAGAAAAAAAAGAAGAAAAAGAAAAGAAAAAAGAGTATTGTATGTGATGACAAATCCCAAATTGGGAAGTAATTATTGTGATGATAGAAGTTATCTTTTTCAATCCTAAAATGTTATGCTTGGGAAAAGTTTTGAGCTAAATATTATCTTTTATCCTACCTTTACCTAAGCCATACATTCCAAGCTTAATAAAGTTCTATTGATTTAGTGTTTTGTGTTTGTCTACATTAGTGGAGAGAGAAATAAAAAATAAACTTATGAGATTTGTGATTTTATTAAAAATTATTTGATTTTATATTTGTATAAACTGATCTGGATTCCATGTGATGAAATATGAAAAGACTTCACACACACACACTAAAATTCATTGTGAAAATGTAATATACTTTTAAATTGATTTTGATGCTTAGATAATATTCTTTTATTTCTTTGAGTGATGTTATTTAGAATGTTGAAAAAAAAATATTTTGGAAATCACTATTTTAAATGCAGTTATTTTTGTTTTATTTCCTTCCTTTTGCTCGAGGACTAGCAAAAACTTAAGTTTTATATTTTCCCCTATTTTAATAATTATAATTGCTATGTTCTTTCTATTTTTAGTTAATTTTAGTTTAATAAATTAGTATTTACTGTTTTTTATATATTTTAAGAAAATTAAATAAATTGTATCGCGTGTAGCAATTAAAATTTGTGTCCAAAAATATAATTTCAAATAAATAAGTGCTTAATTACCATTTATAAAAGTCGCAAATATAATTAAAATTAAAATCGAGCTTAATCTTAATAATTAAAAGTTTAAAATTTAATTTAAATTAGAAAAAGGGCTTAATTGTAATTAAAGAAAGTTTAAAATGTAATTTGAATTAAATTTGTGGGTCAAAATGCAATTAAGGAAAGTTTTAATTTCTGCGCAGGTGAGAAGAAGCCACGCGCCCTAATCCAAGCGTGCAACGTGGACCACCCGATCAAAGAAGAAACGGCCAGATGCACGCGTTGCAAGCACACCCGACCAAGGAGAGTGGGTGAAGAATTCTATCTATCGCGTGGCTCGGTGCGCGTGGGGCTTTGCCCACCGCCAGGGCAGCGTGCGGTGGTGGGACCCACCTGTCTGACGTCGTGTAGGCCCTGTCCCCCACCTTCGCGTGCCTGTTTTCCCATGCGGTCGATCCACGTGCGCCCGGTTATTCTGCGAATCACAATCTGCCAGGTGTCCCACTTTTCCTTCTAGCAAATTATATTCTGACACTTGGCTTGTTACGATAAGCGCGAAAGCGCAGGATCAAGCAGCGTCTGTGATTGCCCCCACGCGTTTCGTACGCCCCGATCCCGTGCGAGGCCCATCGTGCGCCCGTTCGCATATGACGATGATGCGCCACGTGTCCCACTATTTGTTTCACCGAATCAGATCGCGACACGTGGCAGTGTGTATTGGAAACAAAATAAGAAACGCACAGCTCTCTCCCACTCAGATTTAAACCATTTTCGATACCAATTTTGTCCCCCACACGAAATATTGTATTATTTTTGCCATATCTCTCTGTTGCACGTGTATTATATTGTAATATTTTAAATGTATTTTTTTAGCTATAAATAGGAGATATTATGATAGAGTTAAAATGTTTTGTGGAGAGTTTTTAGAGTTTATAATTTTTGTATTGTTCGGTTCTGGACTGTGGAACACGCAGAAGCCATTTTTGGTTTCTGTTGTGTTCTGCATGTGCCAAATATTAACGATACGAGATGTTTTAATTTCCTTTCTTCTTCTTCTAATTTTTCTGTATTTGTTGTAATTTTATTTTTAATTAATGAAATAATTTAATTTTTCTAGGGTTGCATTTGATCTAAATTTATGAAGCTTTGATTTTAATTATTTTTGATAGATTTATAAGACATTCAATTTGTTCATTCTATTTTGTGCTTAATGCTTTTTGATTATTTACGAATTTTATCAAATTGATCCGTGGCACATAAATAAACTTGGAAGAGGCATTTATGTGTATATTGCTTATAGATAGAATGACATGTATGATGAAGGATAGGAATATACCCTAATTGTATGTGTGGCCATTTGAAAACTTAGAACGTAATGAATCTTGGTGAATTTAATTCTCATAGAGATATAGTGAATTAATTTAACGAGATGTGTTTATACGGAGCTCGGAAGAGATGTATGAATGAAATTAGAAGTTTTTGGTTGACAAATTAAATGTACTAAAAGATATAAATCAAGAGAAAATAATATGATAGAGTGGATTAATTTGGTGAAAAATTGCAATCCTAGATTTCTTTTATTTTGTTAACTCTTTAACTTTTTTCTAAATCAACGATTGTTTTGGATAAAATGAGAGAGAAATAATTTTAGTACTCAACAAACTGTAGTAACAAATCTTCGTGGGAACGATACTTTACTCACAAATCTTATTACTTGTGACCGTGTATACTTGCACATTTTATGTTCTCTAAAAGAGACAACAAAGTTCCCTTGAAATCTTAGTACTCTAGCCACGTTTAAAATGTGTTGGTGTTTTCTCTCAACCCTCCCATTTTGTTGTGGAGTCCCAACACAAGAAGTCTAAAAAATAATTCCATTATTTTCAAATAAGCATGCAAACAATTAAATTTAGTCTCATTGTCACTTCTCACATGTTTTATCACTTGTTCAAATTTTCTTTCAACCATAGTAACAAAGTTAAGAAACATAGATTCAACTTCCATTTTATTGCATAGTAAATATACCTAAACTCTTATTGAAAAATCATCTACTATTGTCAAAAAATAGGTAGCCCCACATAAAGAACGAGCCTTGTAAGGCCCACACAAATCCAAATGAACAAGTTCAAAAATCTTACCAACTTTATTCATACTAATGGGAAAACTAGATCTAGGTTTCTTTGCATGTCGACATACATCCCAAGCTTTATTATTGTTTCTACAAGAATGACTCACAACCGAAATCATCTTCAATATTTTCTCCAACGGAAGCCCCATTCGTTGATACCAAAACTCGAACGACGAATCACCATCTACTATCAAGACCTTCACTTGAGGAACACTATGAAAAAAATAAAATCCATCCAATCTTTCACCCGTTTCAATCACCTTTCTTGTTAGTTGGTCCTGTATAACACAAATATTATTAGTGAATTGTACAACGTAATTTGATTCATCGATTAATTGAGTCACAAAAATTAAATTACATGTTAATTGTGGGACATAAAGCACATTGTCAAGCTTCAATCCTCCTGGAAACACAACACTCCCCTCTTGGTTTTATTCTACCATGTTTCCATCCGGCAATCCCATCAAGTAATGTTTCACCTTTTCTCATATTTCTCAAAATAGATAAGTCACACGTCACATAGTTCTATGCTCTTGTATCGATAATCCAACTAAAGTCATTGTTCTTACCATACAGTCAATCTTTTATTTTGGCTAAGTTCAAAAAATCAAGAAGTTGTTGCAATTGCGTTGTTGAAACACCCGCAAGACCCACAGCTTCGATCGCACCCACCAACCCTTGCGAAGTCTCTACCTACTGTCCAGACGAAGTTCCAACCCCGCTAGTTTTATTTGCGTTGATAGGCGGTGCACCATACCTTCTACCACGACCAAAACCTACATGCCCACCTCCTCTTCCTGTCCGTCTTTCACCATGACCCGATCCCTTTCCTCCATGAGGTCGGTCCTCCCACCATTCGGGGAACCCGTGTAATTGAAAGCAAGAGGATTTGTCATGGCCTTCTCTATTACAATGATTGCAAAACTTGTCAGTATTATCCAAAAAATGAGACTGACCACGCATACCAGGTTGAATTGTGAAGGCTATGATACTATCTCGTTCTTCCTTGGATGAGGACAACTCTTTTTCACACAGTCTTTTTTCTTGAATCACTTGTTGATATGCTCTATCAAGAGTCGACAATGACTCTTGTCCAAGCAGATTTGTTTGAATCGAAGCATATGCTCCATCGAGACCGATAAGAAAGTGATGTAGATAGTCCTCTTCTCTCAATTTTTCTACATGTGTGACTATGATACACGTGTAACCTTCACACTTACAAACTGACACCTTCACATATGTGGTCAATTCGTCCCAGATTTTTGACAAACGACCAAAATAAATGGCCATAGTTTCAATTTTTCCTTGCTTGCACTCCCCCAAGGACGTTATTAATTGACATATACGAGTGTCACTTACCACACAAAACCTGTTTTTGAGATTGTTCCACAAGAGTTATACATCATCATATTCTCCAAGTGTCAACCGAACGGAGGGCTTAATGGTATTGGTCAGCCATGACACCAACATCGAATGCACAACTATCCAATCCTCAAGTTTCTCCTCTGTTGTTGTCACCATCGCCTTTCTTGTCTCCCTCTCTGCCAACCATAATCTCTTGTGGTGGCTATAAGATTGTAAAAAAAATATATTTGCCTTAAGATCTCCCTAAGTTTTGATACCAAGGCAAGTTCTCCACCAATTTTTTTTTAAGTTTTTTATTCACAATATGAAGTATATATATTACAAAATATTAACCAGAGTTAATCTCCTAAAAATCTTTCCAATCATCCATATATATTTACCTAAAATATAAAGATTAAATTAAAACATTTCTCCACAGATTTGCACAATAAACTCCTATTTTAATTACAATATTATTAATATTTTAATAGTTTTCAATAATCGATCCCAAAAATATTCGTAACCATCGGACACTAACCAACAAAGAGATGTACGTAGTGTCCAAAAAGACATTTGTAGCACAAATGTACGAACTACTATTATAGAGAGTAAGTGTTGCAGACGGCACTAAACTAACACCAAATAAATATATAAGCTAAGAACTAGTTACAAGAGAAATATATATACTAAAAACCGTATCAATAGATATGCAATTATAATTATTATCCGAGTTCGTTTTGTCACACACATTTGTGTGTTTTCTTTCGATAACTGAAATCAGAATAAATAATAATAAAAAATTAATTAAATTAATGAAAATTAAAATAATAAGATGGAATGACAATTTTATCCCTATCCAAGCAATTTAAAATGATTACTTTTGTGTATTACTATTTAAAAAACATTAAATTAAATTTTTTAAACATTATAAGTATTAAATTAATTTTTTTAATATTATGAGTAATAAATAATAACATTTTCTTCGGAAATTTTTGTTAAAAATAGGTAATATAAAAGTATACACCCCTAATTTACGAAGAGAATTGTTATTTTGTTAGCATAAAAAAAAATGATATCAAAAGGATAACGTTGTACTTTCCTGTTACCAGCCAAACTCCAAACTTTTCGATCTCAGTGCTGCTTAATTGCATATATTCATGCGCTTCTTGTCAAATTTATGTTTGCTTCGTTTTGTTTCTGTTTTTTTTTTCTTCTAAAAATAATTAATTTAAGTTTTTGGTTAAAACTTAAAACTATGATGCTGTTAGCTTTGTTTGCTCTTCTCCAACTAACCATTCCCTATTAAAGACAAATCCATTGCTATTTTTCCATTGAACACTTCATAATTCTCGATTGTCTACAAGCTTCTGTTAAAAATTATTCATTTTCTTTTTTCTTATCTCACCCTAAAACGAAACTCAAAATAAGGAGGCTTTGAATTTTGATCGGATATGTTTAAGATAATGCAAGCGAAGTCGATTTTTTCTTCATCTTCGAGATACAGTTGCTTCGATTCTAATAACGCGTACGCAGAAATGTCTCTTAAGGTTGTTGAAGATTTCAAGGAAAAACTTGAAGTAGGAGATTCCAGTAGTTGTTTGAAGAATTTTGATGGAATAATGAAGCAGGAGAACAAGGAAAAAATTGGAGACCAGGAAGTTGTCGATGATGAGGTAAAGAATGGAGAAGAGGAGGAGTTTTCTTTTGTGTGTACGAATGTTATAGGATCTCCGATTAGCGCCGAAGTTGCTTTTCAGGATGGTCGGATCCGTCCAATGTTTCCAATTTTCAACCAAGATTTATTTGACGATGAGGACCACGGAGATTTTTCAAAAGGTAAAGAGTCATTGTCTCTACCACCGCCATTGAAAAATTTCTTCAACGAGGAACAAGATCCTCACCGTCACCGATTCTCATCTGTTTCTGCATCAGATCAGTCGGAGTTTTTTCCGTACCCACCGTTCTCTGTATGGCCAGGAAAAAAGGCGATGGATGCCTCGCCGAAGCTTTGCAAGAGAAGTAATTCCACAGGATTCTCGAAGCTACGGAGGTTCAGAGATTTGGTTCTTCGAAGTAACAACGATGGAAGAGACGCGTTTGTGATCCTAAACACTAACTCGACGAGCAGCGAACCGGCTAAGAAAATTACAAAGGCCGAGAAAATTGAGGAGAAGAGAAACCTCCGTCAGCAGTCCACTGCAAAAACGAAGACCAAGGCGAATAAAGGTAAAACGACGCCGTCGGCTCCCGAGAAGCATTACATTAGGAACAGAGCGAAAAGGGAGGAAAGTAAACGGAAAACTCGTCCACCTTATCGGGTTGGATTTTTCACCGATGTGAACGCCTGGACCCGAAATATTCTTTTGATCTTGGCTTTTCCGTATTGACCTTAAAAAGAATGATATGATTCCATTCGTCGATTAATTTATGTAAATGGCAGAGAATGCTAAGTTTCAAGGTTCTGTTCTTACTTCTTAGGGGTTTGCAGTTGGGAGTTCTTGTAGATCTAATAACTTAGGTTGCTATTACATTATATGTTTATGTAAATTGAATTAGTTTATCATATTATTCATATGCAAATTAATAACAATAATAATGCATATCTTATGCTCTTTTCGATTCATTACATATTATAGCTAGATTAGATAATAGCAAGTGCATTTTTTTTAAGCATAATAAATAAATACTTCTATTAATAATAAGAGAGATATTAATATAAATATAATTTAAAAATTATAAGAAAGTATCATAAAAATTTATATATAAAAACAAAATATATAGATTTAATCGAATAATAGTTTTGAGCAGTCATTCCAAAAGTACCACGTTAGTTTACTTGTTTATTTATAAATAATATTATATATCTATTCTTTAATTCAATAATAAGATTGTAAAATTTTATGGGAGAAATATGATTTTTACTTCACTGGTACATGTTGATTATAATCTATAATATATATAAATTGGCAATTATTGGTAAGAAATATTGTAAATGGTGGTAAAGAAAATTACCAGCTAGAAAAATTACATTATGATAAAGACTTGATTAAGTAACTAATAAAATATCATTAAGAAGTAACTTTAAATACAATTTTTTTTTTAACTTTTGATTGTATAATTGAGAAATATTATTAAATTATTTTTTACGAATAACTAAAAGTTTGTCTCAATTTTTTTTATTTTTGAAGACAATAATTATTTTTTATTAAAAATAGTAATTTTTTTTGCTACATAATAAAAAATACTTTGAAATAAAGAAAAGAACAATCTGTTAAAAATATTTTATTTTTAATATAATTGTTCGTAAATAATAAATTTTATAATAATTATAATACGAATAAAAACCAATAATTTGAAGAAAAACAGCTTTTAAGAAATTAAAATTAAAAAGTTGGTTTTTTATTTAAAACAATGAGAGGTAGTTTTTGAAAGTTAGAAAACATTATAGCATGCTTAGCCAGTAAAACTCAATAAAAGTTTTTTAGTTTATAAAATAAAAAAAAATTGTTCTTAAAAACAAATCAAAGTTTTTTACCGTATTTTTAAAAACAAATTGTTTTAAAACTTAAAATTTATTGAACAATCCAGAGCTGTTTTCAATGTTTTTAAAACATATTTTCTTGAAACATAATAAATATCAATAATTATCTGCTAAATTACATGGTTTTAAACAATTTGATCAAACAACATAATCATTTTTTTAAAATAATTTATATAAATAATAATCAAATAATTCATTATTTTTAAAAATTATAAAAAATTGTTTTTAAGCTATGATCTAAAAATAGTTTTTGAAAATAATTTTGAGTTAACCGGACAAATAGGCACTTAGTTTTTGAAAGTTGAAAAACATTATCAAGAATTTAGAGACTAATTGTTTATACAATTATGGATGCATTTATTAGAAATAATGGAAAAAGTTTAAATATGTATTTGTAAGATGAGAAAGTACATGAGATTGTTGGTGATTGGATGGAATCAAAAATTGATTGTACAGATATACTCATTAGTTATATTATGTATCATGATTTAACTACTTACTTAAACAATTGAAATTGCTTTCAGAGGAATAATCTTATTATCTTGAATAATAATATAAATCCAATAACAATCATTTTGAAGAAATTATAGGTAACTTAATCTTCTTAAATTGTTATTAGTTTTTGTTTTTGTTTTTAAATGAACTACAGTTAGTTTAAAAAAAATAGAAAGGAAAATAAATAAAATTAAAATTGTTTTAAAGCATTTTAAAAGGAAAGGAAAAGATAGTTATTATATTTTTTAAATTTTAGAACAGTTAAATAATTTTTTGTTTTGTTTTGCAGTAAAGGTGGTTTCTAAAATTGAAGTTACTTGTGGTTATTTTAAAAATGGTTAGTATACATAAAATAGACAATTCAAATGAATCAAAATATGGTATATTATGCAAGCAAAATCAGGAAATTAGTATTAGAAATTATCTAAATAATATATGTAAAAATGATTTTTGCTTGTTTTTAAAACAACGAGTAGAGAAGAGTAGTTAGAGAGTATCTACTATTACACTTGAACCAAATGAAACGCCGTTGCTTTGAAGATAATTCTTAGAAACAATGTTTTTATCTTTTTTTTTATAAAAGGAATTAAAATACAGTATAAAAAGTATGATCTATTGTCATTTATAGTTAAAGTTACTATACTCGTAATAAAATTTTAATTATATTTTTAAAGAATAGAGATGAAAAGATTTTATAGAAAGAATGAAAATACATTGTAATAAGTTTTGAAATCTAACCATAAATAAAATCTTTCAAGAAGTTAAAATAGATAAAGGAAGCATCATAAGACTTTTCCCAAATTTTGATAAAATATTGAATGACATAAGATTTTTCAAGTCTTATAAGTCTTAAAAATATTCGATTAATAACCAAAAAAGATAAATCATAAAATAATTTTATTTAAAAATATCGATCAAAAACTTTCTTACATTATTTGTCTTATAAATATATATAGAAATTAAAACCCTTAATAAATTAAATATAATTATTAAAAAATTAATTATATCCTAAAAATTAATAACTTTTGGTCACTTTAATAGAAAAGGAATAAAAATTCTTAAAAAAAATAAAAACTAATTCTTTTTTTAGATTTTTAGCCTCAACTTATGAGCCCATTTTCACCTATAATATTCAAAATTTAAAAATTCATATTTTTGCAATTAATGTACCTCAATAAGTCATATTATCAATACAATTTGAATCAATTTCATCAGATATCAGATGTTAAAGATATCCACATAAATATAGCATGTGTTTAATAATACTTTTCAAATTAAGATTTTACTTTAATCATTTTTTGTGCTCCACACTTAAGTAACCTAACACTTCTAACACATGTTTAAACAACTTGAAAATGAGCCTATTAAATGACTCTTTAAATAATAAATCTAATTGAAACGTGATTCTTTGGTGATGTTATTTGATTTTTACTTTTAAATACATCAATGAATTTGAAACTACAAATCCCAAAACATATACTGTCTTAAATACCACCAAATAACTAAAAAGGAAAAAAATTTGAATTTTGAAATTTGATCCAAAATTATACATTACATAAGAAATTACAAATAACTAAAAAAGAAAAAGTAAACTGGTTTGAATTCTAAAAAAATAATGGAAAGCAAAGAAATAGGAAGAATCTTTTGATACTCCTTGGATTGTATCATTCCTCATTCTCTAAAATGATTTTTTGTAGAATTTTTAATAATTGATTCTAAATTTCATGTTTTTGTAAAAAGGTAATAACAATGCGAGACAAAAATTTGTGAATAATAAATAAAAATGCATTTTTGTTCACTCACTTGTATGTTTTCTCTCTTTTCAATTAACTCATTTTTTATTAATTCTTTTGATTTTTGTTGAATTTTTTTCCTTTCCTTCTTGCTACGAGAAACTTGAACTTTGTTAATAGCAACCAAAGATTCACTTTCCATCACAGCCTTTGATATCCTAAACTCGAAGGCAACCTTGACACAATCTCGTAAGGCAAATAACTCAACTATAAGAGAGAACTCCACATAGAGGATTCAAGAAGTCTTAGTGTGACGAAACCTATATAATCACTGTTAAGAGTATAGAGAGATGAGAAGAAATAATGATTTAATGTTGTAATTGGTGTGTATTAGAATGTACATAGAGAACCTTATTTATAATATTGTAAAAAGTGTAGTACAAATGAAATAATACAAGTTTAGTATAAGTGAAATAGTACAAGTGAAGTAGTACAAATGTAATACAAGTGAAGTAATACAAATGTAATACAAGTGAAGTATAAGTGTAGTATAAGTGAAATAGTACAAGTGTAATACAAGTGAAATATAAGTGTAGTATAAGTGAAGTACAATATCATATATAACTTAACATCCCCCTCTCAAACTTAAAGAGGAAGAGAAACAATTAACTTGAGTTTAGAAACTAAGTCTTGAAATCTACCTGGTGGATGAGATTTGGTGAAGATGTTAGCTATTTGATCTATGGAGGATATTGATTTGAGACAAACAGTGTCTTGAAGAACATGTTGATGAATAAAGTGATAATCAATCTCAATATATTTTCTTTGTTCATGAAATACATTATTATAAGCAATCTGAATAGCACTCTGATTGTCACAATATAGGATAGTTGTGGTTGATTGGAGAACATACATATCAGCAAGTAGCTTCCAAAGTCAAAGAAGTTCTTGAGTGGTGCCAACAAGAGCGCGATATTCATCTTCAATGCTAAATCGTGAA
Source organism: Hippophae gyantsensis (assembly GCA_030763125.1). Lineage (NCBI taxonomy): Eukaryota > Viridiplantae > Streptophyta > Magnoliopsida > Rosales > Elaeagnaceae > Hippophae > Hippophae gyantsensis. Next base: position 18,687,618 of record CM061039.1, on the reverse strand, counting down.
GTGAGATATTGTTTCTTACTTTGCCAATATATGAAAGAGTTTCCAAGAAAGAAACAGTATCTAATGGTAGAGTGATGATCAGTAAGGTCACTTACCCAGTCAACATCAGAGTAGGCAGAAAGAAGAAGATTAGACTTATTAGAGAAGTGAAGACTGTGAAATATAGTGTCTTTGATGTAGCGAAGAATGCGAATAACCACAGTATAATGGGTAGACCGTGGAGCAGACATGAATTGACTAACTAAATGAACAATATAGGCGATGTCAAGACGAGTGACAACTAGTTGTCTGTATAATGTGGCATCTGAGAGAATAGTACCATCTAATAGAGTAAGTTTGACATTTGTTTTTAGAGGTGCTGATGCAATATTACGATCAATAAAGCTAACTTGATTAAGAATATCGAAAGAGTACTTTGTTTAAGAGAGATAGTATCCTTGAAAATCAGATGAGATTTCCAAGCCCAAGAAGTAGTGGAGACAACCAAGGTCTTTCATTTCAAATTGATGGATCAAAAACTACTTGAGATCAATAATGCAGTAGAGTCATTCCCTGTTATGATCATATCATCTACATAAAGGAGTATAAGTGTAACACTAGTGAGGATCTTCTAAATAAAGAGGTCGGAGTCATAAGAACTAGAAGTAAAGCTAAAGTCAGTAAGTGTAGAGTTGAACTTGGCAAACAAGCCCAATGAGCTTGTTTGAGGCCATAGAGAGCACAACGAAGTTTGCATACTTGATGAGGTGAATGAGTGTATCCAGGAGGAGAACTTCCTCGGTTATGTCTCTATTGAGAAAGCATTTTTGACATCCATTTGAAACATGTTCCAGTTTTGGGTAGCAATAACAATAATGATATTGCGAAGAGAGGTGAGGTGAGCTAGAGGTGCAAAATTTTCTTCATAGTCGATGCCATATTCCTATGTAAAAACCTTTGCAACCATATAATCTTTATATCATTCCACGGACTCATCTAAATGAGTTTTGATTTTGAAAATCCACTTATAACCAATCATAGATTTATTAGATGAAAGATCGATAAGATCCCATGTATGTGCTTTTGTTAAAGCCTGTAATTCATCTGTCATAGCTTGCTACCAATGAGGGTTAAAACTAGCTTCTCAATAGTTTTGGGGTTCATTATGAGACAAAATAGTATAGAAACATTGGTAATCACAAAGATGAAAGGGAAGACTACTTACACGAGTAGACAATAAATTGATGACTCTACACAAGTAGGTGGTTGGTATTCAAATGATGTTGTAATAGTAGGATCAGTAGAAGGAGCATGCACATCAAAAGAATCCATAATAGACAGTGGTAAGGGTAATGGAGCAATGAAATGGGGAAAGATAAGAAAACATTTTATGTTCCTAAAAGATGACATGATGAAAGATGTGCAATCGTTGAGAGATAGGGTCCCAACAATAATAGTCTTTGTGTTATATTCCATACCCTAAGAAACAACAAAGATGAGCATGAGGTTCCAATTTATTGCGTTCATGAGGGTGAAGAAGAACAAAATAGGCATGGGAACACAATTGATGGTATAAATAGCCGTAAGAGCTACTTCACCCCAAAAGCATTTAAGAAAAGAACTAGAAATGAGGAGAGTACAAACATTATTAAGAATATGTCTATGTTTTTGCTCAACTCTTCCATTTTGTTGAGATGTGCCAAGATAAGAATATTGAGAGAGTGTGCCATTTTTCTTAAAATTTAAAAAAAATTCTTTATATTCCATAGTATTATCAGCTCTAAGAAATTTGATAGTTTGAGAAAATTGGATTTTAGCCATTTGAGAAAAATCATAATAAATTTTGGGTAATTCAGATCTATGTTTCATGAAAAAAATCCATGTGAATCTTGAATAATCATCAATAAAGATGACAAAGTAAACACATCCTCCATAGTAGGATGTGGGGATGGACCACAATAATCAGAATGAATTAAATTAAAAGGGGAGACAAAGTAGAATCACTTTTATTAAAACATAAAGCAGGTTGTTTTCCCAATTGACAAGGCAAATAATTTACACTATTAGAAGTAGAAACATATCCAAATTTACTAGAAGATGCTAAGAGAGGAAGATGTCCTATAGACGTATGGCTTAGACGAGCATGTCATAGGTTGATAGAAGTAGTAGAAGTAACAATAAAAGGATGAGGAGAATTGGGTAGATGAAGGTTGATAAGTTCAAATAGTCGTTTAACCTTATGGCTTATCCTAAGGATCTATGCTGTTTGTGGATCTTGCACATGAAAACCAGAAGAGGAAAAAGTAATAGTAAGACCAAGTTCACATAATTGACCAACAGAGATAAGATTTAGAATAAGGTTGGGAATATGAAATGTGTTAGAAAGTGATATAGAAAATGTGAAAACTTGACCTATAGCATTAATATACATATGTGAACCATTAGCAGTTTGAATTCAAGGTTTAGAGATGGAAGATTATGTGAGAGAGAAGATGTAAGTATCATGAGCCATATGGTTACAACAAGTAGAATCAAAATATCATAAAGATTTACCTTATATGATAGATAAGGTAGTCGGAGGAGGATTACTAGATTTTGAGATGACATGTTTAAGAAGACCTTCGAGTTCTTGAGTAAAGAAGGTAAATTTTTCATGTTTATTCTTAGAAATAGCAGCAATGATAGATGAGTTACTAGTTTTACCTAAAACATTTTGATAGGGATGCCGAGAGAAATCTATTTGAAAGTGGCATGGACCCTTCTTGTGATAAAATATACATACCCAAATGGGACATATGAGAAGGTCATAATTGGGATCGTGGTAGTAGGCATAGCCTTGTTGTTTGAAACCCTCTTTAGAACTTTTTTAGGGCGATAAAAGAGAGTGGCTAAAAAAATCTGTAGTATGAACTTTGAAAACCCCCATCCAAGTTACTTTAGAGCAAAACTCGATCACAGTAGTATCTAAGGACATAAAAGAACTGTGATGAAGTAAGGAAGCCTGAACAAGTTCAAACTGATCATGGAGAGTCATGAGAAAAATAACAATATTATGACGATTACAGTAAGTTGCAAAAATCTCACCATAAATTTTGTTTGTCCAAGTTGGTTTAGAGAGAACAAATTGATCCCAAATAGCATGCATCTTAGAGAGAAATTGGTTAATCGTTTGATCAGACCTTTGACGTTTGGTATGAAGATGTGTCAAAAATTGATATTGATCAACCAAATCTATGGTAGTAAAGCGAGCCTCAAGAATTTCCCAGACTTCCTTGGCAGTGTAAAAATGCCTAAATTCACCATGGATGAAGGGTAGAGTGGTGTTGCAAAACCAGATAATAATTTGATGATGTTTACTCTCATAGTCTTTAAGATGATCAACAAATAAGAAGTCTATTTTGGTGGTTTTTTTATGGGTATAAAGATATCACCAGTTATGAAACGCCATAACTTATGTCCTTTCAAGAAACTCTTCATTACTTGTGCCCAAGCTAGGTAGTTAGTATCATCAAGGGTGGTAGAGATTGGTTTGAGGACATCATTTCTATCCATTTTAAAGGAATAACAGAGGAAATATAAAGGAACAGTATAAAAGGAGTTTATATAGATAAAAAATAACCTTAAAATGGAAAAAGGAGTCGAAAACAAACCTGAAACCGATGGAGAACTAGTTGGGATGGTGCTGAATCGGAGCTATGAAGAGAAAAAAATATATGGTGAACCGGGTATAATGAACTAGATTTGGTGAACTGAGTTTGGTGAATCGGGTCGGGGTTCAACTGGAGTATAGGTCGGATGTGGCTGGAGCGTGGATCACGCATGGATTGCGGTACGGAGTGGATTCAGAACGAGTTGGGCCTGAAAATGGGTTGGTGCGTGGGTTTTGGGAATAGATTCTTTGGGTGGCATGTAAGGGCACGCGAAGGGTTATTTTGGTGGTTTTAGAACTTTCTAGATGAGATGAGTCTGATGATGGTATTTTGGCTTTGAATGGATTAGTATAGGTGATAGTGGTTTACTGTGATTAAAAGAGGCAGGATTTTGATAAAAATTCTAGAGGTATATGAGAGGTTCTAATATCATGTTAAAAGTATAGAGAGATAAGAAGAAATAATAATTTAATGTTGTAATTGGTGTGTATTAAATGTACATAGAGAACCATATGTATAGGGTTGTAACAAGTGTAGTACAAGTGTAGTGCAAATAAAGTAGTATAAGTATAATACAAGCGAAGTAGTACAAGTGTAATACAAGTGAAATATAAATGTAATATAAGTGAAGTACAATATCATATATAACTTAACAATCATGAACCACAATACCAATTCCTGAACATATTCATGATTCATCCCATAAAGACTTAATATGATATATATATATATAAATATTAAATTGAGAAATTTGATTTAATTTGTCGGATTAGATTGATAAATTTTATAGTCGGATCATATTCGAATTAAAAAGTATACTATCCGTTAGAATTTGGATCGAATTCAGACTGATAGATTTTATATTTAAATATTATACATATTATTATTACATTATATTACTATTTCATTTTAAAAAATAAATATAAATATTTATAATAATTTAATAATTGTACAAATATATTTTTTATTCTTTTGATTTTCTTAGTTGTCATTATAAATAATAAATTTTGTTATAAATATACCAATTTAAAATTTAAATCTTGTATATGTCGTATTTTATGTATGATAATAATTTATAAATAAATTTTAATATTAATCTAATTTTATTTGTTACGAAAAATATCTAATTTATTTAAATTGATTATATCATCGTATCGAATTCACATTAAAAACTTTCAAATTTGATTTAGATTGAATCAAATTCAAAATAACTAAAAACAGATAATTTAGATTTGCTGCTTAATTATGCATGATATTTTTAACTAAATCAATTCAAAGACATAATTTAAAAAATAAACATATATATTTATATATTAAAAATTTGATCCGTAGCTTAATTACATGAATACTATTTTTTACTAAATTAATTTAAAGACACAATTTAAAAAATGAAAACATATATATATTAAAAAAATAAGCACAAATCTAATCGTATTAATATTAATGTTCATGATTTAAAATTTAATATTTTAGGTTTAAAATTTAAAGTTTAAAATTTAAGATTTAAGATTTAACAATAAATAAAATGTTATTAATAGGAAGTTAATATTTTTTTTATTTAAAATATTAATTTTAGTTACTGATACTTATTTTTATACGTAAATAACGCAGTACTCCAATCTGCTTCTTAGTATGACATAATTCATTGGCATCTACCCGAGCATTAAAAGGAAAAAGGATGTGAAAATTGTGTACTATCCAAAAGTTAGCACCCTTCTTCTAGCTAGGTTAAAAGAAAGGAAAATTCACGGCGAAAAGAAGAATGGATGCAAAATTATGACCTTTTAAGCCCTATCTTTTTCTCTTGTTGACCTTCATATTTTATTACCTGCAGAACGTCAATTAAATTGCGCTGCAGAACAAAATTGGGAAAAGGGTCGTCAAATTATATAGTTACAAGTGAACATTAGTCCTTTGGTATAGAAAAGACATCTTTTTTTTCTATTGTTAATACAAAAAGGTTCATAAAACGAGAAAATTAAATTTAAGTAAAATCAATAATATTATTATTTCATGAAAATTTCAGAAAAAATTATAATAAAATACTATTATTTATCACATATAATTAAAATATTATTATTTATATAAGGATAAAATTAAAATTAAAATTAAAAAAAATAAACAAAACATCGAACAAATGACACACTAAAATATTAAGGTGATTATCGAGTGAAGAAATAATAATTAAAATGATAATTCTAATTTATATTAATAAAATTATATACAAATGATAAATTTAATTAAAAAATATATTCAAAAATTAATTTTATCTTTCTTCGAATATTTTCTTAAAAACAGTACGATAAAAAAAATATTTTTAAATTATAAAAATAAACGAATCAAATGATTTAATCTAAAAAACTATTACGAATCTTAGTAACAAAATAAACTTAAATAATTTTTATTTATTTATTTTAACTAGAAAACTCAAAAAAGGAGTAATATTGTGACTTGTGAAGCTATGAAAGTAGTAGATATTAGCAAATATCCAGACTAGATTGAAGAAAGGAATAATGTTGTGATAAGATAAAATACTTCCCTATTAATAATACATAACATTACTCGTAGTAGTAGTATTAGTAGTGGATATTAGCGCAACATAAGCATGTTACGGTATAAGGCTAAATTTGATAATTGCTTCATAACTTTTTCTTTTTTTATTTGGAACATTGGATCTACAAGTGAAATTGGTGGGAAAGAAGCTAAAGTGACTCTACAAGTGAAACATGGAGAATCAGGGTATCAGAATGATATGGTTATGCATAAATGATAAAACAGAGCAAGATACATGAATTGGAATAGAGGTTTCTCAACCAACAAATGCAATAATTAAGAATCATGCATCAACTCAAATGTAACAGCCAACAATTGTATTGACACGTGGTGAACCCTTTAGTTTTATAAAAAAATGGGGAAAAAATATTACAGACAACATCAATCATTATAATTTACAAGAAACATACTGACATGTTGTATTAAAGAATTTATGCTTGAATGGAGATGTTTTGACCTTTGGAACCATAAAAATTGTAAATGCCTCAGTACCATTACGGCATTACCAACAATATATAGAACGAAAAAGAGGAAACATCATATATTATCTAAATAGATGTAGGAAGAAAAGAAGAAGAAAAAAAACGCTAGCACGCAGACGAGCCCAAGTAACAAACTAACAACAATAAATACTTATCACAACCACTATGCTCTAATTGTCTACACACAAAATAATAATAATAATAATAATAATAATAATAAAAACAAACGGCTCAGGTGGATTTTTTTTACAAGAAATGTCATTTATTTTAAAAAAATTATATTAACACATCAATTAACTATTGAGTCCCACGTCGACCAGGGAAACCAGTCTAGTGTTGGTTATTAGTCTGGTGCAACCCCTTTCTTGATAAGCGCATTTTGAGAAAAAACTTTGGTTGACTAGCTTTCAACTTGGTATCAAAGCAGGTCCCTGGATTTGATGAGTCCCCTCACGCACATTAGCACTCGACGGTGAGCTGTGTACCCGTCCGATGTGAGGTGGGGTGTTGAGTCTCACATCGACCAGGGATGCCAGTCTAGTGCTGGTTATTAGTCTGGTACAGCCCCTTTCCTGATAAACACCTTTTGAGAGAAAACTTTGGTTGCCCAGCTTTCAACTTAGTATTAAAGCAGGTCCCTGGGTCTGATGAGTCCCCTCACGCACACTGACACTCGACGGTGAGCTGTGTACCCGTCCGATGTGAGGTGGGGTGTTGAGTCTCACATCGACCAAGGATACCAGTCTAGTACTGATTATTAGTCTAGTACAGTCCCTTTCCTGATAAGCGCGTTTTGAGTAAAAACTTTAGTTGTCCAGCTTTCAACTATAACATGTTCTAACAATTATTCCATCATCTCACATTTTAATTTTACATCTAATCAATAATTAACATACCACTTAATCCATACAATAAATTGATCAACACTACTAATTTTTTTAATAAAATATGATAACAGCTTGGATATATGATATATGCACCTTTATTGCTAGAACTTGCTAAGTAGAAGCAAGCTGACCTAACAAAGTTAATGATAATTAAGTCACAACTGATTGTGGCAATGCAATGGATTTCGTACCATAGAGGCATCATGTTAATATATTAATATCATTTATATCCTATGCTACTAAAATGTTTGTTAAAGTTTTGGCACAAAACAGATTTTCTAGCACAAAGTACAAAACCCATTTGCTTCTTAAACCCTCACCTTTCTTCTTATATATATGTTTTTTTCTCCCAAAGTTGTAGCTGCATAAAAGAGAAGCTGTAGCGGTAGAAAAGAGACTGTTGCCGTAAGAGAGAAAATAAAAAGAGCTCCAATATGCTTAATTAAAGAGTAAGAAGAAGAAAAAAAATTTCAACTGCTGATTTTTTCATTTGATTATTAGTGAATTTTTTCTTAGTGTGTCGTCAGTGGAGTAGATTTTTCACATTGAAAAGTTAAACCACTTAAATCATTGTGTGTGATTTATTTTTTCTCACTGTTTATTATTTTACTGTTACCCATAATTATTTATTTGTGCAACCAAATTAGACCCAAACATCGCTTCTACAAGTGCTAATTTATAAAAAAATTGGTATCAAAGCATTAGGTTATTCTATTATTTATTGGGACTGATCAAGTTTGTTTTTTTGGATTTATTTTGAACTTCTGGTTATCTAATTGATTTCATATTTATTGGGTTGTGCTTTTGTTTATTTAATATTGGGTTTTCTGTCATGGCGACAAAATACAAATTTGAGAAATTCAATGGTAGGAATGATTTCAGTCTATAGCGTATGAAGATGCAAACCGTATTAGTTAAAAAAGGGCTCGTTAAGAGACTTGAAGACAAGGATAAATTGCTAGAAAAATTAACTGATGAAGAAAAAGATGCATTAATGAAAAATGTTCTCAGTTCAATTCAGTTGTCCTTGTTTGATGAGTTACTACACGAGATTGGTGATGATGAATCTCCTGTTGGATTATGGCTTAAATTGGAGAATTTGTATATGACCAAATCTTTAACAAGTCGGTTATATTTGAAGCATCATTTGTATACATTCAGAATGTCATGAGGTATGCCTTTACATAATCACTGTGATGAATTTACTAAAATTATTCGTGATCTAAAAAATGGTGGTGTTTAGATTGATGATGTGAATCAAGCCTTTGTTTTATTATGTGTTTTACCTCATTCATTTGAACATTTTATTGATACCATGTTGTATGGGCGAGACACTATTTCTTTGGAGGATGTCAAAGCAACTTTGAATTCCAGATAGCTGAAGAAAAAAGTGACTATATGCAATAATGATAATAACAGTGGTTTATTTGTTAGAGGTAAAAATCAAGAAAAGGCATAAGCAATAATAGAGGCAAGTCTAGATCCAAATCTAGAAAAAAGAAAAGATAAATACAACTATTATCATCAGGAAAGGCACTGGAAAGTAATTTTTCCGAAACTCAAAGGTAAAGGAAAATCTTTCACAACATCTTCTGATACTAATGATGTTGCTGGTGTTGTAGATAGTTTTGGTTCCGATGGTGAAAATGTTCTATCAGTATCTATTGGTTCTCCTAGAGATGTTTGGATTCTTGATTCGGGTTGCACTTACCATATGTGCCCCAATAGAGACTGGTTTGCTTCTTATCAGTCTATTGATGAAGGTGTTGTCTTAATGGGAAACAATATGTCTTACAAGGTTGTTGGTATTGGTACTGTCTGAATTAAGATGCATGATGATATTGTTAGGAATTTGAAAGATGTTCGCCATGATCTAGATTTGAAAAAGAACTTGATATCTTTGGGTACTCTTGATTCACAAGGCTACAAGTATGTAGCTAAAGGTTGAGTTTTAAAAGTTAGTAAGGGTGCTCTCATTGTTATTAAAGGGAAATTGTCGTGTGGTCTCTATATGCTTCATGGTAGCACTATTATTGACAGTGTTTTAGTTTCGTCCTTATTAGATTAAGATTCAGATACTACTCAATTATGGCATATGCGGCTTGGGAATATAAGTAAGGTAAGGATGTCTATTTTGAGAAAACTGGATTTGCTTGATGGTCAGAAAACTAGGAAGCTTGATTTCTGTGAGCATTATGTCCATGGAAAGCATCGCAACGTCAAGTTCAGTACAACCATCCATAAAACGAAAGGTACTATTGATTATATTCATTTAGATCTTTGGGGTCCTTCTCGTGTTATGTCTAAGGGTTGTGCCCGATATATGTTGACTTTCATTGATGACTTCTCTAGTCATGTTTGGGTGTATTTTCTAAATAACAAGAATGATGTGTTCTCAAAATTTTTGAAATTCAAGGCTTGTATAGAAAATCAAACAAGCAAGAAAATCAAGCATTTAAGGACTAACAATGGTTTGGAATTTTTCGAAAGTCAGTTTAATGAGTTTTGTGAAAGAAATGGCATAATGAGACATTGTATTGTGCATCATATACTACGGAAAAATGGAGTAGCAGAACGTATGAATAGGACTCTCTTAGAAAGAGCTCGTTGTATGCTCTTTCAAGCTGACTTGGATAAATTTTTTTGGGTTGAAGCTTGTAACCATGCTTGCTATTTGGTGAATTAGTCTCCATCAACTACAATTGAGTTAAAGACTCCGTTTGAGGTATTCTTTGGTACTCTTGCTAATTATTCTAATTTGAAAGTTTTTAGTTGTCCTGCTTATACTCATGTTAATGATGCTAAACTTGAGCTTAGGGCATTGAAATGCATATTTTTGGGGTATCCTTCTGGGGTGAAGGGTTATAGATTATAATGTGTTGAACCCAAATCACGTAAATTTTTGATTAGTATGGATGTTAAGTTTGATGAGTATTTCATGTTGGAAAATAAAAAGAAGTCTATTATTGCAGGTAAAGACCACGGTGTTGAAGCAAGAGGGCACTTCAGCTCAGCCATATGTGGACGAGATAGATGATTCTGCACATGATGTAGCAAATCTGCTCATGATGTAGCAAAAGAGCAACATGAGCAACCATATAGTATTGCTAAGGGTAAAGGAATAAGAGAGATTCGACGCCCTTAGAGGTACGTAGATGCAAACTTAGTTTCTTTTGCATTGTCTGTGGTAAAGTCTATTGAGGTGCATGAACCTTCTAGTTATCATGAAGTTGTCACTTGTGATGAGTCTGTTTAGTGACTGGTTGCTATGAATGAAGATATTTAATCACTTCATAAGAATCATACTTGGGAATTGGTGAAACCGCTTAAGGGCCATAAGATTGTTGGAAACAAATGGGTCTTCAAGAAAAAGGAAGGTATATCTGAGGTTGAAGCAACTAGGTTCAAGACACATGTTGTTGTAAAGGGCTATTGTCAAAAGAAGGGTATTGACTTCAATGAAGTATTTTCACTTGTTGTGAAACATAGGTCTATTCGTGTGTTGATTGCTATGGTTGCATTGTTTGACATAGAATTAGAACAGCTTGATGTCAAGACAGCTTTCTTACATGGTGAGCTTGAAGAACAAATATATATGCATCAACCAAAGGGATTTGTTGTTTTAGGTAAGGAAGATCATGTTTTTTTTATTGAAAGAGTCTTTATATGGGTTGAAGCAATCCCCTAGACAGTGGTATAAACGGTTTGATTCTTTTATGATTGATCATAGTTACTCTAGGAGTGATTATGATACTTGTGTTTTTCATAAAAGACACCATGATGGTTCATCCATTTATTTGTTGCATTATATTAATGACATGCTTATTGCTTCTAAGAATAAGTTTGAGATTCAAAAATTAAAGTCTCACCTTAGTGGTGAATTTGAGATGAAAGATTTGGGTATAGTAAAGAAAATTTTGGGCATGGAAATTTACAGGGATAGACAAGCGAGCAAGCTTTATTTGACTCAGAAAAGTTATATTGAAAAGGTTCTTGAACGCTTTGGTATGAAAGAGTCTAAACTTGTGAGTACGTCGTTAGATGTGCATTTAAGGCTTTCTTTTGATTTTTCACCACAGTTAGAAGAAAAAAAGCAGTACCTGTCTCAAGTTCCATATGCTAGTGTCATTGGTAGTTTGATATACGCTATAGTTTGTACTCGTTCAGACATTTTACATGTAGTTAGTGTTTTCAGCAAATATATGGGTAATCTTGATAAGAGTCATTGGCAAGTAGTAAAATGGATACTTCGGTATTTGAGAGGCACATTTAATTTTGGTTTGGTATATGATGAAAGTTCTAATACAGGTTGCAGTGTTATTGGTTATGTGGACTTCGATTATGCTGGTGATTTGGATAGAAGAAGATCTTTGATAGGTTATGTCTTCACTCTTTCTCATTGTGCCATTAGTTGGAAGGTTACTTTACAGTCTATAGTTGCTTTGTCTACAACGGAGGTAGAATATATGGCAGTAGTAGAAGCAGTGAAAGAAGTTATTTGGCTTAGAGGTTTGGTTTTTGATTTGGGTTTACAACAGGATACTTCTGTTATATTTTGTGATAATCAAAGTGTGATACACTTGACCAAGAATACTATGTATCATGAAAGAACCAAACATATTGATGTCAAATATCATTTTGTTCGTTACATTGTCTTTTAAGGTGTTATTGTTGTTAATAAGATAGTCAATACAAAGAATCAAGTCGATATGTTAACCAAACATATTGATGTCAGATATCATTTTGTTTTCTGTTTTGAGCCAAGGTGAAAACTTGTTAAAATTTTGGTTCAAAATAGATTTTCTAGCCCAAAGCCCAAAACAAGTTTGCTTCTTAAATCCTCAGCTTTCTTCTTATATATATATGTTTTGTTTCTTCCAAAAGTTGTAGTCGTAGAAAAGAAAGTGTAGCCGTAAGAGAGAAAATAGAGAAAGCTCCAAGTTGCCTAATTAAAGAGTGAGAAAAAGAAGAAAAATTTCAACCGTTGATTTTTCCATTTTTAGCCAAAGAATCTCCTATTTTTCTTCTCAAATTTTGCAGAACAGACTAAAAGAAATGTCATATGCAGTAAGCTCATTTGTGTAGTAATATTTGATTTAATAGTAAGTTTGTTAATTTATTTTGTTATATATTACCAGTAAATTATAAGACGATATTTTCTGGGTGTATTTGGTTTTAGTATATCTTGTAAAGGTATCTGAATATTGGTATTTGTATCTCCATTAGATTATTAGTAGATTTTTTTCGGTATGCCATCGTCAATAGATTAAACTTTTTACATTGAAAAATTGAACCACTTAAATCATTGTGTATAATTTATTTTTTCTTACTGCTTATTATTTTATTGTTACCCATAATTATTTATTTATGCAACTAAATTGGACCCAAATTTCGCTTTCCTAAATGCTAATTTATAACAATATTCTATTTTCTTACACCAATTCAAATATTAGTATTTTTTTAATTATTATATATATATATATTGTCATGGTATGCCACATGAATCCTACCCATCAAATTTTACAAGGCCATTGTCGTTAAGAAAGAAAAAACAATTAATATTACAATTATATCTATTAGGATCAACGTTTCTTTTCTATTTATGATTACATCGCCTAAAACACTGTACCTTACACCAACATTACATTTGATAATTGTCGGTCACGAATTTTAGGCTCGATTTCGAATATTTAGTCGCAATTAAAAGTTCAAATATGATCCATTTTCTCATGTTCACACAGTAGTCAAACAATTTGACGAGTCCAAAGGTAAATTCAGTTAATAAGAATTCAGATTGTATGTGATTATCTTGTCAAATATTTTTTGTGAGATAATTGTAAGAGTTCAATCATTTTGGATACTTCTTTTATATTAAATGCCTACAATGTCTTTAAAATTTACCATATAGAGCCCGTGTCATACTTTGACCCAAAAAAAAGTATTCAAAAGGGATAAAAGAGTTATCAATATTTATATTGGTTGTTAAAACATAATCATTTAATAACATTAGACATAAAGAGTAATAATACATTAGAATATGTACCTCTAGGGTACTAAAAAAAGCATGAGGGAAAAAACTTTTTGAAATTGATAGATAAAAGAAGCAGCCTATTCCTTATTCTTTCTCAACCTCAATAGAGAAACCAAACTGTTTAAATCAATTATCTGGTACGATTAATGAGTATGTAAAATCTACTGATGACATGAGAAGTGTTAAATTTGGCCCAAACCCAAAAACATTATTAGCCCAAAACCCAATAATTAATTAAACCCTTACCCTTCTCATCTTAATATAAGCTATAATGTACTTTCTTGAATAGTTGTATTCTTATTATTTTCCCATTGGAATCATCATTATAACTTGTAATATGTTATGTGCATGCATTGTAGAAGAAAATATACTAGTAAAACTGTAGAAAAATATAGTGGTGTTACACTTGCATGCAATTGTGCCCGTCACTTGTAAGCTGAACCAGCAAATTCGTCAACTCTGTTCCAGTTTCAGCGCAAGTCAAAAATTTCAAACCTCAAGTTCGAATTCTTGTACACATTGGAACAATGCTTGTAAATGGGACTCCCATCTGCAGATTCTTTGTGAGTATGGAATCCCTGTTCTATGCACTCTCTCAGGACAGTCATTCCACCTGGGTCAGATAGTCGAAATAGTCCGTATTCCCTAATTGATTCCTTCACAGTAGGTTAAGCATCACAATTCACAATTTCATATGCTGTTAAAGTTAAATCTTCTAAGACATTAACATGGAGATTGTAAGCAATTTCTATTAGTTATCTAACTTCTTTCCATTTATTTGTAGTCATTGAGTAGTCAAATATGTTTCACAAATGGTCGCCTCATCCACCACCTTTCCTTATTTCTTTTTCATTTTGCTCTGTTGAGTGGACTCTCATTTTTTATGATGCACTTATATACAACAAATATAACATGATATAGGTATAGTACTCAACACTTTATGAAATTAAGTGAAAATAACAGAAAATAGTTGTGTCCAACACCCGGATAGATACACAAAATGGAAACTCCAAATGAGTCAGGAACGAGTTCATGTAACATAGATGAATGTCTGAGATCAATCAGCAGACTAAACAATGACTAGGCAGGACAAAGAATATACGGGCAGCTGACCTCAGAACTGAGAGATAATAACATTATTAATACACTTAAAAGTGTAATGGACGTGTACCTTGAGGTATCAGAAGGAGCCATGACAATAGCAAAAGCCTCAGGTACCATTGCCTGAAAACAATAAAATTAGAGAATGGAAATATAAAATACCATTACCATCCAATTTGCTAAGCTTGCCAAACAGCTAATGAAGAGAAACTGAAAATCATTCACTCTATTATTGAAATGTTGCAAGCTTACAGAAAATATCAGACACCAATCTGCTTATATAGCAAACCGTTGTAAATAACTAATGAAAACAGGGGGCTCTTGTCTCCTCCTCCTCCTCAAACTGGTGGCTGTGGAACAACCATAATTTGGTACGCAGATTTTGAAACTGAGTTGCACCAGGAGGATTTGTCAACAAATCAGCAAATTGATCAGAGGAAGACACATGATGCACATCCAAGGCACCAGAAACAACCAGATCACATACAAAATGGTGATCAATCTCGAAGTGTTTGGTCTAGTATGGAGCACTGGATTTTGTGTTAAGTGCTTGGCACTCATATTATCACCAAAGATGAGAGGCTTGGAGTAGTAAACCACATGAAGTTCAGTCAATAAAGACTGAATCATAACAATTCTATAATAGTACTAGCTAATCGTCAATACTCTGACTCTATGGAAGAACGTGAAACAAGTTTTTACTTAAAATTGTGCTAAGAAACAAGGTTATTACCCAGAAAGATACAAAAGAAACTAGTGATGCACCTGTCATCACAATTGCCTACCCAGCCAACATCACTAAATGCCACAAGTTAAAGAGAAGAACATTTGGTCATATGAATACCATAAGTACAAGTACCATTGATATATCTCAAGAGATGCTTGATTGCAAGCCAGTGATAATCTGTGGGAGCAGCCATGAATCGGCATAGTCTGTTCACAGCAAAACTAATCTCAGGCCTTGTGATGGGTGACATATTGAAGAGCACCAACAATGCTGCGATATTGAGAAGGATTAGCCAAAGGTACCCCATCAACTTTGCAAGAGGCCATAGGGGTATCTACATGCTTATAATCTTGCATATCACACTTTTTCAATGGTCCTTGATGTACTTTGCCAAGCAAAGATGCAGACTATCACTAGAATAGAATATGTGACCTCAACACCCGATAAACAACACAACTTGCCTAAATCCATTAATGAGAAGGATGAATCCAATTGAACAATTAAAGAGGCAATAAGATCACAATTAATACCAGTGATAATTATATCATCAACATAAATAAGTACAAGCAACAATGAAGAAGTGGACTTGATGAACAAACAAGCATCACTCTAGAATTAGTGAAGCCACAATCCTTGAGAAAGTAGCTCAACTTTTGAAACCAAACCCAAAGGGCTTTTTTAAGGTCATAGATGGCTTTCTTTAGTCTGCACACAAGACCAGTTCCAACTTCAAAGCTAAGAAGTTGATGCATATAAATTGTTTCTTCTAAATCACTATTTAAAAATACATTGTTGACAACTATTTGACGAATAAATCAATTAAATGTGAGAGCAAGAGTGAGAACCATACAAATGGTGGCAGGTTTCACTATTAGGAAAAATGTCTCATTGAAATCAATACCTTCTTTTTGCAAAAAAAAAACAAGAGTACCAAGCCTTGATTTATATTTGTCTAAGAGACCAAATGGTAAAAGTTCAACATGAAAGACCCACTTACACCTTGCTTTGTTATGAGGAGGTAAAGACACTAACTCTCAGGTGCCATTGTTTAACAAGGCCTACATATTACTTTTTCATAGAAGTACAATCAGGGATCGTAAGGGCAGTTTTCCACTTAAAGCTTCGTAATCATAGGATGAGTGTTTTTGGATGGCACACATGGAAGATTAGTATCAATCACAACATGAGAAGGTGGTGTAACATGAGATGGCGAAGAAGAAGTAAAAGCGACAAGCGTGGTAGTAGGATCACTATTTGCATTGGAATGACACAAATGCAAGGTTATAGATTCAAGGAAAGGAGTGAAAAAGATAATTGTGAAGGAACAACAGAGGTAGATGAAGAAGAAGATTCACAAGAAAATTGAAAGTAGAGGAGAAGGGAAACACACTTGGATAACATGTCGAATGACAAGAAATGTATCAGTGAGAATATGAAAGAAGATATAGCCATGTCTCTGGGTTGCATAACCAAAACAGACATAACTCAAGGAACGTGATTAAAGCTTATTGTGATTGTATTCACGAAGGCAAGGGAAGCACTAAGAGTCAGACCCTAAGCTTATTATAATCTGGTCTTTTGTGAAACAAAAATTCAAAGGGACACAAGCCATTCAACAACATCGTTTTGCTTGGACGTGTAAGGACAAGTGAAGTAATGACTAATACCGATATTTTTTTTTATGCAATGAGTGAAACAAACACCCCCAGAATCAGTTTGCACAACCTTGGCCTATGAAAGGAACTAAATTTGTACCGTGGTGACAAAGTTTGTAAAAGTGATACATGTTTGATCATTTGTTTTGAGAGGAAAAGACCACATAAATTGTGTATGATCGTTATAAAAAAAATTGTGTATGATCATCCACAATCGAAAAGAAGTATCATGCACCATTACAAGATACTACAGGAGATGTCCACAATTCCAAAAACAGTGTATCAAAACAATTCTCACTTTTCACGTGCTCATGAGTAAAGGGAAGCTTGTGAGGCTTGCAGTTTGACAAAACATGTCTTTATTAGCAACCTTAGTGGAACAGAGACAAATAAAATGAACCACTTTATTAACAGTAGGAAAAGAAGTATGTCAAAACCTTGAATGCTAGTGAAAACAATGTGAGGCTTGATGGCCAATCTTTTCATAGATCTAACAAACATATCTCTCACCATGGGTTTTTCTTGTGTTCTAATTACGACCAAAAACTCGAGAGAAATTCTTATTAGAGAGATTAGTTGAAGACTTTGAGTGGCCTTGAAAACTAAATCTTTCAAGAAAAGTTAGAAAATTCCAAGAGTTGTTTAGAGAAGGAATTTGATTTAGCTTTCTGTGATGGATTCAACCTTTTCATAGAAGCAACGTTTGCATGATAAACTTTGTCATTATCAACACCTAATTATTGATCTAACATGTGTTCATAAGTAACTAACTGATTATGAAACACACTGAAGCTAGGTTTCTCATGCATCATGTTTATAGATGTGACGAAAGAATTGTAGCTAGCATTGGTACTAAAACCTAATAAGGCATACATAACAAGATCCTTATTTGACACAAGTTCTCCAATTGCAACTAAGTGATGAGAAATTGTGCGAGCTTTAATAATGTAGTCATTAACTGAAACATCATCATTTCACAGAGTTTGAAGCTAAATCCTTAGATCTAGGATCCCTAAGTTTGCACTTGAAGAGAACAAATCTTCAAGAGCTTTCCACTGAGCAAATGTTGTTCCTTTTCGAGAAACATGTGTACTCATTTATGCTGAAACAAAAACATAGATCCAACTTTTCACGATACTATTCATACAATTCCAATTGTAGAATCTAAGATTCAATATAGATCTGTTCAGATCAAGAAACTTTTGTGGCTCAATGAATGTCCCATCAATGAAACCTTCAAGTCCGTTGGTAATTATAAGACTCTCCATTTGTTTTTTCAGATGAGGTAATTGTTGTTGTCAAGCTTGATACTCAAGCTGACACACACAGGAGGAATTGAAGAAAATTTTTGAGCTAAAACATCTACAGATTGTGATCCAAGAACAGAATGAGCTGATGATGAAACTTAATTAAGATTCTGTACAGGATGAACACCAACTGTTGTATTAATGACATCGAAATAAGAGGCATTTTGTTTACCAGTCATTGTCCTCATTAATATTGTGATCAAGAAAACTTCGTGCAACAATGGAATGAGGAAACAAAACCAAAACCCTAGGAATCGAGCTACTCGGATACCATGCTAAGCTTGCCAAGCAGCAAATGAAGAGAAACCGAAAATCATTCACTGTATTATTGAAATGTTGCAAGCTTACAGAAAATATCAAACATCAGTTTTCCTATATAGCAAACTGTTGTAACTAACTAACGAAAACAAAATCCTACGTGGAATATCACAAACTTGCTCCAAACAATTAGCATGCAGGGTAGTCCAGACAATGAGAATAGATATAAAT
Organism: Hippophae gyantsensis; assembly: GCA_030763125.1. Lineage (NCBI taxonomy): Eukaryota > Viridiplantae > Streptophyta > Magnoliopsida > Rosales > Elaeagnaceae > Hippophae > Hippophae gyantsensis. Next base: position 18,668,757 of record CM061039.1, on the reverse strand, counting down.
ACAAGTGCTAGTAAATGCAATTTAAAATGACAGCACCGAGATTAATGAAGAACAGTCATAATAGCGCTAAAAAGGATATCCAAATCCAGAAGTTCGAATATAAGACTCCAAAACTATGGGATAAAGCTCCTCTTAGTACCTTACATTTGAAAAAAGGTACACATAGGTACCATAAGTCTTAAAATGTACACCAGAGGTCTTCTTCAATAAGCAAAAGGTACATTTAAGTCCAAAAAAGTTGACGCATTCAAAATATTTTGAGAAAATAGAAAAATAGCATTCCTTAAAACTTACAACCACAAAAATAGCAACTTTCATGTCCGATTCAAATGTTTTTATTATCAAAGAAAAGTCAAGGCCATCATTTCACATTAACGCCGTTTAATTGGATATCATTTAAATTGAATTACAATCATTTAGACCTAATCAATGTTGAACTTCGTCTAATTCGATCATGTTCAATAATATTGAAATGTTATTTTTATTATTATAATTTTAGGGGTGTTATTAATTGATGTTTTAAAGAATTGTGGACTAATGGGGTACATTTACCAAAAGCTAAAGTACTAGTGATGTCCTAGTTAAAAGTTGTGAAACTTAAAATGAACCTTTACAAAAGTTACGGGACTTGACAGACTTTGAACCTCAAAGCTATCTATAATTTATATTTATTAAATGATAGTTGAGAAATCAACTTGGAATTCATAATAAGAGTCAGATTTGTACAGAAAATCCTTAAATGGTTGTACAATAAGCCATAAAACTCGATAAGAGAGATGCAATAAAGTAGAAAGCATTTGGAATGATTTATTTTTCTCAATATATAGGTAATGAAAGCCTACTTATAGAGCTTCACAATATCAACGACAGGAATCAAACTGGTTTGAGGCACTTACCTGATACGAGTACTGAGTATGCAAATCTACCGATGACATGAAACAGCTTTGAGATGGATGTGTCTGAAAATGCGAGTAATAGTTAGATTGTAAAATGAGAAACAACCAAATTCCATCAATTAATCCAGAAAATTCATACATGGATCCATCCCAAAGGAAGAAGGGATCTTTCATATTGTATGGCAAACATTTCCTCGTCATTTATAGCCTGACACTGCCACAGTTTATGCAGTAAGTCACAATCAGTGGTGACATAGGCTTGATATAAAACACATACCCATTACAATCAAGATAAGTTCTCCTGTACTTACAGAGCTGGGCGTGGATTCTTGTTTGGGTATAATCAGTGTGGTCACATAGAAGGTTCCCTTTTTCTATACACAACAGAGCAAACAAGCACATATTGGCTGCAAGAAAAATAATTAATTCTTCGCAATGTATTTTGCCCTAATACTAGAGGAAACAATGATGAATAAAAAGAAATAAGATGATAAAAAGAAAAGGGATGGGAAGGTTTTACTCCTTAGTAAAATATTTAATCACATCAAATAATCTAAATTATTTTAGTAGATCAACGTGTAAAAAGAATGGCTAAAGATTCGTTTGATAATCATTTCAATTCTTAATTAACGTTTCAAATTTCAATTTTACAAATTTTAAAATTAGGTACATTTGATAACTCATTTCCAATTTCTAATTTCTATAATTTAAAATTCAGTTTTGGAAGATGATCAAATTTTGGAAAAAAATATTTGAAATTAAATTTCTATTTTTTTTTATTATGATACTAAAAATTAATAATCCAACCATAAATGTATCTAATTTTCAATTTTTACTTTCAAAACTGAAACTAAAAATTGGTTATTAAACAAATTTTTTTTTTAAATTTAAATTAAAAATCCAATTCCAAAACTAAGGAAGAAATTAAAAATAAAAAATTAGAAATTGAAATTAAAATTGTTATCAAACATGACCTAAAATAACTTAAATTTGGATTATTATTTAGTGCAGGAATACTACTAGTTTGGAAAACACAAAAACTTGCACAGATAAGATAAAGCGCAATGAAAGCTTAAGTACATCAGGAAAGATGGGAGAGGTTATAATGCACCAATAATCACTAAGGCATTCTAATTTACCCAATACAATATGTGATAGTTATTCCTGTTAACCTGAGTTTTCCTATTAAACTAGATCGATCCAACCACTTAATTTAGAAGGAGCAACTCATGTGTGTGATTGATGCTTATGAAGTTAAGGAGTACATCAATAAAACGAACAAGGTTCTTGCTAGATCGAACAAGATTAACTTTGGGTTTTCTATCTTTAATCGAATCAATGGCACTATTTGTAGCTGGATTTACAGCTCAATGTAATCTCAAGTTACTGGTTATCTCACTAGCAACCAAACAGCACGAGAGCTGTGGAAGGTGTATAAATGAATCCTTTCTTCATTGGCTCAATCTCGAGTCATAGAACTTAAGCTTTAGTTACAAACAATCAAAAAAGATAATCTCATTGTTGATGATTATATGATGAAGCTTAAGACAATAGGTGATAGTCTGACAGCTATTGAAGAATCTGTTAACCCGAGAATCTCATTGTGCATGCAGTTGTAGGTTTAGGAAATCATTATAATCATTTTGTGTGTTCTGTTATCAATCATGCTGATAATGTGTCTATTGAGAAGTTTCATAGTAAGCTTAATTTTGTTATTTTGTTTAAAGTTTTACTTTATTTATTTTAGTTTTTGTTTTGTTATTTGCATCATCTTTGAAAGCCCTCACGAGACTTAAACTCGTCTACTATGACAACATAGGAGTTTAAAGGCTTATTACATACGCTAGATGCAACTGTATCAATCTAGGAAAATAATTTAGAATAATTTAATTTTGTTTATTTTAGTTTTTCACTTTCCTTACTAAGAGACTAGCAAGAAGCTAGTTGGAGGTTATATTGAGTTCTTAAAAAACACTAAAAATAGCATAATTTACATACATTTTAGTGTCAAAATAGATTTGTATTTGCATAATTTATTATTATTTGAACAAATCTATGTTTTCAAAATCAGGAGTATGTTTAGTTATTTATCAAGTATTTTTGATATCAAAATGATTCAAGTTGAAGAATTATACTTGAAAGCACTTATTACAACCAAAGAAGAATAAAAGAAAAAAACATATGTAAGTTTTACATATGTTTCAACCATGCTTATACGGGGTGAAATAAAAGAAGATGGAAGACACAATGTGACATGTGCTACAACAGTGAAAAAATGTATGCCATGGCACTGGTGATTTGGGTCAAGATTACAATGCATACGAAATCATCGCATGTTGTGAAGCACGACCCTTTGATCTACTTTTCTCTTCTTTTGCAGTGTTTTTCAATCTAATAAATAGGACCCCTCCCCTTCATTCCAAATCATTCCACAGCTACTATAGCAGTTGTTCTCTCTAATTTCTCTTTTCCTAAATTTCTTTAGTTTAGTTTCAAAAATCTTCTCTCAATTTTGAGACTTGAATAAAGTTTAGTTTATATAATAGTTCTTTCAATTCAATAAACAGTATTAACAAATCTATTTTGAGATTTTTTAGATATAAAAACAATATTGAAATTATGTAATTGGACTTGAGGTATAAATTTTAAATGTATTCTTCTATTTTCAGATTAATTTTGTGTTATTTTGAATAATATGTTTAATTTACTGATCATTTGATAAATTAAATATGTCTGGTTGAATTACTATGGGATATTAATTATGTTGTTATGTTTGCAAAAATATTAACATAGGTAAAACAATTTTATAAAATAAATTGATCTTTATTTTTCATTCAAGTTTTACAATGTTAGTTATAGAAAAATATATTGACGAAATTTTTTTTGTAACAATTTAAATTATGAGTTAAATTTAGGATTTAATTATTTAAATTTGATTTAAAATCAATGCCTAGATTTTAGATTTAATTATTTGGATTTGAGCTAATACTCTATTTCAAAGATTTTTATAAGAATTACTATTTGAAAATATATTAACGACATACTTTTTATAGTAGATTTTAAAATATGAAATTTAGTTCTCAGATACATCAATATTTTGATCTAACTTTAACACATTGAATGAAAGTCTAAATTATGTATTTGACCTTAAGCAATAATCACATGGTTTGTTGTTTCAGATCACTACACAAATTGTGTATGCAATAAATACATAAGTATACGTATCGCAATAAGTAATATAATGATAAGAAAAAATTGTTCTCACGGAGATTATTTTATTAGAAACTAATTTTTAAAACAAAAAAAATAAAAATTAATTCTTTTGTTATGTTTTTATATTTTAAGAAAGCAAAATTAAAATAACTAAAAGTAAATAGTAATAATTAATTAAATCAGATTTGATAACTAAAAAGATATATGAGAAAATATCTAAGAATACTTAATCTCCTAATTTTCTAAACATGCGAATCGCTAAAATCTCCCTAATATAATTATCAATTAATTACATAATCAATTGAATCTAACCTAACATGTATTCCTCTCTCAAATAAACTACACATAATATAGTGATTAATTTAATCATACTCTCATGTTAATTAAATTACATACTACTCATTAAGTTCATTAATTATGGATCACATACATAAGAATTGTACATCTCTATTTAGGAATTATGCATATTATTTAATCAAGACAAACAATTAAATAATTCTCTCAAATCCATTTAATTACCTCTATAGATAAATTGTTGGTCAAACAATTAATAGCATAAAAATCAGATTAAATAATATAATTAAATTAAAATTATAATTAGAGTAAAATTTTAGATTATCACATAGTGAAAATTGGGTTCATAAAATCCCTACATTAATTAATTAACTACACATAATTGTGTTCATAAAACTCATTTTTCATAAAAAAACATAAAATTAATAAAGAAAAGAATAGAAAAAGAAATACAATCAATCTCTTGAATCGTAGTATTAATTTCCTCTTGAATATCCACTAAAATTGTGTCGTTTCTTGAATTTTTTTATATTTCTCTCTTTTTAGCTTCAAAAATTGACCAAAATTATGCTAATAGAGGCCACTCAGGGTTTATGGAGTGATTAGGGGTTTAAATAAAGTTCAAGTGTGATATGGACCGTCAAATCAGCTTCAAATCAAGGGCTACAATCAAAACAAGCAAAACTGACAATTTCAACCAATCACAACGCGACACGAGGCAGGGGAAATTCACTGGACGAATCAGGGAGCGACGCGTGACAGGAGAGACCGATCAGAGTCAACGCTCGCTGAATAAGCGACACGTGGTGCGACGTGATTCGTGAAAACAGATGGCGTGGTGCACAAGTGGAATGCATGGAGCAATGGCATAGTGACACGTGGCATGGCGCGTTAACCAATTTTCCGAACTCGGATTGAACGTCATGCTAACACGTGACATGTGTTTCGTCTTCCTTACACGTGGCGTAATGTGATTTGCTCTCCGTGCTTACGTGACATCCGCGTGGCTTGCCCAATCAACTCCTCTACTTGCATGGCATGCCACGTGGTAACTTCTGATTAATCCTGCGTTAAAAATTCATAAAAATCCCAAAAAATTTCAAAAATTATATTTTTATTTTTTTTACCATAAAAATACTATGTATTAAATAAAACAAGTAAATATTAAGTAAAAAAGTACGCTAATGACTCTACTTTCATAAAGTCATCAGTTTCTTTAAAAATAAATCATAATTTAATAATAAATAATTGGTAATCCCGATCTTAGGATATTAATTGGTTATTATTAACAATGAATCTGATCCCGACCTTAAGAATTTTTATAAGAAAAAAAGAAAATATCAATAATATCAATTTATCTTTAATAACCTAGTTAATATTGAACGAGCATGATTAACTAACTAATCTATCCCATAAATTCTCCATTGAGTGTTAAATGTTATTTGCCTAATGTTTATTGAATTTATCCTTTATTTTATGTTATTAGTTTAAATATTTCAAAACCCAAACTTTGTGACAAAATGCTTAGTTTTAATTTTCGTTTTTAAGAATTTTATTGAATTATTTAAAGACTATATAGTTTCTCTTTAGACCGACCTTGAAAATATACTAATCATTTCTTATAAAATGATTCGTGCACTTGCAAGTTATTTTATAAATACAAAACTCGAGCATCAATCACCTACAGACGCATATGTCCACACTCAAGTGAACAAAATGGAATAGTTGAAAGCAAGCACAAACACATAGTTAATATTAGTCTCACTTTTTTTATTTGATCTGGTTTTCCAAAAAATTATTGGCCTTATGCATTTCGAACTACTAGTTTTGTTCTCAACATAATTCCTTCCAAAGTTTTAAATTTTGCCTCTCCTTACACTCTTTTGTATCAAAGTGATCCAGATTATATGTTTGTCAAGGTTTTTGGCAGCTTATGCCTGCCTTGTCTACTTCCATACAAAGATCATAAACTTGACGCAAAGTCTTTCGTTTGTGTGTTTCTAGGGTATGCTCCTAGTCAGTGTGGCTATTTGCGCTTACATAAAGCCACTGACAAAGTGTATACCAATAGAAATGTTGTGTTTGTTAAAACAATATTTTCCTTTTTTGGCTAATCTCAAATCTCAGTCTAGTCCTATTCAGCCTAGTTCTACTCCCTGTCACATTGGTCCTAGTTCCTTTGTCTTTTTCCTCACCTAATGTTCCTTCTTCTAGCTTTATGCCTAGCTCTCGAGCTTGTCCTATTGCTCTGTCAATAAATAATGAGTCCTTTTCTCATGATCCTATTGAGTCTTGTGCCAATAACTCTAATGAGCCTTCTCATTGTGTACTTGATGTTCCTATCATTATTGCACCTACGAATAGTCATGCTATGCACACTAGAGGCAAGTCTAGCATTGTTAAAAAGAAGGCTTATTTTGAGTCTTCTTCTATTCCTTGGGAAATCAAGAAATGGCAAGAGGTAATAAAATACAAAGAATGGAAGGATTCAATGTTGTCTGAGTTTAATGCCTTGATGAGGAACCACATTTGGGATTTGGTACCTAACCTATTGATGGTAAGGTCATAGGGTGCAGTTTGCTTCACAAGACAAAGATTGTCTTCTGTAGCAATAGAAAAATAAAAATCATGTCTAGCTGCACAAGGTTACTTGTAGACTCAAGGGCTAGACTATACAAAAAAATTTAGCTCGGCTATCAAGACTGACACAATTTGTATTGTTCTTTCTTTGGCTATGCATTTTGGTCGGCCTTTGAGGCAACTTGACATTAACAATACATTCTTGAACGAAGATTTAAAAGAAACTATTTATATGATTCAAACACATGGTTTCATTGATTCTTTAAAGCCACATCATGTTTGCAAGCTTAGGAAGTCCCTCTATGGCTTAAAACAAGCACCATGTATTTGGTATTCTAAGTTGAGCTCTTGCTTGCTTTCGTGGGGTTTCTCTAATGCATTATCTGATACCAGTTTGTTTATGAAAAAGGAAGGGCCATATGTGGTAATCTTATTGATATATGTTGATGATATTGTGCTAACTGGCACAAGCTTGGCTTTATGCAGGTTTTGTGTCTAAATTGCATATTGTCTTCCATTTAAAGGACATAGGTAAACCCCATTATTTTTTAGGCATTAAAATGCTACCTTCCTTTTCTGGCCTGGTCTTGTCTCAACAGAAATATATTGTTAATCTCATTGATTTTGCTGGTCTTGTTGGTAGCAAACCATTGGTGTTGTCGTAGAGGGTGTTCTCTCCAAAGTTGATGGTGATCCTTTATGTGCAGATTTGGTTTCATAATACAGGAGTCTTGTTAGGGCTTTGTTGTATTACTAGGCCAAAACTGGCTATTTCAGTTGGAAGGCTATGTCAATTTCTTGCTAACCTACTAATATTCATTTACAAGCTTTAAAAAGAGTGTTGCGCAATTTACATAGAACGTCACTTATGATTTGAAGCTGACACAGTCACAATCCCTTGATGTGGTAGGTTTTTCTGATCATGTAAAGACTAGATGTAACTGATTATGTTATGATCATTAATTGATTTCAGCATTATTCACAATCTGTGATTGCAACTTTGACCATGGAGGTCTAAGAAAAGAACGGAACTTACAAGAATAGCACCAAGAATACCACATGTTTCTAAATCCTTCTCTGTGTTAACCTTAGCAAGTTCAAGGAAATCCTCCATTAATCTGGCTGACTGAAAATGAAAAATGATTATACCACATATGTCAGTAACTAACTTGTATTCAAACGCCAGACAAACATTTTTATTGAGACTAACACACGGAGCTGGACAACCAAAAAACTTCAGTCAAATAGATTAATACAAATCAAGCATGAATAAAAAATTAATTATTGGAGTTAAATATCGTGAGTAAAGCACAAAGAAAAAGAATGGTTTAAAAATTGATTTAAGTTCTCACAATATGAACGTCCTTCAAGGCCATAGATGTTGAAGCTTCTTCAGATGAGTTGGAATATCCATCTTCAGTACTCTTAGCTTCAATATGCGAAATTTGAATTCCTTGAGGTACCCTTTCTATGCAGGAGAGCAAATCAGAAGGAGTAGACTGAGTAACGGTTTGAACTAAGATTTCTTGTAGCCTATTAGCTGTTTGAGAGAAAGTTTGACGGTAAAATTCACGACCAAAAATACAAATACCAGAATCCGTAAACTAAACATTAAGCACTTCATAATATTTCTATGGTTGCTAGATAACGTAATAATTGGGAATTTCATTAATGGAAATTAGAAATTATCAACTACCCATTATTAATTTGACATGAAATTTCAAGTATATGAATTCAACCAGGCTCTTGAGTAGCATAAATAAAATAGAAATTCAAAAGGGAAGGCTTAACAGACTTATATCTGTAATATCTGTACGGCGGGGTGCGTAGTTCAGCCCTGATCCTTTCATCTCCAAAACCTTCTTGCTTTGACAGAACGAAAATTTTCTAAACTGTGTTCAGGACCCGTCCAAGCATTATTCATGCGGGAATGGTCTCTGTAGGCACGTTTTCCTTTCTCGTCTATGAAATGTCGAATGTATTCTTTGGTTGTAGAATGAAAATACTAAAGAATTAAATTTAATCGTTTAAATTATTATTTTATTTTTGTTATAATCAAAATAATTATAATATTAAAAATAAAATTTATAAAATTATAAATAAGATAAAAATTTAAAATTAATCTTTTTATTTTTTTTTTAAATAAAATAATAAAAAATTATATAAATATATATAAAAAACACAGACACTCTTATTATTATTATAATAATTTATATTTTATTACAAATTAATAATATTAAATATAAAAATATTTATAATTATTTTTATTATCATTCCTATTAATTTCAAACAAATATAAAATTTTAAATAGTTTTGTACTAAGAGTTGTTTGATAAGTAAATATTTATATGTTTGAAATTTTAATGAGTACTAATAATATATTTATTTTAAAAGATAAACATATAAATATATTATTAAATTATTATATTTGTATTATTTATATTATATAAATAATTTTTATCTTATTTTTACCATCGAATTATAAAATTATTTTTTTCATATCACTTTATTAATTTTTTTGACTTTATTCACTTGATTCACGGATTTTTATTATCTATTTTTAATTATTGTGAGACATATTTAACTATTAATAAACAATATAAAAAAAATATAGCACATTTATTTCCATTGTTATTATACAATTCCAAAAATTTTGGTTTCAAATTATCAAGTACTCTGTCATAGTTAAGTGAAACTAACCTCAAATGAATTCTCCATCTTGTTGTTTTATGGTTGCTGTTAGCAGATAATCCCGTAAAATTAAGATTTTCGTACGATCTTTCAATCTCTCATTTAATACAAAAAATTTAATCATTCTAACGTCATAAAACTTTTAATGATAAAAAAATTACTTTTAATATTAATTCATATTTTTTTAATTTAAAAAATTAACATTTTTAATATATATATATATATATATATATATAATTTGAAGTAATTTCTTAAAAACATTTATGACAAAAATTTAGATGAAGTAACGTCTCTATTATCTAGTTTTCTTATACTTATAATGAAAAATTAATTATTTTATAATATAATAATATATAATGTTGTTAAAAGATTATGAGTTTGAATTCTATTAATCACATTATGTATTTTATGTAATGCTATTTAAAAAAATTTGTAACTTTCAAATAAAATTTAATTTAATAAATTTAATATTTAATAAATTTAACATAGTGGTTTTTAACTTATATTTTGTTTATTTAGCGGATATTAGATGTGCGATATTTGTGTGATATAGGCTTTCTAATTCTTTTGTTTCTTGTTTTCTTCTTTTGTAACCTCAGGAATTCTAAAGAACATTTAACTTAATTGTAGGTACGATTTTGTGGGTGAAAGGTGGAGGGTTAAGGTTAGGATGGACCCTGTATCGTCTTAAAAAAGTGGGATATTATAAGCTTTTCCAGAAGGCCAAGCTTGAGGTGTTTTCTTTGTGCATAGTTTCTATCTATAAAATATCACGAAACATGAAAAAAGTAAGGCATGAGAAGTAGAAATTACCTAAGGCCGAGTTTGAAATAAAAGAATAATGATTCTTTAAACCAACCTAAAAAGAAAGTATAAAACTGTTAGACACGAAAAGCTTTTTTCTAAAATCTGAGTAAGTAAACTAGATACCGAGCTGATTTCTTACCACTTAGTTGAAAAATTCTATAGCTCGAACTAAGATGACAAAGCTTTTCTCTTGTGAATTTTTGTCAAATATGTAGAAAATGATGAAAAAAGGAAAGGCCCCAACTCCTCCTTATATAGAAGTAGATGTTTTCTCTCTCCAATTAATTGCTAAGCATTTATTAGGGCAAGTCGAACGTTCTAAATTCGTTGTTTGGTTGCTACTTTTCCACCCCTATTGAAGAACCAAGTTGAAAGAGTAGAGGGGGACTAGATGTTTAGACATATAAATCGATCCTAAGTCCGATCCAACTAATAGCCCGAACCATCATAAAAGACCTGCCTATGCCAATACCCATACCCACACTCATAGGAGAAACCTACCTACGTATAGGAGCTTTGGTTTTGAAAGATCAACCACTAGCACGAGTTATGGGGTGGTCGACCTAAAGCTATAATCGTACATTATTTTACTTTTATATCCCTCTTACACGTTATAATATGTATACTATATGTAATCAACATATGTATATGTAATATTCTATATATATATGGGTCTTGTGAAATAGTCATACATTCTCACACAATTTTCTGACTTTTTCTCTAGTTTCTCTCTCTATAAATTAGATCAATCCCAAACAGTTGTAACATGTGTATGTAATCTTAATTATAATATAGAAAATACCTACTGGGAACCCAAATATCATTATATTTGCTTTCACATTACAGATTCAATATGAAAAATAAATCTCAATATTTATCGATAAAAGGAAGAATAATAAGCTAAAAGATTAGGCACAATCATAAGACCATTATAGCTTAAGACTAGAAGAACGAATTGAGCAATCCAATTAAGCCATATTGAAGATATATTTTTTGATTAAATTGTTAACTTGTTAAATTAAGTGAAAATATAATTATGGATGTTATTGGTAATAAATGTATTGTTCTCGATCTTAGCGAGCGAAGCATTTTGTAATTGTTTTTTAAGCAATAATTATATAAACATTTGTTCAATTAAAATATAATACAAGTTATAAATATTGTGGTAGTATTGAATGTGACAAAATAATAAAATTAACAGAGATTTCTTTATTAACTTAACATTTAGAGACCATTTAGAGAGAGAGAGCGAGAGAGAGAGATCAATTAGAGAATGATAAAGTGTACTATTGGTCCTAAACTTTAACTAAATTTATGCATAGGTCACTAAACTTTTAAAATGTACGATTTGATCACTAAATTTTAATTAAATTTATACATAGATCCTTAAACTTTTCAATCCTATAATTTAATCTCCAAAATTTTAAAATTTCACACACAGGTCTTAATTTGACTATTAAAATACATATTTATGAATCAAAAACTTATGATATATGTGTGAAATTTTAAAAGTTTAAAAATTAAGTTGTAAAATTGAAAAATTTATAAAATTATGTATAAAGTTTTAAAAATTTATAGACTAAATAATATGTATTTGGAGATCTATGTATAAATTTAACTAAATTTTGAAAACTAATAATGCACTTTAGCTATTGGAGAAAGAGAAAAACTTATCTAAATTGATTGGAATGAAAAATTAGAAGAAATAAGAAGAAAGTGGTTTGATTTCAAAGAACTTATTTAAATGACTCATATGCCCTTAAAATATTTTTTAACTACAATATAGTATAATATTATCATAAATCAAAATTATACCCATTTAAAAAAACCTTAAAAACCCTTTTATAAATAAGGATATTAAAAAAATAGTCTAAACAATGGTGACTCTACCGTTTTTTTTTAAATGTCCCATCAATTATAGACTTTGAAAAGATGGTACATTTTTTAGGGGTAAATGAGTGTCCATTACAATAGCACAAAAAGTGTTATCCATTACAATAGTACAAAAAGTATTATCCTAATAAAATGTAGATGACTATAAAAAAAAAAAAGTGTAAATGGAGACTGTGTTTTGAAGGGGGGAAAAATAATAAATAATGATTTTTTTTTATATATTTGTAGTGTTTTTTATTAAAGATTTTTGTAATGTTATAAAGGTAACGTGCTCCAAATTTACAATCTAAACTTCTTCACCAATTCCATTACATTTAAAAAGGAGTAAAAATTTAATTTTCAAACAATTTTTTCACATGATTTAACCCAGTTTTTTATTTATTTTTAACTTCAACAAATATTGAACATAATTTTGTTAAATTGGCTCCAAGTCTTCGTTTCATGTGACTCATTTATATTCAGTACTACCATATACTCGAAAATTTTAATTGGAACCAAAAAGTAAATATCTTGAGGTTTTCTTCAAAATAATTATGACGTTACTCACCCCACCAACGAGATATGACCGTTGAATGCAGCAACGTTCGAAAAATTCTAAATTTTTAAAAAAGTGAAGCTGCGTGAAACGTAATACTTTCTCATGAGTTAAACCATTCATCTACTAAATGAATTTTTAATCCTCTTACAATCTTGATCAAGTTCTTGATACTTTTTATTGTATTTTCTTACCTTTCAATCATAGTGGGCAAATTCGAATTTCAAAATCCCAGTCTTCAATTCAGCAAATTCTTGAACTTTCAAAGGCTATGGCAGCTCTGGCACCAGGAATTCTGACAAAGCTTCTCGACGGAATGAATACAGGACTAAAGCCCACCAGTGAGCACCGGAGTTCACTTTTACAGATAACAGACATCGTCCCGGCTGATCTTGATGAAAAGAATCTCTTGCCAACACACGGCTTCTACTTAAAAGTCTCAGATTCTTCACACTCCATTTACGCCAGTCTACCTACTGAACAAGATGATTTTGTTCTCAGCAATAAAATGCAATTGGGACAATTTATCTATGTTGACAGATTAGAACCTGGTTCTCCAGTTCCCGTCATTAAAGGTGTGAAACCGCTTCCCGGCCGACACCCTTTCGTGGGCACTCCGGAGCCGTTAATGGGTCTCAGAGAGAAAGGGGAAAGAAGTGAAATAAAGTCAAATTCTAAGGCTTCAGTTCCTAGAAGAGGTTCTTGGGAAACAAGTCAAAATTGGAGTGAAGGCATTTCATCTCCTGCAGTTATAAAGGCTGTTCCTTTAGATTTTGAGCAGTGTACACCAATTAAAGACCATGGTGGTACTCCAGCAAGAAATGGGAAGAATAGTGTTCTAATGTCTCCTATGATAAGAGGGAAAGCAGGGAAAGATGGAAACTCTGCTATGGGAATTCGATGTTCATTTGGTGGTGGACTTTTGGCTAAGATGGTGGATACAAAAGGAGAGAGTCCTGCAATGTTAAGAAAAAGCTGTGTAACACCTTCTTCATTGAAGTATCAAAGAAGCAAAAGTGTATGCGAGAGAGAACCGAGAATCCCAAATAGTCCTTTCAAGTTAGCTGTAGGTATCTTGTTCCCCTGTATCCATGTTTAAGAAACCAAATCGATGACTTTTTTACTTTCTCTTATTGTTTGTATTTATATCCTAATAGGCTTGTTTTTTGTTGTTGTAGGAAAAGAAAAGCTCAACCCCGCCGCCGAGATTACGAAGAACAAGAGTAGCAACTAACCTCAATTTGGATGGAGATACCCAGAAGTCGAATTCAAAGACGAGTTCAGAACCACAGTTTCAGTATGATAATGAATCTGCTGATAATAACAACAGCCTACCCATTAACTTACCAGGAAAGCTTAGCAAATTGGGCAAGGTGAGTCTTTAATTTCATGTATTCCATTTAACCTTTAAATTGTTGTGATTAGCTTCTTTTAAAGCTCTCTCTTTATTTCGCAGGAAGCTGTGCAGCAACGAGAAACAGCTCAGAGGATTGCCCTTCAAGCACTAAGAGAAGCTTCAGCAACTGAGAACTTAGTCCGATCTTTAAAGTAAAGTAGTGCCGTGCTCTCTTATTTTTGCGTATGTTGGATACATGGGTGGCAATTTAGGTCACGATACACAATAATTTGACTTAAAATATGTAAATTTTTGACACAAATAACACAAGACACACAACACAACACAATTGACAGTCTGATCAATATTGCGGTTGCCTTACCTTGTAGAATGTTCTCCAAGTTGAGCAAGATAGCCAGAGCAGAAGACCCAGCAGCTTGTTTTGATCAATTTCTTGAATTCCATCACCAAATGGTCCAATCAATAACTGAAATGGTTTCAATTCAAGCAGCTACTTCAGCCAGTGAAATAACCCAAAACACAAAAGATAATAAAGAAGAATATTCTTCTTCTTCAGTTCTAAATGAGATCATGCACAATTCATCAAATAATGAGTCCAATTCATCCAAAAGAAGGACTGCATTATACAAGTCAATAGCTGCTTTTCCTGAAAGAAGTAATGAACAGAAGACAAGTATGGGAAAGCTATTGAGATTGAAAACACCGTCCACTCCACTCGAAAGTATTGGTGAGAATGATGAGAATAAGACACCAAGTTCTTGTTGTTTAAGCAATACAATCAAACTAGGCAAGCAAGTTGAAACAGAAGCTGGACAGTGGTTCATGAACTTCTTAGAGAAGGCATTAGAGACAGGAATGAAGAAGCAAAAAGGTAAAGCAGATAGGGAAGCCAGAAAAGTTCCTCAGTCTATTATTCTAAAGGTTATAAATTGGGTGGAGGTAGAACAATGTGATAGTAGTAAGAATGTGATACATCCTAAAGCAGCACAAATTGCCAGGAGATTGAGAATCAAGATGAAGAATCCTTGAAAGGTCACCTCCATAATATGTTATGAGATAATTAATGCTAGATTGTACTCTATGTGCCGTTTGTATTTCATTGTGCTAATAGAAACTACTAATTTTGTTTCACCTCCGCTTCATCACTCTGTCATCTTAAAAAAAAATGTAGCAATGCAATGGACAAACACGAACTTTGTATATAAAATGAAAATATATCAAAATTAATTAACATAAAACGTATATTACAATAAAATATACACAAATAAAATTAATAAAAAAAGATGGAGACCCTGTAATATATGGTGTATCTCTCAAGATACAATGGACATCTCTCAAGATACAATGGACAAACACGAACTTTGTATATAAAATGAAAATATATCAAAATTAATTAACATAAAACGTATATTACAATAAAATATACACAAATAAAATTAATAAAAAAAGATGGAGACCCTGTAATATTTGGTGTATCTCTCAAGATACAAGGATATATCAAACAATAAACTTACATAGTTCAATGAAGTGTAGTATGTGAAATATATAAACTTCACAAAGCAAAGAAAAAAATCTATTTTATGTGTATTTGGGAGATTAGCTTCACACCTATACATTAATAGAACCAATATTACAATTTAATGGAAAGTAAGCTGATGATTAAATTATCATTAAAAAAAGAAAAAAAAACCTTTGTATTATTATTATTAAAACTTGATTAATCATAAATCGTTTTTCTCAGCAACGGTTTTCAAATCGTTTTTTTTTTTCAAATCATTTATCATTCATAAAAATTTATGAATGTACTGTTAATCAATAGTACATATTTAAAAAAATCATTCATTTTAACTCAATTAATTTTGTGATAAGTTTGGATGATATTGAAAATAATAAAAGAAATATTTTATTTATTTCGAATGAACGTAAATATTTAATTAATAATTATATATTACTTTACTTTTGAAAAGATAAACATACCATATCCCTTTATTTTAACATTTAATAATTTAATATTTATTTAATAGATAAAAGAAATAATAATAATAATATAACACTTAGTCTTGACTTAAGTTCTTAGCTTAGTTAAATATTTTTAAATAGAAAGAAAAGTAATATGCAAAAAAGTGGGAAGTATTTTTTATTTTTAATGTGATTATTTTAAACCATAAATTTATTAAACATGTTTAAAAAAGAGGAGAAAGAGAAATAATATGAATATTTAATAGAAAGAGAAATAAAAATATAACTTAGATTTAAAATTGGATGGCTTTTTATTTTGAATGCAATTATTTTAATTATGAATTAGATATTATTAAATGTCAAATAAAATCATTTAATACAACTTATTTTACATCTTGATATATGAGCGAAATTTTATCTTGAGATGGAACATAATTGCGTGTCACATGGAAAGGGATAAGAAGTCACGTAGTGTTCAATTGACCACAACCATAGATAAGTAAAAATTGGCATTTCAATGGCATGTTTGAGTATTCATGTTATTATTATACAAACACAAATTACTACGTTCTGTTCTCGATTCTACTTAATATATATTATATTTATTTAATTAATTTATATATTTTTTAAATTAATAAAATTTTAATTTTCAAAAATTCCAACCTTCGTTAAATTAACTCCTAATTTCATTAATTCACCTCTTACTTTTATTCATTATTTCGGTATAAATCTTTTACTTGTTTAAAACTAGGAGTAATAAAAATTAAAAAAACTAAAATACAATATTTATTAGCTGTCTCTCATCGCCGATTTACTCAGCATCGTAGCCAGTCTATTGAATATTGATATTCCCGTTTCCCATTTCCCAAATCTAAACACTAAAAGCTCAAAGATAAAAACCCTAACCTAAATAGTAATAGAGAGTTAGGGACTAAACTGAGAGTACTAGAGACCAACTACCGTCACAGCCTCACAAGGAGTCCATCGCCAGTCACAGGTCGCAGCTTGCCACTCGCCATTGCCTTTCGCCGGTAAGTTCTATCTTCTTTTTTCCATTTTTGTCCTTTCTTTTCTCGCCAGTTGCCACTGCCCAGCTTCTTTTTCTTTTTTTTTAGTTTCATCATGTACGCAAGCCCATATTCTCTTCTTCTTCTTTTTTTGGCTAAGAGATTAAGCACTTACACAAAATTCATAATGCATTTCGCGAACTAGGTACTAGATTTTTAATTATTCACATATATGGCTCGAAAATAGGTTTTAGTTAGTTAAACTATTATCAGCATCAAGAATTACTTTAAAATGCTAGCAAAATATTAAGAAATACTTTAACATTAGAAAAATCAAATCCGTCCTGAGATTTATTTATTTATTGAATGGTAGCTAGCTAGCCTTGGACACAAGAAAAAATCAACTGTACTCTTTACCAAATAACTTACCAATGAATTTGTATCGTACTATTTGCGTGAACAAACCATTTGAGAAATGCCCAATAAATTAGAGCATTAATTAACGAATAATAATAAAAGATGGTGATTGTGAAGACAAAGACTTCAAACATTATGTCAAGTGTGATTCGTGAAGATAAAGACTTCAAACATTATGTTTGTTGAAAAGTTAATAAGAGGAAATAGAAAATAAATTTGTTTTTTTTTTTTAATATGCATTAAAACTTTGAGAGTTATTTTT
Organism: Hippophae gyantsensis; assembly: GCA_030763125.1. Taxonomy (NCBI): domain Eukaryota; kingdom Viridiplantae; phylum Streptophyta; class Magnoliopsida; order Rosales; family Elaeagnaceae; genus Hippophae; species Hippophae gyantsensis. Next base: position 18,650,846 of record CM061039.1, on the reverse strand, counting down.
TTCAGAATTTGTCACCACAATCCTTTCAAGGGGAAAATGACTTTGAACTTGATCAGTAACAAGTGATGCAACTTCAAGTAGGAGTCATCATACAAATACTTCACTCTCTACACCAACCTCCTCACTTAAAATTACACAAACTCAACCCATTAAATAAATGTAGTGAGGAAGAAGATGGAAAGGTTAATTTGAAGTATGAAGCATCAGATGTTGAAAGGAGAAAATTAATGGGATATGAAAGGTACTACGTACTTATTACGAAAAGAAGTTAGAAGATAATATAAAGAATTAGACATCTCACTTGAAAACACATACAAAAGTTTGTCCATTCAAACGAAAAGAAAGTATTATAGATCAATCATTGCTAAATTCTAACAAATTTTAACAAGAGTATTAGAATTGAGTCAACACATTAGAATTTTAATCCTTAAGTTTCTCGCGAGAAATGTGTAAAGATAATAATTTTACATTAGTATTTTTTTTATTACTTGCACCGTCCTGATACTTGAGGGTAAAAAACAGTTCCTAACTTATAACGTTTTTTAGACAATTTCGAATACGTATTTATCACTTTGATTTTGAGAGCAATTGCATTAAAAACCCTCCCCTTCCGTCCCTGTGTCCTTTTCTACATTCTACAAGGGAGCCGAGAGAGGTCTCAACTTCTCTATACCCTAGGCCTCCTGGGACCCATACGTCTTCTGAGGAATATGCTCTTTATATAGTTTCTATATGAATCGTTGAATTCATTTATTCGTACTGCAACGGAGCTGAATCATATTGCCATGATTTTTTCTTGTTTTTTCGTAGTTTATTTTGCTCAGCGTGAAATTGGTGGCTGGTTTGTGGTTCTTTTGTATTTTGTTGTATTAAAATCTTGTTTTCTCTTTCGAAATATGTACTCACTCATTTATCTCTTACACCAAGTCTCCAATTCGGTTGCATCAGGTGTTTTTGATGATCTAATAGAATAAACAAGCAGAGCACTGTCTGCATGTTGCATGTATTTTCCATGAAATACGTAACATGTAGCAACCTAAAGTTCTTCCTGTATACTAGATAGCATTTTTTAATGATCAAACAATGTTTCAAACCTGTGAATTGAAACAAAGAGAGCCTTATTGTCCTTCAATGGAAGAGTTGATTCAAGATTTGCTAGTACTGATAACTTCACATGTAAGTTGGAAGTTGTTTATGGACACCTGATCAACATGTGAATTAGCAGTGCGTTAAACATTGTAAAATAAGATGAGAGAATCTAAAAGGTGTAGTTAATGCAAAAAAAAATACCCTGCCAAAACTTGTCTGCGTACATTCTAAAAGGGCAAAAATTACCTTGAAACAACCGTCATTTGTAACAAGTATTTCACACTATACAAACCATTCGGGTAATTTCAAGGGCTTCTGCACCAAAAGTTAGAAGTGGTGCCAATAAGAAGTCTGTTCTCCAAAAGCAGCTTTGTAGAATTTCATTGTTCTGAAGACAGCGAAGAAGACTCAAAATTATCAGCGTCACATGCAGTCTGGAATTCTTTTATGAGTAGATTACGAACTTTCACTCTCAATGAAGATGCCTCTTCGGCTTTGAACCACTTCTTGCCAAACTGAATTTAAAATACCAACCAAGAAACCTTTTGTGAAGTTAAACCTAAAATTTCCTCAACTACAAAAAGGGGACAAGATTCTTTACCATTGCCAAATCTTTACTTTTTAGACTTTCAGGGGCCTCCTCAATGAAGCGCTCCATGAAGTAGAGCACGAAAATACCACAATCATACTCGTTTTTTTGTTGAGGCACCTGGTGGAATATGATAGGAAATTCAGGAAAATTAGGTAAGTTCTTATGAATGGAGACGCATATATATATCTATGTGCTTGTAAATCCACTCCAGTTAAAAGAATGAAGAACAAATGTGCTTGTAAATCCACTCCAGTTAAAAGAATGAAGAACAAAATCATAGCACTTCATGACGCTAGCAAAAATTCAAGCATAACATATATATATATATATATATATATATATATCTACGTGCTTGTAAATCCACTCCAGTTAAAAGAATGAAGAACAAAATCATAGCACTTCATGACGCTAGCAAAAATTCAAGCATAACGGACAATAAGTTCTGTATCTGTCATTAAACTACACACATAGCTATGTTCTCTGTATCTGTCATCAAATTACACATATAGCTAAGTTCTCTCTAAGTTCTCCAAAAAGGGAGAATTTTGTAGAACCATAAATAGGAAAGTCTACTCTGAAAGTCTACCTAACAGTAGTATCATGATATTCAATATATAAGTAGCATGTTATAAAAGTTACCTACTAAGCAATTTAGAAAACTTGAAAGCAAAATTTACCGGAATAATTTTCTGCACAATGCTGTTAGGTAGTTGTTCCCATATGCTTTCTACAATTGGACAATCTGAAAGAGTACCCTCGTGATTCAAATAGTTCCATTCATCTTTCAAAAAGCTACATAGAACAATTGATAAATTTACTTGTTATTAATGTAAGAAAAGACTAATTTAACAACAAAGGGAAGCATTGTTTGAAAATCTTTCATAATTATAGTTTGCACAAAACTCAATCGAAAACCTAAAATGCCTGACACAACTCACAAGCATGACACAGCATCTATAGTGTGGTGCCTTGTAGAAAAGCAATTAAATCTTTGTCCAAAAGAAAAGGGAAAGCAGTTAAATCTAAAATCTAAGAAATATTAGCAGGAAACATGGAATGTCAAACAACATCATCATGAAGGATATCTTTTTCTCACCTTTTAATGTTACGAAAAATTGATCTGCTGGAATGAAGTCCTAATGAATCTAAATGCAGTACAGTGGGCCCTGATACTTCCTCCTTCTCTGGGATACAAATAATCACCAGGCTCCAATGAAGACTGAACATTTTGGGCACCATAAAGAAGTAAATATGTTTAGGAATCAATGCTCAGAGTGCCCTAAATTGGAGGGAATGAGGATAATTAAACAATGGAATAAACATGTTGCATGGACTATTGACAATTGATTTTTTTTTTGTTGGGGAGTGGGGGATACATCAATTGATGAGGTACATGTTACATGAACAGTGTTAGAAATCAAAGTAAAGGTTAGTCTAACGCTAATGCTGATGCAACTAATCAGTCATTTGAGCACAGTGCAAACTGTTTAAGCGAGGAAAAAAAAAGGACATTAAAAGAAGATATTTCCGTTGCATATTCAAATTATCCAATGTCAGTTACATATCAAATTATCCAATGTCGTCTATCCTCCTCGCTATTGACCATAGTTCTGTATAAGAACATAAAACACATATTTAGCAATATGCTTCTAGCAAAACTGGAAGAAACAGAATAAGGAAAGGCAGGTAAGCTGTAAACCCAAATTATACAGCAGTAATTAATTTGATCCTTCCATCAGAATATAATACAACTGCAGGATCTACCTATGAATTGTAACCCTCTGGTAAGAAGCATTAAGGACGCAGACACTATCAAACTTAAAATATAAAATATATTGTGTGTGTTGCTGCAATGGGTATATATAAGATAAATAAGCGTCCCTATTGGAACTTAAAGGATGGTGATGGAACCAAATATTTAATGTTCGCAATTTCACATTTGCATTACCAACCATCTATCCATCTATTTACAATTATGAGATGGATTAAGAATCAATGGAAGGCCAAAAGAATTTTAGTATATCAAATATCTACAACCACTCAACCAAAGAAGAAAGGAAGGCAAGGGGAGATACTCACTCTTCGTGTATAGGAATTAGTACATAAGCCTTCTGAAATATAAGTACGCCTTTCCACCACCTCCTAAACTTGATGAAAAACTTATCCCTGTCGTCTCCCTACATGATATAAAGATTTATGGTACTGTGAAATAGTGGATGTAACAGTGAAACTTCAACAATCAAAAAGCCAAACAGCCATTCCCAGATATATGTGTTAATGCAAATATAATCAAAGACAAAAGGAAGCTTTCTTTTCTCAATGAGATGGAGTCTTTCCACATCAAACTGCCAAACCTTATCCATTCAAATGTCAAAGAAGAAATCAGGAAGCAGGAATAGCTTACACAATAGTAATAAAGTCACCTTATTAACCCATAGATTTCAAAAGTTGTAACCAATATGCTTCAATAGTTTGGCTATCTAAATGGCTTCTCTATCAAAACAACAAAAAAAATTTAATAACTTAATTATTTATCTTAACCAATTGAATGTTTGTGAACGAAATAGCAAAAGTTCATAAAATAGTATCATGGTTTTGGTCCTTCCAGAGCAAAGAGACATATTTGAGTAGAAACAGAAAAGAAAAGAGAAAAATCCAGGTAGTTGGAAAAAGGAAAGTGAACCATACCTTGTAAGCAACAGTCTCCTTAAGCTTCTCGTAAAAGTAAGTATTGAAAAAGTGACAATCACATGTTGCACTGTTTGTTGGAGATGATTGTTGTTGTAGATATCTAGAGAATTCATCTATTGAATGATTAAATATGTAAACTGAATAAAATTATCACAAACCAAGCTGGACCAAGAAGGTAAAGAAACAGAAATCTCAAAATCATTCATCTTTCAAACAATATTACTCCATCGTAATATATAGCATTCAAGTTCAAACCCAAAGCTTATTTGGACAGCAAAAAGTCTGAAGTTGACTATTTTAATATACATATTTGAATTCAATCAACATACCAGAACTACCAGAGAGACAACAATGAAATTTGGTTCAAAAGCTAAGCTACCAGATTTGTACATTATCCAAAATATAACTTGAAATTTTCGAAATAATTTACCTGATATAAAAATTCATAATATTCGAAGTCAAGTAGACTTGAGGGGCAAGGCATGCAGTATCCTCATAGGAAATTTCAACAGCTTCTGGATCATCCCTGGATCAAAAGATACAATTATAGTCCCTCCAAAGGCTGAACTCAAGGAAATGATTCTACATCACATACAAACACAAGAATTTGTGTACCTTGAAGGATAGTAGATTTTTGTGTCTTTCATGCTGAAAAAATCCAAGGTATCGGATTACGCCTTATCTAAGACACATCAGTAAAACCAAGTATGGTAGAAGAGATGAAAAACCAGTTTAATCATGGTTACCATAAAGCAAATTTTTCATCTTTCTGGTCCATGGCCATAGACAAAGGTTCCTCCTCATCTAAAAGAACAACGGTCAGCCCCTGGTTAGATAAGGTTGCCACTAAATTAATCAGCTAATGATGATGAAAATGTAAAACATGATAAAATTAAGATGAAATAATGGAGATCTTATTGCTGGAGAAGACACAACATTTATAATACCTTCGTCGGCCTTAAATTGATAGGACTCCATACCTGAGCAGCGTCTCTCCTATCAGAAGAATAAGAAATGGAAAAATATAAACTAAACAGTAATGATTCATTGAATCACATCGAGAAGGGTAAAAGTCAACACTGCACTAAATAAAATACATTCCAACACTTTCAGAATAACACTTAGTTAAGACCTCTAATATAAACTACTATTGATAAACTTAAATGCTAAAATGAACCTTTAAAAAATTCCTTCAACATCATATGTGTCCCATTGAAGTGAGGATCATCATATTAAAAATCCTTAGCAACAGGCTCATAAACAAAGGCAATTAGGCAATGAGAAAATAAGCAACAGCAAGAAAGAACCACAATATCAAAAAGGGAAGCACATAAAAACAACTAAAAGTTTAATCTCGCTTGTGTCTTCCAATTAATGCATCATATTCTTATTTAAGCTAGGACAATTATCAGAATGAAACAGAACTAAAGACTGCTTATCAGGTTGGTTCCATAAGTTTTTATTCAATTGCAGAGAAGTCATAGTATAAAAGCCAAGGGTACCTCCATCTTATCAAGACATGCAATTTTGTGTCAATAAAACACTAAAAGATCCACATCATGCCCCATCAAAGACATCCAAGGCTGCCATACAAAAATCATCAATACACAATGCATCATCTATCATATCTCCCAATTGTAGCAAAAAACAAACTTTCCAGAGGAAGTTTCAATAACACGTAAACTAGATTTAGGCATTTAATTTCAAACGAGCTCAGACATTGATATTAAAACAAGTATCGACACCATCAAATATAAATACACTCTAGTTTTTATATGACTCAATTATTTACATTAGTTAACTTTTAACCCCCTCTAAAAAACATATATATTTTATGTTATTAAAAAAATGTGTACTGCATTTTTGAACATGTAAAAAAATCTATGTTTTTTTACATTAAAATAATGAAGGAAAAAAAACATATGTACACCATGTAGAGGGATTAAAAATAAAACTCCATTTTTGAAGGGGAATGCTATGCTATTAAACCTATAAAATATCAACACAATTAGATTTTAGAAAAATATGTCAGGTTATCCTATAGTGGTGAAATTCAACCTTTCTCCAACATTGCAGAATGCAGAAGATGCTATTCTTTTCTGATTATGGTTTGTGTGAACACCTCTGCCCCCACGACTAGAAAGATTGTTAGGGCCTTTGAAGAGCCGATATCTTGCTGATAGTTTGCTTTTATGTCTTCCCCTTGGTGAAATTTTCTCCTTATTTTTCGTTTTCCAATTGTCGCAAGGAACCATCATTGATATTTCTTTGTCAAAAGCATCCGGTAGCCGACTAGGTGTCTGCTTAAAGGGCAAATAGATTAGAAACATATGCATTGCACAGAAAAAAGGAAGCCATCAAACAAAATTGTCTGAGAATATACAGTAAGGCATCTTACATCTTCTGCAATCTTCTCACAGAAACGAGTAGCAAATGCAGACTTTAACTGAGATAGAGAGTGTGCATTCTCTTCCCTTAAGCCATCAGAAAAATCTGCAAGACACACTTGAGTTGCTTACGCAGACTTAAAAAACCAACTATAATACAGTATATAAATTCATATGTCATGTCACATTGCTCTTCACATCGTTGATTAAAAAGTCTCATCTTTTAGGAACTTTACGATGGTGATTGGACTGATTGATCATGCTTAATACACACTCCTGATAGAGCGATTATTGCATATAACAGTGTCATTGACACGCGTTGAAAGTAGAACAAGTTCATTTAGTACTTTATTTTTAATAAAATGGAAAGAAAAAAAATGTAAGAAGTAGGGATATAATCAAAGACTTATTAGGTGGTATATAATATTTTCTCCTTCCCATATACTTTCTTCAAAAAATATTATCAAATTGACTATCTTGTATCAGAGAGCTATTAGTCTATGAAAACATTATCCCAATGCATATACTAGAGAAAAAAACCCAGTAAATAAGCAAACCAAAAAAAAAAAAAAAGGCAAATTTTTCCAAGTATTCATATACATATTGTTGGAGTAATTTCGGAAAATCGGCATCAACACATATATATAACAAAATATTCATATCATTGAATACTAAATTGAGGCAATTAAGTAACGAAAACCTCACCAACGATGATGGAGCTTGTCGACCGTGCAGGATTTTCACATACATCAGTTTCCTGTTCAATAAGAAAACCAAACTAATACTTAGTCCAGTACGACGTTGTAAAACTAAAAGAAAATGTTCCTATTCAGTACTCTTTAGCGTTTTGCAGTAACCCAGAACCCCAAAACAAAAAATTCGATCCCACCATCCCTGAGTTCAATCTCTCTGCAACCAAATGAAGGACGACTTTTGATTCTGATTCTCCAAAATGTTATTCTTTTTCTTGTTATGAGTTTTAGGATGTTTGTTTTGTTTTCCAATAAAAAATACATAAAAAAAAAATTCCAAGTCAAACGCACATATTCAATCCGTAATCTCCTCCTGCGTTCCTTCTCGTCTTCCATTTCCTGAAGAGAATGTCGCATCTTAAGACCTTTATCGGGCAAGATGGGGCCCAATTTATCAATATTACTCTTAACCCTCCGAATCTTATCGTCGAGTTCACGATCGGATAAATGACCCAAGAATGCCTCCTTCTCCGCTTGGCAATCGTCTACCGTGCCTGACACTTTGGGCTTGTTGGCGGCGGTGGCGGTGCTAGGCTTGACGAATAGTACAGCAGGTTCTTCTTCGTCTTTGCCATCTAATAGCTTGTCCCAGTCATGACTATCTAGTTTGAGTGGTCTCTTCCTCTTCTTCTCCACCTCTTCCTCCATGCATGAGATTTGCCTAAAAGCCCCAATCCAAATACAAATAAAAAACAGAAGAGAGGCTTTGTCGCCAATTTGGTTCTTCTTCTGATTCTCTCTCTGCTAGTGCTGCTTCTTCACAGGGTCACTCATTTTGTTGCTTTTCTCCCTAGCATCCGTCCAGTGTGTCCAACAAATGCGGAAACTGACGAGGATACATCGTACACGTATTGTGTACCGTCCATCAATAAATTGAATTTTATTTATTTATTTATTTATTTTTCAACAATTTAATAATTTTATTATAATATATATATATCAAATTTTATAATTTATTATTTTTGTTTTATTTTATTGTCAATTTTATAATTATTTTCATCTATTATTAAAAATAATTTATAAAAAATAATACCTTAATAACAATTAAAAATTAAAAAATAATCATTCTTTTTTATTCTATCACCTTTTTCAAAATAGAATAACTAATTGCTATAAAAATAAAAATAAGTAAACTGATATTCTCAACAAAACTAAAAGACTTATTGTAACACATTCATCCTTGAATTAAAATAATATTTTTATTAAGTGTATATTATTAATGTTGTTAAGGTTTTATCTTCAATATTACCAAAATATTATAATTCTTAAAAAATTTCAAATTATAAGATAAGATATTTTAAGTCTTTTATTTAATTATTTTTTTAACATCATCACTCTTATTGCTCAAGTGACACATGATAACATAATTTTTTTAGAAAAAATGGCTAAGTTGAATTAGTTATTATACTTACTCTTATTACATTTTCTCTTTGTCTTATAAGAAAAAATGTCCTTGTAAGCATAACCATTTTTCTTGTCTCTAACGTTGGGTTAGAGTACAAAAACATTAGAGTACTTAAGAAGAGTAAAATACAAAATCAGATAAGGTTAATAGGTTTGATAGTGATTGAAAGAAATAAAATTGGAGAATTTTCGAATGAATTAGACCTTGTGTCATCTCTTTAGAAAGATATAAATGGTTATTTTATAATAAATTTTACGATTTTTCATTTCAACTTTTTTAAACAAAATTATGTGTTTAATTGAAAGTGATTCTATAGAAATCATTCTAGAATCATGTTCAAAACTAATCTATATTTTTATTATTTAAAATGATTTTACATATTAAATTTGGGTAAGTTATATCTTGTTTTAAAGCTGGAGATATCTAATTTTATAAATATTTTAAGTTTTTTAGACAAAGTTATATCAATTTAATTCAGGATATGTTCTGTTGAAGTTATGTTAAAAAAATCATGTTTTAAATTGATTAGTATTCTATGTTTGTAGAACAGTTTTACATATGATACATGAATGCATTATATCTTATTTTAAAGATTAAAATATCTAGTTTTTGTATATTTTTACAAAAATAAATTTGAAACTTTCTACTAAAAGATATATCTTAATGTATAAGGATAGGTATAAGAATACCTAAAAACTGTTTAATTGAAATGATCAAATAAAATCAATTATTAACGGCCTGTATTTTTAAGATTTTATCTATAGAATTTTTTTTAGTTTGAATTAAATAAACAAGTTATGGAATAATTCATATTTCTTACCCAAGTTTGACTATATAGAAAGGATTTAGCTAAAAGACCCTACAATGCACATAGATAACCAACGGTGATATAATACATTGAGTGGTATCTAAGTTCTTTTCTAAAGTTTTGAAAGTATATTTTCAATTTCATATATTCTCAAGTAAATTTAATGAGTACAAATTAAATGTATTTTAAAAGTACATTCATTATTTAAGTACAATTTTAAAGAATATATTACATAATAGTTTCAATGTACTTTTAACTTTAAAGAATATATTACATGATAGTTTTAATGCACTTTTAGTATGATAATATTATGAGAATGTATATTATTTTCGTTATCATAACTAGCTAGTTAAAAGAAAGATAATTTATAAGCAATTTCAACTCGAGATTATAACAATTTTATTACTTATACTAGTTTACATAGAAACTTGCAAGTTAAGTAAATATTTTAAAATTATCAAAGTTTTTTCGGTTCAGTATTCATAAATTGTTGGCTCTACTCAGCGTTTAAAATATCAATTTTGATTTGGTAGGACTCGTGACTAACAGATTTGGTCTAATTTAACTCAGAATGATGATTACCAACTCAATTTGATACGATGTTACAAGTTTAGGAGAGACTATGTCCAAATTAAAAAAAAAACCTTAAATGAAATATTTAAGTTTAACTATAATAAACTCAATAATACTAGTTTTATGTCTCTCAGGACACGCAACATGTTCTAGAATTGATCTGGAACGGGTCCTAACACTTGTGATATCACCCATTCTAATTGAATGCTCAAATTGTTAGGCATTGAAAAAGAAATATTAATATCATAAAATAAGTTATTTATTTTATTTAATAATAATAATGCTCAAATAATATATATATATATATAATTTGGTTATGATAACAATAAAAATGAGCATGTAAATATCAATACCTAAATAAAATATATAAATAAATAAGATAATATAATATCACGTCGCTCATCTTATTTTAATATGAATATTTTTTATATACATGAAGTTTCAGAATAATAAAAAAGCTTAGGTTAATATATTTTTCAAATAAATATTTTTATTTATAATAACTTATTATAATGTTACAATTAATGTGGTAACCATCTATTAGTTAAAACAATTAGGCCTATCTTTTTAACCAATAGATAATTGTCTTATCAGTTGTAGCATTACAAGAAATTGTTATAAATAAAGTTTTTGTTTCCAAATATCAATAATGCACATAGTCTTTTAATTTTTAATTCCATAATTTTAAATATATGTTCAAAATGATGTATTTTTGTGCATGAGGTTTAAAAGTATAATTTTTGTTAAAACTCTTGTAAATACAATGATAAACAATTATAAATGATTGAAATATTATAGTACACATCAAAGAATAAGTATTAGACCATAACCACTCTATTTAATATGTATTTAACTTAAATTTATTTTTGAACACATATTTATAATTACGTATGAATTGATTACGTGTCAAAAATGAAAAACATTAGATAGGGGTGTTATAAATAAAAATTGCTCAAAAGAAGAAAAACAATACTCATATGGTCCTCAAAGTTATCTTTGAGATACTTTAATCCCTAAACTTTCAACTCGTACACTTTAATCCTTATACTTTAAGAATTTAGGAATTTAATGTTTAAAAACTTTAGTCCATAAACTTTACGAAGAAAGAGAAAGAAACCATTTTTCTTGCTCTACCCTACGATACGTTGTCAATGCCTTTGCCAAGCACCCTAGACTCCTCGAACTTTTCTTTTCTCGTTCTATGTTATTTTCAATTTCAATTTTTTTATGTATATGAAAATTGCTAAAGAGAAATGCTTGCAACACTCCTTTATATACTCCTTATACTCTCATATATTCTTAATTTATATATTTAATTTAAAAAAATAAACTTAATTTTAAATGAAAAATATATTTTTGAAAAGTTCACTTTCATATGTCAATCAAAAAAATGACAGATTATATTAGAAAATATATAAAAGAGTATTCATATGGTTTGATGTGAAAAGATGGTCACATGTATCTACATGATTTATTTTTGTTTAGAATGTTAGCTTCGACTAATGAAAGATTATTTTAATAATGTGACCCTATGTTTTGGATAAAAATTAGGGGTATAAATAAACTAGCCTCATGTTGATTTTTGAACAACATTTTGGTAATAAAATTATATTTTTATTATTGTACGAAAACTATTGGTACAAGTAGATTACAAAACTTTTTACATAATAAAATCTTACTATATTAATAAATTAATTGACAATAAAGATAAGTACTAATTAGCAAATGAGTTGATGGGATGAAAACCACAATTTTACAAAGTCTACTACCAAGAATGCACAAAGGAAACGCATAAGTATTATTGTAAATCAAATGGACTAAGAAAAATTAATCTTTTTCCAAGATCAATTATTGCGTCACTTATTGATGAATTGTAGAAATTTTGTCACACAAAATTTTCTTACCAAAAAATGTTTTGCCCTCTATTAAGTTTCGAATTAATTTACTTCTCTTTTTTTTAAAAGTGTCACACATATAATGTATATGTATATAGAAATAGGGTTATTTTAGCAATCAATAGATGAATAAGAAATTGAATATTAACTCCACTTAGTTTAAAAATTCATGCATATAAAAAGTTATATGTTAATAGAAATCACGTTTTCACACTCTTCTTAGCTTCTCCACGATGCATAGAGATTCTCAATCCCTACTAAAGTGTCAAATTTTAGTTAGTAAATTTATGTATCTATCTCATAAAGAATTTTCAATTAGAAAAATTATCTAATTTTTTTTACTTGTCTAATAAGTCATACATACCTACCAAGTATATTTTTAGACATTTTTAATTTCTATTAATTATTTAGTCCAACTTGAATAAATATGAATGTAATTTGTATTTAATTTACTAAAATTAAAATAAATAAAAGATTTATTTAATCATTTGCATAGTCATTTATTTCATAAAATAAAATTGTAAAATCCTTAATTATTTGCATTTACTTAAATTAAATATATAAGAGTATGCGCAACAGGATTGAGTTTAAGTTAAATAATTTAAATGTTCATTATGAACAATTGAAGTTGTGATTTTCACATTGTATCACCAGTACAATCCATATTCTTTTGGATTTGAGTAGTTATGATCTGATGTGAAGTTATCTAGTTAGAGGTATTTTGTATAATAGTGAATTATTTATGATTGGACTATATATGTTTGAAATGCTATCAATATTCATTTAACTTATAATAGTTTTAACATATCAATTGGCGACAATTTACAAGATATTTTTAATCTTGAGTGTCAAAGCTTACCCCTTTATATAACATTTGACTTTTGACTATGTCCATACTTGTGGGCTAATTGCGTTTTGGAATGTTGTCATTATAAGTTGTTAGGAAATTATCTCTTAAGATGATAAATCCACCCCTTCTATTTTATATGATAGTTAGCAATTCATTTATTTGACAATTTGAGTGTCTATATGGATGTGCATAATTTAGTGATATAATCCAAGATAATTGTCCAACATAAATAGTAGGCACTCAAGGACAAAAGATAATTAATAAGATAAAACAGACAAATTTACTTATATCTAATAATGGATTATTTTTGGATAATCAATTTACAAGCGATGATTATATCAATGGAGTACTTGTTATTAGAAAATTGAGTAAGTAATTGTTGTATGTTTCAAGAGTTTAATAGCATATTTACCTCGAATTAACAGTTCTATTTCTTTTAGCATTTTACATGAACCCTTGTGGTTAGACGATATAAATGGTATCTTCAATATAGTCATTTAGAAAAGTTGTCTTGATGTTTATTTGTCAAATCTTTTGATCAAGAACTACATCAATGGACAAGAGTGTCCAAATAGATTTTAACATTGCTATTGGTGAGAAAAGTCTCCTCATAATCAACTCCATCCTTTAGGGTAAAATCATGTGCCACTAATTGTGCTTTGAAACTCTCATCTTTTTTCCTTATAGAGTTATATGCATCTGATGGGTTGTACATTATTAGGTTTCTATAGAGTTTGAATACAATGATTACATCTCTAAGTTCATAGACTCAATTCATTTTCTTTGTTAATATCCTTCATCACTTGTTTATAAGATGATAGGTCATTAACATGACTATCAAACATAACTTAGACCTCACTAACTCCTATGTAGAAATGTAACAATGTAATTATGCTCCTACTAGGAATGTGGTAAATTTTGGCCTTGGACAGTGGTATCTGTGATAGGTCATCTATCATTCCTAACATATGATGTTTGTATGATCTTATTAGATTGCAATACTTCTAGGAACACCTTTCTTCGAGGCTTGAATTCATTCATATACACACTCAATAAATATAATATTTATAGACAAAAATACTTTATTATCTTAATGAATATAGAATAAAAATACTTCATTAGCTTAATAACTACAGAATAAATCTTTTCTTTTCCTTCAAATATCCTACAAATAGGCATACCATAGATCATGATTCTAACTTTTCGGTCTTTCCTTTGAGTATGTGTGAGGCATAGTTCATCATGGATCTTACCATGTCTAGTAAGGTCATATTTCTTCTTTTTGAAACATCATTTTGTTGAAGTGTTCTAGGTGTCGTGAGTTGTGATATAACTCCATGCTTAATAAATCCTTGAACTCTATTCCAAAGTATTCTCCACCCCAATGAAATCGAAGTATTTTTAATGAATTTTCTAATAATTTTTTAACTTTTACCTTAAATTCTTTAAACTTTTCAAAAGTTTTAGATTTTAGTACATTAGGTATATGCAACCATATCTCAAGTAGTCGTTAATAAAGTGACAAAATACTCATGGCCACCTCTAACTTGTATACTCATTGGTCCACACACATCTAAGTAAACAAGTTATAGAGGTGTCTTGGCATTGTTTCCTTTTATGAAGAAAGACATTTTACTCATTCTTCCTTCTAGATATGAATCATTGATTAAAGTAGTACTAACATTTAACTCCTTTCAATAAACATACTTTATCATTCTTTGTATTATGTCAATGCTTATGTGACCCAACCGTAAATTTCATAGACACATATCATCATTAGGACAAATCTTTTACTTTTAGGTTTTGATTGTTCAACTCTAAAAATTCAATATTAAGCAATAAGAACGATCATGAGTTAAATATATTATAATCTATGTTCTAAAATTACAGTGCTAATAGTCAAACCATTCTTCAAAATAGAAAATTATTTTCATTAAAATAAACTTTATACAAATGTTATACAATCTAAAAATGAAAATTAAGTTTTTGGTAAAACCTATGAATACAATGAATATTATTTAAAAATATATATTTATTAAAATGAAGTTTGAATTTTTCCACTACTTTGGCTAAAAAATGTCTATGTTGCCTTCTCTCATGGTGAACTAATGGTCTCCTAGTTTGACTCACGAACTAATCAACTGTAAAGAAGAATAATGATTTTATGAAAATAGAGTCATCGATGTACTTTTTAATTAATACTTTCTTATTTTATTCAATAAGTAATATTTTTAGGGTAAAAAATATTAAAATATAATTTTTTTAGTGAAAATTGATGAAAATATAATTTTTTGAAATTTTTTAACGCATGACCAATAAGAAGTAGCCATGTGAATTCCACACAAACATGGAAGCAGAGCAAGCCATGTAATCGAAGCAAGCGAATCAAGAAAATCCATATGTATAAAGTGATGTAGTGCTTTGACACGTGTTAGTATCGTACTCCTTCCGAGTTCGTAGCACGATAAACGCTCACACCACGTGTCGTCATGCTAGTCATCTAGTCTTTCCAACTGTGTGAAACGCCATTTGCAATAGCGAATCACAGATCGTCGTGTGCTTACAACATATGGACCAAGACTATTCTCCCTTGCCACACGTCGCGCTCTAATTTGTCCACTAAGTTATGTGTGCCACATGTCTTTCTATTCGTCGACACTGTTAATTTTCCTCTTTTTTATTTCACCTTTGATATGAAGTTGATCTGACAGTCTAGATTCTACCTGAGTTATATTTAACTCCTTAATTACCCTATAAATCCTCAGGAGCCAAAATTAATATATTTTTTTATCAATTTTTGGAGCTAAGAATAGAGAAAAATACAAAAAAAATCAAAAAGAGATACAATTTTGGTGGAGATTTAAGAGGAGATTGGTATTACAATTCAATAGATTGATTGTATTTCTTCTTCTTCTTCTTTCTTTATCAATTTTTATGTATTTCTTTACAAAAATATGTGTTTTATGAACAAAATTATGTCTAATTAATTTAGTAATCTAAGGGTCTTATGAACCCAATTTTTACCATGTGATGATTTAATATTTTACCTCAATTATGATTTTAATTTAATTATATTATTTAATTTTATTTTTATGCTATGAATTGCTTGGCCAACAATTGATATATAAAGACAATTAAATAGATTTGAGAGAATTATTTAATTATAAGTCTTGATTAAGTAACATACATAGTTTCTAGATGTATGATTATTATGTATGTGATTTATAATTGAATAACATAATGAGTAGTATGCAATTTAATTGACATGAGAGTATTATTAGGTTAATTACTATATGGTGCGTAGTTTACTTGAGAAAATAATACATACTAAATTAGATTCAATTCAATTAGTTATCAAATTTGATTTAATTAATTATTATTATTTATTTTTAGTATTTTTAATTTTTCTTCTGTAAAATATAAAAACACAAAAAAATTAATTTTTAGTTTTTTTAGTTTTAAAAATTAGTTTCTAATAACATAATATCTATAGGAACAATCTTTTCTTATCATTATATTACTTATTACGATATGTATATTTGCGTATTCATTGAACACAATTTGTGTCCTATCAAAGAACAAACATGGTTAGTCACTTCCAAATCTACTATCAAGGGTGATGAATCGATTTCAATAAAAAAAAACTTTAAGTACAAGTAAATTATATTTATCTTTTTAGCTCTTATAATTGAACTTGGCTATATAGTGAGGGAAATCTACATTCCAATGATCATGTTCTCCACAATGGAATCATTTTCCGTGTGTAATGTTCTTTTTCCTCCTCTTGACCATGCTTAGCTTACCTGGAGTCTCGAAAATACTATCAATTTTTGACGCCTTCCTTTTATTAATCCTTGAAGGTTGAGTTGCAGTAACATTTACCTTTGCATGTTTGACATTACTAATGGTTTCAAGTGCAACTAACTCAATCATAAGTTAAGTGAAACTCTCATTCAACTTGCTCAGAAAGTGATTACATTTGAATTGTAGAAATTTATCGAATATGCTATACATTATAGATTTTACAAATGTACATTTCAATAATGTGTGATGTATATGAGTAATAATATTAAGCATATATAGTTTTACAGGTGTACCATTCTTAATTAAGCATTAATCCTATATTTGAAAGCTTCATGTCTTTTTTGGTCCGATGCAATATTAAACATGAGTTCAAAAGACCTCATAATTTCTCGTGCAATCTCTATTTTCTCATATTGAATACTAATAATATTAATCATTGATTCAAGAAGATAGTTGCATGCTTTGTCGTTGGATTCAATCCATTTATCATATGCATCATAAACATTATGCAATGCATTTCTAGGTAGGATTAGAGGACATTCCTCTGTAAGCACATATAGAATGTTTTCAATCACCAATATGAAGTTAATATTGTGTTTCTATTTGTTAAAGTTGTCTTTAGTCAATTTCTCATTTTTTTAGTAAGGTCATAATGAATTTGGTCATTTTATTTTAAAAAAATGAACAAAGGAATCAATCATTTGCATATTCAAGATATCATTTACTCATGACATAATAATATGATGCATATATGCAATGTAACTATATAATTGCAATTATTCAAACACTAAAAAGCTTACATATTGTCTTGGAGTTGGTCATTAAAAAATTCTATTTAGATAAGACCTTTTCAATTAACAAAGCTACCTATATCTCCATGTTAGGTAATCATTTATAACAGTTGAGTTTTGGTCCAATTACAATTAACTCTTTAATTTTAATTGTTGAGAATTACCTGCTATTTTAGATTCTAAAGCTTATTTTGAGAAAATTTCCTCAAAGAAAACAATCATTGGCTTCCATAATGGTTTTGTATCCTGTATGAAGTCATATTGCTACTAATCTCAATTGAAAACCCTCTTTAAGGATTAGTGAGTACATAGAAAGCGTCACAAGATCTTAAATTAATTTTTCATAGGTATGACTAATGACGAAGATCGTGGATCAAGTTATCAAGTTTCTCTTCTCTCATTCAATGTGTCAAATGGTGTTTGATTTAATTTAGAAAAGATCATATGTTTATTATTTTTAAAATAAATGATCTATTTTTTAAAAAAATAACTTTAATTTAATGCAAACACGCATGATTACTAAAATTATAACAGATTTTTAAATACCTAAGAGTGAAACCTAGTTGTTACAGAAAACCTTTGTTATCAGCAAGAAAAAGTAATATAGTAAGAAAAAGTAACATACCATAAATACAATTTACAATTGATCAAACAAAAATAAGCGAACAAAACAAGAAAAAAAATAAAAAATTAAAGAAGTCAAAATTTTTGTCCCTTGAATAGTGGGTTAATAACAAAAATTGATAAATTATAAAATAAAAATCTATTAAAAATGTCAAATGGCAATACAAAGAATAAAATTATAAAATAATGGTAGCTTAATAAGTGTAACAAATAATCAAAAAGTTATAATGAAAAATTTAATTCTTTTAGAAGAGAAAATAGAATATTTACAAAATATAAATAAAGTTCAATAAGAATTCTTTTAGGAAATAAGATAAAATAGTTATGATAACATATTAACTAAACATTCTAAAAAGAGATCAATTAAAATGATTATAAGAATAACCACGAAGAAGATTTAATAAAATGATTCCTCATAATAAAAAAGAAATAATGAATAGAAATTTATAGTTCTTGCATAATGGAATATAGAAAAAAATTATAAGAGTAATTTATAAATTCTGAAAAATAAAGATGTAGGAATATTAGCAAATTTGTTAACTTTAACAAATTAAGAATCAAGAAAATATTATAAATAAAAAATATGCTCTAATAATAAAGAAGATGATATGATAGTAATCAGCTAAACAAATTTTGAATAAGAAAATTCTAAAATTATTATGAAAAGAATCATAATAATGCCTCTTATAATTTAGAGAGAAACTTATGATTCTCATATAAATGGAAGAAATAGACAAATACCATATGAAGACAATCCTTCAAATAGAAGAAGAAAAAAATAAAAAATGGAAAAATTGTTATATTAGGGTACTAGATGATCTATACCACCAAAATTCAAACTTTATAAAAATAATAATGAAATTGACTATTAAGACTTAGATTGTATTAGAAATATATATATAAAAAAATACATTAGTTGAATGGACTAATGCAATGAGTGTATTAATCCAGATATTTAAAACTACTAATACAAACCCATCAATCTGTAGAATATTATTAAACCATAAAATTACTAGAAATATTAAAGTATGATTTAATAATTTACCAGATGATATACATCTTAGGATGCAAGTAGATTAAAGATAATATTTAAATAAAGGAGTAAATGAAATATATAAATAGTTCATAATAAAAGATAAAGAAAACTATATTATTGAAACAAGCGAACTAAAAATAAATGTGACTAAATGACATTAAGCAAATATGAAAATATGTGATATGTGTTACATAGATTTTTTATATGTAAATATGAAATGTATTATCACAAGATATCAAAAATACAACAACGGTAATTTTAAGGAAATATTTTATCAAAAATTACTAGGAACTTTATATAAAGCTCTTGAAGAAAGTTGGAGAAATATAAATATTATAATAATACCAGATACTTTAGAAGGAAGAATAAAAAAACTAAAATCTTGGATAATTTTACAATAATAAGAAGAAATGAATATAATTATACTAAAAAAATCTAAAATATGGTGTGATAGTAATAACTTAAAGATACCAGAAAAGTATGGATATAGTATAAAGACTTACAAACAAAAATATAAAAAACATACAAGGTTCAAGAAATATAAATTCATAAAATAATATTTTTTAAATATAAGAGAAGATATAACCAGGAAGGAACCTTGTAAGAAAAGATATTTAGAAGAAGAAAATTTTACAAAAAAGGAAATTATTATTCATTAAGCAAAAAAACTTGTAGATGTTGGATATGTAATGAGAAAGATTATTATGCTAATGAATTCTTTAACAAGTTAACCCATAAGAAGAAACATAAGAAGAACTTAAAAATATCAAAGGCTATAAGATGAAATTAGAATTCATAGAAAAATCAAACGTTGATGAAACAAAATAAATATACTTAATGAGTGAAACTAAAGAACAAGAAACAGATTTAGAGAAAACATATGAAGATGAATGACATGTACAGTATAACTAATTTTAATAATATTTACATAAAAATAGTATGTAAATTCAAATGATATTATATATATCAAATAATACAACAATTAACCTTCAAAAAGTTATAAAGGATATTAATATTATAATATGATGAGAAAATTTTCATATTCTTACTATATATCAACAAAAAACAGAAGTTGATTTATTGATAAGAAATAATTTCTTAAACTTATATCAACTATTTACACAATATATAAATAAGATAAGTATAACAATATTAAAAGGAAAAATAATATATATTTTAAAGATTATAAATATCAATAGTATGTTATCAGAAAAGTTTATTGAACAATATAAAAACCTAAAACATGGTGAGGTGTTTTAGAAAATATAACAAAATTACAAGATAAAAATGATTTATAATTTAATAACTAGAAAGGTTCGTTCTTAAAAGAAATACAAGAAGATAAAAGATTATTAAAAATAAAAAAATTATATAAGACAACAAGCTTAGAAAATATTTTAGAACCAAATATTAATAAGCTTGAATATGTATCAAGTATAAAACTCGAAGATTATAAGAGTAGAACCTATAGTCTACACTCCATAAGATTGAGAAAAATTCAGTAAATAAATTCAAAAAAATTTGGAACTGAGAGTAATTGAACCAAGCATGAGTTCACACTAAGTCCATCAGTTTTGGTAGGAAAAGAAACTGAAAAAGATTAGGAAATAAAAGAATGGTGATAAATTTCAAACCATTAAATAAAGAAACAATAGTTGATGTACATTTTATTCCTAAGAAAGAAGAGTTATTAGCCTTAATAAAAAAATTAATATTTTTCTAATTTTGATTGAAATAGTAGATTTTGACAAATCAGATTAAATAAAGAATCTCAACTATTAGTAACCTTTAATTGTCCACAAGAAAATTTATAATGGATTGTTGTACTATTTAGATTAAAACAATAACCAAGAATATTTCAAAAATATATGGATAGCATTTTTAAATAATATCACCTTTTTGTTGTATCTATATTGATAATATATCAGTCTTTAGTGATAATATCAACCAACATTATCTAGATATATTAAAATTCTTTAAAAAGTAAGAAAGAAAGAATAATATATTGTTCAAAAAAAGATATTATTAGCATAATAAAAAATAATCAAGTATTTAAGACTTGAAATAGAAGATGAAAAACATCATCTTCAGCCTTATGTGTTAAATAATATTTAAGATTTTTCTAGTGTCATCATTGACAAAAACTAATTACAAAAGTTTTTAAGATGTTTGATATATATGAAAGGATATATTAGGAAATTAACATAAATGAGAAAATATTTACAAGTAAAACTTAAGAAATATTATGTCTGAAAATGGACTGAGTAAGATATAGCACATGAAAAAGGTAAAAGTACAGATAAGAAATTTACCAACACTTTACCATCCAAGGCTAAATGATAAAATAATAATAGAAACAGATTTTTATATGAATATTAAGAAGCTATATTACAAGCAAGAGTATATGATAAAATGACTATTTGTATAGGTTTATTGTAGGAGTTTTACAAGGATCTGAATTAAACTACTATAGTAATGAAAAAGAATATTTAGGTTAAAAAATACAATAAAAAATCTTGTTATATATATAATATCTTCAAAAAAATTATTTTTAGAACAAATAATAATTTTTTTGGATATTTCTTGAGAATTAATATTGCAAGAGATCACAAATAAGAAAGATTAATTAGATAAAAACAATGGTTTAACCCTTACAAATTTGATGTTAAATATCTTTTTGAAATAAGTTTAGATGATGCTTTAACTAGATAATTAACCCCACTAACAACTTTTACAATTGCATAAAATATGGACAATCTTGATAGAAATCAAGATAAAAAAAGAAAAATAAAAGTTCTAAAAAATCAACTAGAGATTTTATATCTCAAAAAGTCACTTTTATGTGAAAAATGAGAAGAGTCCATTGCTCTAACAAAGAAAGAGATTAAAATCTCAAAGTAAGAGGATAAAATCTCAAAATTAATTAAAAAAGAGAACGATAACTCCTTAATAATTTTATGTTATGATATAACAGATGAAAAAGAACTTAAAGAAAAAAGAAAAGTATTATATTATCTACAACGAATTAACACCAAGAATATATAAGATATGACCAAAAGCAAGTAAAGCAATAATTGGATTTTTCGATGTAATACATAAAGTATTCACTAATAGGATTGAAGTAGAGTGCAATTTTACTAATTACAAACCCTTAAGCTTCTTAGACCTAGTGATGTAGTAGCCAACCTATAAGGTAATTATGCAAAAGCACTCAAAAACCAAACAATTACAAAAGGAAAGATGACATTACTAGAAAAAATACCAAGACCAATAATCTTTAGAGAAACAGATGATACATTTTTTATCGCCAAGGAAGAAAAGGAAAAACAAAGAAACATAAATTCAGACCAATGGCCAAATCTTTCTAATTTAGCAAGAAAATCATAAAAAGATCAGCTTGAAACCATGAAATTTTTCACAACTAAAAAAGTTCATACATCAGAAAGAAAATCAATCACATGCAACATATTTAACATTACTGAAGAAGTATATCCAAAGATTTTTGAAAATATTTATTTAAATAAAAATTTAATGGAATTAAACTATTTTCCTAAAAATTTGAAAAAAACCATTAAATTTTATAGAAAAAGAGTAAAAGCATAAATAGTCTAGTTTTTTAAGATTTTTAAGTTCCCTAATAGATTGTCATAGAAGAAAGCCTATTAGTCCTTAATATTTTATTAAAATAAGAATGACATCATAAATAAGAATAATAGACCAATCTATGATTATACGAGAAGAAGAATTTGATGAAAAAACTCTTAACCATGAAAAATCAATAATATTTAGTCAAATATACTATAAAACCATGAAATAGGAACATCTTCTAAAATCATAGTAAATTACTCCACAAATAAGGTCATAATAATCTCACATAATAACTTAAATATAATTCAAGAAGATATTGAAAAAATTATCAATTATGAAATACTATCAATTGCAATAAATTTGATATAGTTGAAGGAAGTAAACATAAATTTTGCCCACTAGCAAAAAAGAAAGTTGAGGACAACAAGTGTCTTTATTAAATAAATAGATAGGGATCTATATCCATAGTATCAAGGAGGAAGTATGTCGAAAAGTGATTTTTATTAAATAAGTGTTGGTATAAATTTTTAAAAATGAAGAAAGAAATAAGATAAAATGTAATTCTTACCCTTGCACGTATCTTTATTTTAGAAAATGAAGAAAGAGATAAAAATAAGATATAATCCTTACATGTATCTTTAAAATATGTATGCCAAATAATTGTTCTTGTGTCTATAAAATGGCTTTTGTATAATGAAAATGGGTATAGCAAGTTCTAATCATAAAACTCAAACATCTCTCTCTTCTTAGATAACATATAGACAAACTCTTGTAGAGTAAATTAGTAGGAAACTAAAGTTGTAATAATCTTACTCCTTTAATGAATAAAAGTTATATTTTCATCAAAATCCAGTATTTTTCTTATATCTTAAATAGAAGTATGAATCATATCATTCGTTGAGGGTGATTTTCAGTCGAGAATGCAAGGATCATAACAAGATAACTAAAGATTAGATACGAAGTAGAAGAAGATAGAGATAAACCTATATTAAATTAAATAAGGTAAAATTAAATACAATTATAGATTCTATTTGTTAAAGATAATATTTATCTATTAAGAATTCAAAAACTAGGAAAATAATAAATATTTTTGTTAAAAGTTGAGGGAATTGGAACACTTTTTACAAAAATTAAAGAAATATGTAAATATATGTTAAAAATTAAGAACATTAATGATATTTTTTCAATTAATTTTCTCATTGCGTTACTTTATTGGTATTGACATATAAAGGCATGTTTATTAAAAAGAGAATCGAAATCAACAAAAATTATTGATTATCAATCTTGCTATTTGCTTCCTAAATGGCATAAGAAATAAAAATGTGAGTGTTCCCAAGTTGTTATTCTCATTTTCTTTTAAGATTCAAATTCATTACGTATTCAAAACTTATTATTGATTCACTTTCCTGACCAAATTTTTTTTTTTGGCATCTTAAAGTTTGACAAAATTGTTATTATTTGAAATTTAATAATTATGAAAATAAATTGTTAATAAATTCTTGTATGTATTATATTACTCATATGTATTGTTTTATTATTTATATATAGTAATTATTTTCATTATTTATTAATTTTTTGTTTATTTATCCACAATATACCGTTATTTATATTTTATATAAATTAATTTTTAAAATAGGAAGATATATTATATACATTTTTTTTTGTAAAATAAAATATTTTAATATATAAAAAAGAAAAAAATAATAATAAACATTATAAGGACATTTTAGTAAAGTTATTATTTTTATTGACTTCCACTCCAATTCATCATTTTTTTTATTTTTCACATAGATGGTGTTTGGGTCACAGAATGAGAATGAAATGAAAATAATATTATTTGGTTTGACTACTAGAATCAAAGAAGAAATGTGTATTACATTTTTTGGTTTACAACTGAAATATAATGAAAAATAATGTATATTATCTTAAAACTTCTATATTTAGTAAAATTTAAATAATATTATTTAATTATTTTTTTTTTGTTAGTCAAAAATACATTATTGGAATCGTAATTTTTCAAAATAATTATTACTTAAAAATAAATATATTATTAAAATTATTATTTTTTCTAAATAGAGTGGGTTTAAGGTATATGATTTAGGATATAAGGTATATGATTTAGGGTTTAGGGTTGAAATTATTATTTTTTTAAATAGGGTTAAAGATTTAAGGTTTTTGGATTTAGGGTATAGAGTATAAGGTTTGTAGAGTTTAAGGTTAAAATTATTATTTTTCTAAATAGGGTTTAGGGTCCAAGGTATAAGGTATAGGGTATATGGTATATGGTTTAAGGTATAAGACTCACGGTTTAAAGTTTAGAGTTATATATGTGAGTAGAAGTGTCCACGGTCCGATCCGATCTGGTTTTAAGTAAACCAAATCGGACCGGATCGGACCGTTTGGCTAATCCAAAATGTTGTAACCAAACAGTTTAGTTTGATTTGGTTAACGATTTTGAATGAATAATAATACATAAATACAACATGGTTTAATATTTCTATTAAAAAAACATTAACATTCCCCAAAAAATGATGCATCAGCCAGGAGTCAAACCCACCAAGAATGAAGTTGCGATAAAATCAATTGAGTTACCACCAACAAAG
This sequence comes from Hippophae gyantsensis, assembly GCA_030763125.1. Taxonomy (NCBI): domain Eukaryota; kingdom Viridiplantae; phylum Streptophyta; class Magnoliopsida; order Rosales; family Elaeagnaceae; genus Hippophae; species Hippophae gyantsensis. Next base: position 18,625,358 of record CM061039.1, on the reverse strand, counting down.
ATCTCAAGGTATCCAAAAAAGATGGTATTATGATACTTTTCCAAGGCAGAGTTATGAATCACTTATGAGTTTAGTGGATAGATAATAGCAGCCAAAGTAAATAACAATGCAATAAAACTAGTAATAAGTTGAATCTGAAGTTCTGAACCATAACAAGTTAACAACTACAGTCGAAACAAAAATGAACACACTACAAAGGAGTGAGAATCTCCAAAATCCTTTTAAGAGTTTTAAGTCTCACATATATCTATTTTGTCCACGAATGACAGGATGTGAAGTGATGTGAGGAGAGGTTGGATGGCTGGTGGTAGAGGTGACGTGAGGTGAGGTCGGTTGGTTGATGGTGGAGGCGACGCGAGGTGAGGTCGGCTACTGTTGAAGGAGGCGACAACGAGGAAAATGTTAGGGTTTGCACCTCGTAGAGGAGAAGTTGAGAAGGAGAGTGCGAGATTAAATTGGGAGAATTAACTGGAAATGGAAAGTGATGTATTTATATATATACGCTTAATTAATTTTTTCTTATTTAAACCGGTTCGGTCCGATCCGATCGGTTAAATTTTTTGTATAATTGAACTGGACCGTTTGAAAATTGGTTTTACTTAATACAAACCGGATCACCCCATTTTATTTATAAAACTTTTCAGTCCAGTTTTTCGGTTTATCCTAATTCGGTCTGATTTTTAGACACCCCTATATGTGAGTTAAGGTTCACAGCTCAAATTATTATTTTTCTAAATAGGGTTTATGATTATATTTGTGGGTTAAGGTTCATGGTTAAAATTAATATTTTTCTAAATAGGGTTAAGGATTTTAAGATTTAGAATTTAGGATTTATGATTTATGGCTTAGGGTTTATGGTTTATGGTTATATTTGGGATTTGAACAAAATTAGAACAAAAAATTAAGATAAGAATAAAATCATGATTCTTTAAGGGGAGGAAAGGGAGGGAGAAATTCCTTCTCTTTAAGGAGTTTTAGGAATCGATTTCATTTTATTCATATTTTTCAACTTAATCAAACATAAAATTAGAAGGAAACAATTTTGATTTCATTTCATTTCGATCAATTAAACACCACATTAAGATATATTTATTTCCTACTTATTCTAATTCTAGAAAATAGTTACTAAAAAATAGTTAATAAACAACATAAAAGGTAATTATATTATGTATTTTGATTCATTTTGATTCTAATATATTTACATTTTGATTTTGATTAATTTTCATTCTAAATTATTAAGTGTAACCTAATGTCTTATTTTGAAGTGGTAGACTCGTTGTGAGGTGATTGGATTTTGAATGTATTATTTATAATTAAAAGTAAAATAAATAAAAATAAGAAATCATTAATTATAAGGTATATTTTAAATAAAAATATTAACTTATTAATGATATTAGTTTATTAGTCAATAGATCTAAAATTCTAAACATTAAATCTTAAATCATAAATTTAAAGTCTTAAATTTTAAATTTCAAACCTTGAATCATAAATTTTAAATCTTAATCTTAAACCTTAAATTTGAAACTCTAAATTGATTAAATTTAGAATTATATATATATATATATATATATATATATATATATATATGTTTTTATTTTTTTTAAATTATACATTTAAATTATTAAATATATTATTTTATTTCTTATTATTAGATATAAATATTCATTAAATTGTGTCCTTTTTTATTTTTTTTATATTCGGGCCTTCAATTTAGTCCAAGGACATTCGATCTCGGCCTGTAAGGATAAAAACGGGGGCCTTGGCCCGCTTCGACCGGAACAATTTTTGCTTCCTACTGGAAAAGCCAACCGAAGAAGAAGAAATAACATCTGTGTCTTTAGGGCACAGAATCTATTACGAATCAGGATTCAAGAACACAACCAAATTCATCTCCTACTTATACAATCTCTATTTCAAGAATCATCTATGGCGGAAACTCCATCTTCTCCAGCTACCCAAAATTCCAATTTCAATCCCAATCCCAATCAAACCGAACAACCAAACCCCACTCCCCAATCTAACCAACCAGATTCAGTACCACAAAAGCAGCAATCGCAACCAACTCAATCGATTCCACCACCACCGCCGCCATCAATACCCATGTCAGTGAACTCTAGCCCAAACCCACCTTTAGTATCTCTACCGCCGCCTTCAGTCTCTTACACCCCACCACCGGCGTCGTATGCACCAGTGATGCAACCATCTGTGCCATCCTTCCGGCCGTTTCCTCAGTTCACTCCATTTTCTAACCCCGCAGTGCCAAATCCGAATTTTCAAAACCCTAGCGTCCAAACATCCAGTTTTCAGCCTCCCGGTGTGACTGCGGCCCCTTCGATGGCTCCAGTTGCAGTAAGTGGCGCTCTGGGAAGTTCCGGCACGGCTGCTACATCAGTCCCACCGCAGCCGTTGATGTCTTATCAGTTGACAGCGGTTGGTCAGCCTCCGAATCCGGCTTTGAGACCGTATGCTCCCATGCCGAATGGGTATACGCCTCTCCCTGGTGGGTTATTCTTTTCGATTCTTGTATGTCAGTACATTTTTACGTAATGTCTAGTCCTAAATTCATGCTGTGGATGCTATTCGTTACGATTTGTTAAAGTTCTGTGCTTGTCAGTAGGAAAACAATAATTACACTGTGTTTGAGCAACATGTGTTGTTGGTATTGTTTTTGGGACGAATTGTTGATCTAAACTAAACTAGTGCAACCAAGGTCGGTAGTCCGATATTGGGAGAAGAGTCGTAGAGGAAAATCCGGATTTACTTGAAAATTGATGTTCGTTAGATAAAGGGTATCGTTGACGGGATGTTTTCTCCTACAGTGTCTTGATTGAATTCGGTGAGAAAGGTTGGAAGGCTTGCTTCATTTGCTTAGAGACCACCCTTCTACAACTCCTGTTTTGGTATGCACATATTTGCTTGGTTCTTTTGTTTGTCTTTGGAATAAGAATTGAATCGAAGCATTTCTACTGCTAAAATATAACTACCCACTTGATTTATTAATAAAATGATATAGCAAGACTTAGAAAATCATATTGTTTTTTTTTTTTGTCAATCTAAGTGAGGCTTTTTAGTCCATGTTCACTTTAGTACGATGCTTTCCATTAGTTTAAGGATCCTTTTCTTTTCTTGGGAATGAATTTCCAGAGGCAGACTATTACTGCAACTGAGTGCTTATTGGGCTTGTACTCTAAGGTATTATAATTCTTTCAGATCAGTCTCCCTTTGTTTTCTGTTACAATTTCATGACCATCTGGCACAATACTTTATTTTCCATTATTGTCTCAACTTGCTAGTTATTTCTATTGTTTGTTTTGTCATACACTGGACTGGAGTATTCACTGCTAGTATTTGAGGTCATTAGGTGAATGTTTACTATCGGTAATATTTGTAATTTTAGTTTGATTGTTTATCTGCTTGACATGGTGGAGTTCTATGTAACTTTCATGTCAAAAATTTTGCCCTTGGTGGATGCAAATTATGAGAAATTGGAGGGTACTGTGTTTCCGGTGGATTCTTAAGGTAAGGCTGAACTTTTATTTTCATGTTTCATGTGTAATTTCTAAATGTTCCCTCCAGGTTATCTATTCTGCTGGTGATGGTTGCCTGCCTATGCTGCCATCTCTAATATGCTTTTAATTTGTGGTAACAATTGTTAAAATATATGTGTGTGTATATATATATATATATATATATATATTTACTGCATTATTATTTATGTGCATATTTAATTGGGATTATCTGGTTAATGCTCTATGTGCTTTGATAAACTTTGTTCTGATGCATTTGCATAGATGTTCATTTTTGTTTGTGTAGGTCTTCCTCGTTATGCCCCTCCATATCCAATGATGCTCCGGCCTGGATTTCCTCCACGTCCTCCTGGTGCAATGGGAGTGATGCATCCTATGGCTCGCCCCTCTATACCAGTGATTCCTGGAGTTCGCCCAATGATACCCCCAGTTATCAGGCCAGTTGTTCCTAGTGTTACTCCTGCTGAGAAACCGCAGACAACAGTTTATGTTGGCAAGATAGCACCAAGTGTGGAAAATGATTTTATGCTCTCTCTACTACAGGTAGGTTAACCAGTATGTAGCACCTGCCTTTAGTACCAACCAAACCAAAACTCTGCTCATTTCATTTCTAAAATCTTTTGTACAAAACAATTTTGTGGTTTTGGGTTATGTTTTCTAATGGTTGTGCATTTCATGTGAAGCTTTGTGGACCTGTCAAGAGTTGGAAACGTGCTCAAGATCCATCAAATGGAACTCCTAGAGGCTTTGGCTTTTGTGAGTTTGAGTCTGCTGAAGGAGTTCTTCGTGCGTTACGCCTTCTAAGTAAACTTAACATTGATTGGCAAGAACTGGTGGTATGTCTGGATACAGGGTCTAAGTAACGCCATATTCTTCTAAGTTATTTCTTATACTTGAATCTGTCTACTATTATTATTTGTATTAATTCTGGTCTAGTTCATGTATCATCTCATTTTGCAAGTGAGTTTAACTTTATGGTAAGAGATCTTCAGTTGAAGTTACCTTTTGTGAGCCTTAAGAAAATGTGTCTGTTTATGTTTTGAAAAGAGCTGAGCTTGTTTGTTTTACGTTCTTTTTATTAGATCCTAATGCTTTCATTAGTATAAGAAAGATGTTAAAGTTTCCTGATGTTCCTTTCAAAATGTTTTGATTCTTAAAAATCTGATATCTATTTTATGGTTTATCCCTATTGTTGCTTACCAAATTTGGTGACTCTTGTCCTATGCATATTGTAAATGGAAGAAAGGACAATTTATAATGAATCTAATAATGTTGGTTGTCTATTATTTGCCCTTATTGAATGGGGAATGTCTATTATTTTGATTCTTAAGCTTTTGGGATAGTTAGTTTACAACTTATTCTAACATGGTGTTATAGTTGGAGGTCATATGTACATATATTAATAACTATACTTGTTGAATTTTAAGTGTTGGCCCTTCTACCAACTGCTTAAGTTTTTGGGAGAGTTTGTGACTAAGAACTCCTAATAAAGAAAAATGAAAAGTAGCTCTTTTCAAAATGTCAGTTGTCTCATACAGAGCCAATTCTTTTACTTAAGTGTTCAGGTTTGTAAAACATACATCATAACTCACCAAATGGGGTTTTATTCATGTACATTACTTTATGTAATGCTGTGCTGTAAAGGTCTTTTCCTGAATATAGTCATATTATGATTTCCTGCTTGAATTTTAATCTCCAGTTAAATGTTAATCAAGCTACAAGAGAATATCTTGAGCGATATGTGGAAAAGAAAGTTGAAAACTCTAAGAATGTTAAAGAAAATGAAGCTGCAACAGCTGAGAAAGAGAATGTTGCTGCAGAAGGTGTTGAGAAGAATGACATTTCCAACCCATCTATAGAGGAATCAAAGGAGGACAAGGATTCAGTGCATAAAGAAAATGATACTAGCACCTTCGGAATTGTGACTGAGGAAGACAGGGAAGCAGACCGAGAGGCTAGAGAAAAGCTGACAAGCATGATAGAAGAGAGGCTAAAAACCAAGCCGCCTCCCCCACCTCCACCTCCACCTCCTGCACATGTGTCAGTTGAAGGTGCTGGAGGCTCAGAGGTACTTGCTAAACCTAAAGATGTGGATTCTGATGCTGACCTGATGAGAAATGGTAATGTTATTGTTCTTGTTGTTCCTTTTGCTGTCTACTATGTTTTTTTTAACTGTTAATTGACCTTCATCACCTTGCAGATGCAGCTGATGAAAAAAATGATGATGATACAACTAGTGATACTAAGCAAGGAAGTGAGCATGATAGGCCTGAGACAAGCTCACCCGATAGAAGCAGAAGGGATAGAAGAAGCAGAGATAGAGACAGAGAGCGAGATCTGAAAAGGGAAAAGGAGAGAGAAATTGAAAGGTATGAGAGAGAAACAGAACGAGAACGGATACGAAAAGAGAGAGAACAAAGAAGGAAGATTGAGGATGCCGAGCGTCAGTATGGGGAGTGTCTCAAAGACTGGGAGTACAGAGAAAGGGATAAAGAGAAGCAGCGTCAGTATGAGAAGGAGAGAGAGAAAGAAAAGGAATCGAAAAGGAAGAAAGAGATTTTTTATGAAGAAGAAGATGAGGATGATGATTCCAGGAAAAGGTGGCGGAGAAGTGTCTTGGAGGATAGGAGAAAGAAGAGACTGAGAGAAAGAGAAGATGACTTGGCTGATATACAAAAAGAGGAGGAAGAAATTGCTGAGGCCATGAGAAGGGCTGAGGAAGAAAATAAACTACAGCAACTGAAATTTGCCTTGAAGGATCCAGATGAAGACATAGTGAATGAAAGTGAAAAGGAAAAAGAGGCTGCAGAATCCAGTGCTGAATATAAAGATAAGAGTGTTGAACAGAATCATGAAGGCTATCCTGATCAAGGTAATCATAAAGGTGATCCTTTTCGAAAGTCCCATTTCATTTTATCTTACTAAATGTCACAATTTTTAATTTAAATTATGCATTTATTTTGTACTTTTTTTCAGCTCTTATCCTCCATCTTACTTCTAATGGTTTAAATGGTGTTTGCACATGTGGCAGGTGATGGCATTTTACAAAATGGTCGCTCTAGTGATGAACTGAATGTGGCACCTGTTGCTGCGGTTGATAACCAACAAAGTAGCAATGCCACCACAAAGAAATTGGGTTTTGGTCTTGTTGGATCTGGAAAACGAACATCTGTGCCTTCTGTTTTCCATGAGGAGGATGACGAGGATGCCCGTAAGGAGAAAAGGATGAGGCCCCTGGTTCCCATCGATTATTCAACCGAGGAACTGCAAGCTGTCCAGCTAAATGTGTCTGGGGCACCTCAACCAAATTTGGCTGCAGCTGCTGAGTTTGCCAAGCGAATATCAAGTAGTTCTAAAGAAGAAAGATCTGATTCTGGAAAGGAAAGAAATAGGCGCACCAGTGATCGATCAAGTCAGCGGGAAAGGGAACGGAATGATGAGGATTTTAGTCGTCCCAGAGATGAGAACAAGGAGGATCATGTTACTGATAGGGAACATGGGGTAGATAGACTGAAACCAACAGACAACAAGAAGCTTTTGGATGCAAAACAACTTATTGATATGATCCCAAGAACCAAAGAGGAGTTATTCTCATATGAAATCAACTGGGTCATCTATGACAAGGTAATTGATCTTATGCAATGATTCTTAATTGCTAGTTAGGTTTGAATTTGTTAACAAACTATTCCTCCTAAAACATATATTGAATGATTGAGACACTAGTTCAAGAGAGTGCATTTTGTGCTGTCTCATGCTTACTCTATGTAATAGAGTTTTTATCTCTGGTTCCACCCTGTTAATACGATATTGAAGGTATTGCTTTTAGGATTTGAGCATATTTTTGGACTAGGTGGGAAAGTAGGCTTTTGAGGTAGAAACATATAGGAGTTTCATGCCCCTTTTCTTTTGTGTCATACATTGGTTTCCTTCAGATTTCATCCGTCAATGCCATATAAGCATTGCTTCAAACCGAACGTGCAATTTCTCTGGAGAATGCTTGATTCATGGCTTCACCATCTTAATTCTTCTAATTGGCCTTTTAGAAAGGAATCTTAAAGGAGGTCATTCCTAATTTCCTATAGTTAGGCCTGTTTAAACTTTCATTGTGTTATAGTCCATCCTTTTCTCTAGTAGTTTTTGACTCTGAAACTGTGACCAAATGTGAGCTTATAAAACCATAAATGGAGATTTGATATAAAGGTGTAAAGCACAGTGATGGATTTCCCTTTATATAATATTGGAGGTCGAAACTTTTTTGTTCTCCACATTTATGGAGTTTGGCTGGCTTTATATACTTTAATTTGGTTTAATTATATATTCATTTATAGCTAAACTGGTTAAGCTTTATATGGTTGCTTTTAATAGTTCCTGTCGTATTATACTTATCCAGCATGGACTACATGAAAGAATGCGACCTTGGATCTCAAAAAAGATTACTGAGTTCTTGGGAGAGGAGGAAAAAACGCTTGTAGATTACATTGTATCAAGCACCCAGGAGCATTTGGAAGCTGAACGAATGCTGCAATTACTTCAGTCCATTCTGGATGAGGAAGCTGAAATGTTTGTTCTGAAGATGTGGAGGATGCTCATCTTCGAAATCAAGAAGGTAGAGACAGGTCTTGCTTCTACTAAACCAAAATCTTAAATGGCATTTTGGAGACGTTTTACTTTTTTCTGTTCTTTTTTAGCGTTTTCAAGTAGAATTGGGATGTTTCTTCATGACCTACCATGGTTTCTTATCGCTTATTGCTCAAATTCAAAGTCTTAGATAATTGTCATTTTCGAAATTTTTACATTTTGTATAATTTAAAACATTTAATTGCCAGAAGGAAACCCAATTTTTGTATCTTTCCTTCCCATGTGGGTTGCCCTGCTTGTAACTTCATAAAATAGTCTACTTAAGCTCCTCTTAGATTTTGAACTTGTATTCATATATTATTATAAATGTCTCCAGCATATGTATTCCAACATTTCATGAACCCAACAATCAATTGAACATGTTTCTTCTTAAATTGAACATAATGCGGATATGTGTCCTTTAGGCTCAAAATATTTATACAGCTTCTAGGGTGAAGAGTCGCATTCGTCTTTTACTTTTACTTTTACTTTAAGACTAACGACTTTTTTTTCTAAAAAAACATCGTCTTGTTATTAAGAAAAGAATCGAGGATGGATAAAATTAATTTTTGAGTATTTTATTAATTAAATTTATTACATGATATTTTTTTAAAATCACAATTACAAAGGAAACAGAACCCCAATGTGAACACACTTAAACTAAAAACCAATGCAGGTAAAGTGCAACAAACAAAACTCATCAGGCATCGAGAGAAGCAAATATGCAGAAACGTCATTAAAATAATAATAATAATAATAATAATAATAATTAGATAATAAAATAAAAAAAACGAAAAAAGTATTGTGTCAAGCTTACCATGCTTATTTTCCAAATACGATAATGAACGATTATAATTATTTTCCAAACTTTAATACTTTTTTCGGGAGATTATTTGTTCGAGTGAAGTATCAATTCCATACATGATATTTTTTTCTTTGATCGATTTAGTCTTTTGGAAAAATTTGATATTCTGTTATCTTTAGATATGAACTTATTTCGATACCCTATATTTTCTAATTTAAGTAATCAATGTGAATTTTTATTCAAATAATTAATAAAAAACACATAAATGTATATACTTTTTAAAAAATTATGAATTTTCGTTTATACAGTTAATAAAAACCACCTAAAGTCACATTTTTTTAACCAAAATAATTTGTGTGTTTTTAACATCTTATTTAAAATGAAGAATGTGGATATTTTACTTTCAAATCAATAGGTTGAAATCACATATTTCGTTTCATTTGTGTTTAACTGAAAAGGTCTTTTGCACACGGTCTTTCCTAGAAATTTAAAAAACAATTTAATTGATCAGATTTTAAAAAATAAGTTACCATTTTAGTCAAATTAAATATAAGAGACTAAATTATTTTCAAAGGTGCCAAATTAATCAAACGAAAGTAGAAAATATTAAATCAGTATATAAGAGGTTAAATTTGTAATTTTATATATTTATAGTTTTTTCGAGTAAAATATATGTGAAATGTATGTAAGTAAATAAATATAATAAATTTTTCAGGAAATAAAAAAAATCCCAAATTACATAACATAACCGCTGCTAAAACTTATAAAATAAATAAAACATCTTATAATTATTACCGATGCTTTTAATTTTTAGCATATATCTTTTACATTTATAAAAAGAACTCTAATGCTATGAATAGTTAATGGCATTGTTACTTTTCATAGATTATTATTTATAGATAAATTTTTATTTTTTTTTAAATATTGATTTATCTGTATAATTTATTTATGTTTATTTTTATATAAAATTTGACTATTTTTTTTGCCTCATTTTCTTATATATTATTTTTATAAATATTATTAACAAATATTTAATTATTCAATATTCTTAGTTGACTTAGAATTATAATTATCATGCATAAATTTAATAGATTCATCGCGATTTTCTTTTTCTGTATTTGTCTTCTTTTGTTACACCTGATATTCTTCAGCTTGTTCAAATCTTAATACCTTCTTCGTAATGACAAACCTATTGCATCTGTATATAGTATGATGTTTAAATTAGACTTACTAGATAATAGCAAAAATATTGATTGTACTCTATTTTGCTCATAATATTAATAATTATAACAATTCCAAAAGTCAATTAAGAATATTGAAGAAATTCTTAGTTGCTCATAGTTTCTAAATATATAATTGTTAGATGAATAATTTTTAAAGTAAAGATTTTTCTATTACTAAAATTGTGTCCAACTAATAAAAATAAGAATTCATTTTATAGGACAAGATGTCCATGTTTACAATAGTAAAAAATCATGGTTCTACCCTTATTTTATTAATTCATTTAACTTTTTATTTTTGGTTTTTGAATTTAAGCTTTTCATTTTCTTTGTCATGATTTATCAATCGAAGACGTGAGTTATATATCTTTATTCTTCTTTATCATTTTCTACCGATAATCTTTTTGATGACATAGATGATGATACATCTTCATCTTCTCAATCTCTAATTTAGTAAATGAATTTGTGATCCTTGGTATTTTTTTTGACATAAAAACAATTTCTTGATAAATTTTTATATTATTACTATTAAAATTTATTTCAAATTTATTGATTATCTTACCATCTTTTTTAGTGAGGGCCATATTGCTATGAGAAGTGGTTACAACTTTATTAGTCGAGTAATTTATCTTAGCTTTAGAATAATTGTCATTTTTTTAAGTTTATGATAAATTTTACTTAGCATCTTTTCTCTTAGAATACATAGTTCATTTGTATTGAATTTTTTTCCTAAAAGTGCCCTTGTTTTTGAAACTTTTCTATTAGTATTGAAAATTCCTAATTTGATAAAATGGTAGGGATTAACACAATCTTCTTCATTCTAGTCCTATAAGGGAACTGAAAAATCTGAGATAGACATGCTTGTCACCTACTCTAATTTTTTTCATGAATGTCTTGATAGCTTTCTTGAAATTTTCAAGAAAATAATTTAATTCATTTAAATTAATAATTAAATTATTTTCTGGATATAGATTCTCAATTAAACCTGCACGGAAAGCTTTATAAATAAAAATTGTATCAGTTCCTTCAAGAATAGTAAATTTACTACTCACAAGGAATTATTTTTCTATAGTGTAAAATTTTGTATCTTTGACATGTTCCTAAGTAGATTTTCTGGCTAAGTTATAAAGACTCAACCATTTTGATTTACTTAAATTCCTATATTGATCTTTTTTATCTTCAATGACTCAACCATTGTGTAAATGTTTTTTTGAAGAGTACTGGTGGTCGTACTATCTTTACTGTCATTGTGAGAAGCATTTATCTAAATAGCATTAGTGGTCTTACTATCTTTCCTAGGGTCTTCAACTGCTTGGTGGCGATGGTTGTTGTTGCAATATTGTAGAGTAATTTTTAACTATATCTTTTAGAGCTAATATTTTTGGTACTATATAGTTGGCATAACTGCCTTCAACTTCTATTCTATTAAAAAAAACTATGTGAGTTATTTCACTTAATTCAATAATAACTTTACATACTTTAGGCCAGTTATTATAAATTTATGATTTTGGACTATTATATAAGTCTTTTTCTGGTCTTTTTTTTCTTCTTATTCACTCCAATTGAGTTTTTTTACCTTTTAAGAGGTGTTACTCTCTTTTGAATAGTTAGACACTTTTTTCTCATTTTGAATTCTTTATTTAGAGGTTTTACCTTCCTTAGAATTAATATCAGAGGTGGATTTCTCTTTAGAGTTTTTGGATTCTAATGTTGGTTTTGAACTGTTAAGTTTTTCTTATTTTATTCCTATCTTCAAAAGAGACTTATCTAGGTATAAAACCTTGAGTTATTCTTGATAGGTTCCTATCTCCTTTTTCTTTATCTTGATCTTGATATCAAGATATTTCATTCCTGTAAGAACAACATTGAAAAATTGCATCGTAAAGTAGGTGAAATTAATTTATGTCAATTTCTTGTAAAAATGGATGCAAATATTTTACAATTTATGTCGGATTTTACTAAAAACTAACGAATAATTTTTTAAAAAATAATTGAAAAATATTTACATCGATTTTATCTAATAAACGATGCAAAATTAGATGATAAAAATAAATTAAAAAAATTGTTTGCTTCGGTTGTATAGAATAATCGGTGCAAAAGATGTTATCATTTGCCATTTTCATTGATTATTTGTTTCAATCGATGCATAATGAGAAAATTATAAAAAATTGTTTGTATCAATTTGAGAGAAAAACCAATGTCAATTTTTTTTTCTAAAATTGATGCAAATAGGTTTTTACTACACTAACTCTAGCTTATTTTTAGTCATTCTTTAGATCTACTTTATCTCGCCCTAATTTTCTTTCCTTATCCAACCTGCACTGCCTGCTTGCCTAGCTTGTTTGTCATCATCGTTAACCTAGCCACACCTACCCAACTGTCATCTACCCTGCCCAACTACGCGCCCCTACTTCACAGTTTCCCTTGAAAATTATGTGTGTATTTGCTTTTTTTTATTTTTTATCATTTTTTCACTTACCCAACACTATTCTTATGCACAAATAATGTTATAAATCACCTTGTTATGATTGGATATTATTGTTATTGTAATATTCTAAATTATTTTTTAATATATTTCAAATTTGATATATATATATATATATATTGCTAGATGTGAAAAATATAATGAAAATATATAGTATTAAGTTGTTTCCATAATCTCCCTATTACGGGTCAAAAAATCCATCCTAGACCAAACAAGGAGCCTTTTAGGCCAACTACTCTCATCTCATTAGGTGTTTTCGACATTTCAACAAATTTGATGGTTATAGGAAAATCATTGAATAAGGTATTCACTTCATCCAGTTGGTATATTCGTATATCCCTTGCCCGAGCAATAAACTACCACTACTACAAAACAGACTATTAAAGTCAGTTAAAAATCGACTTTAAATTTATAATTTTTTTTTACAAAATTTACTCATTTTTTATTATACTCAAATTAAAATCTATATTTGATCACTACATAATAACAGGAAAAAACCAAAATCTGTTTAACAAATAATTTAAATAATACAAATAATTGAAAAATAAAATATTAAAAAATTACCATGGTGTTGTGCTATGTTATTCAAGATCATCATATTCTTCTTCTAATGTTATAATACAAAACCTACATATATAATACAAAAATTTATACACATAAATATTAACACATAATAGTAGAAAAAAATATGAATAATAAGTGCGTATGATTAATAGAAATACTTAAAAGAGTAAATAAGTGATAAAATAAATAAAACGAAGAAAAAATGGGTGTTTTGTAAGTGAAAAATGGGTATAAAGTTTTTGAGTATTTTGCTAAAAAAATAGGGGATCTAAAAGATAAGTTAGAGAGGAAGAAAACCCACTAACTGGCGTTGGAATTGGTGGTTGTAGGTGGCTGAAAAATGAGAAAGAGTGGAGGAGAAGTGAAAGAGGTTTTGGGTTTTTGAGAGTTATGCAATGCTTGGAATAGTTTCTGTTTGGGGAAGAAAGAAGAGAAAAGGAAATATCCACGTGTGTAGTGTCGGTTCTACGTGTCAACCGACGTTATCCACATAGGATGTAGCATCGGTTGATGTGGTGAACCGACGTTATCCACGTGTGTAGTGTCAGTTGACACGTAAAATCGACGCTACATTCACGTGTAACGTCGATTCAACACGTCAACCGATGCTATGTGTAGCGTTGGTTCTACACCGAATCAACTTTAAATTCATTATAAGTCTTTTTTTCTTCCAAAAACTAACTTTACATATCTACTTAAATACCCCTTTTTATAGTAATGTACGTTCACGATAGGTGTTAGGGCCCTAGGAGGAGATATAACACAAGAAAATCATAAAAACAAATTGAAAAAATAAAAAATAAAATTTTGACTAAATTATTTCCATGGCATATACACAATTATAAACTTGTAATTACTCATCGTATACCAAATGAGAATTAAGAAAGTTGCAACATACATGAATTTGTTAGGCCACACATCTTATGTTGAGGTCATTATTAGGGGAAAAATTGTCTTAAAATCAATTTGTATTTGTGTTTTTCTAGTTAATCATTTTTATACCAAACAATATTGAAAGTAGAAATTCTAACCAATATATTTTCTTAAAAATGTTAAATTTTTACTATTTATTAAAGATAATATTTAACTCAAACATATAATTGACAATATAGCATATTACTTTGTATTCTTCATGCATCTTAAAGGTGGTGTAATAAGAAAAACAAAAAGTATGAATATACATCTATTTATCTTAACAAATTATGTAATTATATATACATTTAATAAAAAATATTCGAAAAAAGGGTTCAAAAACTAGTAATATATAAAATGTCATTTGCATTTTCTTTGCTTGGGGATTAGATTCCCATTGGGATCTTCGATATGTTGAGAACCCTAGATAAACATGTGGGATGAGACTACCAAGTCAAAACCCTTTGCATCGATGACAATTGATAAATATGATATGTTGTAGCTATTTTATTGAGATAACAAATCATATTATGTTTTTTTATCATATATATATATATATATTGAAATATAAACTATACATATATAGAATGAACACGTCTTCGATGCAACAACATATGCTTTCTAAAGAGTACTTAGAATAAGTTGATTTTTTCATAAAATATTTACGTAAAAATGTGGATGATGATGATATGATTCAATGCTCTTGCATTAAGTGCAATAATTTGAAATTTTTTTACTACGAAAGACATAAAGGACAATCTAGTTTGTAAGAGTATTTTAACAAATTATGATAATTAATTTTTTCATAGAGAAGAGATGAAATTGGATACTGATAATGAAATGTGCTATCGATCAATGAGGCCAACATTACCTGAAATTGAAGTTGACATGATATATATGATGAAATAGATGAGATGGTCCATGATGTGGAAGATGAGTTTGTTGACAACCCCGACGTATTAAAGACAATGTTAGAAGATGCAAAGAAGCTACTCTATCCAAATTGGACAAGATGGTCGTTTTATCTTGGCATATCATGCAAAACAAGTTTTTTATGTACACATTTCAATTGACACAAGATGGTCAGTTATATTGACACCCCTTCTAAATGAGTTTTACCATGAAAATAGCACCCTAAATGAAGATGATGTACTTGAATCATTGTCCAAGCTTTAATGTTTCACTACTTATGTTCCAACTTTGAGCCAAGATTATAATAACAAGGATGATTCATTAATGTGTCTACGAAAAGAAATTGATGGTATTTATATATATAAAGAAAATAATAGATTAACATAGTGAACTACATGTAGAAAGTACATATTATGTGTTTACTTAATAGTTTTTATTAAATTTATTCAAATTATTGTTTAACATATAAGTTTTTTATAATTAACATTTTTTTTTAAATTTTCTTTGTATAACATCATGGAAGACATGTTTGATGTCAACATGAACGATAAGGTCAATCAATCTAATGAAGTAGATGAAGGATAGTGAAGATATATGCATTAATATACAAAAGGGAGCGATGGTATAATGTACCTGATCAAATTGATGACCAAGTTGCTCGACCAGCCACTGAAATTGATCAAAATGGAGACCCTATAAATGACATAGAAGAGTAATGTAAGATGATAGTTGGTAAATTGGTAAGAACCACAATACTAATTAATATTCTAGACTAGAGAAATTTTAAAAAATCTGAGAAACAAAAATTTGAAAAAAAGTATTAAGGTATTAATTTAAAATTAGAATCAATATATTAATTTATGAAAAAATATTGATACTTATATATGATTTTTCAGGTTAGGTATAGCATTTCTGAGGACTAAGAATGACATTGTTATATGATAATGAGTTTGATATGAAAGGATTATAAAACAAATGACCTTAATGTTTATTATGTAAAGTCTTTCCTAAACTCGTTGAATGAAAAAATAACTTTACACAAAACTAACAAACATGCATTGAATTATAGATGTTTATTGGAAAGATTTTTTTTATTATAGACGAACTGACAAATTTAAGATATGTTATTCATATATTTATTATTTTTCATAATGTTTTATAATATATTCAATTAATATAATTAGTTTATGTTATGTTAATAAATCTCTTTTAGGCAATAAGCGAACAATCGAAGAAGGTATATGCTGAAAATAAATTCATTAATAGAAGTGGGAGAACGAGCATCCCTAAGATCAAAGGTAAAATGGTAAGGATATTATACATCTAAATTTTATTGTAATTTTTTAAATTGATGTATATATTGAGTATATTTTAATCAATGAATAGGAGAAAAATTAGGACATGAAGTCACACAAAAAGACTTGTTCGTAGTAACGAATGTGCCTAAGAAATTATTTGAGTGTATATTAACTAATGAGCAAAAAGTATTACTTGATTTAGTGATAAGTTAAATATTATAAAAAGTTAAACTTTTATTTATATTTAATAAAAATGAACCAAATATTTTATTTTATTTAGAAAACCAATGAAGGGAAAATAGACAAATGTGAACTTCTAAATAAACCTGTAAATGATGTTTTATATTATACATTTGGTCCAGATCACTCGAGACGAGTGAAGGAATCTTCACAATATATGAGTCCAATGCAATATCATAATACTCCTAGGCAAAATCCCAAAAAATGTATCATTGAAGATACATATGAGCATGATAAATATGTATCAACGATTAGAAGATAAGTTCATGGCCCTAACACAAAGAGTTGATGAGGGTCTTGGAGATCAATATACATGTAGTTATACCAATCAAGCTACCAAATTTCAACCTATGAATGCTAGTCCCTCTCAAGCCAATAAAACTATTAACTTCTAACTTATGGATGTTACTCCCTCTATCTCCAACATGGTACCAATTGTTACTCCTCAGTTCATCGAACATCTATTTAACATTTTCAATATTTTGGTAAGTTAATTTATAATATTCAAACTATATATTATATTTGACATTCAATTAATAAATAATTAATATTGTTCATAACTTTAAGATAAGAGGTGTTTGATGAAGGATATAACAAATTAAAGATATATTGCTATTGGACCCATAGCACCAACTCAATGAGGTTCTTATATCAAATGCTTATTGGAAATAATTATAAAATCTCAGTGGAGAAGACTTATGGGTCTGAGTGCATACTGTCAATTTCAAATAGCTATCATGAAATATTAAGAGAGATAGAAGTTTCATTTGTAGCTTGGTCTTCTCATCTAGTTCATCTGGACCCCAATTCAGTAAGATTTATATTTAATTTATTAAAATATTTATAAAAGTTATTTAATAAATTATTTTAAAAGTTTTTATTGTTTTATATGTAAGCTCTTGTTGAGGAATTAAGCCTCAAAAGGATATTAAAATAACTCATGCTAAACAACCGTTGATCTCAGAAAGTAGTATAACAACGACATGGCTAAGAAAGAAGAAACTCTGAAAAAAGTACAATATTGTATATGCTTAAATTTATAATCATAACTTGTTTGCTTTAATGGTTATGGTAAGTGTTCTTGTAAACTTACGAATGGTTGAAAGGTGCCATTCAAGTCACAGGTTTTTGGGGTTTGACTTTCAATCCATAAATATAACAATTGAATGCTTGATACCTTTCTTGAAAATGGATTGTGTGGATGAGGTAACATTCAGAATATATATCTATATATGATTTTAATAAATAATCATGTCTTATTATAATTATATTTTACTTATATTCAATGTAGAAAGTTGTATGATGATTTTATTTTAGCAGATAAAATTCAACTATGCAAGTTTCTTAACCCATCCTTAGTTGATCAAATTGAAGATCAATCAATATTAAACCAAGTCAGTAGAATATGCAAAAGGTCTTTAGAGCTACGAGACAAACAAAAATTTCTTATTCCATATCTTGTAAGGTAATTAACTTATATTTTGACTTAATTATAACAAAATTATAACTTTAATGTATATAACTTTGTTTGTTTAACTATTGTAGTTATCATTGGGTTTTAGTTGTCTATGAGCCAAACATTCATACTTGTTATTATTTGAATTCTTTGATGGACTCTTGTATAGAAGATATTCACAATATACTCAACATGTGAGTTTAATTGATTAAGTATTATAACACAAATATATTAAATCATCATATATATTTAATGATATTACATACGAATTGTATAGGGCTCATAAATTTGAGTGTGTCAAAGTTTGAAATGTCAAAAAGTAACTATTAGTATGGTTATACCCTAATGTAAGTATATAGATTTCACATTTTAGTTTTGTTAATGATTTGTATTAAATATTTAACATTTAATTAACATAATTTAACTTTAATAGTGTGCAAAACAAGTCGGTATCAAATTTTACGGTTTTATATCATAAAGTTCATGAATAAAATCATACACAATTTATCAACAATTGTTACAAATTTACATGTATGTTTTTAATTTACTTATCTTCATTTTAATAATATTTTGAAAATTACATAAACTATATATTGAATATTGATTCTTTCTCATTTGCATTAGAATAAAATAGACACTTCGTACAAGTGCACATTTTGTATAAACTACTAGAGACATGGTCAAAGTACACATTATCATTCATGATTGACAATGAAGATGAAAATTAAGTGTATATGCATTTTCTTGAGTTATTTAGTTATGTATATATATTGTGAATTACTTTTGTATTTAAAACATTTATAACTTATTTTTGAATTTAGTAATAAAATGTAACCTAGTTTTTAAAATTCTTATGTACTATATAATTTTGTATGGAATGTTGAATTATTGTATAAATACAGTAGGATATATAATGCAAATAAAAGCTTTAGAAATACAAACTATAAATTGCATTGATTTTGTTTAAAAATTGACGTAAAATTTACATCGATTTTGTGTACAAATTGGTGCTAATTTGCATCTTTTTTAATGAAAAATAGACTCAAATTTGCATCAATTTCTACAAATTGATGTAAATTTTGATATGCCATAATTTGTGTCAATTTTTTCAAGCCGATGTAAAAAATGATTTCTAGTGTAAAAAACCAACGCAAATATCTAGTTTTGGTGTTGTATTAAATGTGTTAATTTTCTTGTAAGAACATCTGCTAAACTATTATAATTTTCTAGTAGATGTTCGACAACAAAGTTGTTCATAATCACCTCTAATATTAATCCTTAAAAAATAACCAAAATTCATGTTATCAGTTCTACCAATGAATTTAAGACTTATTACATACATTGTAAATTTCTTAATAGTTTTTTTGACAGCTAAGTATTCTTTTTCATAACTATAATAATTTAGTTTTAGACATAGAAAGATCCTAATATATATCTACAAAGATATTCATTTTTATTATCTACTTTTATTTTTAAAACTGTTCTCCAATATTCATGTGAAACATTTGTTTCAATTATCTTTTTATCATTTGGACTTGGATGGTCTAAAGTTGGTAAATTTTTTACCAACACTTTTAACTTATTCATGTATAAAGTATCTTATTTTGTCCAATTTTAAACATAATCTTTTTTCTATTTTGTTTGTAACAATTTTCGTATTTTTGAAAGTTTTTTGATGTATGCTTCAAGTCTTCAACATATGTTAAACATCCTAAGAATCTTTGTAATTAATTTTTTTTAATTCACTAGAAAATCCATGAAATTTATTTAGTATATAGGGCTAAAGATTATGTTTTCCATCTTCAATTTCTTATTTTAAATACTTAATTTTTTGTTGAACAATTATTGTTTTCTTCTTTAAAATTAAAATAATTTTTTTCATATATTATTGTAGAAAATAATATCCAAATAATATTATTTAATTCATTATTGAAAATCAAAATATCATATATAAACACAATAAATAGTTTGTAATTTCTTAATGATGTATATAGACCTTTGAAAAATACTTGAATCTTGCTTTAATTTGAATGGTATAATAGTCCATTTGAATGGTATAATAGTCCATTGGAATTGTTCTTGAGGGGAATTAAATGTCGTTAGTTTTTGATATTTTTCATCTAATTTTATTTGCCAAAATTCACTTTTGTTATTAAAACTTGAGAAATATTTCTTTCTTTCGAATAAAGTTTTCATCATTAATAATTTTTTTATTCAATGCTTAAAAGTTTATTACTATTCTTTTTTTTTCTCTTCATTTTTTAGCTTATTTTTTCATAAAAAATGATGGACTAGAGTGAGATGAATTACTTGATATTATGACTTTTAATTCTAAAATTTCTTGAATTTATTTTTCAAATTCAAGTTTCAGAATATAAATCATAGGTTTTATTCTAATAACTTTATTAGGGTCTCTTAATTTTATATTAGCAACCATTTTAGATTTATTTATTTTTAGATTTAAAGGATTTTGAGCTTACTATTTTTAATAATTTTTTGATACGTGCTAAGACTTTATCTTCTTGGATTTCATTAAGAAAATAGTTTTTTTTTCTCTTATATATCTAATGAAATGTTTTTTAAACAAGGTTTTTATTGCTACTTTGTGTATATCTCATCATGTTTTTTTATTTTTATGTTGTTGCATAAAAGTTGAATTTAATACGATCAAAGTTTTTCTTACTTTTGACATATAAATGGTTTCATCATCTAGTGTTGTTAAACTTATTTTTTCTAAATATTATGTAAAAGGTTGATATAAGTTTAGGAAATTAGGTTCTATTAATAAATCAACTTATATTTCTTGTTGATATATCGTAGGAATATGAAATTTCTATTCTCTTATTATTATATCTATATTTTTAAGACTTTATTAAGATTTATTATAACATTGTTAGTAATTCTTACAATTAGTGCTTTTTTTAGAGTTCTTTTGAGAATAGATATTTAATTACTACACACATACAAGCTCTTGTATCTACAAATGTATGTAAATGGTAACTTGTGTAATTTTTAAATTTTAATTTTATCTTAACGTAAGTACTGTTTGGATTTGTAATATTATATAAATCATTCATCTTCTAATAAAGAGTATTCATATTTTGAGTTAGTTATTTCTTCATCAATTTCTTTTAATAAATAAATATTATAAGTATCATTTATATTTGATTTTTCTATTGGTTCTAATTTCATCTTAAAAACTTATTCTAAGATTTTTTTTATGAAAATTTATTTTTAAATTATTTTTTTATGTTGAAACCTATTAGGGAATTCATTAGCATAATGTCTAAACTTATTGGAGATCCAACATTGTATTTATTTTACCGGATGGATAATAATTTTTGTTTTATGATGGCGTATATATTTTTTCCTAAAATATCTTTTTCTATAAGTTTTTTTGTTATAGCTTCTTTTATATTTTTAAAAGTTTTGTTTTCTAAAATTATATCTTTTGAATGTTTTGTATTTTTTATATTTGTTATATGTTTGTTTATAAGATTTTGTGTTGCATCCTTATTTTTCTAGCATCTTAAAATCTCTTGTATCATAATAGATTTTATCTTTCCTCTTATTTATTTATATTATTGTCTTTTTTGACATTTAATGATTATCCATTTTTTAAAAGATATTATTCTTCCTTCTAAGATGTTTGGTATAATTTTTCTATTTCTTTTATTTCATTATTCTATTATAGTTTTATGTAATATTTCAGGTAATTTATATAAAAATATTTATAAGTTTATTAAATAGATTATGTTAATTTGTGATAATACATTTCATATTCATAAATAAAAGATTATATATAACGTAATTCATATATTTTCATATTTATTAAATGTCATTTGACTTCTTTAATTTCATTTTCATTGAATTCGATAATATATCTACCTTTGTCTTCTGTAATAAATTTCTTGTATTTTTTATTTACGTATCTAAGTACTCCCTAACTACAGGAGCATTCTCTCGTATTTATAAATATTGTTCTGTTAAATTTGTAAACTAAATTTTAACATTAATTTCTTGTTATTTTATGAACTATTATGACTCTATAAGATATTAGAAATTTGATTTTTTTTACTATTTTTTTTTCATAGTGAGGATGAAGAATAATATTAATTATAGATTAATAAAATTTGATTTAAATATTTTTAATTTGAGTTTGAGTTGTAACCAAATTAACTTTAACCTTTCCGATATGGAATATATCTTTTTCTGTTAATTAAATAATTTCTTTTTTTTTCCTTTAAACCTTAATAAGTGAAACTCGATGAGTGTTTTTGATATTAATAAGTGCTCTAATCGATTTCGTCATGATTAAATGAAAATTAAAAGAAAAAACAATTATCGCAGATATAAAAGGGCTCTAAATCTAATTTATTGTTTGGTAAAATGTAATTTAATGATGCTTTAACGGTGAAAGACGTAAAGCAGAAAGAGCCCAATACAAACGCGTCCTTTGTAAGCAGATTCTTTCTGTGACGCACAAATTATTCGCAGCTTTCCATTAAAGTACTAAGATATATTCGATTGCTTGATCCTTTTAAACACGACGTTCATTTCATAACGATAACAAAGACCAAGACTGTGTTGCGTTGTTTGTGAGACCTTTCTTCCTAATACTAAACCGTCGTTTCAGTCTGTACGGCAGCCCCCTTGTTTTTCTAGATTTTTGGGTTTTGTGCTTCATTTTTAGAAAGGGAGAAGTCATGGTTGAAGAGACTGTTAGTTCTACAGATTTTCCGGTGAAGAGGCCCAGAGAAGAGGAAGAGAATGGTGTTGTTGCTGTGACTGCGTCTATGGAGGTTGAGGGTTATCAAGACCCTAATGGTATCTCTGCAGTCATACCTGGATGGTTCTCCGAGATTAGCCCAATGTGGCCTGGTGGGGTTTATTTTTTTTTTCAAAATCATTTCTTTATTCTATTTTTTATGTGAATTTAAGGATATAGGAACAAAACTTTTTTAATTTTGTCTCCTTCGATTGTGATCGACTCTTCATGCGACTGTAGATGAACTCTTAGCTGCGTGTTCATAGAAATTAATGGGTGCCCTTGATATGGATTTCTGAGCTAATTTTGATGTAGACATGTAGTGGAATAGTGAATATTACAATCTGCATGTAAATGCTTAACTAAGTGTTACTAATCAGTTGGCAATGTATGTTATATGTCAATCCATGAAATTTAAGATATTGAAAAGTCTTGTCTTTCATTTAGTTGTGAGGTGTAATATAATTCTTCAAATTTCAATGTGGCCTTTTGCATTTTTTTTAGGTTGTTGCTTATATATTGAAATTCATAGCTTGGGTTACTTAACATGCAGGAGAGGCTCACTCCTTGAAGGTGGAGAAGATTTTATTTAAGGGGAAATCGGATTATCAAAATGTGATGGTCTTCCAGGTAATTGAACTGCAGGATCTCATACAGGGTCTTGTTCTTAATCTTGTTTAGAACATTTTATAATTGACATTTGATGTTCTGTTTATTGGTTGCAGTCATCAACATATGGGAAGGTTCTTGTTTTGGATGGCGTGATTCAGCTCACAGAAAAGGATGAATGTTCTTATCAAGAAATGATCACCCACCTACCCCTGTGCTCAATTTCAAACCCAAAGAAGGTTTTCCCTCCCCCCCTCTCTTAATGTGTGTTCACCTTATGGATTAAGAAGCTGCTAATTTAACTCATCTAAAAGCAATGGTTGTAGTGAACAGAAATGTTTTGTTTTGTTTTTACTAGTTCATTCAGCAAGTTGTATCTCCACAGGTTTTGGTTATAGGAGGAGGAGATGGTGGGGTTTTGCGGGAAGTGGCTCGTCATTCCTCTGTTGAGGAGATAGATATATGTGAAATTGATAAGATGGTGGTTGACGTAAGTTGTTATAATAAAACCTTCAGGTTTTACTTTGCTTTCCCTCTATTTCTTGGCGTCATTAAATGCCATGATGTCTCTCTTTGGTGTTATGCTTTTATTAATGTCAAATTTACTGTTACTTAACAAGTAAACTCGGCTACAATTGAAAAAAAGAAAATAACAATTTATCTGCTAAGCTCTTGTTCTGAAGGACATAGTGTTAAGGGATTGTTAGGCTAGTCTTTCTATTCCCTCTGAAACGAAGCAATCCCAAATAACAATACGACTAAGGTAGACTTTTCTATGTATTCCACATGCTACTTACGATATGGGTCTACTAGTGTTATGTGATCTCCAATTTTCTGTTGTGAGAGGTATTGGGCCACATCCAATAGAATATTTCCTTTACATTTGTCCAGGTATCAAAACAGTTTTTTCCTGATGTATCAATCGGATATGAGGATTCCCGCGTGACACTTCATGTTGGTGATGGTGGGTTCATCTTGTTCTTTCTGCCTTCTTGCTTTCCCTACTGTTTTCATTTACTTTTTTTGTGTGGCCTAACTAACTACTTCAGGGCTCTATCTTAATCTTGCAGGAGTTGCATTTTTGAAGGCTGCTCCTGAAGGAGCGTATGATGCAATTATTGTAGATTCTTCTGACCCCATAGGTAGTTAAATCTCTGATGCAACCTCCATTTTTTCTTCCTAGGAAATTGCAAGCCATAATGAAATTTATGAGTTATAATCTTTAATTTTACATTAGGTCCTGCACAAGAGCTCTTTGAGAAACCATTTTTTGAGTCAATATCGAAGGCTCTTCGTCCAGGAGGTGTTGTTTGTACGCAGGCAGAAAGTATATGGCTTCACATGGACATAATTGAGGACATCGTTGTTAATTGCCGTGAGATTTTCAAAGGCTCGGTCAACTATGCATGGACGACTGTACCAACATACCCAAGGTATAAATTTTCATTGGACTCTTGATTGTTCCTTGAGTGAGAATCAGTTATCAACACTGGTTTAGCAGTCTCTTGTTTGTTTTTCTTTAATCAGTTGCCCTTTCTCTTTCTTAAATGGTTTCTTACATGACCATTTCTCCGTAAATCATTGACACTTTGTCACCAATTAAAGTAGGCAGTATGTTGTATGCATTTGAGTATTTGAGTGGTTATTTTCCGATTTTGCTTGCTGTATCGGATGAATTCTCTTTGCTTCTCGTTTTCTTCCATGTATTAATATTTGTCACATGTGCTTCTTCAGTGGGGTGATAGGTTTTATGCTTTGTTCTACTGAGGGACCTCCTGTCGATTTTAAGCATCCTGTGAACCCAATTGATGCCAAGGGCAATGACATGTCGAGAAGACCCATGAAATTTTACAACTCTGAGGCATAATTCTACTCTAGATACTCTCCCTTCTCTTTTTATCTTTTCTAACTTCACATTTGCTATGCTCTAACTAGCTTGAACGTTTTTCACCTTTTCAGATCCATTCGGCTGCTTTCTGTTTGCCATCTTTTGCAAGGAAGGTGATTAAATCAGAAGCTAATTGAGAAAAATCTCTAGGAGCATGATTTATCTTTTGCAAATAAACCAAGTAATGAGTAGAGATTCAGTCTTTTTTGATAATGTTCTAGTTGAGTTTAGATAGAACTACAGTGATAATGGCTGGATCCCTGAGGAATAGTTTCCCTTCAAATTTTGGACCAAGTCTCCTGGAAATTGAGCGATCGTAACATGTACCAATTCCAGGGAATCCTCACAGCCACAACCCCTAATATGTATTTTTCATTAATGTTTCATTATATTAACCAGCTTTTAATAAGAATTCTTAGTTTATGTTTAAGTAATAGTGAATACTCATAATTGTCTTATCAAGTAATGAATGCAGGAACTCTAATTAAGATTGAACATGTAATAATGAAATTCAAAATTAGTGTATTTTTTTTATAAAAAAAAATACTCTATAAGAAGTAGAGAGAGAAAAACAATCTGTAGTATTTTTCACAAATAATGAATAATACTTTGTAATATAAGTAAGCGACATGTACAGATAACGAGCCAATTTATGTGGTATAAATAGCTGGCAATATTTTTACAATGCATTATTTATTTTGTAAAGCTGACTTATTGCCCTTTTTTAATCTTCCCTCTCTAGTTTCATAGTCGATATTCTTTCCTTCTTTCATGTTTATTGAGAAACTGATATTTATTTATTTAATATTTTTCCTATTTAGAAAATGGTTTAAGACAATAATATTAAAAACTTAAATCCTTTTGATTACCAAAATACAGATAAATCCTTTAAAACCCTCAGTCTTTTTTTATTAAGAAATAATAATATTGTCATTGTTTTTTTATTAGGCCAATAGTTCTATGGTTTGTATATTTTAAATTTTATTTTATTTTAAAATCCTTATAATAATAACGTATCGGGAATCAACGAAACCCCAAAATGAATAATAAAAATCCAAATAATATTTTATTTTTTATTTTATTTTTTAAATTTTATATGTTTATTATAAATGAAAATTTGTAAAAATAATTACTTAATTATAAATATTTTATATTGAAAAAAATTAAAATTTTAAGTCAATAAATGATATATATGCAAAGGGAAGAAATAAAATATACTTAATAAGAAATATATAATAAGTTTATGTTAAATAATATTATTAGAAACTAATTTGAAATAATAACAATAAATTATAAAATAATTGTAAGATTTTATATTTTTGGAATTTAAATAAATATTTTCAATAATTTTTATAATAGAAAATTATTTACGTTTTAATAGAATAAAAATAAAGAAATATATAATGTATTACTTATGATTAGTTTGAGTTTAAATATAATTAAATTTATAAAAAAAATATTAAATTGTTATATGTTCATTAAAATATGATATATAATTTCAATAAACATAACAAAGAATACAATCTTTATTCTTATCCCATCTCATGTTATTAAATACAGATCATCATTCTCATTTCTTCGTTCCCTTTTTTATTATAAAAATTTACTCTATTATAGAAAATTAACAACATGACTTTTAATATGTATTTCTTCTTACTGTATGTTTGAGTAGTAACTTGAACTTAGTTATTTTAATTTTATTGTTTTCAAGCATAAGTAGTTAGTTTTTAAGATATTATTATTTTTAGACGAAAGGTAGTGATAATCTAAGTATACAAAAGTTTGTAAACTTTTAAATGAGTTATTACAAGTTCATTAATTATTAAAAAGTAAACATAATTTTCAAAAAACTATCAAAAATTGAGCATTTAAGCACATGTATATTTTTTTGAGTTGTTATATGTGTTTAAATTAATTATTATATATTTATTTTTAATAAATTCATATTTTTTGAGTTATAATTAATTTAAAAAATATATAATAATTTTAAAAAATATGCATATATGTATTTACTTAATTTATTCTTTTTAAATTTTTGAAATTCTAGTCTACTTTTCAATATTAGTAAATTTGTAACATTCTACTCAAAAATGGATAAATTTTTGTACAATTTGATCGGTGGATCATTACTATCACTTTTTTTTTCCCTTTAGTTTTTCTTTTGAAATTAACATTTTATTAACTGTTATTCTTATTTTATGATAAAGTAAAAAATGAAAATTATGTTCTTTCATGATTAAAATCTACATGTGTGTCATCTCAAATAACATTCAATGTGAATAAAGTGAAGAGCAAAATCTTTTTAAGTTAGTGGACCATTCTTATTTATTTTTCATTTTTTTTCTTTTGGAATTAACCTTTTATTAAATATTGTTCTTATTTCATGATAAAGTCATAAATGAAAATTATATTCTTGTTATCCTAAACAAAATCTACATGTTGTGTTTCATCTCAAATACACATTTATTGTGAAGAAAGTGAAAAGCAAAATTTTCTAAGTTAGTGGACCAATATCATTTTTTTTTCTTTTTTCTTATGGAATTATTTTTTTATTAACTATTGTTCATAATTCGTGAGAAAGTCATAAATGGAAATTATGTATACCCTGAGCAAAATATACATGTTTTGTGTCTTCTCAAATACGCACTCAATGTGAACAAAGTAAAGAGCAAAATCTTGTAAGTTACCAAAAGTTTTAGATTCTTCAAGAACTTTTTGATACGATAAAAAGTATTATTTTTGTAGAATGTCAAGCAGGGACTATTAGGCATCTCAATAAAGATAAGTTTGTGACTATTGGCTATGATATAGGGAGTTTTTATGAGGGTAATCTTGGACTCGGTGTAAAAGCACTAGAGACAACAAGGCGATAAAGGCACTTTGTAAAACAAGCATTTAATGCACTGCGGTAAAAAGGCTACGAGAGTCCACCTCCGAGGACAAAGTGTGATATCCGAACTTAAAAGAAAATAAAGTAAGATTCTATCTTTAACTTAATAATTATGATTTTATTTTAATATTAAATTTTAATTTCAATGTATAAATATAAATATAAATTTAAACTCTAAACCATAAATCTTAAATCTTACTCTATAATATAAATTTTAAAACATAAACTTTAAACCTCTATATCATATACTTAAAATCAAAAACCTTAAATCTTATTTAAAAAAATTATAATTTTAATAATATATTTTATTTTTAAGTAATAATTATATAGAAAAATAATTATTTTAATAATGTATTTTATTTAACGAAAAAATAACAATTAAATGACATTTAAATTTTAATGAATATAAAAATATTAAGATAATATAATCAAATAATATAATAATAATAATGTTTTATTTCTATCCATTATATAAACAAAACGTTACAAGTTAGAACCCATTGTTTTGTGAATATAGTTTTAGCCGTCAATTTTAGAAAGAAAATTAAAAACACATATAATGCGCTTCTATCTGGAAGCGGGAAATATGCTTTATGATTTTAAAGTGCTTTTGACAAGTTTATCGCTATTTGATAGTGAAGCATTTCTTTTATGCTAAAAGTGTTTTTTAGGGTCTATAAATTTAAACAAACAAACCACTATACTGGTATCACATAAAAGGATGATTATGAACAAGGATTAAAATTCCAAAAATTTCAATTTTTTTAAAATAAAATTAGCTTCAATCCCAAATACATAAGAAAATATAATAGCATGATATTTATTTACATTGATTATGCTACAATATCCCAATTAGAGGGCTGAATTAAATTCATTTTGTCACCTCTCTCATTCTATAATCAATATATGAGAGAATATTAGGGACGTTAATTTACTCCATATGAATCAAAATTTATGGAGAAATCCCAATTTTGATGCCGGCATGAAGATGCCTCCACCTAATCCCTAATCTCCGTTTTCTTATAATTTTTTTAAAAATATATTATATAATTGTAATATTTTAAACTTAAGTAAACTAAATTTTGATCAAAATACTATTTATATCATACAACTATTAAAATAGAAAAATTTAACAAAATATATAACTATAATTTATACTCTAAATTTAAACTTATTAGATTTAATTTCATATAACCAATAAATATATTTCAAAAATTACCAGGGAAATCATGCCAAATCGAATTTTGTGTTTGTTATTGTTCTAATTTTATCAGTGGTTGGCTGATTAAGGTTTCCTGTAATAAATGACGTATACTTTAAATAAGACTAGCCTTGCTTCACAAGCATTATATTAAATTATAATGACAAGTTTAAGCAATAGGTTCCATGAATCAAGGAAATGAATGGCTTAATAAACTAATGTAGGGTTCTTTTTATTATGCTTCTATTAAAAGCAATTTAGAGTGTGTTTTCTGGGAAGAAAAATATGTATTGTAATTATGTCAAAAGTACAAAATGGAGTTTTTGGGTTTTGAAAGCGCTTCTAACAGATTTTTTTAAATCTTTAATCATGAAGCTTACATTGTATAAGATAATACAAACATACCGTAGTCTGATAATGCAAAGCCTAGTGTCCTAAAACATGCTCATTAATTAACCAAACCAGATCCTTCACTCCATGAAGCTATCTTAACTGTTTTGATCTCCTACGACAATATAATTACAAGTTTTTCAATATATTTATTTTATTTTTGCCAAAAGGCAATAAAATTAAACTGATATTCTTCTGAAAACTCATGGAAGAAACAGCTCTTCTACACATGAGTACATATAACACGTTGAGAAACAAAACATCAATCAAAGGTCATGAGGTGATCCGGAAAGAGTTTTTTATTCTTTTATTTACATGCACAATCCGCAAACAAAAGAAACGAAGTAACAAACAGACATTTACTATATTGTCCCCACGTGTGCATAATATAGTACTTACATGCATAAACATCACAGATAAACATTAAAATAAAAGTAATATGCAAGATAATTATATGCTAAAAAATTATATCTTGATGTTTTAACAAACAATTATCTTATTATGTAACAATTTTATGCATATGGTTCTCTAAAAGAAGGGACAAAAAAATCCTTAAGCTCCTATTAGACTAGACACCAAAGTTCTCATAATTTTTCAAAACAAATACTTTAATTCTGTAATTTATAAGTTAAACACTATCTTATTATTATCAAAAGCTAACAAATCATATAATTTATTAAAATGAGCACTTCTACTCCATCCAAATTATTAAAATGAGTCATCCATTGGGCATGCTAGGATAATTCTTTAAAAAAGACGATTTGATATGGCATAGATTAAAAGAAATCACCTAAAACTTCCACACAGCACTATAGCAATAACCATATACAAAGTGTCGCAAAGTAAACAGTTCCAAATATAGACCTGTAAGAATATGTTTCTTCATGAAACTAATGGACTAAAAGACGATACAATTGAGACTGCTGTTATGTAGTGAGCAAGGTCAAAAGGCCATGCTATGAGAAATTATATGATCAAATAAATGTTAGGAGAAAGGGACTGGAAAAAGCTGGAAAAGGTGCTAAGAAGTTCTGGCTTATCTGGAAAAACTCTGGTTCTCCATTTATATTCGAGGTGAATGATACAGCACTAGATCACAGTTTGCTGTAAAGAGACAAGAATGAAAGTAAAAGGTGACCAAACCCAGTCAGTGTTTTGATGGGTGGCTTTCATATGCTATAAAATCTATAGTGCTGCCAGTCTAATAACAATAACTGTTGAAATCCCTAGTGCTATAAGATCTCTAATAACAATAGTAGTTGTTAGATGTGAAAGTCACAACGCATATAGTTTATAAACTCTACAAACTTGATAAAAGTATCTTCACAATATGATAGCACTTCCAAGCACATTTTCAGAAGAATATAACGAGGATGGTCGAAACAAAACAAAAAAAACATGGACTAAATCAAAGGCATCTGTTACAGTAAATGGAAAAGAAGGCACACACAGGAGACAAATCATTGACAAAGAAGAAAGCTAAAAGGCATGACCAAGACATTTACAACTTCCTCATTGGTGACAAGCTGCAACAAATTACAGCAATATAAACTTATTATATGACTCAACAATGTATGAGAGTGAGTTAACCCAAAAAAAAACAAAACCAAACGAACAATTGACAGTATTGTATTTGTGGACATCAAAATACCCATGTGATAAGAAGCAGCAGGAAAGAAAATAGAAACGGAAAATATATCACAATATAAAACAATAATGGGTTTTTACTGTTGTAGACAAGAAGTAATAGATCAATCTCCACTAAGATTACCGTGTAAATTTAAGACAATATTGCTTAATACTTTCTAAAATATCCCCGTTATCGCAATTTTTGAAGCAGATATTGCAGAACCAACAAACTTCACATTCAAGTTTAGGTCTTTCCTAAGAGGAAACCATTGTAGTTGACGAAGACATTGAAAAAAGTTCAAGGAGCAGCCAAAATTTTAACGAATTGAACACACAACACAACCTTAATAGGATCCAGACAAGGCAACACGCAGACAACGCACAGGAAAGCAGAGATAGGGATGATGATGATAAATAGCGTCGTCTTCTTGAAGCAGCTAGCAAAAGAAGAAGCTAAATAGATCGGAAGTTGTTGCAGAACAATACAACAAAATAATGCCACATGAAACCACTTTTCCCAATGCCACATTCACTCAACTACATGCAGGAGCAAAGAAGTAGATGATTGTTGTGCAGAGCAGAGAGGACACAAGTGAGCACTAAGAAGCAGTAAGCGGAGAATCGATGCCGTAATTGCCGAAAATCAGACCTCATATCAAAACGAGTAAATTTTAGGAAGCTCTAACGAGAATCCATAATCATAAGTTCATATAAAAGCATGCATATAAATAGCAATGAAATGGCAAATTAAAAGAAAAAGTAACCTCCAAGTTTGGGTCAGCCGACTCAAGCGGTGTCCAAAGCACCCTTTTGATGGCCGAAACACTTGGAGAAGCCAGCAAATGCGAGTTCTATTAAAGCTCATGACCAAAACGCCAACATAACTAACAACATTCACATCCATTCAACATGACCTACTAGAACTACACAATATGGTCGGGATGTCATACTCTAAGTATTTGTTCCACCTCATTTCCTGCATTAATCCCTGCAGTAGTGATCAATCATATGAGAACCAATACAGAGGAGTGTTACCTTTCAATATTTTAGTTGTAAATGTGTTCCTTCTCTTCTATTTTATGTTTTTTATGCATAAATCAGTTAGAAAGAACATAATGATATACCCATTGGCATAAGGTGAGACACGACGAGCATGGCGATATGGAGGAGACCTGCTATAGTTTCGACCACGTCGAGGAGGTGTTACGCTACGGCGTCTTGGTGATCTCCTCCCACGAGGACTATAACTCCTGCCATAACATAAAAATTTAGAATAATAAACTTCAAAAGCAAAGCTCAAAATTGCAAGAATTTGTTTTCCCTTATTAGTTCTTCTAATCTAACAGACATGTCTATGAGCTTCAAGTCGAAACATAATTCGATACTTCACAACACCAAAGACTAAGAAAAGATCCATAAATGAGAATGGTCTCATATGTTTCCAATGGAATATATCAAGTCCAAAACTGAAAAAATAAAATTTAAAGCCATCTTCAAAATACTATAGAAAATTTATGCATTCAAAAACAGCAATGCAAAACTACTCAGGAATGAAGCTTCAAACAAGTGTAGTTCATCACAGCAAGTTTAAATGATAGGAAGGGGCAAAATATCAAGAATGAAAAAACAAAGACAAGCAAATCTGTGCCCATATCTATCATATTATGGAATCCTATACCTGATCCAAAAACCAATGAGTTATAAAAAAAGATGTAAATAAGAATGATCGCCTGTGTTTCTGAAAAACCTAGAGATATAATGACCAGGTAAAAGATATGGCCAAAATTAAAATTAGGAATCCAAATAAAGCTTTAAAATACAAGAGAAATTGTATACGTTTTACAAATGCTATTGTGAAAAGACTCATGAAGGGAAGCATATAAAAAAGCAGTCTTAAAAAGGTTTTACAAATATGGAAGAAGTAAAGAATGGCTGATAAGCAAACCTGCGTCCGTATCCATCGTAACTAGGACTCCTACGGCGTCGAGGGGAAGGACTTCGACGCCTTCCACTCCCCAAGCCTCGTGAACCAATGCGCAAGCGACATTCTCGAGCAAAATGACCAGGCTCACCGCATTCATAACACTTTGAGTCTTCACCACCACCAACACTGCCACCACCACGCCTCCCACCACGACCACCACCACCACCCTTAGAGTTGTGAGATAACTCCACACGCCAACCATTTTTTCCTGTATAACAGAGACTTGAGAATTAGATCCAGTGGCTCAAGATATAAGAAAGCTCTTTGTTCATAATTGGGTCAATGACTGACAGGATGCCAAATCTATGAGGGACGAAAAGAAAATCAACCATAAAGTAGTCAATAATGATGAGAAATTGTCACGTAGCAGCCGACTATAGAAGATCGGTTAGATGAAAGGAACAAGGTATTAAATGCATTGTTATAGATCGTATGCTAAGCATGGTAACAACGGTATTACGGTATCAGAAACAATGTCTGAAAAGTTCCTCTCACAGATTGAGATATCATATTAAAAACCAAACAATAATATCACCGACCATCCAACGCTTGAATTGCATCCAGAGCATCCCTGCGATCATCAAATTCAATAAACGCATATCCTGGTGGTCTTCTTGCAACCCAAACACTGCACAATTTCAGTAATGAATTCATTAACCATAAAAAATGGACGTGCTTCTCTCGAGTTCAGAATCCAAGTGCTCTCATTCGCCACCCATAAAAAATAGTAGCTCTTTCCCCGAATTCGTAAATTTTCCCATTAAAAAAAATTACGACTTTTAGTGAATGTTACCTCCGAAGTACACCAAACATCCGAAATTCATCTTCGAGATCCCTCTCAGAGACCCGAGGGTCCAAATTTCCCACATAAACCCGAGACATAGTCACCAATCTTCTTTAATCTACAAATAAGGGAGAAGGAAAAATAAATTAAAAAAAAACTCTAAAAATGATGTATTTTGTTTCTTTCAAAAGAAAATAAAGCTGAAACAAACATGCATGAAACACTAATCAGAAAAATAATATTTTTTTTCCGTTTGTTTTGTAAAAATCACAGTACAAAACATAATTCCTCTTGGGCACAAATAAGATTTTACCAGTAATAAATACGTGAAGATAAGACACAAAGAAAATTAAAAACTGAAGCTTAACTTGATGAAACTAAACAGCTCTCTTAAAGATTGACAATCTATTGCAAGACAATCTGGCTCTGCGTGTAATCGCAAAGCTCAAAAACCCTAGAATTCTAAGAAATAGTTTGTCTGTTGTGCAAGCATACGAGTCGGGGCAGGCCCAATTTTCTTCTGAGGATGGGTTAAGCTGGGATTTATATGGGTTGGATATGCTGGATCGTCCGACTCAAATGACATTAAAAAGTTTGGTACTTAAAACATTTGATTGACCGTCCCAGACTTTTTGGGCCTTTGCGTTAAATCATGTCATAAGGACAAGTTTTTTTTATATAATGTTAATTATTTTAATTGTATAATATTTACTTGATTACAAAATCAGATTATATCATAAAATATAAAAATAATATATTTTTTATAATCATAGCTATTAATTTAAATTTTTAATTATAAAATTATATTTTAATTTTTTCTTTCATTTTAAATTAAAAATAATATTTTTTATTTTAAAATATAATAAAAATATAAAAAATAAATTAGATATTAATTTAAATAGAATTATAATAAAAAATTATTCTAAATATAAATCATTTTATTAAAATATTTATAATCAATATTAATTATATCAATAAATATTATATATATATATTAATTACAATACAATTTAATATAAAATAATCTAATATAATTATACTTTTAAATAAAAAATTTATCTTAAAAATTAAAATTTAATGAATAGTGTGGTTAATTTTTTTCCATCTTTATATCAATATTATATTATTTGAAAAATATCTAGTATGAAAACGGTGATATATGTTACTAGTCATTTGACTAATGAGATAAGTTATTTATTATTCTTAAATTAATAAAAAATTTACTCCTCACGTATGCATTGTTCTTAATTAAATATTAAGTATTTATTTTTTTTTTAAATATTTATATTAAATTAACCTGAAATAGTACATTAATTATCACTTACTCTATACACATTATTTTTCATGGTTTATTGTTCTAAGAATTTATATTTTCAAAACTTTATTTATTCATTTAATCACTTCAATTCAATATTCTGATTCTAATTACAATTAAATTCCATTCCATTCTAATAAATAGTTATTGATTTATTTTCATGATATTAGTTTTTACCTTTCTAACTATAAATAATTTAGTTTTTTTTTTAATTTCTTTTACTACTCTTAATTTATAGTAAAATATATATATATATATATATATTTTTATAATATTAAAATGGAATGGATTTTATTTGTATTAACACTATTATTACTATTATTATTAACACTATTATAATTTTATTTTATTAAATATCTATTAATCTTAATGATACTTTTAATATTTTTATAAATTGATGCTATTTAAAATATTTAAACATTTTTCAATTTATTTTATTATTAAAAATTATATAGAAGGATAATTTGATGAAGGTACTGCTTTCATTCTCCTTGATGTTTATTCACGTATAGGGGAATCAATTTCCTGTTTTTTTTTTTTTTTTGAAAAAAATGTTAGTTAAAGAACATCAAAAGTAATGCATCCAAGAATCCAAATTTCTTGACATTTCGATTTCATTTTGGAAAACTGCTTGCAATTAAATCAATAAATTAGAACGCAATCAATTAATGAAACAGTTTTTTTATAATTTTTTTTTAATAAAGACAGCATTTTTCTGATGATTTAGAAATATATACTTTTGACTTAACGATAAGGTTTTGGCGACTTAATTGGCCATTTTTAAGCTGCTTACTATAAATTAAACGTACAGACTAAACTAATATTTGTTTATGTCGTACAAATAAATAAATTATTTATAACGTAAAAGTCTACATATATATATTGATAATTAATATCATAATAGATCCGTAATCTGAAGCAAGGGGCTGCTACTAAAAGTAAAAGGAGATCAAAGAGGAGTATTATGGCTTATTATGACTTGGCGTGTGAGTGAGGGAAATAAAAAAATGATGCCCACTAAAGAATTAAGTCACGTTTACTTTACTTCGTGGAATAATAAAAATAAATAAACGTAAAAAAATAGTATTATTCTTATTATAATATTTATTCAATAATTAAAATAAAAAAATGATTAAAATTATATTGTTATTTTATGATTGAAATACAATAAAAAAATACTATATATTATCTTAATATCCTTATATTCAATAAAATTGAAATAATAACATCTAATTGTTATTTTCAATGTCAAACAAAATATATTATTAAAAATTATTTTTAAATAATTATTATTTAAAATGTTATTTAATCTTATCAAAATTTAAAACAAGAATTTTTTTTATAAATTTATCTTTTATTTACGAAATAACACTCAAATATTAATATAAGTTATTAAAGTTATATTGTTGACACACCTATAATCAAAATTTAAAAAAAGTTTAGTATTTAAGGATTCTTCATATGAGTGTTTATAATTTAAGATTTAAATTTTGTGATCATATGGTTTATGATTTGATGATAAAATTGAAATAATATTTTTATATAATGAGAAGGAAATGAAACATCAATTCCTAAAAAGGTTGGTAAAATAATTTTTTTTATCTTTTAAAAATTATTTCGATTACATTTCATATTTATACCACAACCAAATATAAGAATATATGAAAACAATTTTATTATTATTTACATTACATTTTATATCTATATCACAAATAAACGTAAAAATATATGAAAACAATTTAAATTTTGATTATATTCATTCTAATTAAACTTAATTTAAGAGAGAATATAACACGAGCATGGGATTAAAATATTGATTTTTTTTAAAAAAACTATAATGTAATATTTAAGCTTTTAAAATTTTATTAATATTAACATGGTTTTTATAACAATTATTAAAAAATAAAACTCTATCATATTAACCTAACTAAACAACAAAATGACAATTTATAAAAAAAATTAAATAGTTTTACTATTTTTTGATATTTTATAATAAAAAGTTGACACTATGGAGATATTTTAATTTTAAATTTCTCTATTTTTCGATTCTTTTCAAAAAGTGAGAAATAAATTATAGAAAACGTCAACTATCTATAAAAAAATTTAAATATATTTAAGCTTGCACGTCTTATAAATAAGTTTTATACCCCCAACTTGAATTTTTTTTTTAAAGTAAAGTTATTTTTAGATATATATCATTTACACATGAAATTATAATTGGATGAGAGAAGTGCCCTACACTCCACCTAAGATGCACGTGAGGCTAATGTGACAAAAATTCCAAATTAATTTAAAATTACTTTTTAAATTAAAAATAATTGATTTTTTTATATAAAAATATAGATATTAAATTAAAACTGTTTTAAAACACAAGACATATAAAATAATAAAGTTAAATCATGGTTACGAAGGTCCAATCTACTCAGACCAATCGTTTTGATAGCATTTTGAATTTATTGTGGGTTGTTATTATGCTTTTTTACCCCAAACACGTGAAATATCATGTCATCCATTATTTAAAATAATGAATAATTTCGTCTCATGTAGTGAACGTTGTTTGGTTGATTGGTTTGCCCGTTAGCTTTATTCTTTCTTTCTTTTTTAAAACTATTGTAATTGCTTTTGTGAGTGTGAAAATGAAAATGAAAATGTGTAGAAAAATATTTTTTTTAATAAAAAATGTGTCAAATACGATAAAAAGTGAAAAAATGATAAAGGTTAATTATATTTTATATTCTTAAGATAATTTATAAAAATATTTAAAAAAATTATTTTGTTATAATTATGTTTATAGTATATGAATAATAATACAAATATATCAAATTTTAAATATAATTATATTATTATTCGTACATTTTATATATAAATTTAACTTTAAAAATATATCGGTATGTTTTTATTATTATATATGCATTATAAATATGATTATAATAAAATAAAATATTTGAACTTATATATTTTAAATATATAACGTTGTTAATTCTAAAAAATTATTGGGTGGTTGGTTGGTACTGAATCAATAAGAGTTAGCATGCCCATCCTTTTATTAAGATAAGTGTTCTTTTAAAACTCAAATAGATGTATCGTTTTTAAGATAAATTTAATTTTAAACGCATTAGAGCTCGAGAGTTTTATTATAAATTTATTTATATTAATCTATCTATTTTTATTATTAAAAAAAATTAATACATTATTTTATTTTAAATATTATTTAAGTTAAACTATTATCATTTAAACCTATTAAATATTAAATAACATCTAATTATAATTTATTTAATATTATTAACGTGTTATTTTTGTTATTAAAAATTATAATTATGTTATTATTTATAACTTTTCAAAATTCTCTTATATTCAATATTTTAAATTAAGGAAAAATGATACCTAAATTCATTTAAATTAGGTATTAATGTGTTATTATTTCTTTAGAATAAAATTTAAGTTTTTTATTCTATTGTTATCGTGAAATGAAAAATATAGAATGATACAACATCAACTTTCATTTAAATGAAATCATTTGCAAGCTATGTTTAGTTTATACTATAAATTGATAATGGAATATAATTAATTCTTAAAAGAGAAGAAATCATGATTTCATTTTCTCCTCTTAAAAATCATGATTCTATTCTAATGTTAAATTTTGATTTTAATTTTACCCAAATTTTAAATATAATCATAAATCTTAAACCTTAAACCCTATACCCTATATTTTAAACCTAAAATCTCAAAACCTTAAACCATATATCTTGAATTTTAAACCCTAAAATCTCAAACCACTACTACAGAAATAGGCATTAAAGTCGGTTCATTCCGTGAACCGACTTTACATACCGTATTTTTTTATTTTTATTCTCATTTTTCGTATTATTCAATATATATAGCATAAAAAAACTAAAATTTAAATAATAATACAAATAATTAAAAATTTAAATATATTTAATTACTTGATAATTAAATTTATTACAAAAACAAATAATGTATATATAATACATATAGTTAACTTAAATTACAAATAAAATAATGTCGTCAAAGTGTAATTATGCGATCGAGTAAGCTTGGTTGGCTTAGAATCTTGATTGGCCTTCACAAGCATTATGACAAAAAAACAGCTGATCCATATAACAATTCATATTCCCCTACATACACATGAGCACGTAAAACATTCATCAAACAAGCAGTCTAAACTTCAGACATACGAATAAAGAAATTAAATCATTATAAATATTACCATCAAAAAGAGATTACCATATACAGCGACATTCGACGAACTCATATTAGCACTTTATTAATCATTTGTCTATATATATGAAGTTATCTGGAATCTCTACTAGTATTTTTAAATGATATATATAATGAACTCTAAATATGAAATCAAGTGTAGTTCTGATTTCTTACTTGGCTTGTGTGAGTTTTGGGGCCCTTAAATGGAACACGTTCATGGGCACTAAAGCTCACACAAGCCAAGTAAGAAATCAGAGTTACACTTGATTTCATATTTAGAGTTCATTATATATATCATTAAAAATACTAGCAGAGATTCCAGATAAATTCATATTTATAAACAAATGATTAATAAAGTGCTAATATGAGTTCGTAAGGAAAGTAGGAAAGAGATATGAGATGTAGTTTGGGCCAAAAATAGGTCCATAAAACAATGCATCCCCCTAAATACATGAGCATATAATCATCAATCAAACAAGTGATTTTAGACACAGGAATAGATAGAGAAATTAAATCATTAAAAAGTTTACTTTCATGTCGTCATATGCTATTCAAGATCATCAGAATCTTCTCCTGATTCTTCTTGTGATGATATAATTTGAAGCATGTGTTCTGTCCATTCCTCTCGTAACTCATCAAAACTTTGCTGATCGTAGCCCGTCTTGTTCCAACCAAAGAACTACATGTATTTAAAATCAAAATAAGAATATAATTTCATTTATTTACAAAAATAAACTCAAATATGTTAAAAAAAATTATGTATATGGATAAAAGATATTACCACATCATCAATTGGAATTTTGATATTTGTGATGATTTCACTCATAAACTTCATGACATAATAACCACACATGACTCCATTATTTTGTTGTGGAACCTACAAAATTTAAGTGTACATGATTTTTCATATCTTTATTATTCAATTGTAAAATTAATAAAATTATTAATATTGACTTATACATACCATAACTTTTGTCCATTTAAGCTTATGAGATTTTTTGAGGGTAATGCCTCGAAACTTGTTCCACAACTTCCATGCCCTATCAAGGTTTAAAACGTTTAGTTTTTATTAAATATTACAAAAAATTATAGAAGAAACTAATATGTAACTATAACTCTTACATTTCAACAACTGTTGTTGTATCTTTACTCAGTTCTATAGAAGCTGAGTCACAATACCAAGCATGATTATTAAACATATCAATGATAACCAACATCCAATGATCTTGGCCTTGTTCAAACCTTAATGGCCAAGAGATTATCAACTTTTGATTTCTGTTAAGCGTTAATGCTCTATCACATAATTGTTTAGCTCTGATGCTAACATCCTTCTCTTAATATTGATTGACATATGAAGAATCATAGAACATTGCTAAATGTGATGAGTGATTATGTTGAAGTCGATAATAACACGCCCTATATAAAAGATATATATATAATTATATATGTTCTACATAAATAAAAGAAAAATAAATAGATTGAGGACTCACCTTATCCACACTTGAATTATACTTAAATCGATCATTTGATATTCAAATAGTTGCAATAAGCACTCGATCGATATATACGTTTGGCCGAGGTCTACACCAGAAATTTCTATAGGAAGTGACACAATCCATCCATCATTTATGCTAGATGCCCTCCCAGCAATAGTCATCAAAGTGCCAAGATTTCTACTGAATTTTAACGCATAAATATGACTATACTTTTTCCAAGGCTTCTTCTTGAATGACTTGGTGCGGGATGATTGACCACTAGACATAGATTTAGCACGAGATACTTGCTTTGTATCTCTTAAATGTGCCGCATTTAAGAGATCTGGTATAATAGACTAAAAAAAAGGTATTATATATGGATTTTGTTAGTAACAATATAAGATATAATAAAATAATAGTAAACAAGTGTTATCTTTTAAGTTAAAAAATAGTACCACGTCAAAATTTAGAACAACTTGAATCGACGACCAAGCCACATACTGTCCAACCGCCTCTTGGACTGTGGTAGCATCAGAAGGCACAGGTAGTGGACAATCATGAAACAATGATTGGTCAATTACTATTCGCCAATGATTAGGCAAATATTGATTATGAATCATCCAATCATCGCTCAATTGTTGTACTGTTCCAATAGCAACATAGTCCGTTGACGAAGGATGTTTCAACAAACATTTCATATTCTGTAAAAAATTTAAGTGTTAAAAAAATACAACATATAATAAGAATTTAAAAATAATAGATTATATACAACAGAAATTAAAATCTTACCACATATGATTCATCAAATAAAAGAGGACTCTCATGTGGGGTAGCTATTGGATGTACATTCTCACCAAGATGTTCATCTTGGTTTGATTTATGGTAAGAATGTGCAGATTGCATCGGAGAAAATGAACCATTACTTGATTGCATATGCATTCCTGGCATATAGTGAGGTCCAATAGGATGGCTATATCCCATAGTGGATGTAGTTTGAGCACAATGAGATTGCATGGGTGGCATGCCTGTCATGTATGGTGGCATGCTTGGCATGAATTGTGGCATGACTAGCGTGGAAGATGGTATGCCTGGCATGGATGGTTGCATGCTTGGCCAATATGGCATGCCCTGGTTGTAGCATGATGCCATGGCTGACATTTGTTGTGATTGATGTTCTTTTAGAGTTGCAATCTCACTCATAACTGAAGCCTTAAAGGAGTTGAATTCTTCTTCGATTTTAGTATACTTCTCCTTACTTACCGTCTGAGGCTTTTGTTTTGGAATGTTAAAATACTCCATAGAACCATCATATTGGCTACCTCCCCTAACCCGACCAGGATGCTCACGGCCGAATGCATGATATAAAGCATCTCTTCCAGGCTCTTCGATTATTTCACCCCTAGATATTTTTTCTTGAACGACTCTCTACAAATAATAAAGCCATCAAACATATCATTCATTATTATATCAATTATTAAATATCATTAAGACTTTTTATCAACCAAAATTACTAACCAACTTATTTAATTGTTCTTCTCCTCGTTGAGTCATCGGTCTTGAATTCTTCGTTTTGGGGGTCTTTGTTTCTATGTATAATTCAGTTCGGGTAACAGGTCTACCCAATTCAGCTTCCTACATAAATTATGAAAATTTTATTAACAATGACATGAAATTAAATTGAGGAAAATAAATATAAAAATATTTATAAATTAAGACAAATTAATAATACCATTCTATATCTAACTTCAGGATTTGAAGACCTCCCAGTACGGTTAGGAAGAATGTTATGTATTTGTACATTCTGATGATCTTCTCTAATAATTTGAAATTCATTTGTACGTCTATAATCCACAAATTCTTTCCAAACTTGAGGTGTAATCCAAGGGTGTCCTTCAGGAATTTTGTAGATTCCATTCTCATCAAGTGTTTCCAAATATGGAAACACATAATTTCTTGCCAATCTGGAAGTCTTGTATTCCTTCCACGCATTATTTGCAATTTTATAACACTTGCCCTTCCAACTATCATCGACTTTGTAACGATTCTGTAAAAACACAATACAAAAGATTAGATATACACCTAATATAATATATATATTGATTATAAAATATAAGAGACTTACACAAATAGTTATCCATATTTTGAACTTTTCTGCTTCGTCAACCTCAGACCAATCATTTATATTGATTGGTATACTGGACATTGCAAGTCGACCAATAGAGGATTTCAATTATTGACCGTTTTTCCCTATTGGATTACCAGTAGCATCAAATAGAACATGTATTCTATCATTTGGGTTAAGTGGAGCATCAGGTATAATCGCCCAATCCCTTCTTTTCAAATACCAGAATGGATCATTTGGATCTACAATCTCTGTTGTTCGAATATCCATGAAATATCTGCAAACAATGAAGAAATATAAATTAATTGATAAACATATTACTTAATTATGTATACAATGAATATATTTGAAGTATTATTATATATAAATTTCCTAATTATTAGAATATATATCAAAACATACATAACGTAAAACAATTATCATTTTAATCATTTTACAAAACCATTTCTATACAAGCAAAATAAAACAAACTGAATATTAATATGTCAAAAATTCTACTTGATAATTATTTATTATCCACACACAGTAAATATATATAATTCATCAAAACCACAACATTTCAGATATTATTTCCACATAAAATAAATCAAACAAAATCAAAAACATACCTAAATCAAAAATTTATACAGAAAAAATTGCAAAATTCTACTATAATTATTTATTATCCACGCAAAATAATTATATATAATCCATCAAAATCACAACATTTCATATATTATTTCCACATAAAATAAGTCAAACAAAATAAAAAACATATCTACATCAAAAATTTATACAGAAAAAACTGTAAAATTTTACTATAATTATTTATTATCCACGCAAAATAATTATATATAATCCATCAAAACCACAACATTTCAGATATTATTTCCACATAAAATAAGTCAAACAAAATAAAAAACATATCTACATCAAAAATTTATACAGAAAAAACTGCAAAATTCTACTATAATTATTTATTATCCACGCACAGTAAATATATATAATCCATCAAAACCACAACATTTCAGATATTATTTCCACATAAAATAAATCAAACAAAATAAAAAACATACCTAAATCAAAAATTTATACAGAAAAAACTGTAAAATTCTACTATAATTATTTATTATCCACGCAAAATAATTATATATAATCCATCAAAACCACAATATTTCAGATATTATTTCCACATAAAATAAATCAAACAAAATAAAAAACATACCTAAATCAAAAATTTATACAGAAAAA
Organism: Hippophae gyantsensis; assembly: GCA_030763125.1. Classification (NCBI taxonomy): domain Eukaryota; kingdom Viridiplantae; phylum Streptophyta; class Magnoliopsida; order Rosales; family Elaeagnaceae; genus Hippophae; species Hippophae gyantsensis. The sequence continues at coordinate 18,580,816 of CM061039.1, read as the reverse complement.
AACTGCAAAATTTTACTATAATTATTTATTATCCACGCAAAATAATTATATATAATCCATCAAAACCACAACATTTCAGATATTATTTCCACATAAAATAAATCAAACAAAATAAAAAAGATGTCTACAGCAAAAATTTATACAGAAAAAACTGCAAAATTCTACTATAATTATTTATTATGCACGCACAGTAAATATATATAATCCATCAAAACCACAACATTTCAGATATTATTTCCACATAAAATAAATCAAACAAAATAAAAAACATACCTAAATCAAAAATTTATACGAGAAAAAAGCTGTAAAATTCTACTATAATTATTTATTATCCACGAAAATAATTATATATAATCCATCAAAACCACAATATTTCAGATATTATTTCCACATAAAATAAATCAAACAAAATAAAAAACATACCTAAATCAAAAATTTATACAGAAAAAAACTGCAAAATTTTACTATAATTATTTATTATCCACGCAAAATAATTATATATAATCCATCAAAACCACAACATTTCAGATATTATTTTCACATAAAATAAGTCAAACAAAATAAAAAACATATCTACATCAAAAATTTATACAGAAAATGTGTATAAAAAAATTGTAATATTTCGCTCAAAAAAATAGTAGATCTGAAAGATAATGAGAAGAGAAATATAACTTACAAAATGACGTTACAAATGGTGGTCGGAGGTGGCCGAAAATTTAGAAATAAGGTGGCGCGCGGTGTAGGAAAATGGAGGAGAGAGAGGAAGAAATTGGAGAAGAGAGGAAGGAAAATGGTTTCTACGTAAAATTTGCCCGAAATCTGATTATATCATGTGGGTAGCGTCGGTTGACGTGGCCAACCAACGCTAGCCACGTGGGTAGCATCGGTTGACGCGGCCAACCGACGCTACGTCCGACGTGGATAGCGTCGGTTTTACACCGAACCGACTTTAAATTCATTATAAGTCAATTTTTTCCAAAAACCGACTTTACACAGTGACTTAAATACCTTTTTGTAGTAGTGAACCTAAACCCTAAACCTTAAATCTTCTACTTTAAACCCTAAATGATAAATCATAAACCTCTAAACCCTAAATCCTATTTAGAAAAATAATAATTTTAATAATATATTTTGTTTTTAAGTAATAGTTATTTAGAAAAAATATGATTTTAATAATGTATTTTATCTGACGAAACAATAACAATTAAATGATATTATTTGAATTTTATTGAATATACGAGTATTAAGTATTTTTTTATTTTATTTTAGTTGTAAACCAAATAGTTTCTTTTTCATTCTCATTTCAATTTTATTATGCGAATCAAATATTACTTAAAAACAATAGGATTAAAATAAACATTACTTATAAACTAATGAAGTAAAGGTATGACTCAAATAATTAAAACTAAGGGAGTGTTTAAGCTATTTGTTCTTTAATTAAATGTATTTTATTGAAATAAAAATAAAATTTATTAAATGTACTATCTAAGTGAGTTGTAGATAGAAAACACATATTTGATAGCATTTGTTTTTATGAAAAACATATTTTTTTCTCTCTTAAGGGTATAAAATTTAAACTTCATGTATGAAAGAAATTATATCATTTAATTAAATCAATTTTAACTTAAATTTAATATAATAATATAATTATTTTAAACCATTTTGAATCCCAACAAACCATTTTTTTTAGAACTAGATAATGTTATATTTATTTATGAATTATTATCATATATAAATTATAATATGTATAATATTTAAATTTTAAATTAATATATTACTAACAAAACTTATTATTTATAGTTACAATTGAAAAACCCAAAAAATAAGAAATATGTTTGAATAATTATTAAATTATTATAGAGATTTAATATTTATATTTATTTTTAAAACTAAAATAGTAAATTAATATAATTATATTGTGTATAATATTTAAATATAACAGATTATAAAATAAAATTTAAATTTATTTATAACTTTAAGGGTAATTCGATCAATATCGAATTATATCAAATTATAAAATCTATTAATCTAAATTCAATCCAAATACAAATAAATGGTATACTTTTCAATACAAATATGATTCAACTATAAAATATGTCAATTTATTCCATATGAATCTTATTTTTTGGATCAAATTTATCAATTTAGATAGTTTAATTAATTTATTTGCTCAACCTTAATACTACAGGTAAAAATAGATTAAGTACTATAATAGTCATTTTGTCTATATTATTAAAACATTTCAATCACTTTACTTTTATAATGATCATTTAAGTAACTCTCTTAATTATAATATAACATTTTAATCACTTTTAAATAATAAAGTATTATTTTATTAATAATTTTTTTTGACATAATAATAAAATGAATTTAATGGAATAAAATTATTTTTTAACAGTTTAAAATTAAATTTAAATAGTATAATATTTATTTTGTCACTTATTTTTATAAATTTATATTTTATGAAATTTTTGATATTTTTTATAGGTATAATATTTAAATCAAAATGGTAGACTTTATAATAACATAAATGGGAGCTATGTAGATAATAAAATTACAAGATGCTTAGCATTTGAACCATATAGATAGCTCTCTCATCACAACTATTGTTAGAGATTAGTAACCGAAGTTAAAACAATGCTCCTCCACTATATTATTCAGAGTTGGAGTAACAATTGTGCCATTTGTATAATCTTTAATGATGATAGATCGAAAAAAGCTCATATGTGTAATTAGAACGTTATTAATTTTGTAATTTTTTGCCTATATAACTATTATTTTTAATATTATAAAAGTACCACTTTGGTCCATACATTATATTTATAAAAAAAATGTCAAAAAATATAAATATAAAAATTTATAAAAATAATTAACAAAAAAGTAAAAAAGTAAAAAATATCGTAGTGCTTAATTCAATTTTAAATTATTAAAATAAAATAATGATTTTATGTCCATTAAATTAAATTTATTATTATATCATAATTTTTATGAATTAATTAATATTTATCATTAAAAAAATAACTAAATTATCCTATTTTGATAAAAAGATTAACCTAAATTCTTTTTATAAAAACAAATTACTTACGGTCTCCCTAACAAAACAAACTAACATTTACATTATTCCCTCACTCAATCGAACGAGAAAAAAGTTATATGGTCATTTTATTAAGTAAAATAAATCAATTTAATTATTTAATTTATAAAAATAAAATATTTTAAATAGTTAAGATTAAAATATATGATTTTAAATAATTATAAAATTAAAATATTTATTTTTAATAATTATAAAATTAAATATATTAATTTTTATAATAAAAAAATTATAATACTAATTGAACTAAAAATAATAAAATAAAGTAATACATCGTCCGTTACCCGAATCGAAATGTCTTTGTCTTTATTAATAATGACAAACAGCAGTTCCCTGAGATTCTTGTGTGCATAGTTGTAAGTCGTGCTAATTAACAGCAGAAAACATCTGAAAAAAAAGACTAAAAATTATAATATATTATATAATAAAATTATTTATTTTATAAAACCTATATAGCTTAAAATATTATAATTAATATAAATTTAATATTTTTTTATAAAATATTAAATAAAAAATATCTTAATTCATTTTTTTAAATAAATAATGTTAATAACATTAATTTTAAATGTCTCATTTCAAATTCTTTTATTTTTAAAAAAGTGTCCCCACAAGGTATATCTCGCACCTATGGACAGTTATACCATTAATTGATTGCATATCGTCTTGTTGGCCAGCGGGCGAAACGAGGAGAGGGCCCGACCCGACCCGATAGTACCCATTTTGGGAACGTGTAACGCCAAGTCACTAAATAAATAAGTTGCCAATTCCTAAAACGGCTTCCTTTTTGGCACCCATCTTTTATTTGGATGTTGGGCCTTTTCAACCTATATTCCAATCCGGATGGACACATTGTTATACTTGACGTTGGCTCCAAACTGTGAAAGGTTTGTTGGAGAGCCCTTCTTTTGAAGCAGTAAGCGGAGGAGCAAGCAAAGGCAGTTAATATCTGAGATTGATAATGTATTTGATAGTTTGAACTCTTTTGTTCCATTTTTCCGTTCTTATTTTTCATTTATAAAGGAATTCGAGAACATCTATGATAGGCGTTTATATAATTGTGACTTTCCGCTGAAGCACATTTTCTTTCTCCGATGTAAGAAGAAGTTCTAATTGAAGGGTGGTTGTTTCTTGTTGTAAGTGAATGCAACGAAAAGAATATTCTTGGAAAACAATCGAATCGAGGGTCTCCCACTTTGATTGACCTTGATTGGTTATTGTCGGCGCTCGACTACGTATTGACCCCTATCTTATTTTTGGGCCAATTTCGCGGACCTCTATGGTAGAATCAGTTGGGGGCCCGAGAGTTTGCTTGTTTAGAGTGTGTTGTTTCCTTATATTATTATATTTAAATCAGATAAAAATATACGTAGATATTTTTAAAAATTAATTAGTTTTTTTTTATTTTCTATTATTTTTTAAATTACACAAATATATATATATATATATATATATAATTTTATGAAGTTTATTTTTTGTTTAAAAAATTTATAAATGATATGATATATTTGTGAGTATAAGATTGTTGTTTTAAAAGTATAACATGAGTATATATGATAAATTTATCATTGAGACTCCTATTTATCACATACTTTCACTAGATTTCTAGTGTTTTTTAGTGGTGAGATGTATAACATGAGACATAATTTTTTAAGTGAATTATGTTTTTATATTATAAAATAATTTATAAAAATATTTAATTTATTATAATTATGTTTATAATTTATAAATATAATTATAATTTTATTGTTACTAATACATTACAAATATAATTATAATGAAATAATATTTTAAGTATTTTTATAAATAATTATTTATGTTGGAAATATAAAATATAATTAATTCAATATTCAACGAAATTAAACTGTTGTGCAATTTTACGTAACAATCGAGTGGTACAAATTTTCAAAAAATTTGGTGGAATTTTTAAAAATTCACAAAAGTTTTAAAAAATATCTTAAAGATGATTATTTTTTTAAAATATATAGGGTATGAATGAATATTTTTAATTTAGTGAAAAAATATGGTATGTTATGTCCATAATACTAAAATGATTCAATTTTAGATTCCAGGGTGATAACAAACAAATATCAATGTCAACGTCAACGTCAACGTCAAATATTTTGTAAAAGTATAGCCAAATATCATATTTGCTTATTATAGAAGCAGCTCTTTCTATCTCACTTGGTCTTTAGCTGAACAAATAATTATTATTTGTCTATTTTATTATAAAAATAAAATATAATGATTATTACTATTTTGCTAATATTATTATTATTTTGATATAATAAAAGTATTTTTGCACTTCTACGAATACGAATAGACAGCTCACTATGAGTATTCACTGGTAGTTGTTAATACAAGTCTATGAGCCTTTCCTTTCTTTAATCGGGAAATATTTTAAAATTTTGAGTTCTCTTCGAGATATTCTTATGTTTTCAAAAAATTTAAAAATATGAATGAAACATAAAAGAAATTAAATTTAATGAAAGTAAAATATTAACATTTATAAAATAAAAGATTAAAAAATAAATCAAAAATTAGTAATAAATCTTATAGATATCTCTTCTACCGACTAACATAATCAACAAAAAAACCTTAACAAGTTGCATACAATCAATATCAATAGGACTATTATCAAGTCGTATAAAATCTATGTCAATATTTAATTGAGACTTGCTTGTTAAGTCTTAAGGTATTATTGCTCAAGTTATTTAAAACAAAGTATATTTGAGGTTTTCAAATTAAGATTGGATTCATTACTTAATCATATTATGTTGTCATATATAAACTATTAGAAATATCACGTCTTTTATTCGGATAAGATATATCAGATCGTTAAGGTCGCATGCCAACAATCTGTAAGATACCTAACAATATTCATAAAAAAAAATATTAAAATTTTAATATTTGATAAGGAGAATAAGTAATGTAATCGAGGTATTATAATTCAATAATAATGAATAATAATATAATTGATATGTATTATAATTTAGGAGTAATGAATAATACCCCTTTAAAACTTGAGTTATTTTAAATTGTCACATTTATAAGGTTGATGACATAATTTAACAATAAAATTACTCTTCATAGTTGGTGCCATTATAATTAATAATTTAATACTAAAATTTGTAACTAAAGTTGAATTTTTCTTAAATTTTTTAAAAAATAATTAATACTTCGTAAGAATACTTAATCAAATTAATCATAAATATTTATTTATTTAATATTTATTTTTAGCTATTATACTTATAAGTTTAGGTATACATGCACTCACTTAACCTTAACAATATGATAAATTTTTATAAATCTTACATTTAATGATTTATATTGTATAGTTGTATATTTAATTAAAAAACATATTTAAGATAATATAAATTTTTATTTTTTCATGAAATTATAAAAAATCCATAAATTGCTAAGTATTTTAATTTATAAAAAAATTTAAAACCTAAAATTTATTATTTTTTAAGTTTGAACATTTTTATTTTTAAGAAAGTATGGATTCTCGTTAATAGTTGAGCCCAAAATAAACATATATATATATATATATATATATTTATTTAACTTTGTATTTTGTACAAAACTTTTGAAACATGATAGAATTAGTCTTAAAAAATAGTTTCACTAATTTAGCACCATTATTGTCCATTTTAACTAGTTTAATATTCTAATTTTTACAACTTTATAGATCATAATTTATTTAATTTAATAAATTTAAATATTTTTAAGAATATTACATTAATCAAATTTACCAAATTAAATAAATTAATATTAATTTAAGTTAAATTAATACTTGAAAACTAAGTGTTATAGTCACTAAAATTATTATACTAGATTCATCATTCAATTTAATTAATAATTTTTTTTATATATGTCTCACACAACTACAATACATACAATAATCTCAGACATTTAATCTTGATTTTTTTAAAACCAAGTCCATAAACATACCTTATGATCTCGATTATTTAAAAATTAAAATCATAAATATACCCTATTAATTTTATCTCTTTATTAACATCAAAAAAATTTATCAATTTTTTTCTCTCTTTTTTCCTCTTCCCCCCCTTTTTTTTCCTTTCTCCCCACCCCTACTCGCGCTAATATCTTAGGGTTTTCGTGCAACTAGTATATATATATAAATGCTTTTTGAAGATGAGATTAATTGACCCACTCTGTCGCTCTACGTTTCACTATTATCGTCCTCGCCATCAGGTTAAATTTTGTCTATATTTTGTGCTATGTTCTTGTTGTATCAGCGCACTATTATTCTGTGGTTGGAGTAGTTATTGGATATCATTTATGGAAGAAGAGACATAAACAAAAGTAACGAAAAGGTATAAACTCTTTTATTTTTATTTGTGGATTTAAATGCAAGACATTGTTGATTTATAAACTCAACCCCATTTTTTTGGAGGAGACTAATATAGTTCTATCTTGTGTTATTCTGGCCTTACATGTTCAAATGATGTAGAAAAATTTGTAAAAGTCTTGTGTTATTTTGACCTTACAGGTTAAACACATCGTCGGTAGCCAGAAATGTTATCTTCTGCTTCAATGGCCATAATTGTGAGTAATTGTTGCTTTTCTGTGCTTACGTTTATCGTTATCTAATTGTAACTAAAGTGATATCTGAAGAAGTTATGGCTAATTCTTCATATTCTTCTTAAGCAGATAACTAAAAAATGACTTTCTACTTAAAAGATTCCCATGACACTAGGTACTCTCCAAAATAGATACAATATGAACTTGTATTGTGCCTATAATCAAGGGAAACAACAAAATCAGAGATTTAGTCTTGGATTATGCACATTGTGGAATGGTTGCAGCTGCTCGGTGGATTTCAAAACGTGTAAAGCCATGCCTTCTTAAAGCATTTGAGCAAAATCCTAGTTATAAGATTAAGGTAAAAATAAAAAAATTAGATTTTTCACTATTTGACACTTGTTTCATATTTCTCTTTTTCTTTATTTCACGAGAAACAATTATTTTTAAACATATATTAATCTTTGTAATCTTTAAACGATTGTATGTTTTGTTCAATTCATAGTATTATCTTCATTGGAATATATATGTTTCTTTGGAGCCTTAGGAATCTAAAGATACCCATTAAATGATGGGATATATTTTAATCTATAATTTTTTTGAGCTGTTTTACTTATGTATTTCCTAACTACTTAAGTAGATTGGTTGACGAACTTTATGTTTATCCATATATTATGAAATACATTTTGGTAATTGTAGTTGCCCTTGTGAAAATATTGCTTACTTTTGAACAAGCTTTTTGCCAAAGAGATTTGAACAAGGTCTTGTTGCTATTTACAGGTGTTTTCCGATGGAAGCTCGTGCTCGATCTCAAATCCTAAAAATTGCTTGATTTGGAGCATTTTACATGTGATTGAACTATCAAACATGATCTATTGCATAGTAAGACTTGATGAATTGCTCACTTTCTTATCCAAGTATGGAAAGGTTAGTCCTCATTTTTCATATTTGCTTCGTCTTGAAATTCAAGTATTGAATTTACATTTTAGTTATATCAATACTAATTAAGTTTCTCGTGATACATTGATTCTTTCCCTGAGAATTATGGTTCTTTGTTACCAGAGTTATGATGCAAAGTTTCTCAAAATATATTTTGAGCTTCAACCTTCACCACTCTATTAGAAGAAGATTTGGAGCAGCTTAATGTTCTTGAGAATGGATACAAAATGAAAGTACAATTGACTTTGCGTGTTTAGTTACTCAACATCATGTTGGTTTAGAAGTTGATGATTTCATTAAAGGTGTCAAAATTACATCCTGAGACATTATTTGTTTTTCTTAAGTGCAATCGAAACGAACATTTCGACTTGAAAGTGTTGATATTTATGTTCCTGTTAGCTTGATCTATCTTCAAATGTCCTCATTCTCCATTTGGACTTTTTAATATAAACAACACCTATGTATATAGCTCTGTGATTTATGAAATGTCCACAAGAATTTTTTTGTTTGAAATTTTTTATTGTTTGGTTGAAGTAGTAGAAATTTAAATATCAAAACCAATGGACATTGTATGAGTTATTTTATTTTATCAAATTTTTTAACGAGCCTACAAATTTTATATGAGTCCAACTTTTTATTAAAACTTCATTAATAAATAAAATTTAGATAAAAATATATCATCTAATTTACATCTTTAAGTAATGTAGTTTAAATAGATGTTTGTTTTCTCATTGAGTTTAATGCTTTTGGACGTGATTTGGATATAATTTTCATGGATTTGGAGGTAATGGTTACATGGACTATTGGTCATTTAAATTTTATTATATATACATGTATTTACTTTATTTAGAAAAAATTATATGTATATAATTTTAAATTTTTTATTATAATTCAAAGTTTATTTCAAAATAATTATTTATACATTATAGAGATTTATGATATATTTTAAAAGTAAATTATAACATTTTTTTATATGATTTACTCATTATATTACTTTAATGAATTCTAATTAAATATCTTTATTTATTCATCTTTTATTTATATTTATATTTTAAATTTATTATTTATATTTGATATTATATTTATATTTGACAAATGTATATATATATAATATCTAGGCTGTAATTTTTTGTAATATTTGTCTAATTTTTTATATTAGGTGTATAAGCTTCTTTATTCAATAATGTTTTTTTTTCTTTAATGCTTAACTAAAAGTATATGCTTGTTGTTATTTGCATCGTTTAAGGAAAAAAAACTTCAATTGTAATAACAAACTGAAAATAAATAGTAGTTATTTGTTTGATATAAATTATATATGTCCAGATAAATTGTTAACAATAAAAGTTAAAAAAATCTTTATTTATATTATTTCAATATAAAAATTATTTAAGGCTCTAATTTCATATTTCCCCTTTGGCATCTATACACCTTAAGCCGCTCCTAATGGTTACTTGATAAAAAGATAATTTTCTTATTATATCAATCTTGTTATAATCATAAAGTAGATGGAGAAAATATTTAATTTCATTTAAACTCTTTTTTTTATAAAAATAATATTTTATTAAAGATTAAATGTATAATCTAGATAAAATTAAACACAATTTTTTCATATATTATTATTATTAATGATATTTTTGTGATATTATATTAAAATTTGTTTGAGATAAATCTCTTATAGGATATTTGTGGGGGTCATAAAATTTGTAATGTTTGTTCATGCATTTCTATCGCCCTTTGCAGTTCTCAAATCCAAGACTTAGTCCTTAAATACCTTGAGGCGAGAGAGTTGCTACAAATTGGAATAGTGTCTCAACTAGTAGCAATTCTTGAACCCTAAACCTAGCCTTTAAGTACTTTTGGGTAAGAGAATCACTACTAATTGAGACACTAGAAAAACCCTCTCCAGGATCCAAAGGTGTACTTGTTGGAATTCTCCCCCTAGGGGTGCGACCTTACTCTTCATACAATCAAAGAGTTTAGCATTAGTAACATTTATAGGATCCGCAAAATAATAGTGAGATGACATCACGTTATCGACCACTACCTCGAATCGACCTCTAAAGTTTGTAGGAGGAGTTTTGAGTTTAGGAAGAGCCCGAGGTTTACAATTGATCCTTAGGGGAGGCTCCACTGCACTATGCCTTATCAACCCACACACAACAAAGCGTGGGGTGTTCAACAAGGTCTTCCAATTGGTTTTTTCAAGAAAATAATTTTGAATATCAGTCAACCTTTACTTCGCGTCAAGACTCAAGGTCATGATTAAAGAAGACATATTCCTTATCACAACCTTAGTGTCGTTCCAGGTGTTCTTTATCAACCTAGTATCACTAGTAGGAGACTCCCACCGACTTAAAATATAGAAAAAATACTCTTTCTATTTTTTCTCATTTTTAGGAAGTGACAGATTCATTCCTCAATCCTACTTCACCGTCATATATAACCACATAGGATCCGTGGGGTTCTGCTTCAAGACATAGTCCTTGTTAAACTTGATAATCTCTAAATCCACTTTGAGTTATTGGTAGATCAACGTTAGGTAGAGAAGATGCCTATACCCGTTAGGCATCAACTACCCTAACACGAGCTACATCCTAATCAAGAATATCTCAATGAAAGGGTATATGGGTAACCTTACCCCCAACCACAAGGCCTTTTCATGAAAGACGATCCAACCAGATGGAGATTGATCGCTATCACAAGATTTCTCTAGATAAATCATTATATGAATCGAGGATGGGATGTTGTTGGTTTTTCTTAATCTCTCTTCATTCTAGGACACCAACTCATAAGGCTTAAACATAGTCGACTAACCCTTGGTATGACTTGTGGGTTCCTTAGAGCCTATGTTCCTAATTTTCTTCCTCCATGTCCTGGCCATTGGGATTTGAGTATGAGGCATGCTTAATTTAACGGTAGAAATGGTTTGAGGATAAGGGGTAGAGGGAGAAGATTGATGCATAGATCAGCTTTCCTCACTGGAAGAGCCCAAGTTGCCACTAGCATTAGAATATTAGGGGCTCTTCCAGGAGCTCGAGTTGGAGATCGAGGTCTCTTCTCTGTGCATTATGTAGAAACTACAAAAACATAAAAACAAAAGAAAACCCAAAAGGTAAGGTACAAGAAGAATAATTTACCTAGGGTCGAGTTTGAAAATAAAAGAAAATGATCTTTTAAAAACCGTCCTGAAATGAAAGTGAAAAATCGTTAGGTTCTCGACGCTTGAACTCTAAAAACTCGAACATACAAAACTACATTCTGAGCTGAATCCTTACCATTGAAGTGAAAAACCTTTTACAAACTTAAGGTGATGTGATAGAGAGTTTTTTTCCCACTATTTCTCAATTTCGTAGGTAATGATGATAAGTCCTAGCCTAAGCATCTCTTTATATAGAGACACTTAGTTTTTCTCTCCAATCAACTAACACACATTTATTCGGGGAGCTGAATAGTTCGTATTCTAGGCCCAGTATTTCACCTCATACCAGAGTCCAAGTTGAAAGAATAGGGGGACTAAATGTTTGGATATCTGAATCGGTCTAGTGCCCAACCCTCGCAAACTGTTCAAGCCAAGTCACCAAGCCGAGATGGAAAGTGAATCACCCCAGATGTCCTACCCGTATGACAGCTAAGAGCTCGATGATAGCCCGAGCTCAATTACAGCTCGAGCTGAGGTCGACCCTTGATATGTTGTCTTTTATGCCAATTTTACCCCTCTGACATGTAAACATATATACTCATTATTTAATTGATACCTGTATAGATAATATTATATAAATACATGAATCTTTTATAAGATCCACACATTCATCCAATCAACTTAACTTGTTTATAAGATTTTTCTCTATAAACTAGATTAATCTCAAACAAAATTTATGCATGTAATTTAAATTTATTAATAATTCTATTTGAATCAAAGATGTTTCATCATAATCAAACATGTATAAATTAATTAATTATTATATATAAATTTTGTTAATCATTTAAACGTATCATATATTAATTAATAAAATATTTAATTTATTTTTTAAATGAAATGCAACGGAGACAAAAAAGTAATAAAGATGCAAAGAGTTTTTCCAAATTTGTAAGTGAAATAAAAACAAATGAAAAACAATTGATATTATAATACATGTCTCAACTTAAATATCAATATTTGATTGACTCTTAGTAACGTCAAATGCCCAGCAATCTCCTGGCTATGGATGCAGCATTCAAATCCAATAATTATTTTGTAATTAACAGTATAATAATAAAGTCTGTTTTTATTTTTTTATTTTATAAAAAAATTATTTTAAATTTTTTATGTAATTATTAATGTTAATTTTTTTGTCAAGTACAATTAAGAAATTAAATAAATAAATAATTATTGAATTTAAGTAAATTAGTTTATCATTGTATTATCATTTTTTAGAATAAGTGAATTAAGATATTATAAAAATAGTTAACAAACTTAAGTGTTTAAGTTGTACAAATTATTGAATGTATATAGTCAATAAAGCATATGTTAAAAATCTTTCACATCTTAAGTTGAGACGTAAGCATTGCTCAAAACAAATTATTCAACTTTTAGTATACTAATTTCTGAAACTGAATGTTTTTATACATTTTAAAATTTATTTTAGAGGAATGTTAACAACATTTCTTAATAATCTTTTATACATTTTCTTACTTTCTTGATTGATATATTTTCTAAAAAATATATACTTTTCATTTAAAATAAAATTCAAATTTTTTAAAAGAATACATATGTCAATCTGGAATATATAAGAGTGTACGAAAGAATGTATAAAAGAATGTAAAAGGGATTCCTCCATAATTTATGTAAATAGTTATACAAAATTGTTTCATAGTCATGAAAAAATTTGTTAAAAAAATTAAAAAAATAATCCTTTTAAAATTTATAATAATAAAAATAATACCTTTAATATTAACTCATAGTTTTTTTTAAAATTCAACATAAATATATTATTTTTATTATTATGAGTTTTATGAATTATAGTTTTTTTTAATTCAACATAAATATATTATTTTTATTATTATGAGTTTTATGAATTTTATTTTATTGTGGGTGCCTTAACATTAATTGTAAATGGTTTGAAGGCTTACATCGTTTTTTTTTAAACGCCTTGTTACCACATTAATAAGAATTTACTAAACTTTACATAACTTTTGTAGAAACTAATGTAATATATTATGATTTGTTGAAGGTTTTAAAGGTTAATATGATTTTCCAAAAACTTACATGCATTAAAATAAGGTTTTACAAATAAGACTGAATCACCTTATGTACGTGATTTTATATTCGTTAAAGACTTCAACATGAATTTTATAACATTTTAAAATTTTACTAGTACTCTTGTTGTCTTATAAATTATAGAAAAATGTTTAAGAAAAAAACAAAAATTAATACTTTAACATTTATAATCATAAAATAGTACATTTTATATTTATTCATATATTTTTACTATTAAAAAAATTGATATTATTATTTCACATTTAACATTGTTAATTTTAAACTACGATTATTTAAACCTTTAAATAATGAATTTAGTTCAAATTCATTATATTCAATATTATTGAGTATTATTTTTATTATTATAAATTTTAAGTATGTTATTTTTATGTAATTTTTTTAAATTTTTTAAAAAAATAGGTCAATGAGGTACCCTTGTTTAGGACATTAGTATCATTTATTACCATTATTTGTAAAATATGTTCTTATATCCCTTTGTTTATGAAAAATTAGTCATTACAAGATATTTTATTATTAAAATTATAAAAAGCACATCGCATAATAAAAATGTGATATTAATTAAGGATAAAAATAATATTATAATAAAAATTATTTATTTTTAAAAAAGAAAAAAAAAATTGAAGCAAAAAAGAACAAATTACTTCATATTTTTTTTTATCTCACATCCAATTCACAACTAAAAACTTAAAACTATACCAAAAATTAATTATATTTTTATTTAGGTTATTAATGTCATTTAGTATTCTTGATTACAAAATATATTTTTAAGTTTATTTATTTTAAAAAAAATCATTTAAAAACAATTTGATTTTTTAGAATTTTTTTTATTAAATGGTGAAAGACATATTACATAATAAAAATGAGAGATTAATTAAGGGTAAAAAATGTATTAAAATAATAATTATTTATTTTTAAAAATAAAAAATTGCATTCAAAGAGAATAAACTACCTCACTTTTTTATATTTTTCATTCAATTTATAATTAAAAATCTAAAACTAAAAACACATTATCTCATTACCATATTTATATTATTTATTAATTTTTCTAACAATTTGAATTTTTGATTCAATGGTATTTTTAATTTATCTTGTGATTTACTGACAATTTTGGCCCAAGTCAAGTGAAATATAATTCAAAACAAAAACAGAATCTTAACTTGAATTTGACAAGACAGAGATAAATGTAATAATTTTTTTTATTTTTAATATTTAATTCTATATTAATAATTATAATAATATATTATTATTAACATATTTTAAATAGTGAATAGTCCTTAAAAGTCAAAGTTTGTGTAAATAATCACTCTTAGTTGTAATATAGATAAGTTCTATTGAAAACCCAAAAATCATTGTATTTGTTTTCATATTATATGTAAAATATGAAAAACAAATCTCAATCTACTGGTAAGAGCAAACTAACTAATGAACAACTTTAACGATTTATTTTTTTTCACAATTAATTTATTAGATTTTTGAACTTTAAATTTATATTTTTTTAGTGAAAATACAATTATGAATGTTATGGTTTTAAATTTATTATTCTTAAATATTAGGTATATGAAGTATTTTATAATTATTTTTGAAGTAATGGCCATACAAACCTTTACTAAATTAAAATATAAAATAAGTTAAGTATTTTGACAATCGATATTATTATTGATATAAAATATTTGTATTATTGTTAGTATTTATTGTGGTAAAATAATAAAATCAATTCAATTTTTTTTACTAATTTAATATTTAAAGAAAATAGATACTATCTAGAAAAAGAGGAATTGATTCAATTTAATAAAATTTGGTGGAATGAAAAAATTAGATAAAATAAAAAGAAAGTGATTGAAGATAGTAAAAAAAATCTTTAAATGATCGTTGTATAATTAAATTATAAAAATATATTTTATATACTAAAATATTATGTAATAACGCCAAGTTGTCTGTTTGTAGCCCTTTTCCAGTGAGTTTTTTTTTTTAAGGAAAGTGACCTAAAAATCCTTTTTATAAATAAATTCATTAAACAATCTCAATATATTTTTGACATTTAATGAATGTAATTAGTTTTTTTTTGTTAATTATTTCGTAACTTCTTTATTATCATATATTTTAACTTTACATCTATTTATAATTTACACGTAATCGGAATGGAATGGAATGGAAAGGAAACAATTTTGTTTGGTTTGACCACTGAAATCAAGCTCAGAATCAAGATTATAGTGTTTGGTTTGCCACTGAAATGGAATGAAAAAAGCTATAAATGACCTTAATACCCCTACATGCTGTAAAGTTCAAATAATGTTATTTAATTATTATTTTTTCGTCAGACAAAATACATTATTGAAATCATTATTTTTCTAAATAAGTATTACTTAATTAAAAATAAATATATTATTAAAATTATTATTTTTCTAAATAGGGTTTAGGGTTTTGAGGTTTGGGATGTGTGATTTAGGGTTTAGGGATTTAGGATTTGGGGTTATATTTGTAGGTTAAGGTTTAGGGTTAAAATTATTATTTTTCTAAAAATAGTTTAGGGTTTTAGAATTTTGGATTTAGGGTTTAGGGTTTTAGGGTTTTAAGGTTTAAGGTTTAGGGTTTATGGTTTTAGGATTTGGAATTTGGGGTTTAGGATTTTGGGATTTATGTTTTAAGGTTTAGGGTTTTGGGATTTATGTTTTAAGGTTTAGGGTTTAGGGTTTAGAGATTTGGGGATTTAGGGTTTAGGGATTTAGGGTTTAGGGTTTAGGGTTTTAGGATTTAGAATTTGGGGTTTAGGGTTTAGGGTTTGGGGATTTATGTTTTAGGGTTTTGGGTTTTGGGATTTATGTTTTAAGGTTTAGGGTTTAGGGTTTAGGGTTTAGGGATTTAGGATTTATGGTTTAGGGATTTGGGGTTTAGGAGTTACGGTTTTAGGACTTGCAATTTGGGATTTAGGGTTTTAGGATTTATGTTTTAGGGTTTAGGGTTTAGGGATTTGAGGTTTAGGGTTTAAGGTTTTAGGATTTGGATTTAGGGTTTAGGGTTTTGAAATTTTGGATTTAGGGTTTAGGGTTTTGAAATTTTGGGTTTGAGAATTTGGGATTTGAATTTAAGGTTATATTATAAGTGAGGGTAAAATTGGAAAAAAAAGTTTAGATGAGAATAGAATAATGATTACCAAAGGTGGGAGAAGGAATTGTGATTACTTCTCTTTTAGTAATCAGATTCCATTCCACCCTCTATTCTGTCCAACCAAACACACAAAATGAAACGAATTAATTCTGATTCCATTCCATTCCAGTAATACTAATAACTTTATATATAAATAAAAGGGGAATAAAGTTTTATGTTTTTATTAAATAAATAAAATTTATATCGATACTAATTGAATTTATGACTATAATGATAAAGTTGTAAAATTTTAGATGTATATTTTGTAATGTAATGTTATGCATGTTTTTGCGGGATAAGGTAGTAGTTTTTGTTAACAAAATATAGGAAAAATAATAAAAATATCATATTTAAAATATATAATTATAAAAATAATATTTTTAATTTTAATTTATATATTTTATTATTAAAAAAATTTGTTATATCATTTCATGTATAATTCGATACCGTTTAAATTGAATTCGATTATTTTAACTTATTTAATATTAAATACTATTCATTAATACCTAGGTGTTATTTTTATTATTATAAATTTTAAAAATTTTAATTTTTTTAAATATATACAACTTATATGTTATTTCACTTAAAAACTAAAAAATTTCAACGCTTTATACTTCTCTTATATTTCTTATTTTTAAAAGGGTTATTGATAATATAAATTCTATAATTATTTAATTTAAATATTTTATTTTTATAATTATTGAATTAGGTATCAAAAAATTTATAATGTTTTAAAATAAATATTTTAATATCATAATTTTTAAATTAAATATATATATATATTTTCATTATTTATGAAAGATAAGTACGAGAGATATTTATTTTTTTTACTTTTTAATGTATCAAAAATATTTGTTTTAATAAATTATAAGATTAAGTGCTTATTGTTATCGGGTATATCAAAATTAATGAAATAAATAAATAAACGTATAGAATGCAAAAAACGAAGCAGAGCACTTAGATGCCGAAATTCCAAATTCGTCTGGCTGTGTTTACAGAAAAGAGCCACTAAACCATTCTGTTTCACAGCCAAGTGTTCCCTTCCCTTTAATTCAACTTTTAAAGTCGCAACAAAAACTTCAGCATGAACACCAACTAACTAAATTTCAAAATAATTTTTATCCACCCATCTTTCGCTTTCTCTCCTTAAAGAAGTCCACGCAATAAAAATATTCTATAGCTCATTTTTCTGATTCGTAAGTTTCAGTAATAAACTCATCATTTCTGCCTTTTCGTGTTCTGGTCTACCCTTTGTTGCCATTCATGGTCATTCAACTGCTGTCTACATTCTCACCTTTAAATAATGTGGGAAACGGTTTATTAAAAAAAAAAAAACTACCTTTTCGCGGTTACAAAGATTTGACAAATTATTTCGAGTATTCCCCTCTTTTCAATTTGTGAATGACAACTCTTAGGCAAATGACTTGTTCAGTCTTATCTAATTTTTTTTTGAATTTGCTAGGCAACCCATCGTGGATTTGGAAAGTCATTAAATAAACAAATATTATCCCATTTAATTAAAGGAGAAGGAAAAAAAATTCTTGTATAAAAATTTACTTTCTCAGATTTTGAAGTACCAAGTACTTTTTCTCCAAAAGGGTATTCTTTAAGTCTCTCCAATCCATGGAAATGAGATTTTTCTGATTATTGTGACTGCCCACCATGGATCTGGAAAGTGTGGTTCAACAAAACCAGAATAAGGTGAGAAAGTTATAAAATTTAAGAATGCAATTTTAATTTTTGCTCTGAATTTGTATATCAAGTTTCTATTTTTATGTTGCAGAAAGAATCATGGAGGACTGTGCTGACTTTGGCTTTTCAAAGTCTTGGAGTTGTCTATGGAGATTTGAGCATTTCCCCTCTATATGTATACAAGAGCACATTTGCTGAAGACATTTTACACACAGAGACTAACGAAGAGATTTATGGCGTTTTATCCTTCGTTTTTTGGACTCTCACTTTGGTTACTCTTCTTAAATATGTGTTTATTGTGCTCAGAGCCGATGACAATGGTGAAGGGGGGACATTTGCTCTCTACTCGTTACTGTGTCGACACGCCCGAGTTAGTTCACTGCCCAATTGCCAATTGGCGGATGAAGACCTCTCTGAATACAAAGATATTAATCGTTTAGTGCCCAACTCAAGTATTGGGTTTAGGTTGAGATCTATGTTGGAGAAGCACAGAGTTTTGCAGAAAATTTTGCTTATACTTGCTTTGATTGGGACTTGCATGGTGATTGGTGATGGTGTTCTTACTCCTGCTATTTCTGGTAATAAGAGTTATTTTTATTTTGTTTAAAGCAGTGATTTTTTATTTTTTGTTCTTTTGGACTTATTGAATATTTATTCAAATTGGTACAGTATTTTCTGCAGTTTCTGGTCTTGAGCTTTCCATGTCCAAAGAGCATCATAAATGTAAGAGCATTAATCCCAATTGTTATTTTATAGATTTCTTTAATTTGTTAAGACTTGTAATATGAAAGGTGAAATCATAAGTACTAGTTTTAAGGCTTAAGCAAATTATTTTTTTCTATTCCCTTTTAGTATGAATTGCTCAATTTCCACATACCCTAATTGGCCTGTGGGACATTTCAATGCACAGTGGAAATCCCAAGTTCTATTTCAGTTCTACTGTATTGGTCTTTTCCATTATTTGTACCATGTATCTCATCTTCTTCAATTCTCTTGTGCCACTTTTTGTGTACCAGTGCACGTACACCCAATAAGGTGGCAAAAAATTGGCTGAAAAGTTGGTAAAATGGCTTAAACAGCGTTGATTTTGTCCACTTGTTTGTTACTTATCCCCGTCACACCAAAAGTGACATAAGAGATTTGAAGTCAATCATACTCTCCCTTCATTTCACAGTGATTATTGTCTACTTCCTTACTTTTTCCTTTTCCTTCTCTATAGTTTTTCATGATTGCATATATATATATAAATATATTTCACATTTCATAATTACTGTTCTGCTATACTGGGATCCATAAAGTATCATTTTCGTTTAAGCTGTAACCAAAAATAGTTCTCATCATTTATTTCTATTTTGATAAGATTAGTAGTTGCTAGTGATTATGCTCCATTTTATCTTTACCATGTAATTGTATTAGAAAATAAATTCTATCAATCTTATTTTGTTATTTTTATACTACTTGTTCCTGAAATTTGTTCATAATTTTGCAGATGTAGAAGTTCCAGTTGCATGCATCATACTGATCTGTTTGTTTTCCCTTCAACATTACGGCACTCACAGGGTTGGTTTCTTGTTTGCTCCAATAGTCATGGCATGGCTTCTGTGCATTAGTATAATCGGTGTATATAATATTTTTCGTTGGAATCATCACGTGTACCGAGCACTCTCTCCCTATTACATGTATGAATTCTTAAGAAAAACTCAGATTGAAGGTTGGATGTCTCTTGGTGGAATTTTATTATGTATAACAGGTACACTTATTTTTCTGATTAAATTTTTATTTAGTGTCGCTATACGCATTATGACCTTTTGATTTTCCTTACAGTGAATTTTATTTTCCAGGTTCCGAAGCCATGTTTGCTGATCTTGGACACTTCACGCATTTGTCCATTAAGGTATCCTGAATATATTTCACATGACTTGAATATTTTTCTGTTGTATTTTGGTAAGCCGTTATGCTTAGTAGTAATAGAATTACAATTTGGACTCATCTATTTCTTTCATGTATTATTATCTATTTTCATGTTGAAAACGGCGTTTTTTAAGTTTCTATGGTAAGTTTATGACTAATAGTATACTACTGATCTGATTAGGACCTGCCCAGTGAAGAAAGTTTCTTTCGAGACTTAAGATCGTTCCATAGTGAACTATTCATTTGGTTTTGTGCTTGCTGTGCCTTATTTATGTGCATATATGTTTAAGTACATCTAAATGTGTAAGATTAATATGCTTATATTTGGGAAAGAACAAATCCTATACCCGAACTTAAAACTAGAACAATTTGTAGGAATATTTGTATTGTTTCGTTACTCAAGAAATTTTTTCTAAGGTATTATTCAAGAAGTTTATTTCGTATGTTCAGTTTTATTGCATTTTCAAGAGAAAATACGTTTATTAAATACAATTTTTTAAAGAAACATTTATATTTCATTCATTCAAACTAAAAGTATAAGAATAATTAAATCAATAAAATAAAAATACATTAAATTATCATGAAAGTCAATAGAAATCATTTGTAGCACAGTTCGAACTTTCTTTTTTAGCTCTTTCAGTTCTTCAAACGTATATGACTTTTTCCATTGATAAGATGACAGATCTTCAATCCAACTTTATCATTCATGTCTTGAGGTTTTTACGCTTTGAATTGCAAAAATACCTAAACGAAAAATATAAGATCTAATCTAAATCTATATTAAAAACATTATGGACTCTTTCTTAAGCTTGTGTGAATAAGTTACATTAGCAACTTCATACAAATCTTTCGCATTTAAATGTCAAATGGGATAGAGCACCAAATTACCATCTTATGCAGCTTAATTATATTTGTAGCATGACCATTTTTCTGATGCAAAATGAGCAATTCTTAATTTTTGCAGATTGCTTTCACTTGCATGGTTTACCCAGCTTTGATTCTCGCATATATGGGACAAGCTGCCTATCTATCAAAGCACCACTTCGTTGAAAGCGACTACCATGTTGGATTTTATGTATCTGTGCCAAGTAAGAAACCAGAAACCTTCACTTGTTTCTCAAGAAAACTATAAAGGTTTTTTTTTTCTTTCATAATTTTTTTTTGCTAATCAAAGATGCCCGCATTTGATGCTCCAGACAATTTAAGGTGGCCTGTTCTGGTGCTAGCTGTACTTGCTGCTGTAGTAGGTAGCCAGGCCATCATAACTGGAACTTTCTCTACTATAAAGCAGTGTTCTTCCCTGGGATGCTTCCCAAGAGTGAAAATAGTCCACACCTCATCCAAAATGCACGGCCAGATTTATATCCCAGAGATAAATTGGATTTTGATGCTGTTATGTTTGGCCGTCACTATTGGTTTCAGAGACACCAAACGATTGGGTAATGCATCAGGTATGATATCTTTGCATAACTATCTATAAATTTTTGTCTTTGTAGATTTCTCTCTTTCTTAATCCGAAAGTATATCTTTTATGGACTGCTATGGTATCATTCTAGAAAAATTAGCCTAAAGTGGTGGTTTGAAAATCACTTTTAGACTTAAGGGTAGGTTCCATGAGGAGCCATAGTCTTTAAAGTTGTTAAACTGGGTAAATTTGAAAAGTATGGTTTGATGTATCAAAAAATTCTGCATGAATCCCCTGGTTCGTCATCCATTTATTATGTTCTGTAGAGGTTGCACCTGAGCTAGCTAATGTAAATGATACTTCTGCTTGGCTAGCTCATTAAATCAAACTTCTAGCCCTTTTGCCCTATGTGTTTTGTACGTGTGGCTTTAGTTTTGGTAACTTCACATTCACAAAAAGTTAATATAGTGAAAGTAAGAAGAGAAATTAATGAGAATTTGAATAAAGCCTCTGAAATTGCTTACATTGCTTGTTTTGCTGCTTTAATACATGCATGGAACCGAACTGAATATTACATATTTGGGAAAATATCACAAATCTCCCCGAGGTTTGTTTAAATAACAAGCAACTTCTAAAAGTATTTTGTATCTTTCACATCCTGTAAGTTTATTAGTATCAATAAAGGCCAATTTCAGATAAGTAAATTAATATGTGTATATTGAGCAAAATATTAAAATAATTATTGATGGTGAAAAAATTAAATAAAAGGAGAAATTATTATATTTTCTCTTCACTTTATCATTCGACCAATCTCACTTTTGCATAAATTTGCTTCTTGTTTAAAAATAAAATGATAGCTGATAGGAATGAAATTAAGAATATATTGTCACATTTGTGTATTTATTTTTTATTAACTTGTAGTTAATTTATTTGTTATTTGTTTTTTCGTTTTTATTTTGAATAGATATTCTTACGTGATAATCCAATCCATTATTAAATTAATGTTAGTATTAAATCTTCTTTTTACAAGAAATACTTGTCAAGTTTAGAGTATAATAAACATAGATATTGAGCGAAAGTTTAAAGTATAATAAACATAGATATTGAGTGAAAGAGAGAGTAGTAAATTGGAAAAGATATTAATTTCACTTTTATTTAATTTTATATTCTAGTATTTTAATAATTTTCTGTCTAGTTGAATTGTTTTTCATTGATATCAATTCAAATCTTGGGAATGTGAAGGATATAAAATGTAACTTTTTATAGCTATTTATATTTACTTCTTAGGATGATGGATTACTTAAGTTCATTATTTTTAATAAAAATACACCCTAAAGATATCAATTAGGTGGGTTAGTACAAGCCCTTTACCTTTGCAAAAAGAGTAATATAAATCAATTTTGTAAAGTAATGGACTTGTCTCACTTATTCACTTCGAATTTGGGATAGTATAAGTCCATTACTTATAAAAATGAAACTCTGCCATCGATTTTTATAAAGACAGTGATTTGTACTATCTCATAATATGTACAAATTTAAAGTAAATTTTTGTTAAAAGTAACATACTTAAAGTTATCATTTTTCCTGCCCCTTATATGTATTTTTTCTTTGAATATTCTTTTTACTCAATTGTTTTACATAACAGGTTTGGCAGTTATAACCGTCATGCTAGTGACTACCTGCTTAATGTCTCTAGTTATTGTCCTATGTTGGCACCGAAGTGTCTTCACTGCAATATGCTTTGTATTATTCTTTGGCACCATTGAAGCACTTTTCTTTTCAGCTTCTCTCATCAAGTTTCTCGAAGGAGCTTGGGTTCCCATTGCCCTTGCTTTCATATTCTTGGCTGTGATGTATGTGTGGCATTATGGGACACTAAAAAAATACGAGTTTGAAATCCAAAACAAGGTATCAATTAATTGGTTACTTAGTCTTGGTCCCAGCCTTGGCATAGCAAGAGTCCGCGGAATTGGCCTCATACACACTGAACTTGTATCTGGAATTCCAGCAATATTCTCCCACTTTGTTACCAACCTTCCAGCCTTTCATCAGGTTCTTGTTTTTCTCTGCATAAAATCCGTTCCAGTTCCCCGTGTAAAACCCGAAGAAAGATTTCTGGTAGGTCGGATAGGACCAAAAGAATACAGGTTGTATAGGTGCATTGTACGATATGGATATCGTGATGTTCACAAAGATGATGTGGAGTTTGAGAATGATCTCATGTACAGTATAGCTGAGTTCATTCGCTCTGGGGGTGTTGGTTTTGGTGTAGCAAGTGAGGATTTGGGTAAGGATGATAATAAAATGACAGTTGTTGGAACACATTTAACCTATGTAGATGGGATTCGGATGAGTGAGGAGAACAAAGACAGTGCAGAGACAATCGGGACATCAGAGCATGGAGAAATAATGTCTCCACCTGTGGTGCAGAGAAGGAAAAAGGTAAGGTTTGTTGTACCGGAGAGCCCAAAAATGAACATGGAAGCAAGAGAAGAATTAGAAGAATTGATGGAAGCGAGAGAGGCTGGGATAGCATACATAGTAGGAAACACATACATGAGGGCAAAGCAAGGATCAAGCTTAACAAAGAAAATTGCAGTAAATTGTGGGTATGAGTTCTTAAGGAGGAACAGCAGGACATCAACATCTGATATTAGTATACCACATGCATCTTCTTTGGAGGTGGGAATGGTATATCTTGTTTAATATATAATTTTTTGGGGTTTAAACATATACTCATAATGTAAATTGTACATGATGTTTTGTGCAATAGTAAGATTCGAATTCTCCAGTGTAATTTTTAATGTACTGTTACATATATTATCAATACATTACAAATATGTAGACAAAAATGACCAAAAATGTGATCTTTATTGTATAAAAAGTGAATGTTTGTTCCAGTTGTATCAACCAAACCACTGATGGTATATAAAATGTCACATCAAAAATGGGATAAGTAAATTGTTTTTATAGTTAAAATTCATCATAGTCAAAATCCATCCTATCTTTTATGGTTGTTCAAAGAGAAAGGAATTAGTTTATTCGGATTATACCCAAACAAATCTAATTTTTTATGATTTTTTCATTAGTAATATTTTCTTTTAAATGAAAGTGAATGAGAAACCATATTAAACAAACAAAAAAAGAAAAAAAAAGCTTCATTAAAAATAAAAATAAAAATCACTCCCTAAAATTGTCAATGCTAAGCCTTCTATCATAAGTGAAGTGCCAAAAGCCCAAGTGCCCAAATTGCTAGTGATAGACATTTTACCCCATGTTTGGTCGGAGAGAATGGAATGAAATTAGAATCGATTCCTTTCATTTTGTGTGTTTGGTTGGACGGAATAGGCGGACGGAATGGAATCAATTACTAAAAGAGAAAGAATCACAATTCCTTCTCCCCCCTTTGGTAATCATAATTCCATTCCCATCTAAACTTTTTTTTTCCAATTTTACCTTCACCTAAAATATAACCTTAAACTCAAATCCCAAATTCTCAAACCCAAAATTCCAAAACCCTAAACCTTAAACCCAAAATTCTAAAACCTTAAACTCTAAATTCTAAAACCCTAAACCCTAAATCCAAATCCTAAAACCCTAAATCCTAAACCCCAAATCCCTAAACCCTAAACCTTAAAACCCTAAACCTCAAATCCCTAACCCCTAAACCCTAAAACCCTAAACTCTAAAACATAAATCCCAAAACCCAAAACCCTAAAACATAAATCCCAAAACCTTAAACCCTAAACCCCAAATTCCAAATCCTAAAACCCTAAACCCCAAATTCCAAATCCTAAAACCCTAAACCCTAAATCCAAAATTCTAAAACCCTAAACCCTTTTTAGAAAAATAATAATTTTAACCTTAAACCTTAACCCATAAATATAACCCCAGATCCTAAATCCCACATCCCAAACCTAAAAACCCTAAACCCTATTTAAAAAAAAAATAATTTTAATAATATATTTCTTTTTAATTAAGTAATAATTATTTAGAAAAATAATGATTTCAATAATGTATTTTGTTTGACAAAAAAATAGTAATTAAATTACATTATTTGAACTCTACAACATGTAGGGGTATTAAGGTCATTTACAGCTTTTTTCATTCCATTTCAGTGGCAAACCAAACACTGTAATCCTGATTTCGAGCTTGATTCCAATGGTCAAACCAAACAACATTGTTTCCTTTCCATTCCATTTGATTCCGATTCTAATTTCGATTTCGATTTCGATTCCATTCCACGAACCAAACGCCACCTTACTCTTTATGAACTATTTTTTGGGCTAAAAAAATAACATGATAAAAAAGTTATCCATTGATGTGCAAACACGCTAACATGAAACAATATAACATGACCGTTTTGATAATTAATGCAATACAAGTGACATTTGTTAACAAATAAAATGATAAGAATCAATAAAAAAAATTACAACATGCCCTCCTATTTTTGTGTAGTTAAAATTAGTTGTCAAAATATATAATGTCTTCCGTTAATAAAAATAATATATATATATATATATATATATATATATATAATATATTCCATTATATAAATAAAAATTTAACATACACTTTGTTGATCTTCTTTTTATATATATATATTCTTTTATTTCTTATTTAAATTATTTATTGTGGTTTCTTAGGCCGTTTTTTATAATATTAGATATACTAATATTATAAATCCTGTACATGAATTGAGGCTTCTCAATTTTCTCTCCTCCCTTTTATTTTTAGGTATCTCATCTCCTCTACAATAGGAGGACGACTTTACAATCTTTCCTTCCCATTATGCATGTTTTTTTTGTATAGTTCATATTTACTTTTAGGTAAAGACTGTAACATGAATCTTCTAGAGTTGTAACTGTTTGAGTTTGAATATATCATATATACAATAATATCTGACATCATTTTGCTTCAATATCAAGTGAAAATTATGATTTTTATTGTTTCTATCCCAATTCTTGTAAGAATCTTTTCACCGAATAATACAAAACATACTTTCGTTGTTGTTGTCCCAATTTTTATAAGAATATTTTCACCCAAAACATTTCTTTATAAGCTTCAATAATTATATAAACTCTGCTTCTCTGATTGATAAAATGACATACTTTTATAGTTTTGATTGCCACAAGACAGTAGACTTTTTAGAATAAATATCTTTAGCTATTTGCAATAGTGTAGTTAATCAATTCGACTCTTCCACTTCAACACATAAATTTATTTTGTAAGTACCCTTAAGATATCTCAAATCCACTTGATTATATTCAAGTACTCTTTTTCTGGATGATAAATATATGCTAATAATACCAATTACATGCATTATATAAGGTCTAGTATATACCATAGTGTATATTAGACTACTAGTGGTTGAGAAATATGTCATCATAGTCATTTCTTTTTTCTTTTTCCTTTTCACATAAAGAGCTCTTCTTTGAGCTCAACATGAAGTAACCAACAAATAGAGTAGCAATTGACTTTTCTTTATTCACTTTGAATCATTCAAAGACCTTTTTAATATACTTTTTTTTATGATAAGCCCAATTTTTTTTTTCAATTACAGGAGATTACCATGTTGATAATCTTCTTTGTGGATCCTAAGTATTTCATGGCAAAAGACTTATTGAGTTCTTTCTTCAATTTGCTAATTTTGTCACTATTTGGACGTACAATTAAAATTATTTACATATAGAAAAATATGATAAATTCATCATCATTGAATCTTTTCAGACATACACAATGACTACAATTTGTCATTTTATATACATGCTCAATTATGAAGGAGTCAAACTTCTTGTAATTTTTTTGTGGTGTTTGTCTAGTTCATAAAGACTCTTCTTCAACCGACATACCAAATCTTTTTTTTCCTTTGATTTTAAACCCTTCTGGTTGCTCCATGAAAATCTCTTTATCTAGATCATGATGAAGTAAAGTAGTATTTACATCGAGTTGATAGTACTTGAAAATTCTTTCAAAACTAACCTTATCATAAGTTATTTTCTTCGATCTTTAATTTGTACATTTATTTATTTTTGTTGTCTTTCTACCTTTGGTTAGTGCTACAAAATCGTATGTGTTATTATGTAAAGATTTCATTTTTTCTTTTATGGCTCTCAACTATTTTTCTTTGTGCTCGTGTATGTGTCAAAGCTTCTTTATAACACGTTAGTTTAGTGAATAACACAAACTTATTTAGAGAGTATATAGTTTAGGATTTGAGTATTTTAATTGTTTTTCTCATAGGATTCCATAACTTATATCCAAATTCTTCATCGTAATGTCTCAAAGAGATACATTAAATGCAAAATAATCTTACAAAAATGTAGTTTACACTCTCTTGAATTTTTATTTCAAGATGATATATTCCTCTCAGGTAAAATGAAGATTTATTTTTCTCAAGCATTTAAGCTCGGTGTCTCTTCTTCACAAATATACATTATTTTCTCCCCGAATTGACAATCGTGACTTCTGAAGACGCCTTTTATAATAAATATCGTACATGAATTGAGTCTACTCAATTTTCTCTTCTCTCCTTTCTTTTTTCATTTTGTTTATGACTTTTTTTATTTTAATTTTCTTTTTCTATCATCTCATCTCCTCCATAATAATAGGGATGACTTTTCAACATTGACACATTGTTAGCATATTTTTCCTTCTAAATCTTGAAGACTTCAATAGTTGAATCAAAGACAGAAGATATACGAGTTTAAAGAGTTTAAATAGAACCACTTTATTTCATCTAAAGAGTTTAAATAGAACCACTTTATTTCATGAAGGAAATTAAGCTACGTTGATGTGAAAATGGAAATAATTTATCTTGCATCTTTTATCATATACGTGATACGATCAATTGTCTCTTGCATTAGTTCTGGAAGTTGGTAATGGGTGGTTATAAAGAAAACCACTAACAGCACAAGTCTTGAAGACTAAAGATGAGCTCCAAAAAATAGGGCTGCTTTGAGAGTCTTTTGGAGAGCTAAATTAGGGTTTCAAACCCATTTATTTTCTGCCTCTTTTCCACCATTTCCACTCGTTTCCTCTCTTTTTCATCTTTATTTGAATAATCAATCCGAATCTAATTATCAGTTTTTTGGTTTCTCTAGTTTCATTCCCTCTTTTAGTATTTTTCCCTTTCAACCGATTACCTTCCCATAGTTTTCAATCTCTGTTCTTCTGCTCCATTTAAATCCATCTCTGTTTTGAGAAACGTAAAAAACTGTGACGTTAGTTTCACGATTTCATGTTTTCATAGTTTTCTTATCATAGTTTAGTCATTTTGATAGTCGGTTCGAGCTCTCGTTTCAGTGGGTTCCTCATCGTCTCAGTTTTTCGCTTCTAATATGTCGTCGCTGCTTGATTGTATCATTGTGCCGTCCATATCGTTGATTTCTCCAATGTTTTCGTCCTCCTTACTCCGACACGAGTGTGGCTTTCCTATGGCTCTGTTTTTGTTTATTTTGTTTTCTGTTTTAAATACGGCCTTGGATTGTTGCTGTTTTGCTGGTTGTGGTATTTTTGAATTTGTCTTGCAGTTTTGGTTGTAAACGAGCTTGCAGGTGGTGCATTTTTGGGTGTGGTAAAAACAGGTCTTGTTTACGATCGTACTCATTTGTTTGTTTCTTCAATGTATTTGTGGAAATGCCTCAAAGTGGTGAGTTTTTTTTTTTTTTGTTGGATCAGTTTTTGAAGGTTATTCGGGGATATATGGAAGTTAATTTTGAGCATAAATCTCTAAATTAATTTGGTAAACTTTTGTTGAAATTGAAGGTTAATCGGCTGAACGAGCTATAGTATTGAAAGCTCATTATTCGTCACCGGTGAGTGATTTAGGTTATAAATTTTTATTCTTGAGACGTAGTTGTTATTTTAGGAAGCTTCTTTGATTTTTGGATGTATACTTTAAAATTAATCTTACTACTTGATGTATATGAGAATCTTATTCTTTATAAAGGAAAAGAAAAAAGCTCTAAGATGTTGATTTGTTAGTATTTTATTAGATGGTAATTTTGTTGAAAAATATTTTTACACTTTGGTTGAGAACAAATATTATGAAATTATAAAAAATAACATTTTAATAGGATTTAATTAGATAACATTTAACATTTAACGAGTTTAAATAATTATAGTTTAATTTAGATAGTATCTAATTTGATGATATTTAAAATAAAATGATGTATTATATTTTTATATCATATATTAAAGATTATTTTTAATATTTTAATTTAAATATTTATGTTTTTTATATTTTTTATTAAAATATTTTATTTTAATATCTTATTTTAAATATTGATATCTTTATTTGTTAAAAATTTAAAAAAGAAACAGTAAATAACAAAAATAATAATTTAATTACTACTAATAATAATAATTAAATTGAGGGACTAAAACTAAAATTATGGTTTTAGTTTATTGTTCATTTGAATGATACAGGACATGAAAAAACTAATACATTAACTAATGAATTTAATATCATATAATAATAACTAAAATGGTTTAAATTTATTCTTATTTTTTGCATCAATATATTATTATTATCATTAAAATATGAGTTTAATTTTTTTAACAAAATGAGATAAAAATATTGAATAAAAAATTCATATCATTAATTTTTTATCTTGTAAGAAATATTATCATAAATATATTTTTTCTATTATCTTTTTCCTCTTATTTTAATAAATATCATTATTCAAATTTCTCGTTTGGTTAAAAAAGAAAAAATACTATTCAAAATAATTAAAAAGATATCATAATTTGAATTGGGTAATAAAATAAAATATTTTTATAACATAAGATATAAATTTTTTTATATGTTAACTAAGTAGTAACAATCTCACTTATGATTGTATATGGTATAAAAAATATTGCAAATAAAATTAGGATAAATAGTTAATTTTTATCAAATAAATATATTAGTTTTATAATTTTTAGGTTGGTTAGGTGCATTAAGTCCCATAATTTTTTAAAATGAGTTTTTTATTTCTATAATTTATGAGTTATATATATTATTAGTCTTATTATTATAAATATTAAACATTTTTAGTCGTATATTAGTAAAATGAACACTTTAATTGTATCAAAAATATTAAAATTAAGTATTTATAATTTTATAATTTTTACAATATAATGTTTAACTTTCAATTATAGGTATCTAATTCAAAAAATTTATAACTAAAGTAGTTATTTACATATAATAAAAGAATTAATATAAAACCTACTTAAATTAAATAATTAGATAACTTTTATTGCCTTACTTCTTATGAAATTACTTATTTGTGCCCTTACTAATTTGTTCGTTCGATACCTATATAATCTAGTTGTACCATTGTATGTATTCTTGAGTAGGTGGATACATTTTTAGTTTTTTATAAAAAAAGAAAGAATTAAATATGAAGTAAAATTATAATCCGAATCAACAAACATAATATCAAATACATCATAAATTTAGATACAAATATAATTATAATAAATTGTTATAACTCCAATAAAGTGAATATATATAAGCATTAAACAGTAACTCCATATTATAATTCACATTAATGTTTGACTGAAGTAAACAAATCAGCGATTTTTTGATAATCATGGATATTAAAATAAGATTGCAATGATTCACAAGATAAATAAGAAACCATCTAAGAGGCATTTTAACAAATACCTTGATCACTTCAAACAAACATAACAATAATTAACTAGAATATTGTTGGGATTAATTTGATTTATAGAGAGATAAACTAGAGAGAAGTCAAAATAATTGATGGAATGTGTGGATCTTTTAGGGAGTTTATGTATATATATATAGTTTTACATGTATAGGTATCGATTACATATTTTGTGAGCAAATATATATAATCGTTAAACAATAGGTCTATATTACAACTCACATTACTGCTTGACTATAGTAAACAAATCAGTGATTCTCTAATAGTCATAGATCTTGAAATAAGATTGCAATGATTCACAAGAAAAATAAGAAACCCTCTAAGAGGCATTTTAAAAAATACCTTGATCACCTCAAACAACAAACATAACAACAATTAACTAGAATATTGTTGGGATTGATCTGATTTATAAAGAGAGAAATTGGAGAGAAGTTAGAGTAATTGATGATATGTGTGGATTTCTTATGGAGTTCATGTATATATAGATTTTTACATATACATGTGTTGATTACATAGGGTATATATATAAGAGCATTAGGATGGATATAAAGTAAAGACAAGCATATTTATAGACTGAGGTTGACCACCCCATAGCCCAGATTGGTGGTCGATCCTCTAGATTCCAAAGCTCAACATGATAGGTTTATCCCACAAATATATTTATAGATGTGAGTAGATTCGGGTCTTTAGGGGTGAATCAACCTACAACTCAAGCTGTCTTTTAGGCTTGGGTAGTTCTTTGGGCTCGGGTTGGACTCCAGGTTGATCCATATGTTGAAACATCTAATCTCTCTACTCTTTTAGCTTGAGTTTTGAATTGAGGTGGAAGAGTAATGCTTGGGCAATTGATTCAAACCGTTCAGCTCCCATAATAAATGCATGTCAGTTGGTTGGAGAGAGAAATTTAGGTCTTTATATAAGGAAGTGCTTGGGCTGAGCTTCATCTTATCATTTCCTACACATCAGGCAAAAATTGGGAGAAAAATGATATGTCACCTCAACTCGAGCAATAAAAAGTTTTCAGTTCAGTGGTAAGAAACCAACTTTGGCACATAAATTACTTTCTTAAGTTTTTAAAGTAAAAAAATCTTCGAGTCTAACATCTTTCTACTTTCTTTTCAGGTCGATTTTAAATAATCATTCTCCTTTTTATTTCAAACTCGACCTTAGGTAATCTCTTCTTCTTATGTCGTACCTTTTTTTATGCCTTTTGATATTTTTGTTGAGATCATGCATAGAGAAGAGATCTCAGGCTCAACCTCTTAGGAGAGCCACAATATCTCAACTTCTAAAGTTAGGTAGAAAGTGACAACACAGGGTCCTCAAACAAGATGAGTTCTATGAGAGAAGAGGGCCCATCCTAGCCACAACCTTCCACCTCTACCTATCATCCACATGTCATACCAACTATTAGGTTAAACATGTCTTAGACCTAGATATCAGTCACTAGATAATGAAGGAAGAAAATAAGGAATCTAAGGAATGAGGAACCCATTGGTCGTACCAGAGGTTGGTTGGGTAAGGTCAACACTAATGGTCTGTCACCTCAAAACGAGGAGAGGTTGAGGAGAACTTACAACATCCCCACCTTGGTTCAAATAACGATTCTAATGTCTGAGGCCTATGACAGTGATCCACCCCCAACTGGGTGAATGATCTTTCATGAGAAAGCTTTATGGTTAGGGGTCAGGTTTTCCCTATACCCTTTCATAAGAATTTTTTTAGCCAAGACTCAGCTTGTGCTAAGTCAGCTGATGCATAATGTTTAGAGGTATCGACTTTACCTTACACTAATATGTAAAGAGCTTTGGATGGATTTGTAGATGCCTAAGTTTAATGAAGCCTATGTGTTAAGGTAGAACCTCATAGACTGGAGGAGGGTATACATGGGAGTGAAGCAAGACCGGGGTATAAATGTAGCCCTTCTTGAGAATGGGAAGAATTTGAAGGAATATTTATTCTACGTCTCAGGTTGGTAGGAGACTCCTATTAGTAACATGAGGTGAATAAGGATAACTTGGACTGACACAAAGGTTGTGATAAAGATGGATTCCTTCATGAAGACTTTAAGTGAGGACGCGAAGTAACATTTGGCTGATATCTAAAACTATTTGCCCAAGCGCACCCTTTGGAAACAACTATTAAACACCCCATGCTTTGTCACATGTGGGTTGATGAGGCAAGGTTCAGTGGAGCCTACTCCCACAGACTATGAGGGATAGTTTGAGGTGGTTATTGGCGATAATAAACTAGCCTTTAGACTTAAACTTTTTCCCTTTTCATGATGGAATCAATCCCATAATACTAACACTTCCTCGACCTTATTTTTCAGATACTAAACTTTTTAAGGTCGTGTCCCTCCTTACTTGACTTAAAAGTAAGATTGCTCCCTAGGGGGCGAGCTCCCAAAAAACTGTACCTCTCGTACTAGGGAGGGACTCCTATAAAGGTAAGAAGAGAAGCAAATATTCTAGGCAGGAAGATCTCTCCACCCCATCTAGAAGGAAGAGGAAAGTGACCATCAATAAGCCTATGCTCATACCAGAGCTTTTGAATGTCTTCTAGCCTTTATCCACGTCCCAGGACCAATACACTTCACCTCCTCACAGCTCGGGCCCTCAAGAACCTGACCACCCTATAAGGGATTCAAGGAAGGGGAAATGTGTTGTTAATAATCTTACCATTGATGTGAATGAGGTGGCTCTATATCAAGGTATGGCACTAGAGTAGTTCAACCACTATGTGTGCCACCTTTATTTTATGGCACATGGGAAATAACTCGATGCCATATGTGAGGACACAAGCTCTTAGGTTGTGATTAGTTACCACATGTACCAATTGTGTTAACCTTACCTTGCTTCTTATATATATATATATACCTTTTTGTTACTACATATATTTCTTATGTTTGACCTCACATTATCTATTTTTTTTTGTTGTAGTTACTTTATTGGTTGGACACGGTTAGAGGTGTAGAGGGTCATGCCTCTACACAGGCCAAGTACGCGGTGCTGCTAGAAAAGGCCAACAAGTGAGAGGGTGAAGCTATAGATAAGGAGGAAAAACTATTTAAAGTCGTTACCGAGCTAAATGAAAACTCGAAGCATTTTGTTGAGCTCGAAGAGACCTAGAGAAAAGTTAAGGTTGAGATTGAGGTATGCAACTGTAGGTTGGTCAAGACTAAAGAAAAGGCAAAGATCGAGCTCAATACAATGGCTAAACAACTCACCTTGAGCATCGAGATATGGTATGAGTTGGCTATGGACTCCTTCAAAACAGAGGCCCAAAAAAGGGACCTAGGGGAGTACTACTATCAAATTTTGGATATCTCGATCACTCTCTAATACGTGCTTACTCAATCTTAAGAGGGGGATGTGGAAGAACTCTCGGACTCCGATGAGAGTGGTGATGGATGAGGTGACGAGCATATAATGTTGGGTCGAAGAACATCAATCTTTTATAGCTCAAGCCTCATGATGAACTAGATCGTAGGCCTCATATACTTTTTACATTTTTTCGAGCTCGAAGCCACTTCCACTTGTGTGGTTGAAAGCTCAACTTTTTGTAAGTTTAAACTTTATCAATGAAAACCAATTTGCTTGCATAACTCAACTTTTTGAAATCTTAAACTTTATCAATGAAAACCAATTTGCTTGTATAATTGTGTATTTATATCACTTGCAATGTTTATTTATGATGTTGACCTACCCATCTATTTTTTGGACATGTGTCACCAAACTTTTTCTTAACATCATCCCCTATAAAAGGGGATTAGGGATACTTGTTAAATTCAAAAAATATTATCGAAATAGTTGCCAACTTCTTCTCCATTTTTCTTGCTCGAACCTTATGGATTATAACTAGAAAAGTAGACATTTAGTTTGATCTTTGAAACTGAAAAATGGTATGCTTAAAATCGCGGTAAGAGAATTAAAAATCGAGGTGTTTAAACTCGAGGATAAGTTAAAACTTTATGATGAAGCCAAATGTGAACTCACTTTCTGTAAAAAGCAATTATCCCAAACTTAAACTCGAGAGAGAAGGACCATGACTAAAATGGTCGCTCTTGTGGACAAGGAGTCCTATTATGCAAACTTTTATATGAAGCAATTTGAAGGGGTGTTCCTCAAGGTGATGAGGGTTGTTGAGGAATTGAATTGTGCTATGCTTGCGTTGAGTTTGGTCCCTCCCAAAACTGTGGCCAACATAAAAAAGAAAATTATTAAGATTTAGGTTGAGTTGTTGCCCTTGGTGGAGGAAATATATGACCCAGACACCGATCATATGTCTAAATGTCTAAGAATTTTTAACTTTGGGAGACTGAGCTATGTATTACTAAATTTTAAGAGCTTTGTAAGCTCGACGAATAAAGTTTTTTAAATAGAATGCACCTGTTATGCCAGACAAATGTATATTTCCATTTTATATGAATTTTTTCCTACCTCTTTTTTACAAGTGTCAGGGCATTCTACCTAGTTTTTAACTAAGGTGATCATCTTATGGCTTTTACAAGTGTCAGGGTGCTCTACCAGGTTCCTGATCGATGTGATCATTCTGTGGCTTTTATAGGTGTTAGGGTGCTCTACCTAGTTCTTGATTAAGGTGATCAACCTGTGACATGTATTAGGGGGAGAGAGCATTCTATCTAGTTCTTGATTGAGGTGCTCAACTCTCCCTTCATTGCAAGAGCATTCCACTAGGTTGCTAACCAAGGTGATCAACTCATGGCTTTTACAAGTGTCAGGGTGCTCTACCCAGTTTCTGACCAATGTGATCATCCCGTGACATGTATTAACAAGATATAGAGTTCTACGTGGTTCTTAACTAAGGTGCTCGAATCTCTTTTTAGTGCTAGAGTGCTCTATCTTATTCCTGACTGAAGTGATCAACCCATGGCTTTTACTAGTGTTAGGTGTTCTACTTGATTCTTGACCGAGATAATCAGCTCGTGACATGTATTAGTGAGAGAGAGCGTTCTACTTGGTTCTTGACAGAGGTGCTCAACTTGTGGTTACCAGTGTCAGGGCACTCTACCTGGTTCCTAACTGAGGTGACCAGCCCATGACATGTATTAATGGGAAACTTTTGGGAGAGAACCATTTCTTGAAAGGACTCATTTCATATGTATATATATAATGATGGTATATGATAGTAGTAAATTAAGATACATCAGAAGTAGTATAGTGTTAGGTATTCCAACTTATGCCATCTTTAGCTCCTTTAATGCTTCTCAATAAGTAGGCCCTTCATGGTGTTGTCTCAACTATTTGATAAGGTCCCTCTTAATTTGCACCCATTTTGTTGGCCATCAATTCCTTCTTACTAGGGAAGACTCTTTTGAGAACCCAATTACCCATTGTGAAATATTTGAAATGCACATCATTGTTGTAATAATATGATACTTTCCTTTTTTTTGATCTATTATCCTCCTCAAGGCCTCGTCCTTTTTTTCCTCAATGAAAGTCAGTTCAATTGCTCTACTTGTAACATTATGCTATTCTGCTAGGGCTGACCTCATAGTGGGTACTATAACCTTAGTTGGGATCACAACTTCAGTATCATATACTAGGGAGAAAGGTGTCTTGTTAGTGCTCCTTCATAGACTAGTCCTAATGGCCCACAATGCCCCAAGTAGCTCCTCAACCCATCTTTATTTTGCATCATTTAACCTTTTCTTTAGTAAGTTGATTATTAATTTGTTGGAAGATTCTGTATGACTATTGGCTTGGGAATAATATGACGTTGAGTGACACATATTGATGTTGTATTTGATGGAAAACTTCTTAATGTTGTATTTGATGGTAAAATTTTTGATGTTGTATTTGATGACAAACTTCTTGATGTTACGACATGTTAACTACCTCCCGTTATCGATCATGAGCTCATTGGGTAGACTAAACCAACAAATTATAGATTTTTAGATAAATCAAATCACCTCCTCCTTTTGTATTCTTCCCTAAGGTTCTAATTCAATCCATTTGGAAAAGTAATTTGTGGCCACTAGTAAAAACTTCTTTTGACCCTTTGCTTGAGGTAGAGGTCCTACTATGTCATGCCTCTACTTGTAGAAAGGCCAAGGACTTACCACCCTTATCATGGTGTTTGGAGGCATGTGTGATAGCAAATCTTTGTCACTTATCGCACTCTTGAGTGTATTTTGTTTAATCTGCTAGCATAGTGGACCAATAGTAGTCATGTCTCATAATCTGTTGGGATAACCTTCGTCCACCTGAATGAGAGCCACACTCCCCTTCATGCGCTTTAAACATTATTCTTTCAAATCCCTCCTTAGCTATGCATAAGAGTTCGAGTCCAAATGTGGTTCTTCTGTATAGCTTACCTGCTTTAATAAGGTATCGTCGTACCATGGCCTTAATTTCCTTTGCAAGTTTTTAATCCTCGGATAGGTCTCCCATTTCCAAGAAGTTAAAGATTGAGGTCAACCATGGGTTGGAAGGATCATCAACACACCCAACTATTCTTTCTATCTCTTTAAAACTTTCCTATGTCAGGATTGTTATTGATACTACCCGATTTTGGTTGGTTTCTCAGACGGAAGCTAGTATGGCCAAAGCATCAGCGTGAACATTCTCATTTTTGGCTATTTGTTTGATCTCAAAGTAAGACAACTTAGAGCATTCTTGTTTTAGCCTTTCCATATATTTTCTCATCTTACCATCTTTGGCTTTGAACATCCCCGAGTATTAGTTGACCATTAGTCAAGAGTCACTATGCAAGGTGATCGTATCCACCCTGAGTTTCTTTGACTCTGTGGTTCCAAATATAGCCACCTCATATTCTATGACATTATTGGTTGCCTAAAAATCCAACCTGATAGGATACTCAAAACAGCTTTTGTCATGATCAATTATGACTACCCCTCGCCTAGCGTCATTGAAGTTGTGCACACCATCAACAAATACTTGCTAGGCTGGCATCTCTTTTTGATCCACATCACACACCTCTTCTCGTGCCTCATCACCAATGACCTCCAGTGTCTCATTGAATCCTGCCATAAAATCAGCCATTGCTTGACCTTTGATGGTTGTTCTAGCCATGTACTTAATGTCATCCTTTTCCAACTTTATGGAAATTTGCGCTAATCTTCCTAAAAAATTTAGCCTCTTCAAAATGCTTTTGAGTGGATGGAAGGTGAGTACCACCATTATGTATGAGCCAAAGTAATTCCTGAGCTTTCGCACGCTGATTTTCAAGGAAAAGGTTAACTTGTCAATTGTTAGATATCTTTTTTAGGCGTTTGTCACGATTTGGCTTATGTGATAAATGAGGTATTAGACCTTTTTTCTTTTGGCTAGGATTACAGCACTACAAGTCTTAGAGGCCACAATCATGTATGAAAAGAGTGTCTTTGCTTGTAGAAGGCTGACAAGGATTAAAGGTTTGCTAAGGTATTGCTTAATTCCTTCAAAAGCTCTATCACAATCTTCGTCCCAGAAAACTGACGTGTTTTTCCTCAACATTTTTAAGAATAGTAAGCAATTGTCCATACATTTGGAGACGAACCTATTTAGTGCCATTATCCTTCCATTCAATTGTTGGATCCCTTTCAGATTGGTAAGAGGCCTCATACTCATCAGGGCTTATATCTTGTCCGAGTTAGTCTTAATTCCTCAAGCAGATATAAGATAGCCTATGAATTTTCCAGAGGTAACACTAAAGACACACTTCTTAGAATTGAACCTTATAATGTACCTTTGGATTACAACAAATATCTCCTCCAAGTCTTTGACGTGGTTTAGTGGCTATGTTAACTTTACCACCATATCATTCACATATGCCTTCAAGTTTTTCCCAACTAATTTACAAACATTTTGTTGATGAGGCATTGATATATGACACTCATATTCTTAACCCAAACGACATTCTGGTATAACTTAAGGTCCCTTCTTTGGTGATAAAAGATGTTTTATTCTTGTCTTTCGAATGCATCCTGATTTGATGGTAACCAGAGTAGGCATCCAAAAAAATCATTAATCCAAAATCGACAGTAGTGTTAACTAGTTGATTGATGTTGGGGAGGAGGAAACAATCTTTGGGGTATGCCTCGTTTAAGTCCATAAAGGCCACACATATACGGTGTGATCCATATGCCTTCTTAACTAGCACCACATTTGATAATCAAGTTGGGTAGGTGACTTCCCTTATAATCTATATTTCCCTTAGGGTGTTGACTTGACTTTTAATCGAAGGGTTATAACTCTTTGGTCAATCCCACGTATGTCTATAGGGGTCTATGTAAAAACATTAGAGTTCACTTTGAGGATTTAAGCCAATTTCTCATCCTTCTTTGTTGTCAAATCCTTACATAGTTTTAAAGAATGATTCTCCTCCATATCTCCCATTGATAAGTCTGGTACTTCAGTTGTGTTGATAGATCGTGCTAGACATTTACCCCTTGGTCTCGTTATAGAGAAGCCCTATTGTGATTGCTACTTGGGAATGACCCCTTTCATAGTGACATTGTAACAACTCCTGGCCTTTTCTTGGTCTCTATTTATCTCCTTTGTATCTTCCTCAGTTGGAAATTTTATCACCTAGTGGAAGGTGGATGGGACCACCTTCATCTTGTGTATCCATGTTCTACCCAAAAACTGTATTGTAATGAGCTGAGACATCAATTACCACGAAGTTAGTCATCACTATTGCCCTATTGGCCATAAAAGGTAGTACCACAATCTCGACTGCTTAAGTGGTGCTACTGTTGAATCCTACCGAGGGTAGCTCTCTCCTTATAATATCAATTTCTTTTACACCTAGGGCTTTTCCTGTGGATAGAAAGAAAAGATTCACAAAGCTTTCAATGTAAACCATTATTCGACAAACATTAGGGAACCTTATTCCTAGAGTGATCACTATTGGGTCTTCGTGATAAGACAAGGTCTCATCTTTCTCAATGAAGATGATTTCCAATAGGAACCTCACCTTTTCCAAGGTATATATGTATGGGGCACTACGCAGGTCTCTGGCGTATCTCTTACGCAAGTTACTAGAGGTCCCATTGATCCCGAGGTCTCCATATATTGTATGGATAGTCCTGATAATAGGCTAGTTGTGGGAGTTTCCCCCGCTATTTTAGGGAGTGGTGACCTTGGTGCTTCTCGTCCACCGTGACACCCTCTTCCTTTAGTGTTGCTTTCCACAAGGTCCTTTAAATATCCTCTAGCCAACAACTCTTCCATTTTCTTTTTGAGGTATATGTAGTTTCTTGTCTCATGATCCATATCTTTGTGAAAAATACACCATTTATATGTGTCTTTTAAGGGGAGACTTCATTTTCGGGAGCCATTTGACATTTAGCTCCTCCTCAATCCTTAACATTGCCTAAGCCAAATCCTCTCTTAAGGGTGGGATCATAAAAGAAGATAACAACCTCTTTCAGATTTTTCTGTGCCCTAACTATTGGCTGGTTTCCCTGTTGTTTAATATAAAGAGCTTATTTTTGTTGGTTCTATTACCCTGACTTGTCCTGTCAGAACTTATTCTTCTTTTTTTGTTTTTCTATTCCAATTTCCACGTTGGCCTGGCCATTCATACTAGGCCTAGCTTTATTTTGAGATCGATGAATTTTCTTGCATCTCTATATGCCTCTTCCAAAGTTTAGGGGACCATCTTGGTTATCTCTACAAATAAATCAGAGTTTTTTAAGAGACATCGCCTAAAGGATTCTATAGCAATAGAGCTAGAACAATCAAAGATTTCTAACTTATCTTCCCTGAATCATTTCATGTATACTTCGATAGACTTACCCTTTTCCTGAATGATTGAGAAGAGGTGGTGAGACTTCTTCCTTAGTGGCTTGTTATAGGCGTAATTGGTAATAAACAACCTTGCGAACTTTGAGAATGAGGTTATGGTGCATAGTGCTATGTTAATGAACCATTTTTGGACATCATCATAGAGGGTGGCAGTGAACAATTTTCACATAATAGCGTCTCTTTTTCCCTATGTAAGGCTCATAAGGGCCATGGCCATCTTGAAGTGTTGCACGTGAATCATAGAGTCCTTAGTTCCTTGATAGTCAGGACACTTGGGAGCATTAAACTTGGCTTATCATTCTCTATTTTATCAGAGAATTATGAGACACATAATTGCTCACATTCACTATCTACATCATAGGGGGCCTTACCTTTTATTTGTCTTTCATTGGTCATTCTTAAGGTTTGGTCTTGCTTCTTTTGGCCTCCTCAAAAGCCTGGAACCGTGCCTCCCAATTTTCTATTTTTACCAACCACTGCTCATTACTAGGTCCCACCAAACTGGAAGGGAGATCACTCTCAACTTTGTATTCTTCTTGGTTATGCTCGGGCATAATGCAATCAGTTCTATTTTCATTGACCAGATTAGTGGTGTGATCATCAGAGGGTCTCAAAGTGAGCATAATGTTTTATTTTCTCTTCTGGTCTTGTCGAGCTCTCTTCTTAACTTGAGAATTTGATGAGCTAACTCCTGATGGGGGTCAGTCTCTGTTCTTTCTTTATCATGGGTTGGTGAGGTGTTATCCATTGCCACCACCACTTCTTCATTTACTTGTCTCAATCGTCCTTTAGTGCATGTTCCTACCATGATGATTGTGAATGTAAGGGTGTGTAGGATAGGTGCTATGTCTCTTAAGTCTTTCTCAAAACTGGGGGTGAATCCTTGAAAGTATGGGATTAGAAGCCAAAGCTCGACCTTAGAATCTGGTCTCCATGGTGGGTGCCAAAATGTTAGGATTGATCCGATTTATAGAGAGAGAATTAAAGAAAAGTAAGACCAATTGATGAAATGTGTGGATCTCTTAGGGAATTCATGTACATATAAGTTTTACATGCACAAGTGTTGATTACATAAGGTATATACATATAAGTGTGTCAAGAGGGACATACAAGTAAAAGCAAGCATATTTATAGACTGAGATTGACCACCTTATAGCCTAGACTGATGGTCAACCCTCCAGATTCCAAAGCACAATAGGACAGGTCTCTTCCATGAGTGTATTTATGGATGTGAACAGAGGTAGGTCTTTGAGGGTGACTCATCTTATGGATCAGGCTATCTTTTGGGATCAGGACATTCTTTAGGCTCAGATTGGACTCCAGGTCGATCAATATATCCAAACAAATATAAACAAAGAAAACCATATTTCCTACAAGTTTTTAAACAATTAAAAACTACAGGATAACAACCATAAAAAATACCAATCGAAACCACCCAATTAAGCTTAAATAACTACCAATGATAAGCAAAAGAAAATGCATTTGATGGATTCCTTTTTTGATGGTATTGTCATATTGTTGCTATGGTTGTTGCTTCTTAGAGATTTATTATTAAAAACAAAAACAAAAACCCAAAAAATTAGAAGAAGGAAGGGTAAGTAAAGAAAAGAGTTGG
This sequence comes from Hippophae gyantsensis, assembly GCA_030763125.1. Lineage (NCBI taxonomy): Eukaryota > Viridiplantae > Streptophyta > Magnoliopsida > Rosales > Elaeagnaceae > Hippophae > Hippophae gyantsensis. Next base: position 18,537,785 of record CM061039.1, on the reverse strand, counting down.
AAGAAATGGGTAGAGAAAATAGGTGGTTGGAAAGGGAGAAGAGGCAGCTAGAAGAAGAGAAGAGAGAAAAGAAATAAATCCTAGACTTATACGATTCTCAAAAAAGGAAAACTTTCTTTCTCAATAGGTGGATACAAGTAGGAAGGGTTATATAACTTTTCTCTCTTCTTGATAAGTTCATTTATTTAGAAAAAAGACATTTATTTTGACCACTTTTTAAAATATTATTAAATTTAGGACATGTGCCTCTTTTACATTTTTTTATACAACTTAAACTTATATATTTGTTATAGAACTTGAATCTTGGATCTTTTATATATTTAAATTGGCTTTATGATATTGAAATATATATCATATATAAAAATTGGTAAATTGAATTTGAGTGAAAAATTAAATTATTTTGAACAATCCAATTTAATTTGCTAAATAATTCGATTAGGTCTAGTTTGTAAAAAAAATTAAATTATTCAACTCGAACAGGATCATTTAGATTATTATATTTATAAGTTACATTTTATGAATGTAATAGTGTATGTAGCTTAGTGGATAAATCCATTACTATTATATTTTGTGTTTCCAATTTCAACATCTAAGAATATCAAAAAAATTAATTATTTTAACTTAGAATAGATAAAAAATAAAAATATTATTGTTATTAAGGTGATCATGTTTCAAACTAAGGTTAAAAAAATAATAATATATATGCCATGCAAAAACCAACAATCTATTACTTGATTGATGATAATATAAAATTGTTTCAATATATATTTTAATACTTAGATTCTAATTGGTTATAACTGAATCAAACCAAATCAGATCGATTTTAACGGTCTGATCCAATTTAATTTGATATATATGAATAATTTAGTTTAATTTGTTTTAATTTTAAAAATTTTAGACCAGATTGGACCGTGTCTACTCTTACCAATCAATAACTCGTACGTCAATTATGTAATAACTTATTAATGTATAGTAAAAACATACATAGCTTTATTTTCTCTCTTTTTATATTACATTTTCTTTTACATTATATTTAAAATAAATAATAAAGAAAAAATATAAGACAAATTAATGTTAAATAAATAGATTATAACAAACTCTTATTTTTATATAGATAGAGATGTATTATCCTGTTTTAAAAACTTATCTTCGTCCAATATTCTTACGAAGTTACCGTAAATTTTAGATAATTTATAAGCAACATGAATTATTTAATTTTAAAAGATTAACCTCATAAGAATTAATGTTCATATTACTTGTAAGAACTAAATTAATATTTTATTTAATTAGTATGAGATACTCTTTATATACACTAATTTAAGTTTGAGTCGTTTGATATAATACATTATATTTTTAACATATTTTTACTATATTTAAATTCTATTTCGATCACTTGTATTTTTTTTTTGTAAGATACATGCACTTTTTTTGTTTTTGTATGAAAAGGCCTATTAATTTATTTTTTTTAATTCATTGATAGATTAAAATTTTAATATTATATAAATTTTATATTTCCTAAAGTTTATAATCAATATGAGTTATCTAGTATTAAAAGATTAACCTTAAAATAAATTAAATCCCATATTACTTATATTTATTATATTAATATATTTTTTAATTAATCGAAATACTCATTTTATATTCTAACAATTATATGATTATTTTTTTCTACAACATGTAAAATTCAAAATTCAATTAAGAAGATATATATATATATATATATATATATTCTTCTTATATGCAAATAGACGTGGGTTGCATACTGCATCTTTTATGTGTTCGGAATGGGCAAAACTTCGCAATAAATTAATATATATTTATATATAGGTTCTCAAAAGAGCATGAAAAGCTATTGGGACATAAATCATATATAGATGGTTGATGGCGATATCTAGCTAACTGAAAGAAACCCTATCTTGACAACTTACGTTGGTTCCAATTGATGGCAATTATGTTTTTATTAACCCAAAAATTATTGATATTAAATCGAATATCAATTAGCTCCTTCAAAAGTATATATAAAGAAATGTCCACAAATTACTTTGGATACGAAGTACTGGAAGAGATTCATTTAGTACTGGTTTAACTTCAACACAGTTATCGCTCTTTGTACGTCTATTTCGTTAGATTCGTAATTGTACCAAAAATAGTCACTATTATGAACCATTGCTACTTAATTTCGCACCATAGCTCCAGTATAGCCACAATTTATATATATTTATCAAAAATTAGTTGTTATGTTTAATTAATTAATAAATTTAATAAATTTATGATATTTTGATTATATGTTTTTATAAATTTTTTTATTTTTATTCTAAAATTATTATATCAAATAATTGTGTATCATATCATAATTATTTGGTTTGATTATTAATCTTTAAATAAATTATCATTAATAAATTTACATTTAATTTAATTTCTTTAATATTTGTTAGTTGATTTGATTTATATATGTTTATTTTTATTCTTGAATTATTAGATCAAATAATTTTGTGTATTATATCATAATTATTTGATTTGATTATTAATATTTAAAGAAGTTGTAATTAATGAACTTATGTTTAATTTACTTCCTTTAAGATCAAATAATAGCGTATATCATATCATAATTATTTGGTTTGATTATTAATCTTTAAACAAGTTATCATTAATGAACTTATATTTAATTTGCTTCCTTTAAGATTTGATAGGTACTTCGATTTAATTGATATATGTTTTGAATCATCAAGTTAAGATTATTCATTATTAAATTCATTTTAGAACACATAAGGATACTTGTGTTTTTGTGCTAATCTTTTTACAATTGATTCGTATCTGATTGACGAGAAACTTATTGAAATGTTGGTTAAGATACTATTCACGTTAATATTAAAAACTGTAAAAACAAAGTGAGAGCTCGTAAGTAAGATATATTGGGGTAACATCCTAAGGAGAATAACATAAGACCAAGTTTGCACTTGAATATTTAGTTTTCATAGTGAAAAGTTAAATAATTCGTTGAACTGATGGTTTTTCTTTTAGGTCATGGTTGTGGTCTAGTTTATTTCCACCTAAAAATATAATATGCTATTATTTCATTTTCGTACTTTATTTTTACACGAGATTGCATGTTTGGCTATTTTATTTAGATTATTAAATTCTAAATTGATAAAAATTAAAATAATCTATTCATTCCCTCTAGATTAATTAAGTCTATATTTTATAAACTTTTAATGTATATTAAAATTTATAATTACAAAAATAATCTCATTATATCTAAGTGTATCCAGTTTAAGTTGAATTTCAATTGATTAAACACATTTAATATTAAACTCGAGTCAATTATATCTCGTTTAATATTATTGTAGTATTATTTTGTTGTTATAATTTTTAAAAGTATTATTTTATTGTTATAATTTTGAAAGGTTTTATTTGAGATAGTTTTTTTAATATTTTTAAATAATTTAGTAATTCTTTTTAATTTCAATAAATATGTTAAAATTAAAAATGTAAAACTAAAATATAATAAACAATTTAACATATTAATTCAGAGTTTCTAGCCATAAAATTTCAACTTAATTTTAAAATTTATACTTAACTTAATAAATTTGTAAAGTTGGTATAAATATTAAAATAAATTAATATACTAAACTGCAAAATTAATTAATAAATAAAAAATAGAAGATGACGAGTGTTATTCATTCTGTTTACTTTGTTGTTTGGCTAAGAAGCAAGAAGTTTGTTATATGGAATACCTACAATTGAATCACATGGCATGATTGAAACAATAAAAGGGCAACTTGCTATTGGCCAAAACGACGCCGTCACCAAGTCCAGCCTACCCTAGTCACCACTCACTATCAAATTGGTGGGGCCTGAAGGTCCGATCATAATAACCATTCATCAATTCTCTCTCTCTCTCTCTCTCTCTCTCTCTCTCTCTCTCTCTCTTAAGTAAAACTTTGTATTTTATATAATTTGAGTGCAAATGAGTCAGGGCAAATGATTAAATATTGAGCGGTCACTCATTGGACCACAGAATCATTTCTATTTAGATCTAAGTGGGAATATAATATTCGCAGCAGTGTTTAAGAAGTTGGAAGTGAGTGCCAACAGTTCCACTGTTTATGCGGTACCTACATGTGCCGAAGGCTCTCCGATTTTATTGTTATTTTTAGATATTTAGCATAGTATTATGATTTAAAATTTAAAGAACGAAAAGGAGTACCAATTTTTTTTTCGATTATATATATATATATATATATAGATATTTAAATTATTTTTTAAGAAAAGGTGTCTATATTTTTTCGGATTCTACATGTATCTAATTTTTTTATAAAAAAATACTAATTTTTTTTTTCAATCATACACATAAATTTTTAAATTGTTAATTTATTTTTTATAAAAGGTACTCAAATTTTTAACTATTAACCGATAGATATAATCTTTACAATTAATAATCAATCAAGTGTGTAATTTAAAAGACATCATCAAATTAGTTATTAATTATTCATATGGGACTCAAGTGGGTTTTTGTTAACCCAAACTTCTGTTTTGCAAAAAAAAAAAAAGGATATTTATATGTATAATTGAACAAAATTTAGATGCTTTTTTTTTTGTAAATAATAATAATTTAGATATTTATGTTTATAATCTGAAAAAATTTGGGTAACTCTATAATCGTTCAGCCAAATTTAATTGATATATATTCTTAAAAAAAAATTAAATAATACGTCAAGATTGATATTGATTTTTAGAGTATTCAAGCATTCTCGTTAACTTTATATTTTCTTTATATAAGTTGTTTGGACTAATTCTAGTAACCAAGGTACACTGATTTATGATATCAATCTATATACGAAAATTTATCATCAATATATATGCGAATTAGTATTAATTTGCTTATTTATGTTATGTTTATAAAAAGAATTTTAACGGTAACAAGGCTTAATATTATTAATGTTTTTAAATAGTTGATAATATTAACTTATTATTTAATAATGTATTTTTTTTCTACGATTCTTATACTAAATTCTCGTTATCTGTTTTATAATATTAATTGTTACTTCCTATATATTATTATTTAAAAATAAACCTTATTTCTTATCAAAACATTGTTTTATTTTATAATTTTTTTTATGTTTATATTAGGGTTAAGTATCGGTTCGAAACTATCAATTATAAGACAATCCAAATTCGAAGTAAATTATAAATTATTCAATTCGAATATGATCTATTATAAATTTGAATCCGAACAAATCTGAATCTGTCAATTTTAAGGCAATTCAAATCTGATCCGAAATAAATTATGAATTATTCAATCTGAATTCGATCCGTTGTAAATGACAATCCGAAAAAATCCGAATTCGATTAGATTGATCAGATTGGATATGGTCAAAATTATAATTTCAACTTATAAAATGAAAAATTACATAAAATAAAAATAAAAATATTTTCCATATAAATTCAAAAGTAGCTTACAACATAATTAAAAATAGTTCAACAAAAATGACCCAAAAGAAAAAAAATTCAATATCAATCACATGATTTAACTCAAAATATCCATAGTAATAAGTTAACTCCAAAAAATTCAATATCAATTGCGTAATTTAACTTCCTCTTAAGTATGTTTCAAAGCGTGAAATGTAAAATCCAATAGCAAAATCTATGTATTCTTTAGAAGACTTGAAAGTTTTAATGGCATTTTTAGGAGCATCTTTAAGCTTATCAATTAATTTCTCTACATCAGCAATGAAAGCAGGGGAAACACAAGTGGTGTCCAACTTCCTAGGAAATTTAAAAGAACACTCAGGAATTAGGTTCTCTACACAAGGTTTACTAGCTTGGGCTTTGCTACGTTCAGACTTGAAAAAGTTTTAATCTTTTTCAAATTCAGAGTGGAATTTGATACGTCTTTTTCATGACCTTCTTTATCCAATTTTCTCTTAATTGTCATCTTTAAACCTTGGTGACATCCTTCTCCATCTGTTATTAAAGAGTTAGGGATTAAACATATGAAACATTATAAACCAAGAAAATAAAGTGATATGAGAGATGCATGGCTTACAATGAAGGTGTTTATACAGTGTCCCATTAGAAGCATATTAAAAAACCAGTATATTAACCATAACCAAAGGCACCAAAGCAAGTTCTACATTAACACATTATTGTTGAATTTCATTTTTGATGAACTATGCTTCTAAGATGCATTCAAGTCATCATGACTCAATGAAGAATTCATAAATATACACTACTGCCAAAATGATGAGATATCTGAGGCAAATAAGGAACTACACACCTAGCATGACAGCAAAACACAAGTGGCAAAAAATTGAAAAGGCAAACAATCATATGAAGCTAGAATTACTATAGTTCAAAAGAAAATATAAAATTACCCTGTAAGGCATCCATAGCAATTGCTGCATGAGTTAGACTCACAAAATCAACAAAGCAAAGTACCAAAGGATCTCTTCCTGATTGCACAATTCGCTTATCAATGAGACCCAAAGACTAGATAAAATAAATTATATCTATAGCAAAATAATTTTTTCAAACAAAATCAATTATATTTGTAATCTAGATAATCCTAACATTTGTAGTAATTACTAGATCTATGAAAACTTTCATACCATGGGAGGTTTCCAAATGTCACAAAAACTATAGAGGAACAAAAGGTTGAACTAATATATATTTTTGTAATCAAACCAGGCATATATCAGTCAAAGTATTTTGGTACTAAATAAAGAACTTATAATTCATTAAGTTAGCTCTGTATTTTCATAATTCTACATCCATTTGAAACTAAAGTAATAACTATAAATAGCAGCCAAAAATAGAGCATTTGAACATTGGATCTGAAATCAAAATTCAGAAAAAGAAAAAGTTATAACAAATCTAATATTCTGTTAAAGGACAATGAAGAACAACAAATAGTGATTGGAACGAGTGATTGGAATAAACGACTCGAACGAGTGAACAACGATGGGGGAACGACTTGAGTGAACATGTCGACCGTGGAGTCAATGTCGAGTATGAGTCTATGAGAGACAAAGAGAGAGATGGCCTCTAAAAAACTTTACTATAGGGTTTTTAGTTTTGTTACTTTGGAGAAAGATGGCCGCTTATTAATATATTGACCTATTAGGTTTAAATGTTTAATTATAATATTATTATTATATATATTTTAAATAATATATTAAATATATCAGATCAGATTAGATTATATAGATTTAAGTATTTTTAATCTGAATCCAAATCCAAATCAGAGTGGATTGATAAAATCCAATCCGAATTCAATCCAACTTCGGATCAAAACCAACTCAATTTTTCAAATTTGATCGGATTGATTGGATATTTTGCTCACCCCTAGTTTATGTTCATACGTGTGACTAGTTTCTTTGTATTTATTTTCTTATTTATAAGTTTTATAAATATTATAAATAAATATTTATCATTCAAGATACTTAATTAACTCAAAATTATAATTATAATACCTGAATTTAATGGGTCTACCATGATTTTTCCTTCTATTGTTCGTCTTTTTTTATTATACATAATATGCATCAGCTTGCTAAAACCTTAATACCCTCATGTAATGGTGAAACATTTACATATGTATAGAATATGATGTTCAAATTAGACTTACTTGAAAATAGACAAAGAGTGACTACAGTCCATTTTATTCATAATTTAATAATTATTATAATTCTAAGAGTTAACTAAGAACATTGAAGATTCTTAGCTATTCATAGTTTCTATATATGTAGTTGCTAAATGAATAATTTTTTAGAATAAAGAGGTTGATATTACAGAAGTTGTGTCCAACTAATGAAATAAAAGGGTTCCTTTTATAAGATAAAGAATCTTTGTTTACACTAGTGAGAAATCACTATTTTACCTCTACTTTAATAATTCACCTAATTTTCTAATTTTGGCTTTTGAATCTAAGCCTTTTATTTTCTTGGCATGATTAGCTGATTCAAGAAGTGGGTTCTACATCTTTATTTCTTCTTGTCATTTTCTACTGACCATCCATTTAATGACATAGTTAATGATGCATCTTCATCTTCTTAATCTCTAATGTAATGAATACATTTGTGATCATTAGTGGTTTTTTTTTGGGTAAAAACAAAATACCTTTCTTCTTTCTTAACAAATATTTAGGTTATTATTGTTAAAAAAAAATTCAAACTTAATAATTTTCTCATCATTTTATTCAGTGAGAACCATATTGCTATGAAAAGTGGTTATAATCTTACTAGTTGAGTAACTTGCTTTGATTTCAAAAGAATTATTAATTTTTTTGAGTTTATGATAAATTTGACTTAGTATTTATTCTCTTAGAATACATAGTTCATGTGAATTGAACTTCTTTTCTAAAAGTACACTTGGTTTTGTTACTTTCCTATTAATGTTGAAAATCCCTAACTTGATAAAATGGTAGGGAATAATGCAAACTTCTTCATTCTAGTCCATAAATGAACTGAAAAATCTAAGATAGATAGGTTTGTCACCTGCTTTAGTCTTTTTCATGAAGTTCTTGATAGCCTTCTTAAAATTTTTAAGAAAATAATTTAATTCATTTAAATTCCTTGATATAGGTTCTCAATTAAACCTATATGAAAAGCTTTATAAACAAAAATTGGATCAACTCCTTCAAGAATATTAAATTTACTACTTGTAGAAAATTCTTTTTTTGTTGCATAAAATTTTGTATCTTTGATATATTCTTGAGTAGATTTTCTAGCTAAGTTATAGAGAGTCAACCATTATGGTTTACTTAAATTCCTATAATAGTCTTTTTTGTCTTCAATGATCAATGTATTCTTTGGCAATGTTTCCTTGAATAGTATTGATGGTCGTACTATATTTATTGTCTCTGTGAGAGAAATTTTTCTAAATAGTATTGGTGGTCGTACTATCTTTCCTAGGGGTTTTCTATCTACTTGGTGTCGATTATTGTTATTGTAATACTACAGAGTAATATTTTACTATATTCTTTTGAGTTGAGCATAACTACCTTCAGTTTCTATTTTATTAGTGAAAGTTCTGTAAGTTATTCCACCAAATACAATTATAGCTTTACTTGCTTTAGACTAGTTGTTTTAAGTTTCTGATTTTGGACCATTATAGACCATATAAGTCTTATCTAGTTTTTTTTTTTGCTTTTTCAACGCAACTGAACTTTTCATTTTTCTTTTTCATAGATATTACTATCTTTTGAACTGTTAAATCTTCCTTCTCATTTTGAATTCATTTTTTAAAAGTTTTACTTTCCTTAAAATGAATCTTTGATGAGGATTCATCTTTAGAGTTTTTGGATTCTAATAATCATTTTGAATTGTTAAGTTTTTTCTGTTTAATTTTTGTTTTCAAAAAAAGACTTTTCTAGGTATAAAACCTCGAGTTGTTCCTAAAGGGTTCTTATCTCATTTTCTTTTTTCTTGATATTGATATCAAGATGTTCCATTCTTGTAAGAACAAAAATAGTAAAATGTATTGATTCTCTTGCAAGGGCTACTACTAACCTATTCTTGTTTCCTAGAAGATGTTTGATATCTAAATTGTAATGGTGAAACCATTGTTTCCACCTTACTAATATTTATTGTTTATAATCACCTGTAATATTAATCCTTAAAAAATAAGCAAAATTTTTATTATTAGTTTTGACAATAGGTCTTGAACTTATTACATATATTGTAATTTTTTTAATTACTTTTTTGACAACTAAGTATTCATTTTCATTATTGTGATAATTTAATTCTATACCATGGAAAGATTCTGATGTATATCTACAAAGATATCCATTTTTCCTAATTTTGCTTTTAAAACTATTCCCTAATATTCATATGAAACATTTGTTTCAATTATTATTTTATCATCTGGACTTGGATTGTATAAGATTTATAAATTTTATACCTTTGTTTTTACCTTGTCTGTATGCGGAGTATCTTTTTCTATCCATTTCCAAACATGATCATTCTTTAATCATGTTTGTAAAGATTTTCGCATTTTTACAAGTTTCTTGATATATGTTTCAACATATGTTAAACATCTTAAGAATTTTTGTAATTAATTTTTGTCTTTTAGTTCACTAGGAAATCCTTGAATGTTATTTAGTATATGTGACTATTCAATCTCTAACCTTAAATACTTGGTTTTTTGTTGAGCAATTATTGATTTCATCGTAGAAAATACAATGCATTTTTTTTCTAAATTCTTGTAAAATATTAATAATATTCAAATAATGTTTATTTAATTTATTACCGAAAACTAAAATATCATGTATGTAAACACAACAAATGTTTTGTAATTTCTTAAAGATGTTGTCTATATAACTTTGAAAGATACCTGAAGTTTGTTTTAATCCGAATGGTGCAATAATCCATTGAAATTTTTCTTGGGAGCAACTAAATGCTGTTGGTTTTTGAGATTTCTTATTCAATTTTATTTGCCAAATCTACTTTTAATCAAAACTTGAGAAATATTTCTTTCATTTTATTAATGATTATAATTCTTCTTCTTTTTGGAATAAAATATACAACATCAATGATTTGAAGTTTATTACCATGTTTTTTCCTTCTTTTTTTAACTTCTATTTCAACTAATAATGTCGAACTAGAGAGTGGTGAATTACTTGATATTATGAGTTTTAGTTTTAAAAGTTCTTAAATTTATTTTTCAAACTCAATCATGTCTTTTGGAGTATAAATTATAGGTTATATTCTAAAAAAAATATTACAATCTCTTAATTTTATATTAGCAATCATTTTAGATTTACTTACTTTTGGACCAAAGAGTAGTGAATTACTTGATATTGTGACTTTTAATTTCAAAAGTTCTTAAATTTATTTTTCAAATTTAATCATGTCTTATGGAGTATAAATTATAGGTTTTATTCTAAAAGCTTTGTTAGGGTCTATTAATTTTATATTAGCAATCATTTAGATTTATTTACTTTTGGATCTAAAGGATTTTGTAAGCTTATTATTTTTAATAATTTTTTGATACTTGTTAAGGTTGTATCTTCTTGAATTTCATTAAGAAAAGAGTAATGTTTCTCTTAAATATCTAATCAAGTGTTTTCTAAATAAGGTTTTCATTGGTGCTTTATATTTATCTTACCATGTTTTCGCTTTTTATGTTGTTGCATAAAAGTTAGATTTGATATAGTCAAAACTTTTTTTTTATTTTTCACACAAAAATGGTTTCACTAACTAGTGTTGTTAGACTTATTTTGTCTAAATATTTTGTAAAAGATTGATATAAGTTTAGGAAATTATTTCTTATTAATAAATCAATTCATTTTTTATATATAGTAAGAATATGAAAGTTCTCTCCTTCTCTTATTATATCTATATTTTTCTAGACTTTATTAAGATTTGTATTATTAGCAATTCTTACGATTTAATCTTTTGGTGTTTGTTTCTAGAGTTCTTATTGAAATACATATATTAGCTCCTGCATCTATATATGCTTCTAAATGGTAACTTATGTAATATTTGAATTTCTATTTTACCTTAATATAAGTATTATTTAGATTTGTAATACTATATAAATCATTTATCTTTTGTTGAAGAGTATTCATATTATGAGTCAGTTATTTCTACTCAATTTCTTCTAATAGATAAATACTATAACTATTATCTATATCCAATTTCTATATTGGTTCTAATTCACTCTTAAAAGCTTATTCTAAGATTTTTAATTTCTATGAAAATTTCTTTTTAAATTTTTTTATGTTAAAGCATGTTAGAGCATTCATTAGCTTAATGCCCTTCTTAATTGGAGATCCAACATATGCATTTCTTTTTCCCTTATAGATAATAAATTTTTTGGTGGCTTATAGCATTTTCTTCTAAAATATGTTTTTCCTATAAAGAAGGTCAGGTTTTTCTCGCATTTATCTATTTCTTTCTTCTCTATGTGGGTCAGATGTTTTTTCTTAATAAAGAATTGGTAATAAAATTGGTTTCATATGATTTTTAAGGATCACATTTTCTAGTTCAAAATCAATTTTAATGAATATAGTCGTATCATCTTCCTATTTATTTGTATAAAATTTTTCATTATAATGTATTCATAGCTTTTCATCTCTTAGGGTTAACAAGCTAGCTAATTTTTTTATATCCCTATTAGCAGAATTCATAAACTGTTCTTCTAATTCTTTTCTATATTTCATTAAACTTGGATTATAGCATTTTTTTATTTTTGGTTTTTTTTACATTCTTTATTTTCTTATTCATAGGTTTCAATGCATTTGATTTTCTTAGTGGTTCTTTTTTTAATCTTACAAATGGATCAAACTTGTAACTTATGATTTCATTGTCTCTGATATGTTATTTACATTCATTTCTAATTCTGTAAATTTCTTATGTATGTTTTGTTTCTTATGTATGTTTTGTTGTAATTTCTTATTATAATCATATTCTTTTATTTCTTTCAAAAATTCTTTTTGTGTTTCATTTATATCTTGTAAGGACTTGATGTTTACTTCTTGTAGTATATCCATTTTTCTACTAAAAGAATTATAGTTTTTATTATTGTTATTTGGTTTTTGATATGCCTATTAGGCTTCCATTAAAATCTAATTCTATATTTTATAGCTTATTTTTTAACGTTATTTAGATAACAACGGTATCATTTTCTTCCTAATATAACTTCATGAACTACTGCTTTTATTATTTTTATTTCTTGTTTTATATTTATAACCTCTCTTTCTTTGTTAGAGGTTTCTCATTCATGTTCTATAAACATAAATATTAATATATTAATTTTTTTCCTAGCATTTGAGGTTTTTCTTTAACCTCTAAATTTCATTCTTTTGGTATTTAAAAATTTGTTAATATTTTTAGTTTTATTATTTGTCCAATTTTTTGAAAAGTTTTATCTATTTTAATAAATTCATTTTGTCCAATATTTAACTATTATGTCTGTTTGTTAATAAATATTTTACTATTTAATGTATTGAAATGAATGATTTCCTTCTTTCATTAAACTTAACAGTCATAATTGTTAACAATTAATTTTAAGTTTTTATCATTAATATTAATGGCAAACCTAAGTTATGCCATAAATTTTAATTTTTAATGGATCATTCTTAATAAAATATCTTTTCTATTTATTATTCTATTATATAGCAATGCTAGTTTTATGGGTGTATCAGTTACTTCTTTAAAATGTGCTTTTATTAAAATTTGGATTCCTCCTAAATGAATGTGTCTAATTTTTATTTTATTATTTTGAGGGATTTTTGATAGTTTATCTATAATGATTTCTTTGTCAATTATTAGTATATTATTTTGTATCACTTGAAAAGTTTTTGATAGTTTATCTATAATGATTTCTTTTATTTTGATCATTCCTAATATTATTCTTGGAAATATTTTTCTTATTTTTGAGAATGATAAACCTTTAAATCTATCTTATTTCTTAAGATTTAATCTTACTTTTTGTATTTCTTCAATTTTTTTTACTAATTATCATTTCTAGTGAAAAACATTTTAAGATGTTTTGTGTTTTTATTTCTATTATTTCTTGAGTTTCTATAATTGTTTTTGTCATTTTAATGTATAAAAATTAATATTCAATTTCGTTAACTTTAACTTCCATTAAGTTTAGAATATTTGTGATATTTTTAAAACTTTAAAAGTATTTGTCATATTACTTCAAAGATTGAGGGTAATTTTTGATAATTATTCACCTATATACAGAATAAAGATAGATAATGGGACTTATTATGGTTGCATCTTGTGAGTGCAAGGTGTCTTCAACTTGTGACGTGTGGGATAGAACTTTATTAATGGTGGCGCGATCATCCTTCTAATGGTGTGATGATGCTTTGTTGATCGATGAGGTTTCGTAAAACAACTGTCTTGGATGGGTAGTGTTAAACCCCAAGAATAAGCAATGAATTACAAAAATGTCTTAAAAATATATTTTAATAATATTTTAAGATGTTGTGACATATTGAAAAATTTCATGTAAGAAATCGAATAGATCGTGAAAAGTTGAAAAATTATTTTGCAAGTAATCAGTGCCTCGTCGGCTAGCAAGAGTTTGGCATGTGGTTGGTGAACCAATACAATACTCACCCGGGTCTTATCATGTCCTCCCTGGGGCATCTCGATGAGAGGCAACGAGGACCTAGTTTGGCTATAAATACCTATGGCAAAAGCCCATTTTTCTCATTCAAAAATTTTCATCCTTTCTTTCTCTTTCTAAGATTTTCTCTTTCTAATATTTTTTTATTTTCAGTTTAATTCTGAGTACATTTTGAGTTTAAAATATCCATGAATTTGGGTTTGGAAGAGTAGCATGTTGGGACAAGAAATTTTTAATTTTTATTCTGACAATCTAAGAAAGGTAACATTCTTTCTTTAAGCATTAATTTTGCATTATATGAAAGGAAAAAGAGTAACTGGTAAGCTTAGGCACGATTTCAGATAGGGGTTTCTTACTCTATTGTTTTATTCATGCATTATTTTCATGAAAATATCATGCATTATCTATTATGAATAAAAGGAAAATGGATGCCATGATTTTTATAAGAAATGTTGTAAATATTGTTATAATGAAATACTCTATATAAATATTTATATATGCATACAATGATAATTTTTATATGAAATGAGTATTAAAAACATTACATATGACAACTGAGATTTTATACAAACATCATAAAAACAATTTTCATGGGAAGTATACCTCAATGTATGTCTTGAGGAGTCTAGTACTCATGGGCTACTGGTTGCAGCGAATTATTTACGATGGGCTATGGGTATGCATTGTATTCTTAGAATATGACCTTACACAGGGTTGAAAGTGGACTTATATGCATCTCAAAAGTTGACCACTCATATGCTAATGTTTTTGGGAATTGACCAATACATATGGAGGATGCATATCATGCATATAGATTTTATATTTGACATAGCCTATTTTATCTCATATGAGCGTATATTGGGATCTAAAATGTATATTTCACTTGGTTTAGGAAGTACAAGTATACCAAATTTTGTAAATAAAATTCTTCTTACATTATACCATATTACACTAATGGTGATTATTATTTTTATTCATGGATTTTATCATATGTAGCATGCATTATGAATTAATTCTTATGATATTATTTTAGAGTAAACTCCTAATGAGTTAGTTGTAGCTGACCCTACTTTCCTTATCTATTATTCAGATTAGATTTTTGGTTGCGTGGTTTGTGGCTCATTATTTAAAAAGAAAAAGATCTTCACGTGTACTTTTATTTTGCTTCTTTCATTTGTATCCTGTAATATTGGAGACATTATTGAGATATTATATAAAAGTAATTTATCTTTCAATATCTCACATGTTATATATTGTTATTTCTAGAATTTAAATAGTTTTTGATAAATAGTTTTTGAATTGGGATATCCCAAATTTTATAGATTTCTTAATAAAAAGAAATTTAATTATTTTAAAAAATTTGATTTAAAAATACCTATCCTTTCTATCTCACGTACCTTTTTATTGGAGAATGACAGTTTGGTACCAGAGCTTAGTTATGATCTCTCAAAAAAAAAATTCATGATTTTTAAATATTTTATCTTGACATGGCTTCTAGAAGAAGAATGGCTAGGAATCATCTTGAAGAGGATGCAAATGAAAATCATGGTGAACTTAACCTACGAGGATGCAAATGAAGAGTGGCTAGGTTGACTACTCGGGCAAAAAACCCAAGGATAGAGGTAGAGCTTACTATCTCAAAGAGTTTGAAAAGATGATGGAATCTCTTTATGATGGTACCTTTAATCCTGACATTACTAAATGATGGACTCGAGAAATCAAAAAGAATATAAATGCTCTAAATATTCCTATATGTTTTAGAGCTGGACTAGTAATGAATAAACTAAGTGGAGAGGCTGACTACTAGTGGAACTTCATATGGAGAGGAAGAAACATAGATCCAATCATATGGAAAGAATTCAAGGAAATGTTCAACAAGGCTTTTCAACGAGGCCGCCAATGTTAACAAGGTGGTCAAATTTATGAACCTCAAGCAATAAGACATAATCGTCACTTAGTATGAAACCCACTTAAACCAGTTGTTAAGGTTTACGAAAAATATTATGGTTCAAGGCTTAGACAAAGCTACTAAATTTTTTATGGGTTTATAAGATGATATCTACACACAAATCATGTATCAAGGCGTTCGAACCTACAGTACACTTGTTATTGCAGCTCCCAGAGTTGAGCAAGTTAATGCATAGTAATTAAATGTGGCTACATCGTCAATGAAGACTAAGGATAAAGGAAAAGAAAAGAAGAAATTCTAGAAGATAAGATATGGAGATAAATATAGTATCATCTGAAAGTAATTCATATGAAAGTCTTCGATATTGTCCTTACATTTGCTACAACTGCAATCAACTTGGGCGTCTCAACCATAATTTTCCTTTACTCAGAACTAGTTATAGAGGTGGATCGTAGTCTACTTTAGTTATAGAGCATCTAATACTTGAAGGAATTTTCATGGATAAAGTTAGCAATCTGGTTAGTAAGGTTTCTCCGCAAATATTTTGGAAACCAAGACGATCCTTTCAAGAACAATCCTTTGAATTTTACCAACCTTTGAAGCTATCATTTCAATAACCTTCAAATATTGTATAAAATTTTCAATTTCAACCATATACCCGTAGAAAGAACAATGGAAAGAGTGTTATCTCTTCAAAACAAGGGTTGTAATGTCAAGCTTTTTTTATATTTGGCAGGCAAAATAAGCCTAAGACCAATGACATTAATGAAGGTATGATTATACTATATCATTATTGGGTATGAGTTCTCTTCGATACCAATGCCATATATTCTTTCATTTCTTTAACCAATGCCCAAATCTTAAAACTTGCATATGAAACCATTGAAAGCCCCCTTACTTTGAACACTCTTATGAGAGTCTCTTTTAATGTATTTTTTTGTTTGAATTTTTTTTCAATCAAACTTAATGGTCGATTGCTTGCTGATCTTGTTATACTCCATATCAGTTATTTTGACGTCATCCTAGGAATGGAATAGTTAACGAGATACTAAGAAATTGTAAATTGCTATGGGAAGAAAGTTAGCATTCAACCCCAAAAGGTGTAAAGTTACCTAGACTTTCTTCATCTTGAGATATTGATTTTATAATCGAGTTGTATCTTAAATCTATGCCAATATCTATTACTCCTTATTGAATGGCACCTGTGGAGAAACAAGAGTTAAGTAAATAGTTGTATGAGTTATTGGAAAAAGGATTCATTCGACCTAGTTCGTCACTTGGGGAATGTCTGTCCTATTTACCAAAAAAAAGGATGAAAGTTTCAGAATATGTATCGATTATCTCTCATTGAACATATTAACCATAAAAAAATCCATTACCTCATACCAATGAGTTGTTTGACCAACTTGGAGGTGCAATTTTCTTCTCAAAAATCTATCTAAGGTTTAGGTATTATCAATTACGGGTTTGAGAGTCGTACGTATCTAAAACTACTTTCCATATGTGGTATAGGCATTTTGAATTTTGTGTTATACCATTTGGTTTAACGAATGCTCATGTTTCTTTTATAGACTTAATGAATTGGGTATTTTGACCCTTCTTGGATCAATTTATTGTTGTGTTTATCAATGATATATTGATTTATTCAAAAACTCATGAAGAGTATTAAAGCATCAACTGTATGCTTTGCATAGTCTTAAAGCATCAATTGTATGCAAAGTTTGAAAAGTGTGATTTTTGGCTTACTGAAGTTAAATATTCTCAAACATGTCATATTTGGAAGAGGTATTGATGTCGATCTCTCTAAAATTGAAGCAATATTAAGTTGGAAACAACCAAGAAATGTGAATGAAATTTAATGTTTACTTGGGCTGGTAAGATATTACTAACGCTTCATGCAAGACTTCTTGAAGATTGTTACACCCTTGATACAACTTACTCAAAAGGGAGTCAAATTCATATGAGATAGAACTTGTGAAGATGCATTTCAAGAGTTGAACCTTATGTGGTCTTTATTGATGTTTCACTATAACGTCTTAGGTGTGTTCTTATGTAAAATGATTGAATGGTTTCCTACGGGTCATGACATCTCAACATTCATGAACAAAGCTTCCCAATGTATGACTTGAAGTTAGCAGCTATAGTCTTTACTTTGAAGATGTTGAGATGTTACTTCTTTGGTGTCAAATTTCAAATGTTTTCCGTTCATTAAAGTCTCAAATATATTTTTTACTCAAAAGATCTTAATTTGAGACAAAGAAGATGGATAGAATACCTTCAGGATTATGATTTTACTTTGTAGTAAAATCATGACAAAGATAATACTTTAATAGGTGCTCTAAGTTGCAAGTTGGGCTTTGTTGCACAAATGATTTTAGACACCTAGTGAAACACTTAGACAGTAGAAGGTTATGAGCTAAATTTGTGTGATGATGGGAGACATGTATTCTTATACAACCTCATATTAAGTCCTATATTGTTAGAGAAAGTCAAAGTGGCCTAGTCTAACGGTTATGAAATATGTGAAATATGGTGTAGAATGGCTAAATGAGAGATGATGGAATGATGGACTTATGATGATGGAGCATTTCATTTCCATGGATAGACAGTAGTATTTGCCAATGATTATTTAAGGCAAGAGATTACGAGAGAAATGTATAGGTCAAATTTATGGTACATCTAAGAAGCACAAAATGTATCGTGATTTAAAATCATAAATATTAATTAATATAAAAACAAAAACATGATGATTAGTTCAAATAAAAATCTAAAAAAATCACCTAAGTATTTCAAACAAAAAGTTAGTTTAAGATCACAGTTGTTATGTAGATTATTTCAATTATAAAGGATTGTGAGCTATATGTTCTAAGATTTGGTCTATAAAGGGTAATAAAAAATGATTTTTTTAGGTGATTAAATTTAATTTTCTGAAGTCAATACACATGTGTTACCCAATTACTACCCTAGTTGGAATAAGAATCCGCTTATTATTTTCAACTACAATCACCTTAAAATTCTTTAGAATTACTTGTATTGGACTCACCCATTTACTGTTAGATATCAGATAAATTATATTTAAATTTAACAATTTTAAGACTTTTTTCCTATTTATGTGGATTAGCTTATTTTTCTAAATGTATTCTATGCGAAAAAATTAATGGAGAAATACCTTTTATATTAGCTATAATCCAACCTAGTGCATTTTTATGTTTATTTAACATATTTATCAATTTTTCTTCTTGCTAATTACTAAGTTCATAATATATAACAACAAAAAAGTATCACTTAAACCCAAGAATGCACCTTTGGGCAGTGGAGAAAGTTTAACTTTTGGTGTCTCTATGGTCGAGGGTTTCATCTTATCTATTTCAATTGGCAACTCCTCAAAGCATGGTTTCCAGTATCTTGATTACTTATCTTGTTTTTCATCAGAAGACAAAGAAATATTAAATGTATCAATAAAAATCAATGATTTAGAATTATGATTAAGGAGGAGATACTTCAAGGATTCAAACTCATCATGTCTGTTTACTTCCTCTTCAATAAACGTGTCTATCATATGTATCTGATAACAATCATCCTTATCTTGTGACTGATCCCCTACATGGAAAATATTCACCTCTAGAGTCATGTTCCCAAAAGATAGTTTCATAAGATCATACCTATATTTGATAAGGGCATTTTCTGTAGCAAGGAAATGTCATCCTAGAATGAGTGAGATCTTTGATCTTTGACTCTATGTCAATCATTAATTTTAGTATCCAAAGCAAGATAGTCAATAAGGCAGTAGCATTTATCAATTTGGATCAAAACATCTTCAAATTATAGTGCCATAAATGTGGGTTTGATCTCTCTAAGTCCAAGTTTCAAGTATACAAGATAAGGCATCAAATTGGAACTTGCTTCTAGGTCTAGAATGGCTTGATCAAATTCATACGTCCCAATCTAGCAAAATTTTATGTGACAAATATAATCTTTGTACTTTGGCGATATCTTCTACATTATCATCGTACTAACTTGCTTTATAATGAGCAAAACCGAAAACACCGATCCTCCAAATACTTTAGTTTTATATTTGTAAAACTCTTGCAAGTGCACGAATCATTTATAGAAAATGACAAGTATACTCTCAAGGTCGATCAAAGGAAGGAATATACGTGATTTTTAATTTATTAATCAAATTTTTAAAAACAAAATTAAATCTTAAATATCATCTCATGATATTTTGGTTTTTGTGTTTCCTAATCTAATAACAAAAAAAACATAGATATGGATTCAATAAACATTTATGAAATTTTTTATCATTCATAACAACAGAGTATTTATGGATATAATAATTAAGTTAATTATGCTTGCTTATATTATTAAAGTTATTAAAGATATAAATTGATATTTATTGTTTCTCTCATTTTAATATGAATACCACTTTTGGTGGGGTTAGATATTATTTGTTAATTAAACAAATCAATTAACACTTATGAGTATAGTCGATAATTAATTTGGTTAATTAAATTAATTCTTTTTTTCTTCCTAAGAGATTGAAAATGAACCATTTAAATGTCACATTTGATGGGGTTAGATATTTTAAACTTTATTTAAGTTGTCCAAATTAAACCTAAGAATTTAATTATCAGAATACAAACTTTCAAGTTTTAAAATCATTACTAAAAATATGTTGTTAATACATTTTCGAATAATAATTCTTATAAAAACTTTTGAAATAGAGATTCATTCTAACTACAGGACGATTGTATCAACAAATAAAAAAATACTACTCTAAATCAGACCAGATAATTAAACCTTAAAATCTAATTTTTAGATTTAAGTTTGTAATAAAAAATAATATATTTCTCTCTAACATTCTTAATATAAAATCTTGAATAAAATAAATTGATATTATAGAGATTTTTTCCTTATTTAATATTAAACAAACATAACAACGTTATTATTATATCTTGTTTACAAACATCCAACAATGTTAATTTTAATTACAAAAAATTAAATATAACATATAAGAATAAAACATAAAAAATAACTATAAAAAATTTATTTTAAAATTTATACCTTAAAAGAATCATTACAGAACTTTGATGTTAATTTTGTTATTGAAAACCTCTAAACGAATTTACATTTTCGTTTATTGAATAAAAAACTAAAAATCTATAAAAGTATAGCTATTTCTTCTTAAAAAATAAGAAATTAAAACTAAAACAAACTAAGAAAACTTTCTAGAGAGATAAAGAGTTGAGAAAATTGTTTCTTAAGGTGTGTTTTTTACAATGGGGAAGTAGAGTTTTTATAGGTGAAGAAAAGACTAAAAAAATTGGAAAATATCTTAAAGAAAGATGATATATGCGTATTGGACACGTTAGCATGTGTTTGGGGCATTGACGCGGGCGACTGGGGAGGATTCATGGCCAAAAATACACTGATGCGCGCGTGATTCACAACGTGACTTGGTGTTGATACGTGCAAGAATTAAGGCGTGAATGTGAGCGGTTACGTGCGAACTTGTAGCATGATTGAGAGCGGATACACGTTGACTTGTGACCTGATTGGGCGCGGTTGCGCGTGAACTTACGGCGTGATGCGCGTGGGGATGGGCAGTTTTGTCCATTTTTCCATTTTTTGACTTTTTCTCATTTTTTCTCAACATATTTGTGATGTATTGCCTCCACTATTATTCTTCAAGTTTTTAAATTAATTTTGATGTAGAAATACCTGAAAAAATAATAAAAATATTTGTGATTCTAAAAAGATAAATTTATATAAAAATATGATAAAATCATATAAATATAAATCTTTTTAATCAATTAAAGTAAATTAAATCATAATAATTTTAGTATTTTTTAAGCACTTGCCACTTTATCAGTAACCCAGTCTTCTTGACATGGTGCCTCCTTTTTATGGTGCATTGATCCTTAACTACTTTGGTATATGCTAGTATTTGCTTAATCATATGTAACAAGAGAAGATTAATTTTAACTTGTCTCAAGTGCTCTAGGATCTTATCTTGGTTATTTGGAATCTTGTTCCTTGCTTCATTTGAAGTGGAATCTTCATCGTTAATCGTAGTGGTGATAGTTCTCGTATTAGTTTGTGGATTTGGTACAGTTGGTCCATTTAGAATGTTACCACTATAATTTGAAATGATATTGATCTCTTTGAAATTGTGTGCATCGATAGTAGAGGTTTGAGCTATATAGTGGTCTTTTGGGTTGGGTCTAGGCTAAGAAGGGAACTTTCCTTGCTCTTATATAGTGAGAGCGTTGGTTAGCTTGGTGATATGACTTTTAATCTCTTTGTTCTCCTCTACCACTTGTGTAAGTACATCCTCAAATGTTTGGTTAGTTTTACTTCATGCCTCTATAAATAAATATAATGAATACGTTAAATGATTCCTTTTCGGTCATGCATTATATTGTGGTGTTGGGTAATTTCTTTGTGGCCCAATTCTTCAGTTTTCATTGGGCTATATGGGTTGGTTAGAATTTTAATTAAAATTAGGATGGTTTCTCCAACAAGAAATGTGTGTTTCTAAGTAAGGTGAGTAAGATTTTCTAAACATCCCTACAATATTATATTGTTCTTTATAAACCTCTATCATCTCACTGTAGGTTGGATAATTTTAAGCTAAGTGTTCTACTTTCCCACAAATAAAACATGTACCTTGAGTTTTTACCCTTGCAACCATATGAGTAGTTATATTATCTTTTATTTTTATGGCCTTTAATTATATTGTCAAAACTTCTAGTTGAACTTTAAGGTTGTGCTTTTATGGTAGATTCCAGTTGATCGCTACCTATTTGTGCTATCAATAATGCTAGGTCATATACATGAATGTGCTTTCTCAACTAACTCATTTAGATAGTCTATGGCTTCATCAGGGTCTTTTTGGGGAAAATTGTTATTGCACATCATTTCTATTAATTGGCACTCTCTAATTGTGAGTTTGTCATAGAAGTAGCTAACTAAGTACCAATTTTCATAGTAACTCTTTGACCTCTCACAGGCTTGACATAATGTTTCATTATCTTTTGGGAAAAAGGTTGAAATGTTTTAAGGTTATTAGTCTTATGGTAGGAGAAGTATTTATTAAAGAAGATTTGGGTCATTTTTTTCCATGTATATGTGGATCTCATCTCAAAGAGTATAGTCAACTCTTTGATTTATCCTTTAGTGAGAAAGGGAAAAATTTCAACCTAACAAATTCTATAGCATTTTGTTGGCTATAAAAGATGGCCACTACCTCTTAAAGTTTCCTAATATATAGATGTGAATTTTTGACTATGTAAGCCATGAAAAGTGGGTAATAGTTGTATCATTTCAGGCTTAAAATCCATTTATTTTATGGTTGGGAAAATATTATGCATGATGGTGTGGCTATATGGATAGGATGGATGTAATCTTTAAGAGTTCTAATAGGGTTATCCTCGTAGTCACTCATATTTCAGAACTAGAAGACGAGTTAAAAGGAGATTAAATTAAAGATAATTTTAATTCTATTTTTTAAAAAAATCTATTTCTATTATGTTTTGATCGATTTATACATTCTAGTACCTTTTTTAAAAAAAAATTTCCTTTTATGTTTTATGAGTATTTAACTTTTATTTCACAACTAAATCTAATAAAAAAATAAAAGATAATAATAAAATTAATATTTCCTTCTATGTAGATTCTAACATAATTAATATTATAATTTTTTGAATTATATAACCTTTTAATTCTAATATTATAAAGTTTGTAGTTTCGTTTCAAAGATGATAATCACATAAAATATGGTATGTTTAAAAATTACATAAAAATTTCATAAAATATAACATTTATAAAAATAATTGATAAAAAATATTATATTATTTAAATTCAATTTTATACTATTAAAATAAAATAATAATTATTTATGTGTTAAATTTATTTTATTATTTTTTTATAATTTTTATTAATGAAATTTAATAATTTAATATTTAAAAATATTTAATATTTTATTTTTATTTTTATTTTTTAAATATCTTTCATAAAAATAAAATAATTAAAATATTTTAATCACTAAAATAATCGTCATAGAAAAATATGGAGGAAGTGAATCTTTGAATTTAAAAAGGCTTAAAGAAAGCACGCCGGGTGTTCAGCTAAAGTATAATTGTGTTAATGTCGGTAAGTTGTCAAAAATTTGTGTCTTAAGGTAAGGACATATATTTGTATAGAGCAAAGATAAATTAGAAAGAAATAATAATAAATAAACAAATACTCTCTCTCTCTCAGTCACACATACAGATACAGTCTTGTCCTCACTCATACTCTCATTAACATTTCACTCTGCCCCCACTGTGGCACTGAGCTCTCTTTGCTTTACTTTCCCATTCCCTTTCTTCTCTCTCCTTTTCGCCTCGTTCCATTCAGCTTTCTTACACTCTTCTATACGTTCTAGTCTTTGCTCTACATTGTCACACATCCACTGGGTTTTCCCCGAAAACCCAGCTTATACACCCACTGGGCATCTCTCATTTTTACAAGGAGTTAGGGTTTCTTCTGATATGCTAATAGATTGAATATCTTTGGATCCTGAGTGTTCTTGTGGTTTATTTTGAGAATGCAAGTAATTAGTCGCATTGTTCTTCTATTGGGTCTCACCTTTTTCCTTCTATCTGGAGCTGTTTCATCTGCTTCCACTAATGCACCAGCCAGTAAGTGGATTTACTAATTTGCCATTACGGTTTTTAAGCTTGGAAGCTGCTTCCATTTTGATCTGCTTATATTGTGTGAGCTTCGGATTGTCTCTGATTGCATCTCTGTCTCTTTGTTTTGGTAGGGATTGTTAATGGGATTGTGTCAAATGCTGCTTCTAAGGCCATGAAATGGCTGTGGTCGCTCAAAACAACGACCAAAACAGGTTTAGCTCTCTGAAGCTTTTCTCTCATTTTCTTCTGTTTTGTTGTGTGGCTTGATGTTGTAATCTGATTTATTGGGTAAATGGAATGTAATTAATGCAGCTATGGCTAGCCGTCAGCAGGTGAAGTTTGAGAGTGGATATACTGTGGATACGGTGTTCGATGGAAGCAAGCTTGGAATTGAGCCTTACACTGTTGAGGTCTTGCCTAGTGGAGATCTTTTAATTTTGGACTCTGCTAATAATAACCTGTACCGGATCTCTGCCTCTCTTTCTCTATGTAAGTGGGTTTTGAGCTACAATTTTAAATAAAGCTTCGCTTCTGATGGATATAGTTTCTGTATTCATTTCTAGTAAATATTACTTGGATTGTTATTATACTTTGAGTTTAGGGTTCCATTGACCATTCTTCTAAGAAACGTGATGGGTTATCCTTAGTGCAACAGTTACAATAAATTAACTTAATTGTGCTTGCAAGTTGCAAGTATTTGTAATTTGTGATTCCTTATGACTTTGATTCATGAAACACTTGCAGACAGTAGACCGAATTTGGTTGCAGGTTCTGCCGATGGATACTCTGGACATGTGGACGGCAAAACTAGAGAAGCAAGACTGAATCATCCAAAGGGCCTGACTGTTGATGATAGAGGAAACATTTATATTGCAGACACAATGAATATGGCTATCCGGAAGATAAGTGATGCCGGTAATTGCAAATGTACTGGTTTTGGTTATATGAAACAATCCCTCTACTAAAATGGAGTGGTTTGATTAAAAGTGGGTTTAAGAGAAGTATTAGGTATTTGGGTTGAAAATGTTAGAAGTGGCTTGGAGTGATACTTAAGTAATTATTTTAGAAAAGAACATGCGTCCAAAACTGCTTCTCCTCAAAGTAAGTATTACTTCTCCTAAAAGCATTAATAATGCTTCTCAAAGTTTTGGAAGCACTTGGAGATTGCCAAATACCTTAGGAAGTGCTTTGGGTCATTAGGAGTAGGAACCATTTTTAACCCAAAGGAGAAGCAGTTCGAAACTGACCCTTAACCATCACGATATGATTAATTGAATTTTGCAACTTTTGTATATTGTAGAGTTTATAAGTAGCATAATGTCCCACTCCAAAAGGCTAACCCAATGGTTTGACGATCATACTTATAAACATGATCATAGAGGTCAATCATTGTAAGACTTCTCTATTACCTTTAACATTTCATAATACTATATTTTTTTACCTAAAGATTGACCAAAACTCTGCAAACTTCAATATGGTCTTAGAGTTTTAAGTTTTCTCTTGGCCAAAAATGTGTTGGCCTTCCCTCACTAAAAAAAATCCATGTGCCTCGCAAAAAGAAAGACAAGTGACCCATATATGAGTATATAATCAAGTAGGTAAAAGATACGGGCCAAGCAACCCACACTTTGAGAGAATGTTAAATGTTAAAGAAAGAGAGTCCCAATTGTGGACTACTCTAAAATAGGGTTTATAACCTTTTGGAATAGCACTCTATGGTGTTTATGAAATCTACAAAACTTTAATACTATAGAGACTCTAATACCACTAAAACTTCTACTGGTAGGGGTTACAACAATTGCAGGAGGGAAATGGAGCCGTGGGGGAGGCCATGTTGATGGACCAAGTGAAGATGCCAAATTCTCAGATGATTTTGATGTCGTTTACATTGGAAGCAGTTGCTCCCTGCTTGTCATAGACAGAGGGAATCGAGCTATCAGGGAGATCCAACTTCATTTTGATGACTGTGCTTATCAATATGGAAATGGTTTCCCTCTTGGTATGTGAATTCAACCAATTCATTTTTTTGTCATTTGTCATAGTTTACACATTATAAGTACTGATTTTTATGATTGCAGGGATTGTGATGCTTATGGGCGCTGGCTTCTTTGGTTATATGTTGGCATTACTGCAATGCAGATTGGTTACAATTGTCTCTTCCAAGGATGTGAGAACTGTTTTTTCATTTTTTTTAATGTTCAGTGATGTCTAGACATTGAAACGGGTCAACACTTCCAACTGAATATATGTCCCTGATTCTATGTTGACAGGATTATCAAAATTGCATATTGCAAATATAATTTGGAAAATAATTCTAATCTCAAGTCGAGATCAGAATGAAAAGCCTATGTTTGTTTAGATCAAGATTCCTTTTCATCTTATTCAATTACATGAAACTGTTCTTACAACTTTTCCTTGTGCCTGTGAAGGATCAAGGACCCACAAAGACAAACATTTCAACAAGTGCATATCAGAAGCCTCTGAAATCAATGAGGCCACCATTAATCCCAACAGAAGATGAGCATGACAAGCAAGAAGAGGGATTCTTTGGATCACTTGGGAAGCTTTTGCAGAATGCTGGGGCATGTGTTATGGAAATTTTCAGAGGTGTCTTTCCTGGATTCAGGAAAAAACGTTTAGACTGTCAATATCAAAGCCAACAACAAAAGCATTCAAATGCTTGGCCTGGGCAAGAAAGTTTTGTGATACCAGATGAAGATGAGCCTCCTTCGATTGATACCAGAGCCCCCACTCCACAAAAAACATATGCTTTCATGTCGAAGGACACTGAAAAACTGCATCAACTAAGGCAGAGTCGAGCGTTCTATAACGGCTGGGATGGTGGACTTCAGCATCAACAGCAGAAACAACAACAGCATCATCACATGTATCAGTCATCTACCCCACATACATATTACGAGCAAAGCTGTGAGAAAACCAATGAAATTGTGTTTGGGGCTGTTCAAGAGCAGGGAATGAAGCTTGAAACTGTGATCAAGCCTGTTGAATATGGAGACCCCATGTTTAATAATCACAATATTCGATATAGATACAATTCTATGGGTTATTATACCCATGGCAACTGATCGTATACATAGAACTGCTACTTTTTGGCTTCAAAGCTATAATGTAATTCCGGGTTAGGTTACTGGTGGCATCTGGGGTTAAATATCAGTGTTTTGGAGAAAGGTGAGGTGTATTTGGTCCATATGATCATTGTTTTGAAATTGGTCCTTCGGTGTATTTCATGTTCAAGACGTAGGAGTTGTGCAATTTCTTCTGTTCCATTATCTAAATTTGAGCAAAATGGCTTACACGAGTTGTGCATAGCTCTCTATATCCACTATCCAGTAATAATTGCACTTTATTATTATTATTTTTTGCATCGTGATAAGAAGATAGCCAGAAATCCCAATCAGTAAGGCCCAAATCCAAGAGAATGTAGTTTCAGTGATAGACAAAGAAAAAAAAAATTAATAGGACTTTGAAAAAAAACATGGGTATTGCAGAAAGAAAAGATAAAAAAAATAAGTGTAACTAGAATTAAAATTAGTAACTTTGTGGTATCAAAGTAAGGAAAACAAATAATAGGACTTAAAAAAAACGTGGGTCTTATCGAGAGAGAAAAAAAAAGGAAAAATAAGTTACTTAAATAGAATTAGAATTGTTATTTTTGGAGTATACATATTAATACATTAGTATTTTAAATATTTTATTTTTTTAAAAGATTAAAAATATAAAATGTTCGGGATATGTTAGTATATAAAAATAATGTCCAAACAAATATACTAATATAATATTTATAAATAATATAAGATCTATTTAAATAATTTTATTATTCACTTTTATATATATATACATATATCTCATGTTTTTTTCGTATGAATAATAACGAAAATAAATATACGAAGAAGATTATGTCATGTAATTAAATTTATAATTTATCAAATGAAGTAAATTTTATACATTGAATCAAGAGTTCAGGACTGATGTAGATATTTATGATCAAAGTAGAGATAAGTAATTAGAAAACATTTTAAGTAAAAAAATATTAAATTACTAATAATATTATTTTATTGATTGTTAAACCTTAGATTAAGAATTATTTTAATTATATATATATATATATATATATATAAACTACATGTGTTAATTACTGAATATATTATTTTTAGTTTTTTATTGTTAGATGTAAATTTCAATATATTCATTATTTTTTTTTATTGACTCCAATTCTAGTTACTTGTGGGTAAGGGTAGAAATTTCTAGCATGACCTAATAACACGATACAAAGGTCGATCCGAACATAAAATAACCAAATATGATATGATACGATTAATTTTAACCCATTTGTTAAATAGATGAAATATGACACGACATTATAGTCTAAAATTAACTTGTTAAATTACTTTTTTAATATTATTTTACATTAAACTTGACATGTACATGATCCGACCAGACACAAATGAATTTATTAAATCATATTTAGTTAAAATTATATATTTTTATTGAATTTTTTAAAGTTAATGACACAATAAATTCACTTGAACGCGAAATAACTTGATAAGATAAAAATATTTTTATTAATAAGTTAACCCAATATAACTCGCTTATCAAATAAGTCGATACAATTGATAATGCTTATTATTCATACCTTTGAATGTTTGGCGATATTATCAAAAAGATTAATAGTTTTATCATTTTTTTATCAAAATTTATACATATTATCACTTTTAACACTTATAATGTATTAGATCACTTTCATTCACTCAAATTTGGGCCGAGTGCGGCTATGATCGTAATATAAAATTTATAAAAGATTAATTATATATTTTTAATATTAAATAAATATTTTATTTATAATAATATATTGTGTTTAATATTTTATGGATATACTTTAATATATCATTATATGTATCAATAATATTTAACAAACATATAGATAAAAATGATATAAATAAATCATGAACAAAATAGTTAAACATATATATTTTTATTCACGTATTTGTCAAACATTAATTAGTTACATTTATAAAATTATAGTAGTATATATTATATAAAAATATTTATCTTTATAATTCAAAAATATTTCATATATTTAATTATATTTTATGATTAAAATGTTAGTATCAAATATTATAAATAAAAAGAAGCACAATGATAAATTTAAAACTAAAGCTATTAAGATTTTCATTCTTATATTCAAAGTTTCCAATTAACTCTAAATTTTTATTTTCTATAGTATTATATTATTTTATATTTTATTTTATTAATTTTTAATATGAAAATTTTAATTTTTTAATAATTTTTAGTTCATTTTTATTATTGCTACAAATTGTTTCATATTGTTCCTAAAAAAGCACATAAAATATTTATATTTATTAATCAATATATATTTTTAAATATATTCTAAAATTTAAAATGTTAAATCAAATTTTATTTTTATATTTTAATACATTTATTTTAATTTTAATTTTAATTTTTAACACTTATATATATGTATGATATTAATACTTATTAAATTATTATATTTTTATTTATGTTAGATAATTTTTATTATAAATTATAATGTGTTAAATTTATGTGTCTCTTATAACATAAAATAAAAGTTGTCTTTAATTGAGAAAAAAATATCATAATTTTTAATTTTTTATTAGATTTATATTATGATATATTTTTTAGTTTTAAATATTTAAATATATTTCTGTATTATATTTAAAAAATTTATACTTTAATATTTTTTTACTTGAATATGACCGTCAGCTAGGCATAATAACGGCTGGTCATGCAATCAATACCATAACAGAATTAGGAGTTCTTCAGTATAGTGCTCGATTTAATTATAAAGTAATTAGTTTTTTTGTACAATTAATTATTATTATTATCATTTTAATTTTTGCATCTTCATTTTCTTTTCCGCTTCTAATTTCATGTATGAAGACAATAAGAAACAGCGGCATTCGTAAATGGAAGGAGGTAATCCTGAAGCGCAAGTCTCTTAGAGTCTATCAGATCCGATATTATATTTCTCTTTCCTTCCCCTTCTCTATATCAGATCTCTCTGGCAACGTACTTTTGGGTTTATAATCCGGGTCGGTCCATCATCTGTTGAATCGACCGAAGATCACCAGCTATTGATCGTGTGCGGTTGAAATTGTTCCCTTTCGGATCTGATTTGAACTTTTTCGGAGCTTCATACTCGACCCAATCATGAATCCCTTCTCTTCGGGCACCCGCTTGAGGTATGCTTCAATTCACCATTTGGATCGGTGCTCTGAACATATAGGAAATGTGAATATTGATAAATTTATCTAGTTCAGTAGCTCCAATTCGCAATTCAAGAAGATTGGTTCTGGCGCCTATGTATATTACTTAATTGGGAGCGTTCACGATTGAAATCAGCAATTGGTGTGTGCATTAGTCGTTAGATTTTCATTAGTGTAGTTGGAGTTACCGAGTTTAGTTATTTCCTTCTATAATGTACAGAAGTGGATAAATGAAATGCGTTTTAGGTTTTATTTCTGGAAATTGGTTTTGGGGTGGGAGATATATGTTGCGGCTGTGTAAGGAAAGGATGCCCTTTATGAACATATACTAAACCCAAGCGGCGATTG
This sequence comes from Hippophae gyantsensis, assembly GCA_030763125.1. Taxonomy (NCBI): domain Eukaryota; kingdom Viridiplantae; phylum Streptophyta; class Magnoliopsida; order Rosales; family Elaeagnaceae; genus Hippophae; species Hippophae gyantsensis. Next base: position 18,506,502 of record CM061039.1, on the reverse strand, counting down.
GTGTTTGGAATAGTTTCGTAAGATGTACTAGCAGAGTCTTTGCTTTGTGTTTCATCTTGCATAGTTTTGCTTAGCTGGTATAGAGCATTATTGGGATAAACTTAAAGTTCCAAGGGCCAACTTTGAGTTGTAGTTAATTTACATTAATAATTAAGGTATACTATCGCTACTTGAGGTTATTTTATGTGATCCCATCCTCCTTGTTCAAAATATGGCCTAATTTTCCTTAGTGTACTTCAGATAGGAGTATGTTCCATATTACTAGAGACTAAGGTTTTTGGTTTTTGTTATCATTTTAAAGAATATATTTCATTGTCTGGTCTTGTATATCCATATATATTGAGTCCTTGCAACTCTTCACTAGAGTGGATTATGAAAGACATCTCTTTACCTGGCTAAAAGTTTATGAGAATAAATCTTGGTACCATAAGTGCATCTTATTCCATTGATGAATGTTGCTTTGTCAATTCAGGGTCTAAGCTACATGATTAGTTTTGATGAATAAGATGGATAGGAAACTCTCTGCTAGTCTGTTTAGGTTTCAAGTTGATTAGATGTCTAACTAGTCCACTGGGCTTACTTTTTAATTGGATCTATATCTTTGTTAGACATTCCCAAGTTATATTTGGGATCTTTCTACACGATGGAAACATGAACTCCAACTTCAGGTATTGTTGATGTTGTAATTTATTTCTCTTCAGGAAGTAGCTTTAACTTATATCTCTTCTAGAGAGAAAATAACCATGTACTGATGAAACTTGAAGTTGGTGGAAATTTCACGTCCAATGAATGCCACAGATGGTTACAATCATGGTTTAAAAAAACTATCTAAGGCTAGCTTGCCTTAAGGCTGTCTTATAAAAAAATTGCATCAAGGCTAATATTTTTAGTTTTTATTAAGGCTAACAACTCACCTTGCGCCTTAACCGGTTAAAACTTATGCCTCAAGGCTTAAGTTCCAAGGTGTTTAAGGCTTATGTCCCTAAACTTTGATGAAATTGAGTTAAATTGATGGGATTGGAATACACATCAAGTCTAATTTATGTTTTAAAAGGAATCCCATATCATATTCGGCCTTCTCAAGCTGATAAACAAGGAAAAAAACTAAAAAAGTATCGAAAACTTCTTTTTACTCTTATTTCCAAAAGTGTTGTTCCACCATTTTGGCCTATCTGAATTGTTCTTGAGCAACTTCTTCATATCTTAACTCCATTATAAAAAAATTTAGTCCAACCCTTCATTTTTATAGAGATATATATACATACATATATATATCCTCTTGTTTTTCTTAGTTCTTTATAGTTTTCTTTCATTTTTTTTTTCCATATTGAATATGCTATGAAAGTGTTGATATTGTTTCCAGTCCATCTTCTCTGATTTTTTTCTTCTGCTCTTAATATGGTTGAAAGCTTACTTAAGTGATTTTTTAATTTCATGTTATTCCAAATAGAGAACTAAATTTTACAGATGATTTTTTTTGTTACTTTCCTGTAGATTGTTTTAGTTACTGTTTTGAAGTTCTTAATGAGTTACTAAATTTTTTTTGTGATAAATAATGGCTTGTAGTATTTATTTAATTTTTATATATTTTTCAAAAATTATGCCTAACTTGGTGGAAGTAAAGCCCTTCATGGATAGTTTTATTGTAGAATTGTTTTATAAATTGGTTTTTATTAACCACACTAGACTTTTGATAAAAACGTAGGAGATTAGATAACAGCCCATGGCGTTAATTATTTCACTTCTTTAAAATGTTCGCATTCATTCCATGAGTTTTCTTTCTGCTTTTATGTTTTCTTTTTTACCGCTGGTGGAGATTCCATATTCTTACCGGTGTATCTATCCCAAATGAATATTTATCATTGGCCTTCATAATGCCAAATGGACTGTAATTATTAATATTTTGGGCGCTTAAATGGTGTGTGTAAAATCAGAATTCTCTCTTGATATTATCATTCAAAGACACTACCTATTTATATACAAAGATAGAGACAATTTTAGGTAACATACACCTAATACATCACTAAGACACCTAATACACAACTCACACCACTAAGACACCTAGTATTAGACACCTAATACACACACTCATAAATCATCTTTAACACTCCCCTTCAAGTTGTAGCATAGATATTAATCATGCCCAACTTGTTACAAAGATAATCAACCCGAACCCCACTTAAAGCTTTCGTGAAGATATCTCCTAGTTGTTCTCCAGTCTTCATATATCCTGTAGAAATCAACCCTTGCTGAATTTTCTCGCGAACAAAATGAATCAATTTCAATGTGTTTAGTTCGGCTCATGAAACACAGGGGTTAGAAGAAATAAAAAGCAAACTTGGTTATCACACCACAATTTCACCGGTAATCTGAAGTTTTAAGACCTACTTCATCCAAGAGTGATATATCCATATTATCTTAGACGCGATTGTGCCATAGCCCTACATTCGACCTGCACTCGATCGTGACACGACATTCCTCGCTTCTTACTTTTCCATGACCAAAATTTCCTCCAATGAAAATACAATGCTTTGATGTGGATCTTCTATCCACTTTGGAACTTGCCTAATCTGCAGACCGAAAAACATTCAATATGAGTATGTCCATGATTTGCATACAAGATACCACGTCCGGTGCTTTTTAAGTAACACAAATTTGCTCTAACGTGAATGATGAACCGTTGAGGATGACATAAATTGGCTAACAACACCGACCGAATATGCAATATCCGGACGAGTCACGGTAAGGTAATTCGGCCTTTCCAACCACCCTTCAATATCTCTCAAAATCTTTAAAGTGGTTCTCCATCTCTGTAGCGTGGATGTTCTGAGTCATCAAGCCTACAAGGTTTTGCTCCTAATTTTTCTGTCTCAGTTAATAAGTCCAGGACATATTTTCTTTGAAATAAAAATATACCTTTTTTATTCCTTGTGACTTCAACACCCAAGAAATACTTTAGCATCCCTAAATCCTTCGTGTGAAACTGAGTATGTAGGAAAGACTTAGAGATGAAATTTTCGTAGTATCACTTCCATTAATAACAATGTCATCTACATACACAATCGAAAGAATGATACCACTTTCCGATTGTTTGTAGAACAGAATGGTCGACTTTGCTTTTCTGCTCATCATACCAAACGTTTCTATAGCTTGACTAAATTTTCCAAACCAAGCACGAGGACTCTGTTTCAAACCATACAAAGATTTGCGGAGACGACAAACGTGCCTAGACTCCCCCTGAGCAACAAAACCAGGAGGTTGCTCCATAAACACCTCCTCTTGAAGATCACCATGAAGAAAAACATTCTTGATATCTAGTTAATGCAAAGGCCAATGGTGAGTAGCTACCATAGAAATAAACAATCGAATAGATGTTAATTTAGCAACAAGAGAGAAAGTGTCAGAATAGTCCACTCCATAGGTTTGAGCATATCCTTTAGCAACAAGACGGGCCTTTAATCGAGCAACTGACCCATCTGGATTGACCTTAACTGTGAACACCCATTTGCATCCGATAGCCCGTTTTCTTGAAGGTAAATCAACCAAGTCCCAAGTACCATTGTCATCCAACGCATTCATTTCCTCGATCATTGCATTATGCCAACTAGGATGAGATATGACTTCATGAACAGTTTTAGGGATAGAAATAGAATCAAGAGAAGCAATAAAAGAGCAAGAGGAAGACGACAAGCAATTATACGAAACAAAAGAAGAAATAGGATAAGTACATTGACGTTTACCTTTGCGTAATGCAATAGGAAGATCATCGTTTAGGATAGGATCCGATGTGAAGGAGCGAGGTGCGTGACATGAATTAGAGGTACATGCGAAGTAGACTTGAGTTATAGTGAGGCCTAACAGAACTGGATCAAAGACGAGGCTCGGATGATGTGATAGAATAGACTAACAAATGTCGTCCTCCCTCACGACACGCAGGAGGAGGAGAAGACGAAAAATAGGGTATGTCTTGTGAAGGTAACATCAATGAGACAAGATATTTGTTAAGACTAGGACAATAACATCTATAACTTTTTTGGGAGACGAGAATAACCAAGGAAGATACACGTCAAAGACTTAGGATCTAATTTAGTAACATGTGGACGAACATCCCGAACAAAACAAATGCTACCAAATATCCTAGTCGGTCCAGGAAATAGTGACTTATTAGGAAACAAAATTTTGTAAGGAATCTCACCATGAAGAACAGATGAGGGCATGCGATTAATAAGAAAACATGCGGTTGAAACTACATCGGCCCAAAAAGGTTTAGAAACATTCATTTGAAATAATAAGGCACGTGCGCTTTCGAGAAGATGTCACGTGTTTACGTTCTACCACTCCATTTTGAGATGGAGTATCAACACACGGTTTCATGAAGCATGCCATTTTGAACCATATAAGATTGAAACAAAGTCGATGTATATTCTTTGGCATTATCACTGTAAGTACGAATTGAAACATTAAATTGAGTTTTAATCTCAACACAAAATGCACAAAAATAGAAAACAATTCAAACGACTCTTCATTAAATATAACCAAGTTACACGAGAATAATCATCCACAAAAGTAACAAAATACTTAAATCTAGGTTTAGACAAAATAGGACAAGGACCCCAAACATCAGAATGAACTAGTTCAAAAGGAACACTAAAGACGTTTATTAACTCTTGGATTTGAACTAAGACGATGATGTTTTGCAACCGACAAGACTCACAATCTAATGAAGACATCTTACTAAGCGAGGACAAAGTTTCTTCAAGAAAGGAAGAGATGGATGACCCAATCTACAATGTGCCTCGGCGGAGAGGTTACACTGTAGAGCAAGCGTGACAGATTTCGGTAAAAGATCGGTGTGTCAAGAATATAGAGGCCTCCAGACTCATGTCCTTTACCAATAGTCTTCTTCGTCATAAGATTCTAAAATAAGCAACGATCAGGAAAAAATGAGATACAACAGTTAAGATTGCGAGTAAGTTGACTTACAGATATCAAATTAAAGGATAAGCTAGGTAAATGTAAGACAGACGACAAAAGAAGCAAAGGAGTGTGAGTAATTGTGCTAGACCCAAGAACACGAGATGGTGACCCATCGGCTAAGGTAACAGTAGAGGTAGAAGTGTGTGACTGAAGAGTAGAAAAGAGACTAGAATTACCTATCATATGATCTGTGGCACCAGAATCAATAACCCATTTGGAAGATGAAGAAATGAGACACGCATTTGATTTACCTGAATCAACAATAGCAATGACAGAGGGTGATGAAGATCTTAGTGATTCTTGATACTGTGAGAACTTGGTAAATTCATCTGCAGAGATAAGAACCGATTTTTTAGAAGTATCAGAAGTGGATGTAATATGAGCCGAGTGATCTTTTTGATGTTTGTACTGAAGCTTTCTACATTCATGTTTCGTATGTCCTGGTTTGTGACAATAGTGACATACAATACCTCCGAGGTCCTGTGGTCGAGTTTCAAACCCGTGCGAGCCGCCTTCTTTATTTCTGTTCATATAAGTTGACCGTCCATGCTCATAATTATTACTTCTACCGGTGACCAAAGCACCGTTTAATTGACGAGTGGAGGTGGGAGTGCCTTCTGCATGAAATACTCGACTAAACACCTCTTGTAAAGAGGAGATCTCGAACAGAAAGAACCCGGACTTAAAGCGATCTCAAAAGTAGAGGGAAGACCGGCAAGAAAACTCATGACCGCCATTTGTTCCCGTTGACTTTGTTGAACCTTGACATCAGGGCTAAAAGGCATCAAACTATTGAGCTCCTCATAAGTCCTTTTAAATTCCATAAAATAATTTGTGAGTGACTGATCTTGTTTGTCTGCACGGTAAAATGCTTTGCATACCTCATATATGCGAGAAAGATTTCCCTTACCAGAATATAAGAAATCCAAATAATCCATCAATTCTTTAACGAATTCACAGTGATTGATCAAGTCAATTACATTGCTTTCAATAGAATTCGGAATCTGCAGAAATAAGCGAGCATTGTCTCTAAGCCATGTCTGCTTTGAATCATCTTTAGGAGGATCATTAGTCAAATGAGTATTTTTTCGATACTTCTCAAATAAATTCGAATAGTCTTGCTCCAAGCCAAATAATTCGAGCCATTGAGCTTATGGTTCGTGATTTTAGACATCACGGGCACCGTATACATCCGTTACAACATTAGATTTCTTTTTCGGCCATAACTCTTACAAACGACAAGGCAATGACGAAGCAGAGCAAACAAAATCTAACAACAACAGCAGCGACGAAACACGCAGCGAACAAGAACACAAAATTGGAAGAACGCAAACCTGAACAATCACAAGCGATGAGTGCCAAACCACCAAAGATGATGCAGGGGGACGGCGGAGAGCGACACGGGGTCTGCCGGAGAAGAATTCTACATGGACGCGCTGTCACGCGCCGGCGCGTGGAATTTGACAGAAAGTCGCGGTGGCGCGTGTGGCCCACTCGTGGCTCGTCTGGTGATCGGACTTTGGGGTTTGGTCGGTCGGCGGTTGTTCTTCCCCCTGTGCCGGCGGTGAGACGCGTGGAAAATTTGACAGAAAGTCGCGGTACGCGTGTGGCCCACTCGCGGCTCGTATGGTGGCCGGACGTCGGGGTTTGGCTGGCCTGCGGCTGTTCTTCCTCCCTGTGCCGGCGGTGAGAAAAAAATGTGCACTCCAAAAGGGTGTTCCGAGTTGAAACTCAAAAATGCACCAAATCCTAATTTGTGTTTACCCAAAATCTGCTCCCAATTTGAACGGGAAAAAAAAATTTCTCAAATTTTGTAACCCAAATGCTCTAATACCATGTAAAATCAGAATTCTCTCTTGTTATTATTATTCAAAGACACTACCTATTTATATACAAAGATAGAGACAATCTTAGGTGACATACACCTAATACACCACTAAGACACCTAATACACAACTCACACCACTAAGACACCTAGTGTTAGACACCTAATACACATACTCATAAATCATCTTTAACAGTGTGTATTTTCCTTTTTCGTTGCAGGGACATGATTCGGGCTATACGTGCTTGTAAAACTGCAGCAGAGGAGCGTGCAGTTGTAAGAAAAGAGTGTGCAGCTATCCGTGATTCAATAAATGAAAATGATCAAGATTCTAGGCATCGTGATCTGGCCAAGCTCATGTTCATTCACATGCTTGGCTATCCCACACATTTTGGTCAAATGGAGTGCTTGAAGTTAATTGCTTCTGCTGGTTTTCCTGAGAAGAGGATAGGTTACCTTGGCCTGATGTTGCTTCTTGATGAGAGACAAGAAGTTCTAATGTTGGTCACGAACTCATTGAAACAGTATCCAATTGTTTGTCAAACATGTTCTTTATTTTTCTTTTCTGGTTTCCCGTTCGCTTTTTCCTTAACTTTTTCTTGTGTATTTTCTAAGATGAACCAAAAGAGTCACTTTCCTCTTCCACTTGTGTGTATTTGCATGTTTATATATATTCTATGCAGCAACCTTAACTTGTGTTCAGAGATCTTAACCATACAAATCAGTACATTGTGGGACTTGCTCTTTGTGCATTGGGAAATATTTGTTCTGCAGAAATGGCTCGTGATCTTGCACCAGAAGTAGAAAGACTGTTGCAATTCCGAGACCCAAATATTCGGAAAAAAGTGAGTGTCTCCAATATATTTTATTCTGTACAAGTCCATGACCTGTCTACTTAACATATTTTGGTCATATTTGAATTGATTTGTCAATAGGGTCCAGAGCAGATTAGGTCCCTTTGTTTTTTAAAAGGTGCTCATTAGTCCCTTCATTTTGAAAAAGTGCATCATATGTCCCTTATCTTCTAAAGTTGTAATTAAGTTCAATCTTTAATGAAAGATGATTTTTTTGTCATGTGAATGTCACGTGAAATTTAATTGTGAGGTGTTGAGTATCATTTTAGGAACAAAATTTTTCTAGTCAGTTGAACAGTATCCCTTCCATTTTGGAAAATGAAAGTGGTATTGTTCATATAATGAGAATTGTTTTCTGCCTATAATGACACACAATACCACTCAATTAAATGTCATGTGAAATCCACATGACAAAAATCTTGTTTCATTCGACATTAAACTTATCCGCATTTTTTCAAAACAAAGGACCAATGTGCTTATAATAGAAAACAAAAGGACATGGGCTGCTCTTGAGAATTTGGAAACATCTGACAATAATGAAACATAATTCAATTTGGGGTAGGAGTTGTTGTGCTTTTACTTTTGTGTTTTGCTTAACATCAAAGAACTAGATCATGCATTGTTTTTGTCAATTAGACATGAATGTTCTTTTCTTTTTGGATAGATACTGTACGAATCATTTCACATTTACTTTGGTCGATTTTTTCCTCCCTTATTGAATCTTGTTAAATGTCTCATGCTTCTTGATTATAGGCAGCACTGTGCTCCATACGGATCATAAAGAAAGTACCAGACTTGGCAGAAAATTTTATTGACTCTGCTGCTTCCTTACTCAAGGAAAAGCATCATGGAGTTTTAATTACTAGCGTTCAACTTTGTACTGATCTATGTAAAGTCAGTCCGGAAGCCCTTGACTACTTTAGAAAGGTAATTTGACCAGAACCCCTTTTATATTGTGTTTAGCAAGAAGAAAATTATATATTCATATCCCACTCGGCCTGTAGTTTAGAAACTTCACTATTATTTATCAACATGACACCTGTCTTATTTTGGATGCTAGTCTCTAGAGAGTCTAAATAGATACACAAAAGTAAATTTGTGCTAAGAAGGTTCTTGTACAATGTTAAATGTTGACCATATTTCTTTAGGGCATCTGTGTAAAATGGCCGAAACACTTTTGTAACGCTCTGACACCATGTAATAAACTTAATGCAGAGGTCCACAGAGGGTCTGGTCAAAACCCTGAGGGATGCTGTGAACAGTCCGTACTCCCCGGAATATGACATTGCAGGGATCACAGATCCTTTCCTCCATATCAGATTGCTAAAGCTTCTGTGTGTTTTGGGCCATGGAGATGCTGATGCAAGCGATTGTATGAATGATATCCTTGCCCAGGTCAGCTGCTTATTTCATCATTCTATCCTTCATGCCTTTTTTATTGCTCTAGTCATCTTACGATTGAATTTATTGCTTTAAAATATTTCTTCCCCACCAATCACAACTAGCATCTATTCGAGGTGTGTTTGCCTTTGTACAATTGCACAATATTTTGCAATGTATCTTATATGTCTGAATTGCTTGGACCCACTTATAGCATAAAATTAATCCATGCTTCTGCAATATTTTTACCATACAATCATCTTGAATCAATTTTCTTTTCCTTTGCCCATTAAATTTTGTAAGTTAACCATGACAAAAGTATACCCGATGAAGAATAACTATATTACCTTATGAGAGAATGTGTGGAAGGATTTGTGGCGGTGCCTATTTTTGCATGCTTGTGGTGAGGTTCTGAAAGCAGTTAAAACTACCTTCACCAATGGATATGTAAGAAAGCACACAACAGTGAAAAAGAAAATAAAGATAAGCTAGATAGCTTGTCTCTTTACATGATCTGACTCACTTAGTCACCTGTCCTTTAGGGTCCTTGTTACCTGTTGCTATCTGATTCTTGATTCATGATACAGTTGCATTTATCTCTATTAGCACTTGCAATTTTCCTTTTTGACACTTGCTTTCTCTGGCTACTTGATTATTAAAGTTAGTACAGGACCCTGTTATCATCCTTTAGTTTTCTTCCGTTGATGTTGTTTTATCCTTTGGTAACTTAGGGCCTGTTTGGATGCAAAACACTTTTGATAAAAGTAGTTCAAAAATAATGCTTTTTAAAAGTAAGGGGACTTACTTCCAAAAAAAGCCATTGACATTAAAAGCACTTCTTATTTCATTGCCAAACGCATGAAAAGGCACTTGTCATTCTAAAAGCTCCTTCTAGCAGTGCATCCAAACGCCCTATTAATCATGAGAGACATAATTATTTGGTGTTGTTCCAGTGGAAAATGCATGATTTAGGGTCTCCATTTTCTTCTTCTGTTGACCCATTATCTCATTTCGTAGGTGGCAACAAAAACAGAATCAAACAAAAATGCTGGAAATGCAATATTATACGAATGTGTTGCAACCATAATGAGCATTGAAGATAATGGTGGCTTACGTGTGCTTGCTATAAATATATTAGGAAGGTTCTTATCAAACCGGGACAACAATATTAGGTATTCTTTAACTTACGTATGGGTTTACTTTCATTAAGGAAGCATAAGTGGACTGAGATTTCTTTAAGGGTGTCCAAAATAGATTCTACTTTGAATTTTAATCTTTTCCAAGGTGAGCTTGCTGCTTAACATGGGTCTCTAGCTAAGCAGCTAATATAAGTTAAGGCTAACATTAAGAAGAGTTGTTTAGTGGTGTTGACCTTATTATTGGTTTGGGTATTTTCTAGTCAAATCGGTTTAGTTCATGGTTTTGAAAAATTATTGTGGATAAACTACTGTTAAATATGGAAGTTTTATCTGACTATAGCAGACTCCAAATTTTGGTGCCCTAACCATACATATTCATTAATCATCATGGTAGTCAATGTTTGTAAGGTAAAGTTATGATTCTAATGAGTTTTACAAGAAGGCATCCAATAATAGCAGCCAGTAGCATCACGTCAATTTGTATTTTATCAATGATTTGCAGGGGAAAATAGATAAAAGAAGCCTGAGGCATATTTTATTTTGGGACATGTATCTCACCTACATTTTATTCTTTTACAGATACGTTGCATTGAACATGCTTATGAAGGCTATTACAGTAGATGCTCAAGCCGTACAAAGGCATCGGGCAACTATTTTGGAATGTGTCAAGGTATGCTGTGATGCTATTTTTCGTAAATGCCTGAATCGTGCTCAGTGCTACTGCCTTTTCTTTCTTTTCTGGAAGATTGGATACATGATTAATATTTTCATGCAAATTCTTCCCTGGCTGGCTTGGTACTGGTGCTGCAATAGCTGCTTGTAGGTCAAGGTTGCTAATGGATTAAAATAGACTTACTTTTTCTTGTTTAAAATTACATATATTATTGCATAGAAATTGCTATTTTATAAAATTTATTTTTCCTCTACCATGCTTGTCCCTTTGCTTCTTCTCGGTTGATGTAGGCAAATTAAGTTTTTTAAGCACGTCTGTGATTAGTGGTTTCTGAATGGAGATTTCATGTTGAATCTGATACAATGTCTTGTTTGTTGGGTCTGCTGTACAATTTGTTTTGAGAATTGAGCAAGTTTTTGAGCTGAGAAGATTACATTCGTTCTTTTTCCTGTCAGGACTTGGATGCTTCAATTAGGAAAAGGGCCCTCGAACTTGTTTATCTTCTTGTGAATGAAAGTAATGTGAAAGCTCTAACAAAAGAGTTAATTGATTATTTGGAAGTAAGTGACCAAGAATTCAAGGGAGATCTCACAACAAAAATTTGCTCCATTGTAGCCAAGTAAGTTGAGCAGTTTGTGATTCTAACATTAAGGACTTATGTGAAAAATTCTGGATTTTTTTTATATAGGCATGCTGTTTTTAAGCTATTGAAGTTAGTATTGCTTCCTTTGGGGAAACAAATATGTCTTATTCTAATGCACTTGCTGCTGTCTATAAAACATGGTAGACTGCGTTTAGACTGGGTTCAGAAGCCTTTGCTATCAATAACTTGGTGTGATTTTGAGGTTACTTTTGTTGTTCTCCACCAATGGAGGCATTTTTTTAACATTCGATTTATTTTATAATCACGTTGATGCTTCTTTCCGGCTTTTTCCTTCTTTGTTGAACAGATCTTAGAAGACCTTTTTTTCCCACTTAACTATCATAAGAATGTTGGGAGTGAAAATTCCCAGAAATTTATTATAATTGTTTCCAGTAATTATCTCATGTTTGTGTTTTCATAGGTTTTCCACTGAGAAGATCTGGTACATCGATCAGATGCTCAAGGTTTTGTCAGAGGTATATTCTAATTGACCATGTGAATCATAAGAATTTGTTGCCCTTGTAAGACTTATTTTTCGTAAACTCAAGGACTTATGATTCATTACTCGGTCTTATTTGAATTACATTAACTATTGGGAAAAGCTAGGCAGATGTATGGTAGTGCTTTCAACTACTTCTATAAGTCCTATGTGAAGAAATTATTGAATAAGAAATATTAGTACGGGTGGTACTTTTCTCTGCTCTTTAGTAGTCCATAAAGTGAACCTTCCCTTTGTGCTCTTGCAGAAAGATGACATGTTTTATTTTTGTCAGTCTACAGTTCTTTTCATTGGTGCAGAAACTTGAAGGCACTAAAGCAAAACCTAACTTGTGCTTGTAATATTGATTCTCTCCAAAAAAGACTTGACTGAGTCACGTTCTATACCATGCATTAAATTTTCCATTCACAAAGTATCAGTCAAATATACGTTCTCACCCCCTACTAAATCCACTTCCTCTTTAAGTTGTGTTTAAGAGAGCATAATAGTGTCTTAAATTGAATGAAGAACTAACTAGTGGAGGCTGTATGGACAGAAATGTTTTCAGAGGCCTGACAGTACTGGATGCCAAAAATGAAGACGAAAAAATCTAGGGAAAATAATAAATCTAGCATCACTAAAACTCCTAACAACAAAATAGCACCCTTAACAGTAAACAATATCCCTCTCATTTCAAGAGTGGGTTTTATTTTGGTTGTTATGAGTTTTAAGGGAATTATTTGTGGTAATTTCCCAAAAAAACTACTCAATAACACAGGATATATTTCTTTCCCACTTGTCAAATTGTTGCAATTTATAAGCACATACATGTTTATGTTCGTAACTTACTTTTTTATACTTGCCAATTTCAGCTTTTTCAGCACTTCAATTTAAAAAACTACTGATCTTTGTGCATTTCGTAGTGATAGGCCACAGGTTGGTTTTACTTATTCTAGACGTAAGAGTAAATCAGGTATTACTTCAATAAGTGTTGAAGTGTAATTTTGGCTGAAATGTATGAATTGTGCACATGAGGTGAGGAAATTTGTTAGAGAATTTAGTTTATAATTCTGTTAGAGGAGAGAAAATGAGAAGAAGGGTTATAGGCAGCGTGAACTAATCATTTATATTGAGCTGTGTCTATTAGGAGAGAACCAAAACTCTCGAAAGCTTGACTAGTAGACTGTTTTGATTAATCATTAAATATTACAAAAATTCAGAATTTTGTCCATTATTTCCCTGTTAACTATTCTGAATTATATCAAATTGGTATTAAAGCACTAACTTGGGAAGATGACTCCTACGAATGTTGCTCAACGCTTGGATACAATGGAAGAGGTGGTTGGAGCCGTACAAGAAGAGCTCCACTGTGAGTTGGGTAGTTTGAAAGATGAGTTGCAGAACATGAATAAACGACTGGATCTTCTCATTAAGTTCCAAGAAGACTCAGCTTGAATTGCTTCATCGTCGTCTTACAAAGCGAAGGAAGGTGTGGTGCTCACTCTAATGATGGTAGATTCGCAGGGAAACAATGGCATTACGATATTTTCAAGTTCTCGATAGGATTTTTGATTCCACAAATTAGAGATGTTGGTGTTTGATGGATCAAATCCAAATGGTTGGATTATGAAATCAGAACGATACTTCAGTCTTCAATGATTCAATAATGAAGAAAAATTAGAAGTGGCAATTATTAACTTTGAGAGTGATGCCTTGCTATGGTTTCAATGGGAAAACAAGAAGAGATCCATAATTTTATGGGAGGAGATGAAGATGTTGATTCTGAAGCAATTTCGTTCCACCTAAGCTGGAACTCTTCATGAATAGTGGCTAGCTCTCACGCAAGATGGTAATGTTCGAGACTATCGATGAGTGTTTTTTGAATTATCAGCTCTCCTAGATAATGTATCTGATGAAGTTGTCTTGGGTAATTGATGTGGATAGAAAGTTGCAATCTACAACTAATTGTTAAAACTAATTTCCTTTTTTATTTTCTGTTATAACCTAATAACAATATAAATGGTAGCAGCATGTGTGTGAGTGATGGGTGAGGCATATGGGAATTAGTTATGCTAGGTGAGTGCGCGTGATTGTATGAAAACGGTTAGGCTTAAGGCCTATAAAATTCGTGTATGACTACAGCCAAGAATCACTTGATTTTACCCAATTCTCAGTATTTCTCACAATATTAATTTTGTAATTCACTCTAAGAACAACCGAAGAGTTGCTCTTATTAATCAATACAAATATAATTATCTTATTCTTGTTCTGATTCTTGCACTACATCAAAAATTGGTATCAGAACTTGGTTTGGACTGCAAATAGATGGTGATGTCTGGTGACTAGACCATTGGCGACGGCAGTGATGAGGCGAAGAACTTGTGTGTTGCAATGGTTGGCCTTGAAAGTCACTTTGAGCAGAGGATTGTGGAGGTGTCGCGAGACTTTCAACAATTGCTTCTACGCACCACTACCCAAATCCAAGCCTAGCTGAGCGAGATTCAGAGGTAGGTTAAATCGCAAGGGAAAGAGGATCTTCACGATGAACATTCATCGCACCTACCATCTCATCGCGTCCTTGAGTTTCCTCACCATCGCATCTACCCAGACTCAAACGATGACCTCGCAACACCACTAGACGCGAACCCCAGAAATGTTGGGTTCGATGGAGGCACCGCTACCTGGGTGGGTAGCAACTGGGAGAGAAGATTCGAGAAGAACAACATGGGTAATAGGCAATTCGACAACATGAGAGGCCATTATGTAGATTGTTTTAATTTTCCTCATGAGCGGCAATCCTATGGTAAGCAGGACTATCGGCTTACCGTGGACTTGCCTATTTTGTGAGCCACTCTCACATGGAAGAATTCTTGGATTGGTTGGCTGCTGTTGAATTTTTTTTCGATTAGTCGCTTATAAACTCAAAGGTGGAGCCTCTGCTTAGTGGGAACACAAAAAATGAAAGGAGGTTAAGAGGAAAGGCACCAATCACCTCTTGGGAAAGAATGAAGAAATTGATGGTGCACTAATTTTTACTAGCAATATCACCAGTGCTAGCAGGGAAGGAAAAGTATCATTGAATACATTGAAGAGTTCATGAAGCTTGGCTTGTGAGCCAACATGTAGGAGCGAGAACCCTAGAGAAAGACTAGGATTGAGCCAAACCTTGTGGTCTGTCAACCAAGCCAATAGCATGAAATTGAAAGTGGAAAACCAACTAGCTAGACACAAAATCCACGCCCTTTGGGTCTCGTTTTAGTGACTCTCCTACCAGTAAAAATTCAAGTGGTTTCACCTCAAAATTCATCCCATCGGTCACTACAGAACCCACACCAGTTCCAAAAACATCCACCCTCAAATCCAACAACCCAAACAACCCACTTCCAAAACCTAACCTCTATGCCAAACCACTACCTATTAAATGTTTTAGGTGCTATCAGTAAGGGCACAGATCTAATGAATGTCCACAAAAGCTCACAACTAATTTGGTCAATGAATTTGAGCATTCAGATGATGAGTTTGACCCACTATCTCTAGACAACCTAGAAGGAGCACAACCTACTAAAGGTGATGAAGGTGATAGGGCTTTGAGCTGCATAGTGTAGAAGGTGTTTCTATCACCAAAACAGCCACCACCATCACAAAGATATGCCATTTTTAGAACAAGGTGCACAGTTCAACATAAGATATGTGACATTATTATTGATAGTGGTAGTACTGAAAATATTGTCTCACATACATTGGTGAAGTCTTTAGGACTGAACACTCAACCATACTCCCATCCCTACAAAATAGAATGGATTAAGAAAGGGAGTGATGTTAAAGTACAAGAGGTGTGTAGGGTACCATTTTCTATTGGAAAATTTTACAAAGATGAGGTGCATTGCGATGTGGTGGAAATGGATGCCTGTCAAATTCTTTTGAGAAGACCTTGGCAGTATGACGTAGATGCAATACACAAAGGCAGACCAAACATCATCATTTTCACTTGGAAAGGTACCAAGATAGCCCTACTCCTTGCAAAGGAAAATTTCCTTACTCCTACCAAATCCAAAATGCTTATTAACTGCAAACCCAACGAATTTGATAATGAAATCACTAAAGTGGTGCTAGCATTAGTGGCCATGGAACAATAGCCAGTCACTCATGCCATCCCTGATGCTGTTATAGAATTGCTATCTACCTAGATTGACCTTACATCAACTGACCTACCAACCACCTTAACACCATTAAGAGATATTTAGCACCACATAGATTTCATACTAGGTTGTAATCTGCCCAATTTATCTCACTATCGAATGAACCCTAAAGACCTTGAGCTATTACAAGAGATAATAGAAGACCTCTTGGATAAGCATCTCATCCAGGAAAGCAAGAGTCCATGTGCTGTGCTTGCATTACTTGTACCCAAGAAAGATGGCGCGATGAGGATATGTATTGACAGTAGGGCTATTAACAAGATCACGGTCAAGTATAGATTCCCTATTCCTAGGTTGGAAGATATGCTTGACAAGCTACAAGGTTCCATTGTCTTTTCTAAGCTTGATCTTCGCAGTGGGTATCGCCAAATTTGCATAAGAAAAAGAGATGAGTTGAAGATAGCTTTTAAAACCAAAGAATGTATGAATGGCTTTTTCATGCCATTCGGGTTATGCAATGCTCCTAGCACCTTAATGAGATTAATGCATCACGTTTTGAAGCCTCTCAATGGTACTTATGTAGTCGTGTATTTCGACGATATCCTAATCTATAGCAAGAACCCTAACGAGCACCTAGAACATTTGCAAGCTATCTTGGAAATATTGAGGGAACATAAGTTTTTTCTCAACCTCAAAAAGTGCGAGTTTATGACCACCAAACTCCTTTTCTTGGGATATCTTATCAGTTGTGAAGGTATCTCAGTGGATACTAAGAAGATTGACGCCATCCAGTGATGGGCTAACCCAACATCAATACATGAAGTCGGGAATTTTCATGGCCTGACAACGTTCTACAGAAGGTTCATAAAGGATTTTAGTTCAATTGTAGCACCCATAACCAATTGCCTCAAGAAAGGGCAGTTCATCTGGCGAAAGGAGCAAGAAGATAGTTTCCAACTCATCAAAGAAAAATTGTGTACAACCTTAGTCCTAGCTCTGCCAGATTTTGATAAAGTATTTGAGGTTGAAACAGATGCATTCATGGTGGGAATTGGAGCAGTACTATGCAGTTAGAAACGGTTCACCTATGACCAAGAATTCTACGTTGTCATTCGAGCCCTTAAACACTGGGAGTATTATCTCATTTCAAAGGAATTTATCCTTCACAGTGATCACTCGGCACTCAGATCGATCCACTCCTAGAAAGACATCTCAAGAGCCCATACTAGGTGGGTCATCTACTTACAAAGGTTTACTTATGTATTTAAGCACAGAGAGGGACAATTAAACAAAGTCGTTGATGCACTTAGCCGGAGGCACACGTTGTTGACTACCTTCCAAACTGAAATTACCAGTTTTGACACCCTTCTTGAACTATATACGACAAATGAAGATTTTGCAGCTGTCTGGACCCAATGCAACAACCATGAACCTATACATGATTTCTATTTGCAAAATGGGCATCTCTTTAAAAACCATACTGTTGGAGGAAAGATTCTATTGGCCTCACCTACAGAGAGATGTAGCTAAATTTGTGCAATAATGCTCTATCTGCCAAAGAGCTAAGGGAGGTAGTCAAAACACTGGCCTATACTCTCCTTTGCCAGTTCCTACAACCATTTGTGAGGATCTTAGCATGGATTTCATCCTCGTGCTATCGGTAAGCAAAAAAGGTCTTTGATGCCAGCAACATAGCAACCTTACCTACAGAGAGATGTAGCTAAATTTGTACAATAATGCTCTATCTGCCAAAGAGCTAAGGGAGGTAGTCAAAACACTGGCCTATACTCTCCTTTGCCAGTTCCTACAACCATTTGGGAGGATCTTAGCATGGATTTCATCCTCGTGCTATCGGTCAGCAAAAAAGGTCTTTGATGCCAGCAACATAGCAACTATCTTCTTTCGAGACATTGTCAGGCTGCATGGCATTCCTAAAACCATCACCTCTGATCGTTATGTGAAGTTCATAAGTCACTTCTGGAGAGAGTTGTGGCACAGGTTTGATACCAACTTGAATTTTAGCAGCGCCTATCATCCACAGACAGATGGGTAAACATAAGTACTCAATAGAACCATAGGCAGCATGCTCAGATGGGCAAACTCATGAAAAACCTCGAAAATGGGATTTGTATCTTCCCCAAATTGAGTTTGCCTTCAATAGAATCACAAACCGCACCACCAATCACTTACCCTTCTCAATTGTCTACACTAAAGTACCTAACTTCAGTATAAATTTACAAGCTATGCCCAACCCAAAGAGCAAAGCTGCTAGCGTATGGGTTGCTGATTATACTCAATTCCACCGGAAAATCCTAGAGCATATCGAGTAGATAAATGCACAGTACAAATTGCAAGCTGATCAACATCGTAGGCTTATGCATTTTCAAACTGGTGAACTTGTCATGATGCACCTCAACAAACACAGGTTATCACAAAGTAATTGTCCCAAGCTTCAACTCAGAAACTATGGTCTTTTCAGAATTCTTAAGAAAATCAACGACAACGTTTATGCCATTAATCTCCCTGAAGATCGGAATATTTCCAAGACATTCAACGTAACAGATCTTCACAAATACTACCCTACAGACGTAGCTGATGTGATCAATCTGAATTCAAGGACGAATTCTATTGAAGAGGACTATGATGTAGATAGAAAATTGCAATCTGCAACTAATTGCCAAAACTAATTTCCTTTTTTTTTATTTTCTGTTATAACTGAATAACAATACACATGGTGGCAGCATGTGTGTGAGTGATAGGTGATGCACATGGGAATTAGTTAGGTTGGATGAGTGTGCGTGAGTGTATGGAAACGATTAAGCTCGAGGCCTATAAAATCCATGCATGACCACAGCCAAGGATCACTCTAATTTTACCCAATTTTCAGTATTTCTTATAGTAGTAATTTTGTAATTCATTCTAAGAACAACCAGAGTTGCTCTTGTTAATCAATACAAATATAATTACCTTTCTTGTTCTTGTTTTGATTCTTGCACTACATTAGAAATTATGTGAATGGGTTGAAACCAGAGCTGAGAATTTTGGAGCCAAGTAATTTGGGCCAGGCCATGGAATTGGCCGAAAAGATAGAGGACAAACAGATACTAGAGTTTTTGCACAGGACAAGTGGGAGTCTGGTTCATTCTCAAGATGGGTGGGTGTTGGGCACTGGGCACTTCGCGATCGAATGTGGGGGGTGGCATTACCGTCGGAAAGCCATACGGTGAGGTCAAAAGGTTGTCTGATTTAGAACTACAGAAAAAAGGGTTCTATTTTCGGTGTGATGAGAAACAGGGACTTGGGTATCGTGGCACGAAGAAAAAGATGAATGTACTGTTGACTCACGACATCGAGGAGGGAGAGACTCTGGAGGACGAATTGTTGAACCCTGTAGAACCAATTTTGGAGGATGCTGAAATTAATCAAATGGTGGAGGTTTCTCTCAATTTATTGGTGGGTCTTACGACATCAAAGACCATGAAAATAAGAGGGATGATCTGCAATCTGGAGGTGGTGACGCCAATCGACCTAGATGTAACCCACAATTTCATCTCTATGGAGCTTATGAATCAATTAGTGCTCCTTGTTGCCAAAGCTGAGAATTGTGGGTTGACAATGGAAACGGAAAAGAGATATATCTCTACACTTGCAAGGAATTCAGATCATTGATGATTTTCTACCATTGGAATTGGGAAGTTTGGATGTAATCATTGGAATTCAATGGTTAGAAACTTTGGGCACAACTCAGATAAATTGGAAAGCAAAATTAATGAAATTCAGGTTAGGCAACGAAATTGTTACCTTGTGTGGGGACCTATCTCTTGGGAAAACATTAGTGTCTTTGAACGCAATGTTGAGAACCATTAAACATGAGGGGGTTGGAATTTTGGTGGGGCTCAACCGAATGGATGTCACTAGCAAAAACAATTCAAAAGTGCCTCAGTTCCTACATCACATTTTAGTGGAGCATGAAGCTGTGTTTAATATGCTATTGGGTCGTGGTTGTAGGCACTCCATTGTGTTTAAGGAGGGCCATCCACCGACAAGTCCTCGCTCTTATCATTATCCCTATGTTTAGAAGGATGAGATTGAGCGATTGATCAAAGAAAAATGCTGGTTGTTGGTTTTTAGAGGTTAATAACAATCCTTATTCGAGTTCTGTCTTGTTAGTTAAAAAGAAAGATGGATCTTGGCGGTTTTGTGTGGACTATAGAGCTTTGAATAAGGTGATGTGCCTGATAAGTATTCAATTCCTGTGATTGATGAACTCCTCGATGAACTAAATGGAGCATAGGTGTTTTCAAAGCTTGATTTGAAATCAAGTTACCATCAGATTAGGGTCAAGGATGAAGATGTATCCAAAACAACTTTTAGAACTCATGATGGCCATTACAAGTTTTTGGTGATGCTTTTTGACCTCACCAACATCCCACCCACATTTCAATCCCTTATGAATGAGGTGTTTCGTCCTTATCTCAGAAAATTTGTTTTAGTTTTCTTTGATGACATTCTTATTTATTGTGTTACTAAGGAGGACCACCAACATCATTTGCTGCAGGTTTTGGATGTGCTACAAAGAAACAAACTATACGCCAATCGTAAGTAATGTGAGTTTGACGAAACTCAAATTGCTTACTTGGGACATGTCACCCTAGTAAAATCCAATCTATGGTTTCTTAGTCACCACCTACCAATCTGAAGGAGTTATATGGTTTTTTGGGATTGACAGGCTACTATAGAAAATTCATAGCTGGGCACGCCAGAATTACTTTGCTGCTGACAAAACAGTTAAAAAATATAAATTTAGATGGAATGATGAGGCAGGGAAGGCATTTGAGGAACTGAAGAGAGCTATGATTATAGTACCTGTGCTAGCTATGCTAGATTTTTATCAACCCTTCATCATTGAGACAAATACTTCAGGATTTGGATTAGGGGCAGTACTCTTACAAGGTCAATGACCAGTAGCATTTTTTAGCCACACTCTAGATCCTCAAGCTCATTTGAAGTCAATTTATGAAAAAGAATTGATGGCTATAGTATTTGCTATAGTAAAGTGGCGACCCTATCTACTCAGAAGGCGTTTCATAGTAAGAGTTGATCAATAGAGCTTAAAGTTCTTATTAGAACAACGGATTGTGGGAATGGAGTATCAGAAATGGATTACTAGACTTATGGGGTATGATTTTGATATACAATACCATAGTTGAGCTGTTATTAGAGTGATTAATGCTCTTTCTCGTATCCCAAAATAGGTGGAATGCTTAGTTTTACAAGTTCCCCAGTGGCACCATTAGCATATCTTACGAGATGAACTGGCCAAGGATGAGTTTCTAAGAAGATTGAGAGAAGACATAACTTTGAACACTCGACAAAATGTTGGTTTTGTTGTGGAACATGGAGTTTTGTATTATAAAGGTTGCCTAGTAATAACACAAAACTCAAAACTTATTGCAACCATTATTGAAGAGTTCCTTAATTCCCCGATTGGAGGGCACTTTAGAGAGTTAAAAACTTACCAACGGATTGCAGTTGAGTTATATTGGGTTGACATGTGTAGATATGTCATCAAATATTTACAAAATTGCACAATTTGTCAATAGAGCAAGTATCTAGCAATCACTCTAGCTGGGTTACTCCAACCTATTTCTTTGCCTGCTTAGATTTGGGACGAATTCACTATTGACTTCATTGAAGGATTGTTTCGTTCTAAGAGGATGGACATTATAATGGTGTTAGTGGATCGATTAAGCAAGTATGCTTATTTATATGGTTGAAGCACCCTTTTACTACTGTGTCATTTGCTAGAATGTTTGTTAAAGTAATCAAGTTTCACAGGATTCGTCAATCCATCATTTTTTATCATGATCGAGTATATTTTGAGCCATTTTTTGAATAAGTTGTTTGAGTTACGAGGCACAACCCTTGAGCACAACACAATGTATCATCCTCAATTTGATGTGTAGATAGAGGTGGTCAATAGATGTCTAGAGACTTATTTGTATTGTTTTGTTTCAAAGAAGCCTCGTACATAGGCTAAATGGTTGGTATAGACAGAATATTGGTACGATACTTTTTCCACTCTTCCATACAATGTACTCCTTTTCAGGCTCTTTATGGTCGTGACCCTCCTCATCTCCTTCGATATGAGCGTGGCATGGCCTTGGTTTCATCAATAGATCAAATGTTGGAGGACCAAGACACAATTCTGGATGACCTACGAATGCATTTACTAAGGGCTTAACAAAAGATGAAATTTTGAGCCGACAGTAAAAGGTACAAAGAAGAATTTGTTGTGGGAGGTCTTTTTGAAGTTGAAACTTTATAGACAACGTTCCATAGCTAAGAGTACGAGAGGTTGGCTACTCACTTCTATGGACCCTATAAGATGATTCAGTGGGTTAGCAAGGTTGCCTATAAACTGGAGCTTCCCACTATGGCCAATATACACCCTGTTTTTCATATTTTGTAATTGCGACTTGCTCGTGGGGGTAACTGACTCATCTCCTATGCTTCCACTGCAATTGACTTCCGAACTTGAATTAATAGTGGAACCTGAATTGCTGATGGGAGTACCTCCTAAGGCTCAAGGACAACTTGGTGATGTGGAACTATTACTAAAATGGAAGACACTGCCTGAGTTTGAAGCAATCTGGAGGATTTCTACATGATACAGAAACAATTTCCTGAGTTTCACCTTGAGGACAAGGTGAATGTTTGGGCCCCTGGGGGGGATGGTACGCCACAGGTTTGTTTTAAAGCACAAGGGCAAATCAGGTATTATCTCAATAAGGGCTGATGTGTAATTTTGGCTGAAATGCATGGATTGTGCACATGGTGTGAGGAAATTTGTTAGAGAATTTAGTTTATAATTCTGTTAGGGTAGAGAGAACGAGAAGAAGGGTTATAGGCAACGTTAAGGGAGAGGGGATGGTAACTAATCATTTGTATTAAGCTGTGCTCATTAGGAGAGAACCGAGCCTCTCGAAAGCTTAGCTAGTAGACTGTTTTGATTAATTGTTAAATATTGCAAAACATTCAGAATTTCCTCCATTATTTCTCTGTTAACTAATCTGAATCATATCACTTAGTAGGCTGGAAACTTTGTGAAGGATGAAGTATGGCATGCTCTTATTGTTATCATAAGCAATGCTTCTGATCTCCATGGGTATACTGTCAGGGCATTATACAGAGCATTCCAAGCATCAGCTAAACAGGTGATTTCCAGGAGATTATCTTCTAGTATTTTTTTTTGAAGGATTTCATGTTTTGATGGACTAATTGAAATTACTTTTCCAGGAAAGTCTTGTCCGAGTGGTAGTCTGGTGCATTGGAGAATATGGTGACCTGTTGGTAAATAATGTTGACATGCTCGATATAGAGGATCCAATAACAGTGAGTGCATCATTCTCTCTGTGTTTCATTAACTTTTGAATGCAGTTAGCTATTATCACGTTCAATTAAGACTTTCAAAGTGCAATTTGTTTTTCTGAGCCTTTCATTTGTTACGATTAT
The DNA here is from genome assembly GCA_030763125.1 of Hippophae gyantsensis. Lineage (NCBI taxonomy): Eukaryota > Viridiplantae > Streptophyta > Magnoliopsida > Rosales > Elaeagnaceae > Hippophae > Hippophae gyantsensis. The sequence goes on along the minus strand of CM061039.1, from coordinate 18,482,879 downwards.
CATAAATTGTATCCCTTTTGATTGTGAGGCATAGGAGTTCTATCTGATTGTAGAAAGTTTGATTTCAGGTCTATTGCTTTCTGCTTTTTTTTAAAATTTCCAGATGAACTTGGTTTCTGTGCAGGTGACAGAGTCTGATGCTGTGGATGTTGTAGAGATTGCAATAAAGTGCCATACATCGGATGTCACCACCATAGCAATGGCTTTGATTGCTTTGTTGAAACTTTCTTCACGTTTCCCATCATGTTCAGAGTATGTTAACTTTTTTTTTGTTGCTTTATTTCTTGTTTAGTTTAATTAAATAATTTTACTCGTAGTCTTTGGATAATTCATTTCTAGTGGTTCTCTTCTTTTTTAGGGGAGATTGATGTCAAAGTATCATCCATGTTTATTCTGCTTGCTTCATTTTTTACTTTTGTATTTTTTTATTTTTATTGAAGTTTCATTTCTTACTTGAGTAACCTAATGTTTGGACTATATTCCAGCTTTAAGCATTTGTCATTATTATGAACCCTCTTATATTAATCTAAAGTCTTTATCATCTGGGTTAATATAATTTCCTTCTTGTAACATTGTAGAAGGATAAAGGATATAATTGCTCGATACAAAGGAAGCCTTGTTCTTGAATTGCAACAAAGATCCATTGAATTCTATTCTATTACCAGAAAGCATCAGAATATTGGGTATGAGATGAAAGGATTAAGTTTGGGAGAACTTGAATCTCCATTCCACTCCCTGTTGTTTCATCCTTATCACCATTCTTTTGGTTATATACTTCAGTTTTGTTCTCATTTGCAGGTCTTCGCTGGTTGAAAGGATGCCAGCTCTTGATGAAGCAACTTTCTTTAGTAGGAGGGCTGGTTCCATGCCACCTACTGCTTTGAATCCCTCTATGGCTTCAATTAATTTAACAAATGGAGTTTCCAAAGTTTCTGCTGCTCCTCTAGTGGATTTGTTGGATTTTAGCTCAGATGATGTACCAGCACCTAGCTCTTCTGGTGGTGATTTTCTTCAGGATCTTCTTGGTGTTGATTTGGCACCAACTTCTAAACAATCGGGTTAGTTTTTAATTTTATAATTGATATCTGTCCAATATTAGCTCTCTTAGTTGGACTGTGGTCCATATTTGTACTTTCTCGTAATATATATGACATTGAGCAACATTCATGACTGCTGTGTGGCATTCATGTATCTACGTGTAACATTACATGTAGAGGTGTTGGGCAACATACCATACCCCATGTATGAGAGGAGATCAATTCTCTGTATGTCCTGAAAGAACAAAACTGAAGTGAATATTTATGTTTGTTTCTTTGATATCTATTTTTAAATGTCCTGCTGAAGCATTTGAGTTTGACACAAGAGAAGTGGTTATATTTTCCAGAACATGGCCTTCTTTTTCCTGTTCTTAAAATTTATATCCAAATGCTTTTATGAATGATCTCATAGTAGACAACGCACACTCACTATTAAATGGGATTTGAAGGTGGAATATGTATTTTTGTCCGTACAAATCAGATGCAAAAGGTGTGATCAGAATGCATCACTCTGCACTGGATCAGTGTTGAGATGCATTGAAGCAATAGTCCATGATGTTGTAGTTATGAAGGCTAAGTTTGGTAAATTAACTTGGATTGGCTATTTTGCTTTACTCTATTATATCTAGATCTCAATTTAAACATCCGCTTAGACTTATTTTGCATGAGTTAGTGAGTATTATTCGGTTGATTTTCTCCTGAACTTTTGAAAGAGAATAAATATAAAGAAAAGGTTATCATGTTGCCATATTGCAAATTGTTTTTTTTTTGTCTACCAATCATGTAACACCAAATATTGGAATAGTAACTTAACACAGTGCCTCGTCTCATTGTAAAATGTGCTATACTACGTATGTATCTTTCTGTTTCTAGTTGATGAGACTGGTTTTCTCTTTTAAAATTTTTTCATGGTTTTCCATCATGTAAGTGTATCTTATAGCCCATATCACTTTTGAATGTTCATACATTATTTCCTTATTAATTTTTTTATGCCCATCTGGATTACTCTTTTATAATTTCTCCACTTAATAGTAATATTATTAGTATCTATGAACCGTGAAAAAAATAAGTGATCTCACGTTATTAACTAAGTTAGGTTTAATCCAAAAAAAAAAAAACACACTATGTAAGTTAGGCCATGCATTTATTTATATTTTTCCTCACATGTTCAGGAACGAATTTTGCTCCCCAAAATGGCACCAATGCTCTGCTGGATCTTTTGTCAATTGGCACAACTTCTGCACCAAGCAGCACATCAACTCCCGATATGCTTTTATCTATTCAAGATATCAAGCCAGCTTCTCCATTGGAGGGACTTTCATCTTCATTGTCTGCCAAACCCACTTCTGCGGGAGTTGCTCCTGTCCTTGATTTGTTGGATGGCTTAGCAGCCAACCCAACAGCACCTGGTACACTTTTGAGAAAAGAAGTTAATTTGTTGGATGGTTTTGAAGTAAATTAGGAATTCTTAAAAATATATAATTGATTTGATGGTTCTCTATTTTTATGAACAGAAAACAATGGGTCAGCTTATCCACCAATAGTTGCTTTTGAGAATAGCTCCTTGAGGATTGCATTCAACTTTTCAAAGCCTCCTGGAAACCCACAAACAACGTTGGTAAATGCAACATTCACGAATTTGTCCTTGGATAACTACACTGATTTTATTTTCCAGGCAGCAGTTCCAAAGGTGATTCTGAAAATATATTGTTAAGAATTAATGACATGTTTATTTTTTAAATATGTTGAGCTTATTGTTTGTACATCCTCATCTAGGTGAGTAGATGCAATTCCCACGTTTATTTCTTTTTGTTTTTGTTCTTAAGTTGCAATTTTTGTTGCCTTTCTCTCGTTGCTCATATGGAAAACCTGAGTTACTTGTAGTGCGAGCTTATACGTGATCTTTTTTCATTGTATATTTTCTTTTTTTCTTTCCTCTTATTATAATTCATGATCTTTTTTCATTGTATAATTTCTTTCTTCTTTCATCTTATTATTATTATCCACATATGTCTTTTTCTACATTCGATCTCTATTGTTGATTGATAATCTATTGAAGTAAAATCTGGTAAAAAATTATCATTGTCTTCATTGGCTTATATCTTGTTGACCTCAAGTCAATGTTTTGATGTATTTTGTGTTTTTTATCCACAGTTTCTTCAACTGCATTTAGATCCAGCCAGCAGCAATAGTCTACCGGCGAGTGGTAAAGGTTCCATCACGCAGAATCTGAAAATTACTAACACTCAACATGGGAAGGTACCCAATTTTTCGTTATTTTTTTTTATTAATGGGGATAGAATTTCATTTTTAACCCCCTTCATGCGGTACGCGCACATATATATATTCAAAGAACACAAATTTTTTTTTAGGGGATTAAAAATGAAATAATGTGAAGTACTGTGTTATATAAAAACCGGAGAGTTTTACGTATTTTTATTTTATCTACTTATTTATTTATTTATTTGCCTTTTCGCATCTATATATGTAATTGGTTATTTACTATCACCTTTTTGTAAGTCTCTCTTATTAGTCCATTGCTGATTCTATTTCTTCATTGAAGTCATTTTTCTAAGAACTTAGACTGAACAAGGTTGGAGTTCCTCCATAGGGAAAATCTCTTGGTCCATTTTATTAAAGGAGATTGTTTCTTATTTGATACTTTATGAAACTCCTTGTCATTTCAGTCTAATTCTAGTATCTATTACCGTGTCATTACTTAGGAGAAGGAAGGAATCATGTTTCTGGTATCATAGACATTACATGCTCAATGGCCAAAGCTCATTTCAATGTACTATAGCCTATAGGGATGCGCTTAAACAGTTATGATCCTGAATATCAGAGTTACCTGTTAATCATGAAGTAACATCATATTCGTGATCTATAATTTGATACCCAATTCAATGAGCTGAAAATTATTTTATATTACTGAGAAATTTTCCACCTATACGTCATTGTATATTTTGCAATTTAATAATCTAATCATTTGAACTTTGTACAAAAATACATTTGTGTAATGACTTGGGAATAATTCAGTTTCTGCCTCTTTCTAGGTTTTTCTCCCTTATTCTTTGATAGAAAAACACTAACCAAATTCATTTATTTTCAGAAATCACTTGTCATGCGCATAAGGATAGCTTACAAGGTTAACGACATAGATAAGTTGGAGGAAGGACAAGTCAGCAATTTTCCAAGTGATTTATGAGATTTTGTGGTCTTCAGAAATTCTCGAGATGTTACGATGACTTGTTCTCAGTGGCTGCAGTGGATGTGCCAACCTTTTTTGGTTGTTATCCGGTGAGTATGCTCATTGGTAGTATACTTTGTAGCAATCGTGACTGATTGTGCTCGGCCTCGGGTATGCTTCTTCCTCTTTTCCCCCGCCTTCACAATTTTTTCCCTTTTAGGTGTGGTTGGTGTAAATTACTTCAAATTAATGATTCCCTTTCCAGAGTTGTGGGAACAGAGAGGATAGATCATAGTTCATATTGAAGACTCAAGGTCATGTTTCTCTGTTTTAAAGTTGGTATTTTTGGTTGCCTTATTGCTAGGGTTCCTAGCAGTAGTTGGATTCAAATCAAATTGAAAACTAAGTGATGTGGTAGTATATTCAAGTTAAAATTGATGTAACCCTCAATGTTGATGAAATGTAAGATTGATTATATATGATTATTGAGTTATATGTTACGATGATTTCATATTAGTTAAAATTCAGATGACTTTTTTACATATTATGACAAAAATAATCTTAATTTTTATTGATAAATTATAATTGAATTTTGATTGCATATTTGTCCAACTTAGTTGACAAGAATTAAATATTTGTTTAATTAATCGAAGTTTGATCGGCCTAGTGATTCTATTCGACGGAGCAATGTTATATACAATTTCAATTAAATTAGATCGTTGTTTAATTGATAGGAATTTTATCGACAAGTGACTCCACTCATCAAATCCGAGTCGGATACATATCTAACTAAATTGGATTCAAATGATTGTAATTTGATTGACAAGTGGTCTTACTTATTGAAGTCGAATTAGACACGTTCAAGTGAATTGTAAGATAACAAGATAAGTATTCAACTTATCGAGTTTCATCATAACTTTTTCCATAACTTGTGAGTTGAATTAAACACGTATTTAGATCACATAATTTCAATATATTAGTCGATTTATTAATATTAGTCTCCTATCAAAAACATTATTTCTTAAAAGAATTTTATTATCTTTCAATAAAAAAATTGAGGAAGATATACATTATCGTCGTTTGTGTCGAGTCTTAATATTTTAAAAAATTAGACTATTAAGACTTAGCATCTTAAGTCAAAGCCAAAAACAAATATAAACGATGAATAGATTTTTATAGTAAATGAGTTTATTTTTCAACATCAAGGTTAAGCATTCAAGTTTCGTTGAGAAACTTTCAATCCATGTAAACATCATGGTTTTACATAATAAAATCACCTTCAAATCTTAACATCTCTTTCATAAGATCTAGAAACTACAATCCATATATATTTTTTGAAAACACACAAGCCGACAACGTAATACCGAAGCGCATGGAAAAAAGGATTTGCTACCATCTCTGACATGAATGTTTTTTATTCACTCTCGCCTTGCTTCTCTTCCTTTGAGGATTCCAATTATAATCATTATCAATGTGATTAATTTCATGGTCCAATAAGAAATACCGTTCACTAGATTCTAATGATTAATGATAAAATACGAAAAGATGATAGATAAAGTGAATCAATCATTGATTCTTCTATTCATAGGATTGTTTAATTAGAGACTAATAAGTAAAATTATTTTTCTGATGGAGAATATCAATATAATGTAAGAAACTTTAGGTCAAAGAAGTCTATTTCATAAAACGGATTTCTACCGCACATTTTGTACAAGTATTATTTAGTAATTTATTTTTTAGAAAACTTAAATATACAATTTTTTTGTATAAAAAGTCAAAGTAGCATCAATATAGTGTTAGATCTTAGAAAGTGTCACGTTAATATTATAACATACATTAGTTTATTTCTGGTTGAAATGGTTTCATAACATATATATCAACTTATGATATGAACAAAATCTCTTGTTAATCGCTCCTCCTAGTAATGTTTTTAAAATTTTTGAGCTACGTACTTAGGGTTCAGGGTGACCGCCAAACATGTACCAAAAGTAGCTACTCCAAAGGGTAACTTTATACCATCTAGTCTATACAAACAGGAGATGCATAGTATTCTCCTTTCAATTGTCATAAGAAGCAAGCCGAGTATCTTTCAAAATTCCAGTCAAAGTGATGAGTCCATTCAAATACTGTTTTATATTATCAAAATATATATTTTTTCCATCCTAGTTTGTGTCCATTTAAATTGTGAAGGAAAAAATACCCTATAAATCTAATAAATTAGATAAATTTAACTTTTAATTTCACTAATTTTTAGATATTACATTTGAAGTTCATTAAATTTGATAAATAAGATATTGAAAGTCCTTAAAACCTTTAATATCCTAATTTTTAAAGCTAATAGATCTCTATTATTTCATATTTGAGACTTAACAGACCTCTAGTATACTACTTGTAGTATAAAAAATTTCATGAAGACTTCTAGTATACTACTTAACAAACCTTTTCAAGTTCAAGTTCTTTTCCTTTTTTTTCTAATTTAAAAAAAAAAACTTCATTAGATAAGTAGCTGTGATATTATACCATATTATTGGTATTATGGTATAACTTTTTACTCAATTGTTAAGACTTATCTTCCATGCTGCACACAAAATCTTAATCATAATCACCTTTCATCCAATACTTGAACCTACACCCTCATGTATGTTTATCACTTAAGTTGTGGTGTAAACTTTACTTACGCATGTGGTCAAGTAGTACTCATTTAGTACCATAATTTGGCAAAAATGAAAGGAACAATAATCATTATTCATGTTTTTTAAGAAAGTTGAAAGCCTTGTTAAAGGATAATAATTGCTATTATTTGAACTTCTTGCCAAAGAAGACAATAAAAAGCCCAAATTTTTTGCCTGATTTCAAATTATTAAAAAAGAAAGAAAGAAGAATTCTCTCACTGACCAGGACAAAAGAATAAGAAAAAATGGTACGTAATTAAGAGTTGCACAAGAAACGTATAAAATCTCCATGAGAGTTCATATATATAGATATAATAAACACATCATGAACCATTGAACCGTGATCATGCATCTAAGCAATACTTCAAAAAGAGGAAAAGAAAAAAGAAAATCAAGAATAAAAAATGTAGGAAAGTGCTTGCAAAACATCAAGTTGCAACCTCAAATGTTGGATGTAATCAGCAGTCAGAAGAAAGAGTGGGTCAGGCTTCAACCCTTTCCCTCCTGGTATCAGCATTTGAAGCTTCTTCACCTTCATTTCAACCGAAGTACGACGAGTCGTACGTCTCCTCCTCCTCTGCCACTTCACTTTTGAAGAGACGTCCCGCCCTTCACAAACATTTCTCACCATCGTATATATAAATATTAATTTAAAACACTAAAACACAAATTTGAAGATAGGTGTTTGAACAAATCAAGATCAAAAACGTTATATAAGGTTGAACAAATCAAGATAATTTATGAGATGAGCAAAAGCTAGCAAGTAGGCTTATTATATATAGCACTTTGTGTGATTTTGTGAGTTTTAGGGGTTAGAGTCTAATATAAGTTTGAGACACAGGATTGGCCACGTGAACCGAGCCACATTCAGGACGAGAAATCCCCAAATCCCCAATCAAAGATAAAGACTATTGTGTTGATTGATTAATATTAGAAAGAAAGAGTGTTTGAATTTTGGCTAACGGGTACAAACTACTTGTCGTTTTGTTTGTTAGAGGCCTCTAAATTAGTACAGCATGGAAAGCCCCACGCACGTGTTTGACAGCTCGAACGCTCACGCTAGCCACAAACTAGACTCTAGGGGCTTGGGATTTTCTGTTACAATTTTTTGCTGTTGTGAAATTATTCGCTGCTACTCTTAGGGGTGGTGGGCTACGCTTCACTTTTCCTCTAAATTTATTACAACTCAATTTAGCCTATTTCGGTCGGTATTAATTACGTGTTTGTGTTGATTAATTATATTGTGCGATGATATTTATTATTTGTTAGCATTTAACTAATTTATTTGTTTGGTTAACGGGAAAAAAAAAGAAGAAAGAAAAAACTCCTCAGCCTTTTCAAGTTGTAAGATCGTGTGATATTGTTTGACTTAAAAGTTAATTTCTAATTGGGCTCGAGCCTAAGTACGACAAATGATTCTAAATAGTTATTTTAGTTTTGGTTTAAGAAAAAAACTAATTATGTTTTATGTTTATGATATATTATATAATTTATAAAATATTTAAAATATATACTTTGTTGCAATTATGATCCTAACTTAAAGATAACGATACAAATTATACGCATAATTATATCATTATTTATATATTATGGATATTATTCTAACTTTAAAAATGTACGTTATTAAATATGTTTATATCTTATCTATATGATGTGAGCATAACTACAACAAAATATATATTTTAAATATTTTGATAAATTATCTCATACATTGTGGATATAAAATATAATTAATTTTTTTAAAAAAAGATAAAATTTAGTATAGCAAATAGTAATTGTATAGATAAAATAATAATTCAATTAATTTTGCATGTTTTTATTATAGAATATTAATCGATGTGAATGTTACAAAATTTAAACAAATTAGATCAATTATTCATATGTATCAACTTGAACTAGATTTAAGAGTTAAAATCGACTTGATTTGGTTTGATCCAATTAACTATATAGAATATGATCACTAAAATACATATTAAAACAAATTTATATGATCATCCATCAAGTAGTTACTTGTTTATTTTTGACATATTAATATCTTTTAAGGGTGAGCAACAGATTAAAACTGTTTATTTTTTATCAATTCGAATCCGATCTGATTTGAAGATTTTTAATTTAAATATGATCCGATGATATAATCAATCCGAATATGAACAAATTGAATTTTTTTGGATCGGATATGAATATATTGGTATTAAAAATTATTTATAAATTATTATAATATATAAAACATGACATATACAAATTTAAATTTAAAATTTATATTTTTGTAACAAGTATTGTTATTTATAGTCAAAACTAAAAAAAAAATAAGAAATATGTCTTTACAATTATTAAATTATTATAAATATAAAATTTATATTTATTTTTTAAGCTAAAATAATAATATAATATAATATAATTATGGTATGCATAATATTTAAATATAACATAATGTAAAATAAAATATGCATTTATTTATAATTTAATAGTAATTTGGCTTGTATCGAATACAACAGATTATAAAATCTATCAATCTGAATCCGATCTAACTATAAAATTTATCAATCCAATCTGATCCCGATGGATCAGATCGAATATATCAATTTAAACGGATTGATCGGATTATTTGCTCATCCCTAATATCTTTTATCTTAATTCAAAACATGGTCACCTTAACAATAATAAATTTTTATTTATTTATACACTCTTAGTTAAAATAATTAGTTTAATACAAAGTTGAATAGAAATGGATTTAGTTAATGTGTTACAAACACTATTATGTTTATAACATGAAAATTATAAATATAATAGTATAATGGTCTGATTCGATTTGAAAAATTTAAAAGTTTTATAAATTGGATTGGATCAAATTCAATGGTAGGTTGAATCGAATTGTTCAAAATAATATAATTTTTTTAGTTCAATCTGATTTATCAAGTTTTTGTTCAATTATAACCAGAGTATTTTTAGTAAAATTTAAGTATACATATTCACTACTATAAATTCAAGTTTTTAAGTAGGTTAGGTGAACCAACTTAAAACAAGGAGACTTATAATTTAAAGTTTTTAAACTGACTTTAAATTCTATATTTTTAACATATTTTGTGCATTTTTTGCAATCCTCCTTACTTCTTTTCGATCACATAATAGCATAAAAAACCAAAATATGTTTAAAAGAGTTTTTAAATAGTATAAATTATTGAAAAATTAAATATTAATTAATTACTTAAGAATTAAATTTATTACAAAAAAATAATTTATATACAATACATACATATATATATAACTTAAATTACAAATAAAGTGATGACGTCTCTTTTGTCATGAATTTTGTGATATTCTCACTTTATTTCAGGGAGAAAAATCTTGTTTTGTTGCTTAGAATCACCAATAATGTCTCATTCATAATGAACAGGGAGATGAGATGGGATTTGGGTATGAAAATAGGTTCAAACAAAAATTCATTCCCTTAAACATTCATCAAATAAGTCCAAACTTCAGAGACATAAGAATAGAGAAATTAAAACATTAAAAAAACTACCATGGTGTTATCCTTCACTATTTAATATTATCAGATTCTTCTCATGATTCTTCTTGTAATGTAATAATTTGAAACATGTGTTTAGTCAATCTTTCACGTAAATCCTCAAAAATTTGCATATTATAGTAGGATTTGTTCAAACCAAAAAACTACATTTATTTAAATTCAAAATAAGAATGTAAAATCATGATTTCACAAAAAATAACTTGTATATGTTAAAAAAATATATTAGTAAAAGAGATTATCACATCTTTAATTAGAATGTTGATATTTGAGGTGATTTCGCTCATAAATTTTATGACAAAGTAATCACACATGACTCCATCATTTTGTCGTGGAACCTACAAAACCAAGCGTACATGATTTATTATATTCAAACATATTTATTATTCAATAATAAAATTCATTAAATTATTAATATTTGTTTGTGCATACCATAACTTTGTTGCATATGAGCTTATGTGATTTTTTAAGGGCAATGCCCATACTCTTGTTTCATAGCTTCCATGCCTATCAAAGTTTAAAACAATTAGTTTTTTTATTAAATATTACAAAGAATAATAAATAGTTAATTATAACTCTTACATTTCAAGGATTGCTTTTGTATATTTACTCAATTTTATGGAAGCTGAGTCACAGTACCAAACATAATTACCATATAGATCAAAGATTATCAACATCCAATGAACTTGACATTTTTCAAACTTTAGTGGCCAAGAGATTATCAACTTTTGATTTTTGTTAAGTGTTAATACTAACATTTATAACTCAAAATAATACCATTATGGATAAAGTGATACCTAACCTCGTCAACAACATAAAATTTCTCATTTTTACATTTAATACATGGGTATCGAATCTTATTAATTTCATTATTACTATTTCTACGAGCAAACTCCAAAAAATTTTCAACTCCAGAAATGTAGTCATCCTCAATTTTACATTTTGACATCCAAGATTTGTCCATTTTATATTAATGACATTAAACATATTTAATATGTATCCAATCAATATATTTCAGATATTATTGTATATGAATTCTCTAATTATTAGAATATATATCAAAATATCATATAAAAAAATATATAAAAACCAAACAATTAATAAACTCATAATAACATTAACAAATATATAATATTAATAATATATATATATATATATATAATATATTAATTTATATATATATATATAAATGCATGTAATTAATAATAATAAATATTTTATACATATACATGATGATAAATATTAATAAACCCATTATACATTATATACATATAAAAATATTATATGATATATATATATATATATATATATATATTCATGTACATGTAAACAATTTTCAAAAATTTTAAGATTAAAATAAATTAATAAATATCAAAAACCTAAATACATAAAATTATTAAAACAAATACATGAATAAAATACTTTCTTCCCTTTTAAGCTTGAATAAAAATACACAATCTACATAACACAAAATATATACACATAATTAATAATATATAATATACATTAAAATAAAAAAATATGAATAATAAGTATAAAATAATTCATAGAAATACTTACAAGAGTAAATAAAGTGACAAAATGAAGAAAAAAGAGTGTTTGGTAAGTGATAAAGTGAAGGAAAAATAGGTATGAAAAATTTGAGTATTATACTAAAAAAAATAGTGAATCTAGAAGAAAAATTATAGAGGAAGAAAACCAAACTGATGGCGCTGAAAATGATGGTCGAAAGTGGCTAGAAAAGGTGAAAGAAAATAGAGATAACAGGTGATTTTTTTCAATAACGGAAGAGAGAAACACAAGCTACGTTTGTTAGTAAATGGGGGAGAACCGACTTAAAATCTTACGTGTAGTGTCAGTTCTACGTGTCAATCGATTTAAAAAATTACATAAAAATAAAATAGTAACGTCGGTTGACACGGAGAACTGATGCTACACATATGATTTTAAGTCAGTTCTACGTGTTAACCGACTTAAGCATGTGTAGCGTTGGTTGACACGTAGAACCAACTTAAAATTCTATGTGTAGCGTCAATTTTTCGTATCAATCGACTTCAAAAATTATAAAAAATAAAATAGTAGTGTCGGTTGGTATGTATCACCCTTTATTGTAGTAGTGATTACATGGATTATTGTTTTTATAGTTATTAAATCAATTTTTTAAAATAAATTTTTTTTATTGGAATTAATTTTTAAAAAATTTAATTATAAAATTATAAGATGTATTTAAAATGACAATTTTTAGAAAGTCTAAACAAATACTAATTTTTTAATAAAACAAATATTAATAGTACACATCTCTTTAATAAAAGTGGTTAAAGTTTTTACAACTGAGAAATTACATATTAGTTTTGATAATAATATATTTTTAATATATTGCTTTGAAAATAATATATTTTTAATATATTGCTTTGATAATAAAAATTAAGTCCGCCTGTCTCATTCCTAAAGTCAAATTAAGTTACCCATTATGTTTGCTAATATTTGGTAAATAATGGTAGATAAAAAAATAACAATTCTATATAACATAATTATATTATAATTATAATTGATATAATAAATTTTTTACTGAATATAATTATAAAGCTTCGATTATATTAATTAATAATACTACACCTAAGGGTGAATATTTGTGTTGCATCTGGATTATTTAAATTGAACACGTATTGATAAATAAAAATCAAATTAAATTTGAATTCAATTTAAATCGATCTAAATAATACAAAAAAATTAGGATTGGGTTAGGATTGGATAATGGCCAATTTGATCACATAAAAATAAAAAATTATAATTATAATTATTGTTATATATTATTAGTATTATTTTTTTTATATGTTGAATAAAAAATTATAATTATAATTATTGTTATATATTATTAGTATTATTTTTTTTATATGTTGAGTCTGTTAATTTATATTATGAAAAATTTACTGTATTTCTCTTACTATTTTTATTGTAATTTTTTTTGTTTTAATATATTGATTGTTTACTTGTTAACAAGAGTTACATAGTATCCAATTAACAAAAAACATTTTTTATTTTTATTTAAAAATGAGATCTATTACAGTTTTTTAAAATTTATAAATTATTTTACATAAAGTACTTATGATGAGTTTATTAATTTGTACATGTTTTTATTAAATTAGCTTATAATTTTATTATTTTTATATATTTTTTCAAATATATTATGTTATCACTAATCACAATTACATGAAATTTAAGTTTAAAATATTTATTTATTTTAATTTTAAGTAATGATTTTTTGAGTTTTTTTTAAATATACTTATGGTTTTGAAACTCTTTATTTTTTAGTTTTGTAAAAAAACTATTTATATGGTTAATGTTGTTAGAGTGCATTGAATTTGGTTTAAAGGTTTTATTTTTTCAAATCAATGTTTAGTTAAATAAAATTAAAAAAATCAATTAATATATATAAATAAAAGTTTAGATGAGTTCGAATTTTTTTGGTTTGGGTTAAGATTGTCAATTCAAGACACAGATTAAATTCGATTTCAATTAAAATTAGACCAATTTAAGATGGGATAATTTGGGTCGGTCTAAACTAACCAAGTCTGCACAAATTGACATCCCTAACTACACCACATCATAAATAATTTATTATAAATTTGGAACAAATATAATTTTTCAAAAAAATAAATAATAATTTTTCTAATAATTCCCCATTTTCTATGAATTATCAAGGAAATCCCAAAATCCTAACAATTAGTTTTCCACACATGTCTAGATATGATCCTCTTGGCATAATTCACGACAAGAATTGAAAGATATGGAGAAGAAATGATCGAGACAATGAAGAAGACGATCTTGGAAGGCATTATTACAATCTCTGTGTTTCTTTTCATGAATGTAAATTGTAATACAATTCTCTATTTATACATTCTAAATATACTCCATATTATGTAATATACACTTGTTTTACAACTGATTATAAGCCTAATGTTGTTACAACAAACTTGTTGAGCAAGTCTTTACACACATCACATAAAAAATATCTCATTATTTACTAATTCTATAAAGCCTCATTACTTGCTATTATTTTATGTGTAACTACCTGGAACTGAACCAATCGTCAGCTACTGCATGTTGGAAGTTAGTATATTTGCACTAGTTACACACGTATGACAGTCTGGTGTGGTTGCATTCGGTGGTGCATGCTTGGTTGCATCTCTTGCAACAATACAAACTTTACTACTTACTGTAGTCACATCACTACCACATGCACCGTTAACACCACTTCTATCTATATTGCTTATAACATGATTATCTTTAATACCCCTTGCAAACTCAGTGGCATAGACATGACACTGAGTTTGTGTTTGAGTTACAAAAACTGAGAAATGGATAAAGGCATAGTTAATAGGTTAACTGGCTGCTCTGAAATAGGTATGTGTTGCACATTTAATTTCTTTTGTTACACCTTTTTGCCAATGAAATTTAAGTCTAGTTCAACATGCTTAGTTCTTGCTTTGAGAACTGGATTAGAGGCTAGCGCAATAGAGCTCAAGTTATCATTCCAAATAACTGGTGTAGAAGGAATAAGACACTGAATTTCATGCATGAGAGCACTAATCCATATCAAATTAGAAGCACCATTTGCAATAGCCTTGTATTCAACTTTGGTAGAGGAATGAGAAATTGATCCCTATTTCTTAGAACTCCATAGAACTGGGCTAGCTCCAGGATAAACCACCAGGCTAGTGGTTGATTTCCTATCATCTAGGCACATATCCCAATCAGTATTAACAAATGCCCGAAGATGTAATTGTGTGGATGGTTTGAAGACTATCCCAAAAGATGTAGTCCCTTGAAGGTAGCATAGTATTCTCTTAACAATTAATCAATGAGGAGACAAAGGTTTGGCTATAAGTTGGCACACTTTATTAATAGAAAATGAGATTTTTGGCCTTTTAATAGTAAGGTATTGGAGGGCTTCAACAATATTATGATAGTAGGTAGGATTATAAAAAAGATCACCTATATGAGTTGACAGTGTAAGTTGAGAGAGCATGAGACTTGATATAGACTCAGAATTGTCCATCTTTGCACATTGTAACAATTCTTGAATATATATTTGGTTTTAAAAAAATCACCATTAGACAAAGTAGTAAGTTATATGCCCAAGAAGTAGTTAAGCAACCCTATGTATTTTAAAGCAAACTATTCAACTTTTGAATTTCATTTTCATTAATCCCAGTGATGATAATAACATCCACATAAACAAGTAGATAAATGATGGATGTATTTTTCATCTTAAAAAAAAACTAAAATCGACAATAGACTTTGCAAAGCTAAGACCAAGAAGGGATACACTAAGGATATCAAACCATGCCCTTGATGCCTATTTTACGCTATAGATAGCTCTGTTCAACTTGTAAACATAGTGAGGAAAATCAGGATGTTGAAACAATTAGGGTTGATTCATATACATCTTTGTCTGAAGAGTGCCATTTAGAAGGAAATTGTTACTGTATAGTTGTTGACGCGGCCAACCAATGCTATCCACGTGGCTAGCATCGGTTGACGTGACCAACCGACGCTACGTCCGACGTGGATAGCGTCGGTTTTATACCGAACTGACTTTAAATTCATTATCAGCGACTTAAATACCTCTTTTGTAGTAGTGTCTATCCTTTAAACAAAGCAAAAATCAAGATAGTCCTGATGGTAACTTGCTTTACCACATTATTAAAAGTCTCTAAAAAATCAAAACCAGGAGTTTGGTGAAATCCTTCAGCCAATAATCGAGATTTTCGCTTGTCCAAACAACCATTGGATAATTTCTTGACTTTAAAAAACCATTTGCCATTGATAATTTTTCTATTAGGAGGGGTGGTACAAGCTTCCATGTATTGTCTTTAACCAATGCATCAAACTCTAATTGCATGGATTCTTCCCAAACTAGGATAGAGAGAGTATGTTTCCTAAACTCTAATTGCATGGTAGGATCAATATATATAGAGAAAAAGACTTTTGGTTTGTAAGTCCCAACCTTAGATTGAGTTATCATATAATGTGTGTTTTTGGTTGGTAAAGAGACAGAATAAACCACAATAGAGTAAGTGGTGAAAGGTTGAGAAGAGGTGATGAGTGGTGAATGAGATGGTGATATAGTATAAGTACTTGGGATAGCTAGAAGTAGGAATAAATTGTTATTTGTAGGAATCTGAATAGGAGAAGGAACACATATTGAAACTAGAATGTGACTATTCTATGGAAGAGACACTTAAGAATTTGAAAGTGAAACATAAATAGGTGAGAAGGATGTGTCCAAATGTTAAGAATTAGATTGACCTTGAGATTGAGACCTTAAAGAACTGGGCAGAGCTACGACTATAGAGCTTGAAAATCAAAGGGATATTCTTGAGGCTCAATTGAAAAAGGTATTATCACTATTTTGGTGTTATTATTATTAAATGGATGTTCTACTAGTACCTTTTGGTTGCTGTAGGTCAATATCTCCTTGGCTGCTGCTAATGCTTTTCGCCGTGATATTAGGGAAGATAGAGACCAATTTGAGGAAGCTCTGCCCCTGTTCTTGCAATGGTTAAAATGACTATCTTTCTTATTTTAATTTGATTAAAAGTTGAAAGTGCTTAGCTTACTTAACTAACTCTTTTGAGAACCATCAGGTTTGGGAAGATGAGGGAGTGCTTAGTTCATAGTGGTATTGGTGCTAATTATAATATTTTTCTACAGCTTCTTTGTAACTATACAAGTTGGATTGATCACTCTTATTGTAGAAACATATTTTATGATTTGGAGGATATAATATGATCTAGAATTGCTTGCAGTTTTAGATGCAGTAAGCAATATATACATATACATATGCACTTTTAATGCATATTTTATAATTTAAAAAAGTTACATTTTGAAATCTAAATCCAAAATATAAATTTTGGTAACTTCAAAAGCCAAAATAGAAATTTTGTTCCCTTTACGTGTCACGCTAGAGGTAAAATCACTCATGTTGCTCATATTTGTCATGCTAGTTGTAAGGCTATCCAAAAATTCTATAGAAACACTACTGCCTTTGCCCAAAAGTGAGCTCACTTATGATACTAGAATATGCAGAAGTCAAAGTCATTAGTATCTTCAAAGGTGGTTTTTGTGTTTATAAAATCTCTCAAATTTATTTTTCATAGTAAGGCTCACAATTCTTCTAGGGTTATTGATTACTTAGTACGATAATTTGACTTCGTGAAGCATTAAGCTTATGAACTAGCATTAGCAAGTTGAGATACTTGTGATAGTGATATGAACCAAAGGGTTAGGACCTAGCTAATTTTAGATTATATAGCAAAGAATTTTTCTACAAATCAATGGATATTACTCATCATTTTTCTGAAGGAAAAGATGCCACAAGAAGGTGTTATTTCCTTGATAAGTCTAGCATAAATAACACCCTAACAAGTATGGATATTACTCACCACAAATGCTTAAATGCTAAACAATGCCATAAAGGTTTGTAATCCCTTAATAAGTTGCTTAAAGAGGAACAAAGAGCATGAATGAGCTCTCAAATGATCTAAAAAATCAAATTTCATTCCAATTGTAAATTCCAGCAGCTGAGTTGCTCTTAAGTATTTATAGGATACAAATAAAATCTAAACTCTACTACATCACATCCTTTGATCTCATCCGATGGTTTAAAATAAAAACAACCAAAAAGAAAAAAAGGTAGTAGAAAACATGAACCAAAACATGGAGAAAAATGGGGCAGCTGACTACAAAAGCAATCCTATGAAAATATTACATCTTAACCCTTGATTTCATCCAAAGGCTGAAAATAAAACTGCCCAAAATAAGTCCAAATGGCACAAAAATATGTGGAGCAAAATTGGAGCAGCTGAGAACAAAGGAATCCCAATAAAATATTACATCTTAACCTTTGTTGTCTTCCAAGGGCTGAAAAGAAAGCTACCCAAATTAGTCCAAATGACACAACAATATGCCTAGTTTTCTTTTGCCAATTTCACCATAATTTCCATCCTAGGATTGTCCCAATCCTTGCACTCCCAATTTGGGTCCTTTGGTTATGCATGACCTCATTAATGTGCCCATTTAAAGCATTTTCAAGTTGTGCCTTCCTAGACCTTGTGATTGGTCCACTTGGGATTTGTTTGGCTCTATGATTCTCATCATTCCCCCACTCTTCAAGAGGATTCGTCCTCGAATCTTCACCTGCATATTCAAAAAGGGAAAGGTTAGAAACATTAAAGGAGGTTGTAACATTATACTCACCATGAAAGTCTAGCTTGTAGGCATTTTCATTGATCCTTTCGATGGCTTGAAATGGACCATCTCCCAGTGGTAGATACTTTGATTTTCTTTGTTCTATAAAATGCTTTTTTCTCAGGTGCACCCATACCCAATCTACAGGCTCAAAGATCATCCTATGACGTCCTTTGTTGGCTTGTTTGATATATTGTTCAATCCTCCTCTCAATGTTGAGCCTTCACTACTACAAAAATAGGCATTAAAGTCGGTTAAAAACTGACTTTAAACAAATTTAAAGTCGGTTCGCTGAACTGACTTTAAATTTAGTGACTTAAAATGTAAAGTCGGTTCATCGCGTGAACCGACTTTACCTACCCGTAAAGTCGGTTCATCCCATGAACCGACTTTACATACCGTATTTTTTTTATTTTTATTCTCATTTTTCGTATTATTCAATATATATAGCATAAAAAAACTAAAATTTAAATAATAATACAAATAATTAAAAATTTAAATATATTTAATTACTTGATAATTAAATTTATTACAAAAACAAATAATGTATATATAATACATATAGTTAACTTAAATTACAAATAAAATAATGTCGTCAAAGTGTAATTATGCGATCGAGTAAGCTTGGTTGGCTTAGAATCTTGATTGGTCTTCACAAGCATTATGACAAAAAAACAACTGATCCATATAACAATTCATATTCCCCTACATACACATGAGCACGTAACACATCCATCAAACAAGCAGTCTAAACTTCAGACATACGAATAAAGAAATTAAATCATTATAAATATTACCATCAAAAAGAGATTACCACATACAGAGACATTCGACGAACTCATATTAGCACTTTATTAATCATTTGTCTATATATATGAAGTTATTTGGAATCTCTGCTAGTATTTTTAAATGATATATATAATGAACTCTAAATATGAAATCAAGTGTAGCTCCGATTTCTTACTTGGCTTGTGTGAGTTTTGGGGCCCTTAAACGGAACACGTTCATGGGCACTAAAACTCACACAAGCCAAGTAAGAAATCGGAGTTACACTTGATTTCATATTTAGAGTTCATTATATATATCATTAAAAATACTAGCAGAGATTCCAGATAAATTCATATTTATAAACAAATGATTAATAAAGTGCTAATATGAGTTAAATGAAAGTAGGAAAGAGATATGAGATGTAGTTTGGGCCAAAAATAGGTCCATAAAACAATGCATCCCCCTAAATACATGAGCATATAATCATCAATCAAACAAGTGATTTCAGACACAGGAATAGATAGAGAAATTAAATCATTAAAAAATTTACTGTCATGTCGTCATATGCTATTCAAGATCATCAGAATCTTCTCCTGATTCTTCTTGTGATGATATAATTTGAAGCATGTGTTCTGCCCATTCCTCTCGTAAATCATCAAAAATTTGCTGATCGTAGCAGTCTTGTTCCAACCAAAGAACTACATGTATTTAAAATCAAAATAAGAATATAATTTCATTTATTTACAAAAACAAACTCAAATATGTTAAAAAAAATTATGTATATGGATAAAAGATATTACCACATCATCAATTGGAATTTTGATATTTGTGATGATTTCACTCATAAACTTCATGACATAATAACCACACATGACTCCATTATTTTGTTGTGGAACCTACAAAATTTAAGTGTACATGATTTTTCATATCTTTATTATTCAATTGTAAAATTAATAAAATTATTAATATTGACTTATACATACCATAACTTTTGTCCATATAAGCTTATGAGATTTTTTGAGGGCAATGCCTCGAAACTTGTTCCACAACTTCCATGCCCTATCAAGGTTTAAAACGGTTAGTTTTTATTAAATATTACAAAAAATTATAGAAGAAACTAATATGTAACTATAACTCTTACATTTCAACAAGCTATTTGTTGTATCTTTACTCGATTCTATAGAAGCTGTGTCACAATACCAAGCATGATTATTAAACATATCAATGATGACCAACATCCAATGATCTTGGCCTTGTTCAAACCTTAATGGCCAAAGGATTATCAACTTTTGATTTCTGTTAAGCGTTAATGCTCTATCACATAATTGTTTAGCTCTGATGCTAACATCCTTCTCTTGATATTGATTGACATATGAAGAATCATAGAACATTGCTAAATGTGATGAGTGATTATGTTGAAGTCGATAATAACACGCCCTATATAAAAGATATATATATTATTAGATAATATAAATATAATTATATATGTTCTACATAAATAAAAGAAAAATAAATAGATTGAGGACTCACCTTGTCCACACTTGAATTATACTTAAATCGCTCATTTGATATTCAAATAGTTGCAATAAGCACTCGATCGATATATACGTTTGGCCAAGGTCTACACCAGAAATTTCTATAGGAAGTGACACAATCCATCCATCATTTATGCTAGATGCCCTCCCAGCAATAGTCATCAAAGTGCCAAGATTTCTCTTTGAATTTTAACGCATAAATATGACTATACTTTTTCCAAGGCTTCTTCTTGAATGACTTGGTGCGGGATGATTGGCCACTAGACATAGATTTAGCACGAGATACTTGCTTTGTATCTCTTAAATGTGCCGCATTTAAGAGATCTGGTATAATAGACTAAAAAAAAGTATTATATATGGATTTTGTTAGTAACAATATAAGATATAATAAAATAATAGTAGTAAACAAGTGTTATCTTTTAAGTTAAAAAATAGTAACACGTCAAAATTTAGAACAACTTGAATCGACGGCCAAGCCACATACTGTCCAACCACCTCTTGGACTGTGGTAGCATCAGAAGGCACAGGTAGTGGACAATCATGAAACAATGATTGGTCAATTACTATTCGCCAATGATTAGGCAAATATTGATTATGAATCATCCGATCATCGCTCAATTGTTGTACCATTCTAATAGCAACATAGTCCGTTGACAAAGGATGTTTCAACAAACATTTCATATTCTGTAAAAAATTTAAGTGTTAAAAAAATACAACATATAATAAGAATTTAAAAATAATAGATTATATACAACAGAAATTAAAATCTTACCACATATGATTCATCAAATAAAAGAGGACTCTCATGTGGGGTAGCTATTGGATGTACATTCTCACCAAGATGTTCATCTTGGTTTGATTTATGGTAAGAATGTGCAGATTGCATCGGAGAAAATGAACCACTACTTGATTGCATATGCATTCCTGGCATATAGTGAGGTCCAATAGGATGGCTATATCCCATACTGGATGTAGTTTGAGCACAATGAGATTGCATGGGTGGCATGCCTGTCATGTATGGTGGCAAGCCTGTCATGTATGGTGGCATGCTTGGCATGAATTGTGGCATGACTGGCGTGGAAGGTGGTATGTCTGGCATGGATGGTTGCATGCTTGGCCAATATGGCATGCCCTAGTTGTAGCATGATGCCATGGCTGACATTTGTTGTGATTGATGTTCTTTTAGAGTGGCAATCTCACTCATAACTGAAGCCTTAAAGGAGTTGAATTCTTCTTCAATTTTAGTATACTTCTCCTTACTTACCGTCTGAGGCTTTTGCTTTGGAATGTTAAAATACTCCATAGAACCATCATATTGGCTACCTCCCCTAACACGACCAGGATGATCACGGCCGAATGCATGATATAAAGCATCTCTTCTAGGCTCTTCGATTATTTCACCCCTGGATATTTTTTCTTGAACGGCTCTCTACAAATAATAAAGTCATCAAACATATCATTCATTATTATATCAATTATTAAATATCATTAAGACTTTTTATCAACCAAAATTACTAACCAACTTATTTAATTGTTCTTCTCCTCGTTGAGTCATCGGTCTTGAATTCTTCGTTTTGGAGGTCTTTGTTTCTATGTATAATTCAGTTCAGGTAACAGGTCTACCCAATTCAGCTTCCTACATAAATTATGAAAATTTTATTAACAATAACATGAAATTAAATTGAGGAAAATAAATATAAAAATATTTATAAATTAAGACAAATTAATAATACCATTCTATATCTAACTTCAGGATTTGAAGACCTCCTAGTACGGTTAGGAAGAATGTTATGCATTTGTACATTCTGATGATCTTCTCTAATAATTTGAAATTCATCTGTACGTCTATAATCCACAAATTCTTTCCAAACTTGAGGTGTAATCCAAGGGTGTCCTTCAGGAATTTTGTAGAATTCATTCTCATCAAGTGTTTCCAAATATGGAAACACATAATTTCTTGCCAATCTGGAAGTCTTGTATTCCTTCCACGCCTTATTTGCAATTTTATAACACTTTCTCTTCCAACTGTCATCAACTTTGTAACGATTCTGTAAAAACACAGTACAAAAGATTAGATATACACCTAATATAATATATATATTGATTATAAAATATAAGAGACTTACACAAATGGTTATCCATATTTTGAACTTTTCTGCTTCGTCAACCTCGGACCAATCATTTATATTGATTGGTATACTGGACTTTGCAAGTCGACCAATAGAGGATTTCAATTGTTGACCATTTTCCCCTATTGGATTACCAGTAGCATCAAATAGAACATGTATTCTATCATCTGGGTTAAGTGGAGCATCAGGTATAATCGCCCAACCCCTTCTTTTCAAATACCCCAATGGATCATTTGGATCTACAATCTCTGTTGTTCGAATATCCATGAAATATCTGCAAACAATGAAGAAATATAAATTAATTGATAATTTTAGGAACATACATATATATAAGAGTTATTACAACAATATAGAACATACGTTATGTTTAAGTAGGTTGTTGATCATATACATATATTCCTTCACAATCATTTCGAGCACATGCATGGCGAAGAATTATCATCATCATCAATTAGATCATCACATACATTAGGCAATTTATTTGAGAAATTACTAATATTGGTTAATGTATCAAGCATAGAGTCATCATCTTCTACATTGTTTAATAGAATACCATTACGGATAAGGTGATAAGATGTATGTAATCCACTCATATTCTTATTTATCTTTTTTACATGAATATTATCAATATTTTCTCCATGATAATACCAACATTTATAGCTTAATAGAATACCATTACGGATAAGGTGATACTTAACCTCATCAAATTCATGAAATCGCTCATTTTTACATTTAACGCATGGGCAGCGAATGATACTAGTTCCAGTATTACTATTTCTACAAGCAAATTCCATGAAACTTTCAACTCTAGAAATATAGTCTTGCTCAATTCTACACTTTGACATCCAAGATTTGTCCATTTTTTATTAATGACATCAGATAAACATATTACTTAATTATGTATACAATGAATATATTTGAAGTATTATTATATATAAATTTTCTAATTATTAGAATATATATCAAAACATACATAATGCAAAACAATTATCATTTTAATCATTTTACAAAACCATTTCTATACAAGCAAAATAAAACAAACTGAATATTAATATGTCAAAAATTCTACTTGATAATTATTTATTATCCACACACAGTAAATATATATAATCCATCAAAACCACAACATTTAAGATATTATTTCCACATAAAATAAGTCAAACAAAATAAAAAACATATCTACATCAAAAATTTATACAGAAAAACTGCAAAATTCTACTTGATAATTATTTATTATCCACGCACAGTAAATATATATAATCCATCAACACCACAACATTTCAGATATTATTTCCACATAAAATAAATCAAACAAAATAAAAAACATAGCTAAATCAAAAATTTATACAGAAAAAATTACAAAATTCTACTATAATTATTTATTATCCACGCAAAATAATTATATATAATCCATCAAAACCACAACATTTCAGATATTATTTTCACATAAAATAAGTCAAACAAAATAAAAAACATATCTACATCAAAAATTTATACAGAAAATGGGTATAAAAAAATTGTAATATTTCGCTCAAAAAAATAGTAGATCTGAAAGTTAATGAGAAGAGAAATATAACTTACAAAATGACGTTACGAATGGTGGTCGGAGGTGGCCGGAAATTTAGAAAGAAGGTGGCGCGTGGTGTAGGAAAATGGAGGAGAGAGAGGAAGAAATTGGAGGAGAGAGAGGAAGAAATTGGAGGAGAGAGGAAGGAAAATGGTTTCTGCGTAAAATTTGCCCGAAATTTGATTATATTACGTGGGTAGCATCGGTTGACGTGGAGAAATGACACTAGCCACGTCGGTAGCGTCGGTTAACGTGGAGAACCGACGCTACCCATGTGGCTAGCGTCGATTGACGCGGCCAACCGACGCTACGTTTGACGTGGATAGCGTCGGTTTTACACCGAACCGACTTTAAATTCATTATAAGTCGGTTTTTTCCAAAAACTGACTTTACACAGCGACTTAAATACCTCTTTTTGTAGTAGTGCTTGCTTTCTCTTTTTCAAAAGTTTTTGCAAAGTTCGGTAAAGAAAATAAAAGAGCATGAGTCAATTTTTCCTTAAGCAATTGAAATGACATTTCTTGCTCTTCCCCCCATTTGAACCTAACATTCTTTTTGATGACTTCAGTTATCAGTGATGTTATGTTAAAATATTTCACAAATCACCGATAAAACCAAGAAAATCCATATAAACTTCAAACATTACTTAAACTTGTTGGGTTGGGCCACTCTTGGATAGCTTGAATCGTTTCTTCATCAACCTGAACTCCGTGTGCACTCAAAATGAAATCCATAAACACAAGCTTATCGGTGCAAAATGTGCACTTCTTTAGGTTAGGAAATAGTTTCTCTTTCCTAAGCACTTCAAGAACAAATTGTAAATGTATCAAAAGATCTTCCAAATTTTTGCTGTAAATTAGAATATGATAAAAATAGACAACTACAAAATTTTCAATAAAAGCATGCAAAACATGGTTCATTAATCTTGTGAAAGTACTTGGAGTATTAGTTAAACCAAATGGCATGACTAACCACTCATATAAACCATATTTTGTCTTAAATGCAGTTTTCAATTCATCACCATTTTTCATTCTAATTTGGTGATATCCACTTTTTAGATCAAATTTAGAAAAGACACAAGAACCATGCAACTCATCTAATACATCAACTAAGCAAGGAATAGGATGATGATAATTTACCATGATATTGTTGATTGCTCGGTAGTCTAGGCACATCCTCCATGTCCCATCCTTCTTAGGGACCAAAATTACTAGAACAATGTGTGGACTCATTCTTTCTCTCACATACCCCTTTTCCATCAACTCACTAACCTGCATTTGTAGTTCCTTAATCTCCTTAGGATTACTCCTACACACTGGTCAGTTTGGAATGTTAGCACCAAGTACAAAATCACTTCGATGTTCAATCCCTCGGATAAGAGGTAATCCATTAGGAATTTCCTCGGGAATGACATCCTTAAATTCCTACAAGATACAAAAAATTGAACTAGGCAAAGCATCATCAAGTTGTTTAGTATTCAAAAATGCCTCATTGTACAGAAGTACAATCATTGGCTGATTAAGGAATATTACTTTTTAATTTCACTTGCTTTTTTGCATAGACATTTGTTTTTATTTATCTCTTCTTTTGTCTCAATTTTTTCAATATCTCTTCCTTTTTCTTTTTGATTTTCTCTCAATTTATTTTTATCACTCTCTTTTCCACTAATTTTATTTTGTTCACACACTTTTTTTCTTTCATGCCTTTCTTTACTCTCATTCATTTCTTTAATCTCACTCTCCTTTTTCATTTTCACTCTTCTCTTTTCTCTTATTCTTTTCTTTAGTCTCACTCTTCTTTTCACTTTCACTCATTCTTTTTTTAGTCTCACTCTCCTTTTCAATTTCACTCTTTTCTTTTCCTCTAACCATCTTCATTTGATCTTAAAAGACTTGCTTGGGTGAAAGGGGGATAAGTGTGATGTTTCTACCATCCTTCACAAATGAATACTTGTTTCTATATCCGTCATATGCAACCATCCGATCATATTGCTAAGGCCTACCTAGTAGGATGTGCCTGGCTTGCATGAGTACCACATCACACATCACCTCATCTTTGTATTTTCCAATGGAGAAACTCAATAATAATTTCTTATCAACCATCACTTCCCCACAATCATTTAGCCATTGCAACTTGTAAGGCTTAGGGTGTTCGAATGTAGGCAACCCTAATTTCTCAACTAAGGTAGTACTAGCCACATTGGTGCAACTTTCCCCATCTATGATAACACTACACACCTTGTTTCTCACATGACACTTTGTGTGAAAGATATTATATCTTTGTTGTTCAATGTCTTCCTTCTTGACTTGAAAACTCAAAGACTACCTTATTACAAGTGCTTGCCTATTAACCCCCATAATATTTTATTGAGGTGTTTCTCGTTGTAAAGCTACTAAGGCATTTTCTTGCCTTTCCAATCTTTCATTCATATAGACCATCAAGTTGTTCATCCTCTCAAAGGATTGTTACAAAGCCCTCATTATGATCATCATATTCGGTCTTCCTTCGGAACTACCACTGTTAAACATTTTTTTGCAATTCTACACAATAAGAGGTTAGTGTAATAAAATAGAACTAATGTAAATTCACACAATACCTTATGTGTTTAGCGTTCAAATTGATCACTCAAACCCTCTTAGTTTCTAATCAAAGCAACCAAATCCAGGAATTCCAAACAATTTGTAGAATTATCAAACACCCAAAAAAGTAGTTCACAATATCCCACTTGTTAAAGCACAAAATAAACTAACTCAAAGTTTTTATAATGCTAGATTAGAGTAGTAAGCACAAGGAAAATCAATAGATCAATACGATTGGAAAACAACAATTTTCCCAAGGGATCTAAGCACACAATGGGAGATTTATAATCAAAGGGTAAAATTCTTGGAACTATGAGTTCAAATACTCACTAGAAATTAGCAAATGCAATTTGGCCTCTCTTTTTTTCTGTCTTTCTTTTTGAATAAATTCTGGCCATTCTTTCTTTGTTTTTTTGTGGAACAAATATGCTAATAACTCAAGAGTAAATCAATACAACACCTTCAATATAAGTTCAAGGAATTTTTAAGATACGTAAAATAGCACATAAATTACGACACAAAGGAAAATGAAATTTCTGCAAAAACTACCACAGAAATACCAAAAACTACAAAAAAATATCAAATATTGCAGAATATGCAAGGAAAAATGCAGAATATGAAAGGAAAATTCAAAATAATTTCAGAAACAACAGGTTATGCAAGGTTACTGCTAAAATATTTTGGACACAATAAAAATTGCAAGAAAAACGCAGAAAAAATGTGGAAACAAAGAAGAACAATATTTTTAGGGTTTGAAAATTAAATTTTAGCAAGAACACAGCACAAGGATATTTTTTTTCTTTTCTTTTCTATGTTTCAAAAACAAAACAAGAACATAAGAACAAGAACAAATATAAAGGATAGGAATATAAAAATTAGCACCTAAAGCTTTGATACCAAATGATATGAACCAAAGGGTTAGGACCTAGCTAATTTCAGATTATATAGCAAAGGGTTTATCCACAAATCAAAGGATATTACTCACCACAAATGCTTGGATGCTAAACAACGCCACAAAGGTTGCCAATCCTTTAATAAGTTGCTTAAAAAGGAGCAAAGAGCATGAATGAGCTCTCAGATGATCTAAAAATCAAATTTCATTCAAATTGTAAATTCCAATAGCTGAGTTACTCTTAAGTATTTATAGGATACAAATAAACCCTAAACTCTACTACATCACAACTCTTGATCTCATCCAAGGGTTGAAAATAAAAATAGCCAAAAAACACAAAAGGTAGCAGAAAATATGGAGAAAAATGGGGCACTTGATTACAAAAGGAATCCTATGAAAATATTACCTCTTAACCCTTGATTTCATCCAAGGGCTAAAAAATAAAACTACCCAAAATTAGTCCAAATGGCACAGTAAAAATGGAGCAAAACTTGGAGCAAAATTGGAGCAGTTGAGAACAAAGGAATCCCAATAAAATATTACATCTTAACTTTTGTTGTCATCCAAGGGATGAAAAGAAAGCTGCCCAAATTAGTCCAAATGGCACAACAATGTGCCTAGTTTTCTTTTGCCAATTTCGCCATAATTTCCATCCTAGGATTGTCCCAATCCTTGCACTCCCAATTTAGGTTTTGGTTATGCATGACCTCATTAATAAGCTCATTTAAAGCCTTTTCAAGTTGTGCCCTCCTAGACCTTGTGATTGGTCCACTTGGGATTTGTTTGGCTCCATGATTCTCATCAGATGGTTTGTCAATAATGATGTATTTGATTTTATTGGCTAGGTGGAAGATCTTAATTATTAGTGTCATAGATTCTGGTGCATTAGTTATTATTTGTTCATGAGAAAATTCCAGACTATCTACATTTTGATTTGTATGATTTTTGACTATTTATGTTATTTATAAATATCTTTTCGGACCAGATGATATGTTAGTTTTGGATATTATATATACAATTTACATGAAATTTGAGGAATATGCATATGCCTTCAAGATTACGCTATTTTGCAGGTTTGTACTTTGTTGAAAATTTGATTTTTTTTATATTCTATAATATATTAATGAACAACTAATTCTAGTTTTGATACTACTATTGTTGTTGTCATGAATGCAATTGTATTGGCTGCATAGATTGATAATTAGGGGCTGGAAAGGCTTGCAAGCTTTCAGTGCTACCATTAATGCCATTTGCATATGGTCTATACTGATGATTTTGGGATGGTATGGAACCACTAGAAATGCTATTGTTCTGATGACCATGTTGGTTTTTCTTAGACCATAATGGTTATTGCTATAGCTAAATTTATGAAGGATGTAGCATATGGGATGAAAAGAATGATCCATTGAAAAAATGCATTTTCTGAGTATAGGTCCCTTTATAAGCTGGTGGTGCTCCTACATGCATAGTTATTGGAAAAAGGATGTGCATTATAGTTGCTTTCTCTACGCAGCATCCTCAATATTGGCTGCTTAGGCACCTTTGTCCATGCCAAAAAGTCCAAAACATATAAGAGGATATTTTTATTATTAAGAAGCATAAGAAATCTTTAAAAGGAGATGACATAGTTTTATTACTATATTCAAATTGTATCTAATGATCTATGTCACTTTTAATTGTCAAATATTTATGATATATAATAATGCTCATTTTAATAAAAGTTATCGGTTTTGACTTGTAATTGCATACTTAATTTTAATATAATGATTTTTAATATACTTAATTTATCAATTTATTTTAATTTATATTGATAAATGAGATTAATTGAGATGTATATAGTCACGATTTAAGTATAATAAAGACAACATACATCATTTGGTTATAAGACTGTGATTAAATGGTATGTCTATGACCTTAGTTTTTTAAAGATCGATGCCATAGATATACCATATGGCCTCGATTTTTTATAAGATTTAGGCCATAGGATATGTCTATGACCTCTATTTTTTACAAGACTGAGGTCATATGTAACAATTTATAGTCTCTCTCACTTAGGCCTTGGCTAGATCTATGTTCACGGTTAAAAACCAAGACTATATATCAATATTGTAGTAGTAGCAGGCATAAATTATTGAGATCTTTGGCTTGGTTGCCCTTCCTAAATTTGCATATTGCTCAGTTGTTGAGTAATTGTACTATTTGGTCTTGTATTATTATTACCAAACATTTTGTGTTCATTACTAGTCATAACATTATTTTCAGGTTTAACACTCAAATTTGCAATAATTAATGGTGAAATTAACTTTTGTCTCCTTCTATCAATTCTACTTTCATGGTTCAACAATAGTGCTTTGTGTCATCAATTATTACCTTATTTGGAAACATTTTTTCTATGTGATATACCTGACCCAACATTTAAAGCACGCATGCCAAGTTGCAAATTTTCCTCCAACAATTGAAGGCATATTGCGTGCATATGTATGGCAGAAATAGTAGCATTATTGACAAACTATCACAAGTATCTCAACTTGCTAATGCTAGTTCATAAGCTCAATGCTTCATAAAGTCAAATTATCGCACTAAGCAATCAACAACCCTAGATGAATCGTGAGCCTTACTATGAAAAATGAATTTGAGAGATTTTATAAACACAAAAACCACCTTTGAAGATACTAACGACTTTGAATTCTACATATTATAGTATCATAAGTGAGCTAACTTTTGGGCAAAGCCAGTAGTGTTTCTATATAAGTTTTGGATAGCCTTACAACTAGCATGACAAATATGAGCAACATGAGTGATTTTACCTCTAGCATGACACGTAAAGGGAACAAAATTTCTATTTTGGCTTTTGAAGTTACCAAAATTTATATTTTGGATTTAGATTTCAAAATGTAATTTTTTTTAATTATAAAATATGCATTAAAAGTGCAGATGTATATGTATATATTGCTTACTGCATATAAAACTGCAACAAATTCTAGATCAGATTGTATCCT
This sequence comes from Hippophae gyantsensis, assembly GCA_030763125.1. Lineage (NCBI taxonomy): Eukaryota > Viridiplantae > Streptophyta > Magnoliopsida > Rosales > Elaeagnaceae > Hippophae > Hippophae gyantsensis. Next base: position 18,451,738 of record CM061039.1, on the reverse strand, counting down.
CCAAATCATAAAATATGTTTCTACAATAAGAGTGATCAATCCAACTTGTATAGTTACAAAGAAGCTGTAGAAAAATATTATTATTAGCACCAACACCACTATGAACTAAGCACTCCCTCTCCTTACCAAACTTGAAGGTTCTCAAAAGAGTTAGTTAAGTGAGTTAAGCACTTCTAACTTTTAATCAAATCAAAATAAGAAAGATAGTCATTTTAACCATTGCAAGAACAGGGGTAGAGCTTCTTCAAATTGGTCTCTATCTTCCCTAATATCATGGCAAAAATCATTAGCAATAGCCAAGGAAATATTGACCTACAACAGCCAAAAGGTACTAATAGAACATCCATTTAACAATAATACACCAAAATAGTTACATAGGATAATACTTTTTTCAATTGAGCCTCAAGATCATCCCTTTGATTTCAAGCTCTACAATCTCCATATCTATTTCCTGAAAGTATATCATTGAGCCAAAAAGGTCAACACCATAGAACGCACTATAATATACATTTTCTTTTTACTCATTTTTTCTTTAAAGGAAGAGTGAACTTATGATTCTTAACAATAAAAGAAGATGATGACTACTCATTTTAAAGGAAGATTGTGAACTTGTGCAAGACACAACATGTGATATACCTTACCTAACATTTAAAGCACGCATGTCAGGTTGCAAATTCTCCTCCAACAGTTGAAGGCATGTTGTGTGCATATCTAGGGTAGAAATAGTAGGATTATAACCTATAGGTTGGGGGTTGTCATCATAAGCACACTATCTGAGAAAAATACAACAATTAGAATAAGAATGGTTAAATCAACAATGCAAAATTAAATTTAGGAATAAAATCTAACTCATGAGAGAGGAATAATGAATCACTAACTAGGTTCACTAAGCATACGTTAAGCTTCCTATACGTGGAAGAAACAAAAACGATCAAAATAGTAATAGATTCAAAAAGGCAAATATCAAACCAAAAAAAGGTGAAATTTTTTCCTTGATTGAAACTAACTAATGATCAAGTAAAAACACCAAGAATAAATTCCAGAAAATGTCCCAATTTTCACTATGGACACAAATTTGAACAACTAGAAAAAGAAAAAAAGAAGCTTACACGAATTGGAAAATCATTCCCTCTTTTAAGGATCCAAACAAAATCGACCAAAGGAAATTAAGAAGGATCGTAAGGAAAATAGAGAGACACACCTAGATAATTCTTTGAGGAAGATTACTGGTAATACAAAGGCCATGATAGGGTATTACTGAAGGACCTAATAGGCCTCTGTTTTGATTCGAAGGAGAGCACGAGCTTCTTTAGGTTTAGCAGGTCGAGAATATCCACTACGTTTTGGGATTTCTCAACTACTTGCAGAAGTGAAAGGTTGATTCCATTTTTGTTGACGACGACACACGTGAAACGGCAAATAGGGTGAGCGGTACGGTTGGAATTGGGTCTTAAAAAGGAATGGTGCACGCTAGGGTAGAGAAAAGAAAAGGAAGGAAGAGGTTCACATAGTGCTGGGAAAGAAAGGAAAAGAAAAAGAGAGGGGTAAAGAAAAAAAAAGAGGGAAAAGAAAAGATTGGGAGAGAAAAATAAAAAAATTTATAAAACAATTTGGTATGTGGTGTAAAAAATTGATAGGGTATATCTATGGTCTCGATTTTTAAATAACCGAGGCTATAGGGTATGTCTATGACCTCGGTTTTAAATAACCGAGGCTATAAGGTATATCTATGGCCTCAATTTTTAAATAACCGAGGCCAAAACCCTATTGTCTCTATTTTTATAAAAATTGAGACTAAATCTCCGAGACTATATGTATGTATTGTAGTAGTGATCATATGCACCATTTAAAAACCGAAGCTAAATCTCCGAGACTATATGTATATATTGTAATAGTGATCACATGCACCATTAATACCACTTTCTGTCTCCATTGTTCATAGGATGATTATCTCTATTACCTCTATGCTTTAAGTCATTTTCAATCGACACCTACTAGTTATATTACGGTTTTTAGAGTATTTAATAAGTTTATTTTAATTTTAATTTTTTATTTTTATAAATATAAAAAATATAAAAAGTGAAGATAAAATTAATGATTAACATAAATATACAATAATATATAAAAAATTCTCTTTAGTAAAGGCCTCAAAGTGGATATGTATCGTAGTAATTAGTGACTTATTTTTTAAATGGGAGTTTGTCATTTAATTTCAAAACAAAATAACATTATAATTTCTTTTAAAAAAATCAACATAGACCCACTTAAAACTGGAGTGTGGGAATACACGTGCAATTGTTTGTTTGCTACGTTTATGTATAGTTGATCAGTTCAATTGTAGTCCAAGAGAACATAAATTATACATTAGTCCTGATTTATTATTGATGTATTAGTTTAGATTAATATGATTAAAGATAAATATAATGATTTTATTGAAAAATATAACTATATAATATTTTTTTTAAATAATATCTAATAAAATTAATGAAAATATCACATCATTTATTCTTGAATTAATGTATAATTTCTCACATGAAAGAACTTAACTTCACACACCAATTGCTGACTAGTTGATGGGATCAAAATCTTTAACCCTACTAACTTGTGGTTACATATTGTACTTAACCTTTGGATTTTGTTGATATATATGTACTTAATTTGTCTTAGTTTCAAGGGTTTTCTCTTGTTTTTGCTTCCAAAACAAAGTTTAATGAGGCGGGAACAATTGTTTTTTAAAAATAAAATGATAATTTATGCGTTTCAAATTAAATATGTAAAATATAAGACTATTATGTAAATAAATAACGATAAAAATGTCTGAGATGGTTTGACTTTAAATTTTGATTATTAAGATCGAGCATTTATGAAAACGACAATTAAAAAATTATGACTTATTCCATTTCACGATGGATCAATGAATTATTAAGTTGACCTGAATTTATACCAACACAAATATATTGTAAACAAATTTACAATTTATATTAAACATTACTAAAAAACAGACATATGGTCTCAGATTTATGACCTCGGTTTTTATAAAAACTGAGGCTTTAGGGTTTTGGTCACCGTTTAATAAAAACTGAGACTATAGGATATGTTTATGGCCTCGGATTTTATTAATAACCGTGACCATAAGTTATATTAATTTTTTTCTTCATGTTTTTTTCTTTTTTTTTCCTTCATTCTCTCTCTATTTTTTTTCCTTCTCCCACGCCCTTTTTCTTTTTTTTTCTTTCTTCCTTCTTTTCCCAGATCTGAAATTTTATTTTTTCAGATCTGATTCTTCCTCTTCCCCTTTCGTGATTCTTCCTCCTCTTCTCGTATCTTCTTCCTCTTCCCAGCTCACTGGTTTGGTGGTCGTTGATGGGTCGTTGTTTGTTGGTTCGTTGGCCACTGGGTCATTGTTCGCTGGTCGCCGGAAGTTGGTCGTTGGTCGCTAGACGCTGGTTGCTGGTGAGCTGCGCTGGTGTTGGTGTGCTACGCTAGTGTTGATGCACTGCGCTAGTGTTGGTGCGCTGCGCTAGTGTTGGTGCGCTGCGCTAGTGTTGGTCTTACTTGTTGCTGCGGAGTGCGAGTCTGAAACCGATGCACTATCTTGGTCTTGATGCGTTCTGTTGGTGTGACCGGTACTGTTGTGCAGTCTTTGGTACGCGTAGTCTTGGTGCTTATTGCTTCTTGTGCGTCTCTGCTAATTGTACTCATGTCTTTTATTTTATAACAAAATGGTTGTACTTTTCTTCTTGCTAGGTTTCAGCTTCTGTTATATATCCTACTATTTTAGTCTTCATTTGAGGTTTTCATTATAATCGCATTTGTGGATGCCAAAATTAGAGTAGCCATTGAAAAATTTGAACCATTCAGAGACTCGTTGCTTTTAAGGAAATGGGTCTTCCAACATATAGATATCAAGCGGCGGCTTTTACTTAATATGATCTACAATTTAAAATATTGAAGATTGAGGTCTATTAGTGTAAGCAAAGAGTAGCTAAGATGATCAACAAACCACTTGCTTTGACTTATTTCTACCTATTAATCTACATTATACTTTCATTCAGAGTAATATTGTACAATAAGGTATGTTCTTTGGGGTTGTGAAATGGTTATACACTGTTATTCAATTTTTGAATGATCTGTGTATGGATAACTTTATTAGTGATCAATTGTTCAATATTGGACTATGTATTAATATATTTAAACATTAGTCTTCCAGTTTGTTTATTGAGTAAGAGTGAAGTATATATGGCTAAATTTTCCTTACAGTGAGTTCTCTTTCCCAAATACTTCAACTTTCCTTTATCTATTATGCTTACTATGATTCATATGGGATTTTCTAGAGTCGTGGCATTTTTTCTTGTTCGTGTTTTCAAGGTATGTTTGGCATCTTTATTTTCATGTGTACCATGTTCTATTTATTGGTTAATTTTTCAGCATGTTGAGGCATATGTTATCTAGCTAGTTTAAAACGTACACATTCAAATTATTGTCCTATTATAAATTAAGATATGCCAAACTAGCATGAACAGAGACGATCAGATTTGGGAAAGGGATCGAGTCCTTGGATCGAGGAACGTGTTGATTCTTTGCCCTAGTTATGGCGAGTAAGATAACATTCACAGCCAATTATAATTTACTTGCAATAAGCTCTAAAAACTAATACTCCAAAGGTTTTTGAAGCACTTGAGTACTCATTGTTGCATTTTGAGTGATTAATTGTCTTAAACCAATCAAAATAGTATTTTTGTGGTGTTTCCTATGTTACATACAAGTTAGTGTTATATTGTTGACTTGTCTTAAGATGAAATGTTTATTTTTCATTTTTTTTTCAACCTATAGGTTGTAACACCAGTCAAAATGACTTTTGAAATGTGAGTGATAGCTTTTTTCTCTTGTTGTGACCCTCTCTTGGCTTTAAAATCTGTCTTCTTTTCATGTATGGTTACATTCTTTTACTTATTTCTCTTTTGATTGTTGTTAAATTGATTATTGTTGGTACTATTGTTGTTAAATTGATTTAAACCTCCCTGCTACTGGTGATCTTGTTGTTGGTCTTTGTTCTTGTGGCCTTCTTCTGACGCTAGTCTTTGGTGTTACACTTCTTGATCTTGGTTGTCTTTAGTCTTCTTTGAGCTGGTGTTGGTGATGGCGTTGTCTTTAGTCTTGGTGGTGTTGGTGATGGCGTTGTGTTGGTGCTGCGTTGTGCTAGTGCTGCTGGTGCGCTGTGCTGTTGGTGTTGTCCGCTGGTGTTGCTGATGGCGTTGTGCTGGTGCATTGGCGCCGCTGCTGGTATTGGTAATTAATACTACGTTTTTTTCATGTTTGTAATTAATACTAAAAAGTTAGTTTGTAATACAAAGTTTTTTTTATGTATAATAAACTCTCAAATATAATTATACTTTTAATTTTAATATAATATGATTTTTAATATTGTAATTAATAAATTATTGTAATTTATATTGATTTTTAATATTTTAATTACTAATTGTATTTTTTTGTAATTTATGTATACTCTATGGCCTCAGTTATATGCTAACCGAGGTCATAGATACACCATATGGCCTCGATTATCTAATAATCGAGACCATAGGTACACCCTATGGCCTTAGTTATATGCTAACTGAGGCCATAGATACACCCTATGCCCTCAGTTATCTAATAACCGAGGTCATAGCTCATTACATATGGTCTCTCTCACTTAGGCCTCGATTCTTATAACCGTGGATATAGACCTATGGTCACGGTTAAAAACCGAGGCCGTATGTATGTTTTGTAGTAGTGAAACATTCGGGCATCGACGTAGGAAAAGTCAATTTTAACCTTAGTGATAATTCTTGATTAACTTGCAGGGGAAATTCGAATCCCCAATGCACAAAAATAGTATTATACATTTTTTGCAAAAAAATGGAATGACATTATTAAGGAAACTAAAGTCTTATGTAGGGATTCTACTTCCGATATACTTATAAATTTATGACAATCTTTTTTCTTCAATAGCTCTTTTCGAGAGAATTAGACCATATATTTTTACATGGTATCAGAGCTGGATTTTTGGTTCTCGGGCATCCCTGAAGCTCACCTCTCGTCGACACTCAGAACACACTCCGTCCATTCTTTTCCGTTGATATAGAAGGGGAGTATTAAAGAACCTAAAATCTCACATCGATCAGGAATTTTGTTTCCGCTACACTTATAAATCTATAACAACCATTTTTCTTCAAAAACTATTTTGGAGAGAGTTAAGTCATGAATTTCTACGGACGTGATATGTCATCAAATGAAATTTATATATATATATTAGTTCGAGTTAGATGGTTTTTTTTGCCTTTAACAACAAATTAAAATGTGCTTTTGTGTCTCCTAGGCTTACTTTTAAAACATAAAATACGTATCAAGTTATCGACTTAGATTTCATAAAATATCAATAATTTGGCTTATATTTTGACTAAATAAGTTTCTTATAATAATATTTAGGGTTTTATTTTCATGTATATTTTACTTTAATTATTTATAAATAATATTTAGGTATTTAAAAAATTAAACCACCAAATGCATAAAAGGTAAATTAATCTAATAAAAAGTAACATGATAACTTCTTTGCTAAAGAAGTATGATATATTAATTATTATTTTTTAAACAAGTCGATAAATTTTTATATATACTACTATAGTGTTATTGTTTAGAAAAGAGAGTATATCTTTGTAAAGATACATACTCAAGTACCCCAACCCACATGTATTGTTCTATTTTTTGGTTTTTCTCACTCTTATATGGATTCAATTTTATGTATTTCTCTAATATGCATACAAAAGTACCAAAATTATTTTTGATAGAGGCCAAAAGTCAATTTTTTTATTAAACCAGAAATCACATATTTTGAAACTGAGAAAACAATGTCTCAAAATCACAATTTTGAAATTGTTTGCAAAAACAATAAAAATAACTCCCTAAAAATTTCCAATCATAAAAATAACACACATTAAAATTTGTAACTATAAAAATATTACTTTTAAAAACTTGCGATCATAATAGTAGTATTTCTTTTATTTAGTCATATATTTTCTATTAAAAAAGTGCAGTCCATAACTTTACATTAAATATAATTTAAGTTGAATTACAGTTATTAAAACTCGTTCAATTTTAAATATTGTTAATTTTGATTACGTTCAATATTATTTTGTTATTATAGGTTTTAAGACATTATTTGACTTAATTTTGCAAGAAAAAAAATCAACATAAACTTCAAATACTTGGGTTTTAGGGCCGATGTGTTAGGATGGGCAGTCTTAAAGGAGAATACTACAATTGGGAAGAAAAAAAATAAAAAACATAACATGATATAATATTTTATTTCTCGGATTGGGTGAAAATGATTGAAAGTTTAATTATGGGGGATGAAGTAAACGGTATGGGCGTGACTTCCACAAGATGGCAAATAGAAATAACTAAAGAGGACGATGATTTTTTTTAATATGACAAGTATCATATGCAATATGTTCCCGAAAATATTTATACTATTTGTTTGGTATATTAAATCTAGGATGAGTTATTTTTACCTCTCCTTGCTTTTAACAAATATTAAAAAAATAATTCTTTACATTACACGTGTTTAAGAGAACAAAGATTGTTAGTGTCAAAATCAAGAGAAGCACAAGAATACTCAAAAATAATATTATATTTTCAAGAAAAGTTTTAATACGTAAATATTATTCTTAAATATGCCTTCAAATGAATTTTATTTTTAAATATTCGTTTAGTTTTGTGTATAAGTTAACTAGAAAAAAATAAAAATTAATAGTTATGTTAATGTATGTGCACAATGAGTGTCAAAACGAAAATAATGTTCTTTAGAGACATATGTGCATAATTTGTGCCTAATATGCTAATCTAGAAGCTAAACAAGCAAAATTTAGAAAGATGTATAAAAATTGACTAGTGGAAGTTGCTAGCAATTTGGTGTTCTTTCCAAGTCCTAAACATGTGCATTGAAGGTTGTTTGAGGTAAGTACTAACGATTTAGGTAGGGTCCGTTTGCCCCCTTATGTTCTTGAAGTAGAAGACGATAAGCATATATTAATTTTCAATTGTTGTTTCTCATAAGAGCTATGGAGGAAGCTTATAATATATGGTTGAAGATTTGAGAAGCTATTAAAATGGGCCAAGATATTTGACATTGGGCTTACTACTACTTAACAAAAGAAAATCCCATTTACATAAACAAGTATTTTAGATATTTTTCTTAAAAATTAACATATTTTATTATTTAAGAGATATTTAATAAAGATATATAAAATATTTATAAATCAACAAAGAACTAAATAATAAACTACTAAACCTTATAATATATAATCCATACTTTTAATACAAACTCATTACACCTTATTTTTATTAGTGTTATTTTCTTCATCTTTAAAAACTTATTTGTATTACTTACTAGTTAAGATTACTTAACATTTAAGTAGTTATCTATACTCGATTGACATTGAAAAAAAATATACGTATGGCACTTTTCTTTTAATTACTTTTCAACATGTGATCTTAAAAATGTTATGATTTGATATATTTGATTTTTACTTATGGTTGTTTGGGTTGCCAAATCATCGGTGTTCGATATTATGTTTGTTTTATGTCGTAAATTTATATTTCTTCGTCTAAATAGGTATTGGGAGCATGATATGACACATTTTATAACAATTATTGTACTTGGTTTAAAATCAAAGGGTCCTCTTTGTGTTGTTTTTTTTTTTGTGGGATTGGACTTGTCACTTGAGTGGGTTGAGTAAAGGGCCCAACTTTGGCCTCACGCGTGGAGCACCGACAAAAAGGGTTATTTTGGTCCTTTGGTTGATGTACTAGTTAGGGTTTTGGCTCCATGTTTCATTTTTCACATGGGGTTTCAATGTTGTCTTCTTCGGCTCTAAGAAAGATATTTGTTCTCAATATCTGGCTTGTGGTTAGAATTTGACTCCTAACACTCCAATCTTTCACTAATATCTTTAAATTTAGTATAAAATTATTCCAATTTTGCATCAAATATTGTATCAAATTTGATACGATATTATTCATCGTATCAATGGTATTTACATTTTATTATTTTTGATTTTTTTTTAAATATTGTTAAATTTTTTATTACATATAATAAATTAAAATTAAATATATAATACAAAATATTTGAAAAAATTATTAATATAACATATAGTTAAAAATTTAATATGAATAGAAATAAATATTTAGAAAAATTTTAAAAATATTGTTAAATTTTTATTATATATAATAAATTAAAATTAAGTAAATAATATAAAAATAACTAATATAAAATAGAGTTAAAATATAATATAAACTAAAATAATAATTTTTAATTCATATAATATTTTATTTAGTGAGTTGTTATTTTTTTAATAATATAATTTTTAAATTATTTATAATTAATTAATTAATAATTAAAATTTAAAACAATAAAAATAATATTATTCGAAAAAAAATCATATATTATCAATATATTAGAAATATTATGCATATTATTTTTTGTTAAACTCTGTTCAATTAAACGTCATTTAAATTAAATTATGGTAATTTAGATCTATTCAATGTTATTAAAAATATTATTTTTGTTATTTAAAAAAAATCAATGAAATATATACTAAATGTCATAAAATAAGTAGACTTGAGAATGCTCGGAAGAAGCAATTCTTTATTTAAGCAAATTGATCTCATGACATGATCATTCACATAGTACTACATTATGTTTCTAGACTAGAAAACACGAGCATATTGCATAGAGCTAGCTAGCTAGCTAGAAATGTAGTAGATGAGCATTGGGTTGAATATCTACTGATGATGAAGATAATCATCAATTTCAATGAAGTTCTTGACAGCAAAGTCTTTGATAAGGTTAGGATCTGGAATGTCTTGGCTTGTTTTCTCAAATTCAGATGACCATTTCACCAAGCTCCCTCCATCTGGTTTTGGAGTTACAACCAACTTCCCCTTGAAAACCTTGTAGTACTTTGTCAGATCTCCGTCTATCACACAATATGTGTATGTCTTGTTTGCGTCATCAAACGAGTCTATTTTCTCTTTTGATGTTTTTACAAGTGGAGAATCTTATTACACAAAACAAAAATATATGAGAGCACTACTTTAATTCGTTATTGATATTAGTAAGAAATTAGTCAATTAATTAATAGAAAAAATCACTAATTACATCACGATTAAAATTTATCCTAACAATTTTGCTTCGGCCTTACCGAGTATATGTTTTTGAAATAGGAAAAATAGTATCAATCTTAGGGTATTACACATGTCCATATTTTTTTTATAATTATCATGTATTTTTTAAATTAATTGTAACTTAAATAATATAAATTTAAATAAATAATAATTGATTTATAAATATATAACAATTAAAAATTACACACGGGTATTAATAGGTTCCATTTCTTATATTTTTTGAAATTTTAAATTTTTAATTAGTGAAATTAAATTATTATATCCAAAACTTAGTAAATTTTAATCATAATTAACTAGTAATTCTTACCCTTCATCGATTGAAATATGTGTTTATTTGTGATTTGATGCATAAGTTATTCTATACGTATCAATTGGGTTGCAAACTCATTCACGTAAATCTTATGGATTGGTATTCAGATCCGTAGAGTGGAATGCTTAAATATATATTTTTATTTAATTTATTTATAATATTATAATTTATATAATTTAATCTTTAAAAATTTTAAATTTAACAAATTTAATATAAAATTTTAATTTTTCTTTAAATTGATTTAACAATATTTAATAAAATATGATGAAATTTTACTTTTTATTTCATTTATTCCCTAAACTATTTTAAAAAACATAATTTAATTATAAAATATTTCCTTTATTTTTCAATGTGTCAAATGCGTAAATAATTGGAATATATAGAGTTTTAATTACTTACTCTTAATTTATGATGTGTTCAATGAAAAAATAAATAAAAATGTTTAAAAAGAAAGGTGAACAATAAAATTAATATGTACGTACCCTCAGCATAAATTATGAGGCGAATTGAACCAGCAGACATGCCAGAACCTTCAAGAACTTCAATGCTCTTGTAATCATGAGAGAGGGCTTTTGGGAAGATAGCAGCGGAATCCTTGATACATTCCCAAAACTTATCTGCTTTGGACTTAATTTCAAACTCTACCTCCATTTTTCCACTACAAGCCATTAATTTCTTCTATATATTCTTAATTAAAAGTTGTAATTTTCTTAGTTTATCTGATAGAAGTTGAAGTAAATTAAGTAGACATATACATATATATATATATATAGTGGAAGGAGCTAGGGGTGAAGTTTTTGGTTGAGATAAGAGGTGCTATTAATTCATACAACTACACTCAACTACACTCTTAATTATTTATTTGGCTAGCATTTACCAATGGGTGTACGTATCCCAGCAGTTCAGTACTACTGTAAATAATAATAAATAAATAAAAACAAATTAGTTGAAATGATAAACAATCATTTGCATGTGGGTGTTGGAATTATAATGTAGAACTTTGGACAAAATGATTACAACTAGTAAAAATTCTAAATGAATTTACTATTATCTCATCTGTTATATTTTTACATTAATTATTATGAATGGTAATTGATTTTATAGGAAAATTTATAATGAAAATCAATAAAAAATGAATATAGTGGTAGCTATACAGTCTCATTGTATGATAATAAAATTATTCTAGCTACAACTAGAGGGAGTTCTTCTAGGGGTTGCAAATCTTTAAATTTAAAAAAAAAAAATCTAATTTTATGCATTTTTTTTAGTAATATATGTGCATCAACGTGTTCTTTGTATGCATAAAATAATGTGTTAATATTATATTTGGAAAAAGTATATGGTGAAATTCCAAATGGGTGGGATGTCATAAATAAATATAGTTCAAGCACATGCAATTTATTGAGTTTTGTTGAAAAGAATTGTTTGTAACTTTGGTATATGGGGTTTGGCACGTGCTTTGCATGTTACAATTTGAGGGTTGTTGTTGGCTAGGCGAGTCACTGCATGGCTTGGCGTTGCAGCAGGTGGACGAATTCTGGGAGCACAACCAGGTTCTACTTCGACAACTGCAAGGACTGGCGGGGCGATGGGTGAAACCCATTAATCGTTTGTATTAAATCACAACTCAAAAATTGTAAACTCTTCTAAATTTTTCTTTATAGCTTATTTCTCTCTCTTTTCTTTTCTAATATTATATATATATATATATATATGTTAAAGAACATGATATCCAGCTGGTGACAACCAACACACCAGTTGAAAGCAACCACCAACAACTTGGTGGAGAATGATAGGCTGTCCAAGAACATGCATATTCATAATTGTGTTTATTTTTAATTATTACAATTTTACTTTTCTTTTGTATAAATAGGTTGTAAACATTCGTTTATTCATCATCAATAAATCCAATTCTTACATGGTATCAGAGCTTAGGAAACAATTCCCAGAAAATTCAGTTCATAGAAATTTTTTTTCCATTTTTCCTCGATCTGTTTTTTTTTCAAAACCAATTTCGATTCACAAAATAATTCCAATTTCATCCCATCATATTATTCAGAAGAATCCGAGCAATCTGCAATTAAAATCAAGCCAAAATACCTCTTCACGCGCTCACACGTGCCTTGTTTAAACTCACCGGCGTTACACGCGCCTCGCCGGAGACACACGCGCCAGCTGCTGAAGAAGACGACTCCAACGACACGTCGTTCGCACGCCGCTGAAGCAAACGACGCGTCGTTCACTCGGTTCGGTCTTCCATCCGGTCCGGTCCGGTTCGGTCTTCATCCGGTCCGGTTCGGTCTTCATCCGGTTCAGCGCTTCACAGTTACAGCCGCCATTTCAGCCACTCCAGACGCCGATTCACCCACTTTCCGACCGGTTCTGCGGCTAAAATTTCCGGTTCTGTAATCCTTGACTCATTTTCTATAAGATTAAGCATATTTCAGTACATTATTTATTTCATAAATAGTCATTATTGTCTAAAATACACTTAAACCTATCTCGTTCTTTAGAATTTATTCAACAAAAAAAATGTCTATAACTACCAATACCAATCCTACTTTACCAAAATGGTATGATGACCCTAGCCATTCATTATATCTACACCACTCAGACCAACCAGGCATGGTTCTCGTAGCTCAATCCTTAAACCAAGAAAACTATCACATTTGGAGTCATGCAATGCTCATGGCTCTAATAACCAAAAACAAAGAAGGATTCATTGACGGCACAATCAAAAGGCCATCAACAAACCTTAAAGCAGAAATCAAACAATGGACTCGCTGCAACATTCTTGTCAAAGGATGGATCCTCAACACCATATCACCCAAAATTGCAGAAAGTGTCATGTATAGTGATACTGCATATGAGCTATGGGAAGAATTAAAGGAACGTTTTTCACACACCAACAGCGTGCACCTATTCCACATTGAGCAAGAGATCCATGATTGCATGCAAGAAGGTGTAAGCATTGGAGAATACTATACCAAATTGAAAAGTTTATGGGATAGTCGCGATGCATTATGTCCTCTTCCACATTGTGGAGGAAATGTCGGAAGAGAATTACAAGAATATCAACAAAAGCAGTGAACCATAAAGTTTCTCATGGGCCTTAACACGGTTTACACATCAGCACGTGGACAAATCTTGCTCATGGAACCATTACCTACAGTAAATAAGGTATATTCACTTATTGTTCAAGATGAAAAGCAAAGAGTTGTCTCCACTCAAAGCATAGGAAGGATGCCAGAAGCTGCCGCACTTGTTGCTAGAGATAGTCGTCCACAATATCCTCACAGAAATTACCCACCAAGGAACCCACATCTCAAGTGCAATAGATGCAACAATATAGGCCATAATTCTGAGAATTGCCGAAGTCACCTCAAATGTGATTTTTGTGGTCTTAATGGACACAATTTTGAAAACTACCGAAAGCGTCTCAAATGCAATTTCTGTGGTTTGAATGGACATGACATCAATATGTGTCGGAAGAAAGAAGCAATTTAAGATAAAAGAAACACAAGTTATGGCTTCCCTTCCAAAGCTCATCATACTGACTTTCAGGAAAGTTGCTCCGACACAAAGACACCATCCCACAACCTTACATCTGCCCAATACCAAGAGCTCCTTACACTTCTCAATCAATCCAAATCAGGTAGCATGGCAAGTCAAGTGACTACTTCTTCAGGTAACACATTACGATATCACAACCTAAAAACTGTGAGCTCTTTTAAGCTTTTTCTTTAAAGCTTATTTATCTCTTATATATATATATATATATATATATATATATATTCCTTCTGCCTTTTATAATATTACACACTTTTTATATCGATTTTTATGAATGCTAGGTAGGACTGTTCTTTATGGAATCTACAAGATAAATCAACTATTAGGACCTTGGATCACCTTGTGGGGGGTGGTCTTTGGCTATTCGATGCTTAAGTCAGTAAGTATAAGATGAAGGATGAATGAGATCTACAATCGAGTTTAGTTATGATTCTCTGTTATGAAATTAAGTGATATTTCAATATATAATAGTTGTGTGCATATGTGAATATATATAAGAGAAAGAATTAACCTGATAGCTATTCCTTATCTGAATATGACTGAACTTTGTAGAATCTTATCCTTTGTAGACATATATCCTTAATTATCTCCTCAATTATTTTTTAGGATAATTAAAAGATAATCTTTGGATATTTATTTCTTTAAGATAATTAAATGATAATCTTTGGATATTTATTTCTTTAAGATAATTAAATGATAATCATTGGACCTTTATCATTTTATGATAACTATCTTGCATTCCCACTTATATGATGATTAAGCACTTATTAGGCTTGACCCATAAGGTTCTTTGCCGACTAGAACCACTCTTTGAGTGTCATATGAGATATACAAAATTACTCTCAACATTGACTCCCAGACTTTCTAGCCCTTGGACTAGAAGGTCTAACTGTAATTTTTTTCAATGCTTGTATGAAATATCTCTTCCAATTTTTTAACAATTGTAAGCTTACTCTTGTGTATTTTTTACTTGCCTAAGCAAAAAAGTTCACTCCATGTTTGGATATTTGAAACATGCATGACGTTGTTTTATTTCCAATGATATCTTCAAATTTCCAATTGAATTTTTGTTTGGAAAGTTTTGTTAAAGTCAATATTTTTATCAAGGAAGTCAAAAAAATTTCATTTTTGTAAAAAACTTAAAATTCAATCCTAAACTTAATCCCTCTTGGATTAGCTTAGCGATCTTAGCAATTGATTGTGATTTTAGAGGTGTATATGAGATTAACTCACCAACTCTATAGATACAAGCCCTTACCCTTTGCATGTAAATTATTTTTAATTATCCAAAAACTTTTCACCCCATGATGCTTATGCCACACTTTTCTACACCGGAAGTGATGGATATCAAATTCGTGGATGTACATGATCGAGTCTGGCCATAATAGGTACATGTCGAGGTGGACGAAGGACAGTACAGATGACAGACATTAGTGGACAAATAGAGGCCAGGCAAAGGCATGTCCAGTCCATCCCTAGCTGACGATACCTTGGTTGGTGCTTGTCTAGTCGGCAGTAGTATTGCCAATAATACCTTGGTCTATGGTGCCCTAGTTGGCAGTGCTCTAACTGGAAACTTCCTTGGTGGTAGCCCCTGGCAAGCAACCCTCTAGCTAGCACCTCTTTGTCCAGTAATGGTCTGGCTAACAGTGGCATGGCCATTGGTGGCTAGGAACGAGTTACATTAGACGATGCCTCTGGATCATCTCGATGCCTCAATTCTTTTTGCTCTATCTATAAAGGTTTTTTAGGAATCCATTGGCATAGGTCAAGTCTTCAATGGCAAAAACTTAGCTTTTATCCCAATGAGCATTCCTATATATAACTAGACATTGATTGAAGCGATCTTGAGTAATTTTTCATGACCCACTAGGTTCCGAGATGAACAACCATTACTTGGACATAATTTTGACCATGTTCTAAATTATCGAGTCTATCATCTTGATACCTTAGATGTCGGGAACAATTTGGAGTAACCCTCTCCCTAGCAAAGTTACTATGTCTATTAACCATTTCTTTACGTGGTTTTGACTCTTGTTTTTGCCTATAGTGCAAAATTCTTGATTAACATTGGTGTAACTCTGAGCAATTTCCACCCAATTGTTACCGACTGTTGCTTGGTTGTTGGATGCTCTAAAAGAGCACGGTATAGAATCTACCATTGAAGAGTTCAAGTGTTGTTACTATTCATATCTATAGGGAGGTAGTAGGGGTTGGTATCACTTCATACCTTTTCTAACCGTGTTTTGATATATGAGTTATTGGATACTAATAAAGATTTAAAGAAGGCCTTATTTACTATTATAGGTGACTTTGACATTCTCTTCCTTGATCTTCCTCCTTTGCCTATCCAGTACAAAGAGAAGGTAGGGTTTTCGAAACTTAGTCTTTTACTATAGTTTTCTTGTAGTGTCCTAACTTGTTTCTTTTGTTTTTAGTGCGTTAGACCCGAGGTAATGTTACTCTTAACTAGGAATATTTCATCGATCCACTCTATCATTTTCCTCTATCATTGTAGTGTAATGACCAACTTAACATCCCTGAACAGATTGCTTACTAGGGTCTAGATTTGACCATAGTTGATCAAAGGGCATCAGTTCCCTAGACTTGGATAGTAAGTACTTCATGTAACTTAATATTTTTTAAATTATTTTAGTTTTGGATCATCAAGTCATCGTAACAACTTTTAATTTCCTATAGGTATGAAATCTTGATATCCTTATAGGAAGAAGAATAGGATGTAGACAATGATCTATTTCTTAAGATAGTCTAACTCAGAAGATAGGCCTAAAAAGGATAATATTATAAAGAAAGTTGGGACTTTTAAAAGGAATGGAGCCTTCAAATTTAGAATGATCGTTGATGGACTTGGTCCTAAGAGAGTTAGATCTCCTCCAACATCTATTGACATTCCTTTTGAACTTATGGAAAATAAATCTGGTTCAAAACCCATTAACCTGGATGAGGATGTCTTGGGTCTAATTAAGGCTTTTGTTGTTCCAAATATTTCGAAACCTATTAGGCCTACAAATGATATAAATACTTTGATGTGTAAATCACATCAACTTACTAAGGATCTTGAGTAAGCTATTATGGTAGAGTTGGCTTTGAGAAGTGCTTAGAAGATGCCAAAGAATCACTTAGTAGGCAATCAACATTGGAGACATTATTGAGGCTACCCGTTGTGAGTTGGAGACTTAGTTTAAAGAGTCTAGGGTGGAAGAACTTGCTATAGCTAAGAAGATACAAGCTAAGGCCAAGGCGGCCTTAGAGATAGCCAATGAAGAAGTGATGTCTGGATGCTCTCTTGTTCAAGGAACAGGTTAATTAGGTCGAATAGAGGGAAAATATTGACGAGCTATCTAAGAGCCTTTGCTTAGTACGAGGGAAGTTATAGGTAGCCACTGCAGAGTTGAATCCAATTAGGATTCAGGCCATGGTTGAGTACCATGATTCTAACATGTATGTCAAAGATACCTTGGATGCCTGGGTGTGAGGCTATAGTTGGTAAGCATGTTTTTTTTTTTCATAATGGCAAGAAGATGCGTAAAGAGCTAAATGATGTCTCTAACTTGTAAGTTGTTACTAATGTTGTTAATGGTTTCAAAAGCTTGAGTAAAGATAAGTTGCTCATTTGTTAGCATTTTAATTCAACATATTTTTATCAAATGAGCGAGTAAACTATTTGTTTAAGTTTGTGGGTTAAGTAAGTTGGATTTTTCAATCCATAAACTCAATTGATCAATTTTAAATGAGTTGAGTTAGGTTGAATAATTAGTTTGATATTTTTAGTTTTGTTTAATTATTGATGTATTTAAATAAATAAATTTTAACTTAAATTGTATCTTTAATCTTTATTAATTTAATTTAATTTTATCTTAAAAAAATACAAATATGATTAAGATAACTTTTTTTGACATTTTTATTTAACAGGGGTTAGTTGCTGGTAGTTTAGGCAAATAAAAAAAAAGCTGATCTCTTTTAAAAGAAGAATTAGTTGCTTGTACACAGTGATGAGAATTTTTTTTTTTTTTTAACAAAACTGTTTTTAGAGGTTTTGTTTTGATTAAAAATCTTTTGAATTAGAATCATTTTGTATATTATTATGTAAATTTTGTATATTTTTATTATTAAAAAATCTAATATTTTGTACGAAATTTTATTTTAAATAATATTTAATTGATATTATTTAAATTATATTACGATAATTTAATCAATTGTTTTTAATTTTTTTAAGTATATTTTTATTTTTATAAATTTTAAGAATATATATATATATATCAAAGAGGCCCTCATGTCCAGAAAAAGAAGAAATTGAATGTCTACAGTCTACACTGATCCAATCTTGAAAAATTGTCGGTGGATCTTTAACCAAGTAAACATATTGTCCATACCAATAAGAGTTAATTTCTCTTCAATTAAATTAATTTATAATTAATCATTAAATATTTATATTTTAAAAAAAATTACTACGCTAATTGTATAAAATATCAATAGATAATACTCTAATGTAATTAATAATTTTTCACAAGAAATACCAATCAACACAAAAAGAAAGAAAATTAAGTCATGAGCAACATATATA
This sequence comes from Hippophae gyantsensis, assembly GCA_030763125.1. Lineage (NCBI taxonomy): Eukaryota > Viridiplantae > Streptophyta > Magnoliopsida > Rosales > Elaeagnaceae > Hippophae > Hippophae gyantsensis. The sequence continues at coordinate 18,433,049 of CM061039.1, read as the reverse complement.
AATTCCTTATGGGTAAATATCACTCGTCTTTGTGAGGTTTATATATTTTTCAGTCCACTCTCAAAATTAAAATTAATATATAGTTGGCCGTTAAAGTTAACACTGTAATGGCACATTCGTAATCTATTGTGCTAGATAAATAAAAATAAATAAAAACTTAAAATGAATTTATTATTATCATTTTTGTTTTAAATTTACAGAAAAAATAACGTTCATCCCATCTCTACATCACCGATGAGGTCAGAGGTGGCACTGGAAGGAAACCCATGGAGATATGAGTCTGGTGACGATCTTGGATAACGACGAAGGCGGTGGATGGTGGCAGTGAGAGGAAACAACTATGAACAGATTGTTGCTGGAACATGATGATTGTGCACAGAGATTTAGACATTGGACTTGATTGGTGCAAAAATTTTGGCTCTAGTGTTGTTGATGAATCCAAATCTTTAACCTTTTTGGCTCTTGTGGTGTTGCTGAATCCCATGGATAGAGAAGCTGGACTTGAGTCCTATTGCGACGCTCCTGGATCATGGTTGACGGATGAGATCTGAGCAGGATGGTGGCGGGCAGCTGGAGGATTCTGAAAATTCCATAAACGTTTTATTTATTTATTTTTTTTTTATGTTTTTGGATTTGTATTTTGAAAAATTGATAGAGAATTCTTTTGGCTATTTTTTTAATTTTATTTTTGTTATTACATAATTACTTTTTGTTTTCTCATATCTTTAATTAGTATTTAAATGTTTTTTTCTATTTTGTATCTATTGTTTTATTATTAATTTTAACTGTGTTAGGTTCCAATTGGAGTGTTTTGAAAATCTATCAAACCTTAAGGTATATGACTAATATGAAACTCATTTTTAGGAGTGAGCTAAAAAAATGGAAAAACTTTGAGGAGCTGATTGATATTTATCCAATATCGACTATCGACATCTACATGCTGATTGTTTGTTTGGGAAATGGGACAAATATTTTCCATCAGGGTTAGAAAAATTTGTGGGTATCTAATATTTAATTATATATTTAATGTTATAAATTAATAAAATTTATATTTAAAATTATATTTAATACATATTAGATATAATATATAAATTATTTATTTTGATAGTTATTAAAATCAAAATAAAATTTATTTTTAATTATAATTTTGTATTTTCTTAAGTAAATATATAACAAATTCGGGTTCGGTGATTTAATGAGACGGAAAATATAATCCCCTGACTCATTATACGAAGATATTTTTTCTTTCATCGAATTTTCTCTTCATTGACGAAAAAAATCAATTATTTTATCCACGACAATGTCAAATTCTAACTATTTAGTTATTTACGTCTGCACACAAATTCGAATAATATATATTATTTATCACATAATTAATGAAACATTTATTATTTTATTTAAAAGTATTGTATATTATTTTTATATAAGATGATAGATATTATTACAATAATTTTTTTTATTATTATAATAAAAATATATAAAATATTTATTTTATCCCTACATAAATAATGTTATCTACCATATCTCGATGAGATCGGCCCACACAGATTTTTCTTTAGCTTATTAAATCTTGACGCATTTGATAATATTTTTAAAATAGCATTTCCTTTTATGTCGACTAATACAAGTTTGGGAGTCTGGATTACAAAAAAACAAAAGTTGGGAAAAAGATACTCCTTGGAGGTAACCAGTAAGCACTTCCTTCTATGATACCTAAAAGCTTCTTTAAGACCTCCACATGTATGCTTCTTCAAGAAATGACTTCACAACAGAAAAATAGAATCTACCTCCCAGCAAAAGAAAATTCAAAGGCTTGGTCTATTGCTGATTAAATTATTGTTGATCATCTTATTACCAAGTCATTTTCAAAATAATTACCCCGTCTTACCAAACGAATGGTGGCAAAAAATTAACAGAGAAGAGGAGGAAAATAAAAAAGATGAAAACGCCCCCTCAACGGCTACTTATATATATATATATATATGTATCCTATCGTTTCACCATCCAAAGTTGGGCAAGTAATACCAACTTTCGCTTTCTCTAGCTTTTTTCTTTTTCTTCAAGCACATCTCTGTCTGTGTGTGTGTGTGTGAGAGTCTTGGTTGTTGAAGAAGTTGTTGAGTATCCTTGTAATCCACCTTCACTTGTTATGTACGTACCCTTGAAAGTATTCTCATATTCACGTACCTTCTTCCTCCATTCCCAAATTCTGTTCTTTGTTTTCGTTTAAAGCACAAACCGAAATTGCAATGAATTTCCCTTCTACTTTGTCAAGCCTTCAATGAAGCCTGTTATGGAATTATCATTCTCTGTTTCACATGATACAAATTGTCATTTCATATCTAATACACACGAGTAGCTCGAGACTATTTAGGAAAAGCCATAATGCCTTTCGGTTTGGCTTCGGCATGGAACAAACGAAGGAGAAACAAGTCTCATGATCAGACAGACCCTTGTATGCTTTTCTTCTTCTGATCAGTTCTCTGCTTATAACACAATGTTTTCAACTTCTTTGTAACTATAGATTCTTAATACAACCAACTCAACCTTTTGTCGACTTAAATTTCAGGGGTTTATAAGACTCTTGAGCATTGGCAACTTGAAGACCAAACCCGACCACTGTCGAAAAGACACCATGGATCAGCAGTATTTACACTCAAAGAAATGGAAGAAGCAACAGGCTCATTCAGAGATGATAATTTGCTTGGTAAAGGAGGATTTGGCAGAGTTTACAGGGGTACTCTGAGGTCAGGAGAGGTATGCCTAAAGCATAAGATTCTTCCTAATTATTATTTTCACGAAAACCAGTATTTCCACAAAGTTTAAATCAACGACAATTTAGTAGATTGCAAATATGAGGAATTAAATAACATACTGATTTACTATTCTTTTTGGACCTTAAAGGTCGTAGGAATTAAGAAAATGGAGCTGCCACCATTTAAAGAAGCTGATGGAGAACGTGAATTCCGTGTAGAAGTTGACATCCTAAGCAGACTTGATCATCCAAATTTGGTCTCTTTGATAGGCTATTGTGCTGATGGCAAGCATAGGTTTCTGGTATATGAATATATGCAAAAAGGAAATCTGCAAGATCATTTAAATGGTTAGTTTTAAGAACAGAAGAAGAAGAAAGAAGATCTTTCTGTGTCTTTATTTCTTGTTACATAATCTATAACTCTGTTTCCAGGAATTGGGGAAGCAAAAATGGATTGGCCTCAAAGGCTAAAAGTAGCACTTGGAGCAGCAAAGGGACTTGCTTACCTCCATTCAAGTTCTGCAGTTGGCATTCCAATTGTGCACAGAGATTTCAAATCAACCAATGTTCTTTTAAATGACAACTTCGAAGCAAAGGTAACATTAGTTGTTATTTACCTCAATTGCACAGTCAAACATACCTTAAGAAAGACATAGTTAGCTAACATTTATTTTTCCATAGATATCTGATTTTGGTCTTGCCAAGTTTATGCCAGAGGGTCAGGAAATCTATGTCACAGCTAGAGTGCTTGGTACCTTCGGCTATTTTGATCCTGAGTACACATCGGTAAGAATTGGTTTTCCTTTTTCCTATAACATTATATTTCAACAAAACTGATTATGTATAGGAACATACTTCAAGGGCTCATCCTAGGCTTCTCATTTCTAAAAATTAAAAGGACATCTTGATTTAAATGAAAGAAGCTGTGGTATGCATTATGTGTGATTGATTTTTCCTCTTTCCCAAACATCACTACATTGACATGCTTATAAGATTCCTTTCAGGTTTTTCTTCCGCTTGTTTCTTTTTATTCATTGTCTTTAGATTAGGGTTTTTTCATAAAACTCGATCTTAACTAGCTAGACCACATTATTCTAAGGTTGCTTGTGAAGTTTGAGACCAATGAAATCAAACTCAAAACACCTTGCCAAAGTATATCTCTTTATGAGTTCTTGCCATCAACATTAAGAGTATATACCACCTATTCTAAAATAAATATGAAAAAGATATCTTGTTATTGAAGTCTAGAAGACAATAACTGAATAATACTCTGTCGCAAAGATTCTTAAATATAATTAACAGAAACTTTTGAGTAACTTCTTTCTAATCTTAGATAAAAGTTTTCAAATTTTTTTCTTCTTTTGGCAAAAGACGGGAAAACTCACTTTACAGAGTGACGTATATGCATTTGGAGTTGTCCTTTTGGAACTTTTGACTGGCCGAAGAGCACTGGACTTGAGCCAGGGACCAAATGACCAAAACCTAGTATTACAGGTGAATTAGAAAGATCGTTTTACAGTTTTTCTATTCTTGGTATTCAAGTTTCAAAAGGTTTTGTCAAAGATGGGTAGGACGTTTAAGTGGGATCTGATTGTGTTTCAGGTGAAGAACATATTGAATGACAAGAAGAAGCTTCGTAATGCTATAGATTCAGATATGAGTCGAAGTTCATACACCTTGGTGTCTATAGCCATGTTTGCAAATCTAGCATCACGCTGTGTGCGTATAGAGAGTAGTGAAAGACCCACAATGGAAGAATGTATAAAAGAACTCCAGCTGATTATCTATACAAACTCAAAAGGCTTAGGACTGGCTAATACACTGGTTATGCATACTTTCGGAAAGATCTCATAAAGTACACTGTGGCTATGCACATTCTTAGCATTGTCAATAAACAACAATGCCCTAAATAGAGGGAGAAACTGTCCATATCATAATAATGAATCGCCTCATCAGTAATAAATTATTCAGTCTTGGATCTTTGTAGATCTGTGGTTCAAAACTATGAAAACAAAAGGATTTTATGGGACCTGCTGTAAAGCATGCATAAAGTTTTTTGAGTGCTTGTAGCATAAAATTTTTTGAGTGCTTGTAGCATAAAATTTTTTGAGTGCTTGTACAAGATACAATAAAGAAATGCAAGATCAATTTAGAAACAGATCGAATTTCCCTAAAAAGTATAGCATCAATGAATAGAAATCAAGATGAGATGGTTATATGGTTTCCAGTTTTGTTTCAGCATCACCGTTGGTTTTGGAAGGTTACCAGTGGCTTCAGCTTCTATGTGTAAACATGTTCAATTCAGAGAATATGTAACATTTGATTGGTATCACTCTTCTTTTGTTTTTGTTTTTTGTTTTTATTTCTTTTATTGGAATGAGAAGATCATTATGCTTTCATCCATTACATTTTCCGGAATCATATGGTAAATAAATTACTTTTGTTTAAGATTTTTGTTGCATTCTCAAGTGGTACATAAATTGTGTAGCTTGCTTTAGAAAAAGAGGGCAAGAAATTTGAGAACTTATGAGTTGCAGACTCAAATTCACTAGGATAGTATATTTAATATATTCTACGCAGACCCCAATTACTTAGTGCAAAGTATATATAAGAAACTCTTGCATATTCTAGTTCAAATTTTATAAATTCATCAATAAAAGATATACCGGCAGGTTTTCTAATTTCAATTCTCTATCATCAAAAGACATAATTATACCATGTATTATAATTTTAATTTTAATTAGACATAACTCTACAAGCCAGCAATTAGAATTTGAAATTAGTAACATAATTCTCTGACTACATGTTGATTTTTATGACTGGCATGGAAAGTATAATTTCTAAAATTAATAAGCAAAATCAAATATATACAAAGTCCACGCCACATATTATAGAAGTGTGGTGAAATATATAGGAGAAGCTGTTAATATGAAATTGGTTACTGAATCACACGATGAGGAACAAACATGCCTGAAGAGATTACCTGAAATTAAACAAGTACCTCTCCCACGAAGGTAATAGATACAAGTAAAAATCTCTGCTTGAATAATTCAATCAATCTGGATGATGATCACTAGCTCATTAAACTCAGTCCTGAAGCAAAAAAGAAAAAGAATCATAAACAATAAAGAATGCAATAGGCTAAAATTTGAAGGAAAAAAAATTGAGCTTCAAGCCCTCAAGGCCTCAAGTTTAACTTATGTGTAGATCTTGCAGTGAATATTTTAGGAAATAAACTAGAATTTAGGGTTTAAGACAATCTGAACTTGAGAGCTGTAGATTGCCAATTAATGACCATCTGAGAGAGAAATCAGTGTGAAAATTGAAGGAAGAAGACAATCTTGACTAAACAAATTAGTTACTACATACCTCAAGCAACATGTTATGATTCTCAAGGATCTTTTAATAACTTCCATTCCTCGTCAGAACCAGACAAATCTGGTGGAGATGGAGTGCTTGAGACTGAAAGTTTTTTGCACATCAAGTGTTTGCGCCTTTGTAACATCAATAAAATCAAAATACTATCTGTCTTCACGATGTGGTACCCTGCTCTTGTATACATATTGAATGGAGCTGTATCAATCATTCTGCAGTGCAGGTACACCTCACTTGAGGAACCCATCTTAGAAATTAGTTCCTCACTTGCCTTTAAAAGATGCCAGCCAATGCCCCTTCTGGGAGTTTCACAAACATAAAAGATTAGTCTCATTCGAGATAAAGGAATTTGTTTCCAATTTAAAGTTTTTGGCAAGTAATTGAAGAGTGCAACCAGAAATTTAGACAATAGCTGGCAAATGAAAATTGTAATAATGAAAAACAAGTTGTAACTGATTCTAAAGCGTCAGTTGCACCACCACTAAACTGCCAACTTTAGCTGTCTATATGTGTGTGCTAGCAACCAATACAAATGGAAGCTTGAGCGAGCAATATGTAATGGGCTGCTGACTGAAATTTATGTGGCATAGAGTTCTGACTGGGTTTAATAGAGAGAACTTTATATGGTGGTTTATTGAGAACTTTGTAAGTTTCCGAGCTCAAAAATTTTACATAGGAATGGAACATGTAGTTAAAGTCATTTTACATTAATGTTGAAGGTGAGACAGAAACAGTAAATGATGTTTTCTTTTAGGATGAACTGCGGTCAAGGGTGTTCTGTAACTATAATATATAGTTTCCTAGTGGAAATTCTAAGTCACTCTCTGAACACGTAAGCAATTTTCCGAAAACTAAGTTACTAGTATTATCTCTTCCTAGAACTGCTGACATAGAACTATGAAAGTAGCCTCCAGTAAGCAGTATTTGAATCAAATCTCTACCCGACTAACCCCACTTAAGAAGGAAATCTTCTCTATAACTCTATTTATGGTTCTTTTTATTGAATATTTATGGCAAGTTAAAAAAAAATTATATAGAATTTCGCATTAAATATAAAAGTACACAACAGGAACCCAACAGAATAAACAATCTGAAGAAGAAAAGCTCCGTTCAAAAGTTTCACCAATTGCTTTCTAGTGGAATGTATCTGTGTACGTGTAGTGTGTGAGTGGGTTACTGTTTGTTTCTTAAAAAAAATAAAAAACAAGTTAACCTCCGAAGTGGCTGCTTCACAGTCATATTGCATATATAAGGAGAATCCTTAGGAGCAGATGGAGTTGGAGGAGAAGCATTGGCACCCCTCTTGTCAAAACAAACCTCAACTGTTCCCGCCAACTGCTCTGCCTCTTCTTCTCCTTCTTCTCCTTCTTCTCCCCCAGAACTAACTTGCTTTCTTTCTCTATAAAAACCAACGAGCGTGATTGCGTGAGGCATCAACTCCCTTCTCTCAATCAAGTACTGCTTTACCAAGAACCTCAACAAATAGGCATAGCCAGAAGGCAATACCATGGACTCTGCAAAGGATTCGGCCAGTAATGAAACAGTTATATCCATTTCCTCTGTCTTCATCATCCGAACCCACAAAGACCCAGATTCCAATTCCTGAGAATATCGAAAACTTTCAAGAAATTTGAGCTTCTCAAGCTCTTCATTGCTCCAAAACCGACCTGTTTTATATGGGTTTTCAGCGTATGACGAGACTGTTGTAGTCGCTGTCGTTAAAGAAGAAGAAGAAGAGTTAGAGGAAGAAGATGACGAAGGTTTGAGGGTGCAATGATGGAATTTGCGGAAAGGAGGAATTGGGTGTTTGAGTGCTGGAGTTGATGGGAAAGATTGAAGCTTTCGATTGAATTTAAAGTGGGATTTGGAAGAGAGCTTGTAGTAATGGTGGTGAAAATGGTTGTCAGGATCTATGTAAAGAGATACAGGGACTGTAGCAGCCATTGAACTGAAAACTTATGGTTGTTTGTGGATGTCGTCGACTTGATTTGATTGTTTTGCAACTTCATCACCCTCATTCTGTTCATCATCATCGCCTGAACACTCATTGGGCCTAAATGTTTATCTACAGGCCTTCTCAATCATGTGTTGGAGGATCAAATTGAAGTGGATTGTGGATCTACAAAGATATCTTTGTTTTTTTTTCATTTTCTTTTTGCCAGAACAAAAAATCTTTTTTTTATTAGCAGTCAATGTACGATGATATTAGATTATTGGTACTTGGTTCATGACATTTCTTCAAGGGCAAAGTTACTAATGAGCCTAAAAAAATAGACCGAGTAGAACCAAATTAAGCCGATATTTAGGAGTTTCGGCATTCAAAAACAAAACAAAAAAGATAAAAGGAGCATGTTTATTAATTTAAAATATAATTTAAGTAAAATAAATAATTTGCATTGTGTTTAAATTAAAGTAATTGTGTTTAAATTAAAGTAATAGTTGTATTAATATTAACATGTTTTAATTAAAATGACATTTTCAATCAAAATGTTACTATCATTGATGATATTAATTTTAATAGTTATCTTCGTATAAGATGATACAAATATAAGATCTGATAGTAGATTTAACCTCTTCTTCAAATGTCATAATAAAAAATAATGTTTGGTGTGATTGACATAAGAATGGATAACTAACTTATCACCTTAAATGCAATATTAAATAAGAGGGTGAGTAAGATAACTCATTTTATATTATATTTGTTTTTTGATGATTACTCTCTTATATTTTGTAAAACTTCTATGGATGAGATCTTTTTTTTCAAATACTACCTTGAAAAATATAAAGTTGTTTAGATCAAGTATCAATTTTGATAAATTTATTATGTTTTTTGTTAAAGATGATTTATGAGTGTGTGTATTAGGTGTCTAATACTAGGTGTCTTAGTGGTGTGAGTTGTGTATTAGGTGTCTTAGTGGTGTATTAAGTGTATGTCACCTAAGATTGTCTCTATTTTTGTATATAAATAGGTAGTGTCTTTGAATGATAATAACAAGAGAGAATTCTGAATTACATGGTATCAGAGCATTTGGGTTACAAAATTTGAGAAATTTTTTTTTTCGTTCAAATTGGGGGCAGATTTTGGATAAACACAAATTAAGATTTGGTGCATTTTTGAGTTCTAACTCGGAACACCCTTTTGGAGTGCACATTTTTTCTCACCGCCGGCACAGGGAGGAAGAACAGCCGCAAGCCAGCCAAACCCCGACGTCCGGCCACCATACGAGCCGTGAATGGGCCATACGCACCACCGCGACTTTCTATCAAAATTTCCATGCGTCTCACCGCCGACACGGGGGGGGGGGGGGGGGGAAGAACAGCCGCTGACCGACCAAACCCCAAAGCCCGGTCACCAGACGAGCCGCGAGTGGGCCACACGTGCCACCGCGACTTTCTATCAAATTCCACGCGCCGGCTCGTGACAGCGCGTCCGTGTAGAATTCTTCTCCGGTAGACCCCGTGCTGCTCTCCGTCGTCCCCCTATGTCATCTATGGTGGTTTGGCACTCATCGCTTGTGATTGTTCAGGTTTGCGTTCTTCCAATTTTGTGTTCTTGTTCGCTACGTGTTTCGTCGCTGTGTGTTTCGTCCCTACGTGTTTGGTCGCTGCTATTGTTGGATTTTGTTTGTTCGTTTGCTCGTTTGCTCGCTGTCTTGTCGTTTGTAAGAGTTATGGCTGAAAAGAAATCTAATGTTGTAACGGATATGGTGCCTGTGATGTCTAAAATCACGGACCATAAGCTCAATGGCTCGAATTATTTGGCTTGGAGCAAGACTATTCGAATTTATTTGAGAAGTATTGAAAAGATACTCATTTGACTAATGATCCTCCTAAAGATGATTCAAAGCAGACATGGCTTAGAGACGATGCTCGTTTATTTCTACAGATTCGGAATTCTATTGAAAGCAATGTAATTGACTTGATCAATCATAGTGAATTCGTTAAGGAATTGATGGATTATTTGGATTTCTTATATTCTGGTAAGGGAAATCTTTCTCTCATATATGAGGTATGCAAAGTATTTTACCATGCAGACAAACAAGATCAGTCACTCACAAATTATTTTATGAAATTTAAAAGGACTTATGAGGAGCTCAATAGTTTGATGCCTTTTAGCCCTGATGTCAAGGTTCAACAAAGTTAATGGGAACAAATGGCGGTCATGAGTTTTCTTGTCGGTCTTCCCTCTACTTTTGAGACTACTAAGTCCCAGGTTCTTTTTGGTTCTGAGATCTCCTCTTTATAAGAGGTGTTTAGTCGAGTACTTCGTACGAAGGCACTCCACCTCCATGCTCAATTAAACGGTGCTTTGGTCGGTACCGAAGTAATTATGGTGCATGGACGGTCAACCTTATATGAGAAATAAAGGAGGCGGCTCGCACGGGTTTGAAACTCGACCCGTAGAACCTCGTAGGTATTGTATGTCACTATTGTCACAAACCAGGGACATACGAAACATGAATGTAGAAAGCTTGAATACAAACATCGAAAGGTCACTCCTACCATATTGCATCCACTTACGATACTTACAAAAATCGGTTCTTATCTCTGTAGATGAATTTATCAAGTTCTCACGTATCAAGAATCACTAAGGTCTTCACCACTGTCAACGCTATTCTTGATTGGAGTAAATCAAACGCGTGTCTCATTTCTTCATCTTTCAAATGGGTTATTGATTACGGTGCCTTGATCATAATGACAGTAATTCTAGTCTCTTTTCTACTCTTCACCACACACTTCTACCTCATCGTTACCTTAGCCGATGGTTCACCATCTCGTGTTCTCGGGTCCGCTACAATTCTCCCACCTTTGCTTCCTTTGTCGTGTCTTACATTTACCTAACTTATCCTTTAATTTGATATCGTAAGAAGTCGGCCTTACTCAATCTTAACTCAGATCTCATTTTTTTCGATCGTTGCTTATTTCAGGGATCTTACGAAGAAGACTATTGGTAAAGGACATGAGAGTTTTGAGGCCTCTATATTCTTGACACACCGATACCAAAATATGTCGCTTTCACAGTGTAACCTCTCCTTCGAGGCACGATCAGTAGATTGGATCATCCATCTCTTCCTTCTTGAAAAAACTTTGTCCTCGGTTTAGTAAAGGTGTCTTCGTTAGATTGTGAGTCTTGTCGGTTGCAGAAACATCATCGTCTTAGTTCAAATCCAAGAGTTAATAAACGTGCTAGTGTTCCTTTTGAATTAGTTCATTCGATGTTTGGGGTCACTTGTCCTATTTTGTCTAAACTGGATTTAAGTATTTTGTTACTTTTGTGGATGATTATTCTCGTGTAACTTGGTTATATTTAATGAAGAGTGGATTCCGAATTGTTTTCTATTTTTTGTGCATTTTTGTGGTTAAGATTAAAACTCAATTTAATGTTTCAATTCGTACTTTCTGATGATAGTGTAAAGAATATACATCGGCTTTTGTTTCAATCTTATATGGTTCAAAATGGCATGCTTCATGAAACTGGTGTGTTGATACTCCATCTCAAAATGGAGTGGCCGAACGTAAGAACATACATCTTCGAAACCGCACGTGCCTTATTATTTCAAATGAATGTTTCTAAACCTTTTGGGCCGATGCGCTTTCAACCGCATGTTTTCTTATTAATCGTGCCACTTATACGTTTTTTGGTGAGATTCCTTACAAAATTTTGTTTCCTAATAAGTCACTATTTACAGTTGACCTAGGATATTTGGTAGCATTTGTTTTGTTCGGATGCTTCATCCACATGTTACTAAATTAGATCCCAAGTCTTTGAAGTGTATCTTCCTCGGGTTATTCTCGTCTCCAAAAAGGTTATAGATGTTATTGTCTAGTCTTAACAAATATCTTGTCTCCATTGATGTTACCTTCATAAGACATACCCTATTTTTTCGTCTTCTCCTCCTCCCGCATTAGGGGAGGATGTATTTGTTAGTCTATTCTATCACATCATATGAGCTGTCTCGATCCAGCCTCGTTAGGCCTCCTATAACTCAAGTCTACTCGGACATAGACCTTCTAATTCATTGCCCCGCACTGCTCCTTCGTCATCGAGATCACGTTCCTAAACGATGATCTTCCTATTGCATTACGCAAAGGTAAACGTCAATGTACTTATCCTATTTCTTCTTTTGTTTCGTATAATTGCTTGTCGTCTTCCTCTTCGCTTTTTGTTATCTTGATTCTATTTCTATCCCTAAAAATGTTCATGAAGCCATATCTCATCTGGTTGGCATAATGCAATGATCGGGGAAATGAATGCGTTGGATGACAATGGTACTTGGGACTTGGTTGATTTACCTTCGTGGAAACGGCTCGGATCTGACGAAATGGGTGTTCACCGGTTAAAGGTCAATCCCGGATGGGTCGGTTGCTCGATTAAAGGCCCGTCTTGTTGCTAAAGGATATGCTCAAACCTATGGAGTGGACTATTCTGACATTTTCTCTCATGTTGCTAAATTGACATCTGTTCGGTTGTTTATTTCTATGGCAGCTAGTCACCATTGGCCTTTGCATCAACTAGATATCAAGAATGCTTTTCTTCATGGTGATCTTCAAGAAGATGTGTTTATGGAGCAACCTCCTGGTTTTGTTGCTCAGGGGGAGTCTAGGCACGTTTTTTGTCTCCGTAAATCTTTGTATGGTTTGAAACAGAGTCCTCGTGCTTGGTTTGAAAATTTTAGTCAAGCTATAGAAACGTTTGGTATGATGAAAAGCAAGTCTGACCATTCTATGTTCTACAAACAATCAGAAGCTGGTATCATTCTTTTAGTTGTGTATGTAGATGACATTGTTACATCGGAAGTGATACTACTGAATTTCATCTCTTAAGTCTTTCCTACATACTCGCTTTCACCAAAGGATTTGGGGATGCTAATGTATTTCTTGGGTGTCAAGTCACAAGGAGTACAAAGGTATATTTCTATCTCAAAGAAAATATGTCCCTGGACTTATTAAGCGAGGAAAAATTAGGAACAAAACCTTGTAGTTGCTAATGACTCGAGCATCCACGCTACGAGGAGATGGAGAACCACTTTAAAGATTTTGAGAGATATCGAAGGGTGGTTGGAAAGGCTGAATTACCTTACCAGTGACTCGTCCAGATATGCATATTCGGTCAGTGTTGTTAAGCTAATTTATGTCATCCCCAGCTTCATCATTGGGGCGACATTAGAGCAAATTTTGTGTTACTTAAAGGAGCACTGGACGTGGCATCTTGTATGCAAATCATGGACATACTCATATGTGAATGTTTTTCGGATGCGCAGATTGAGCGGAGGTTCCAGAAGTGGATAAGATCCACATCGCTATTGTATTTTCATTTGAGGAAATTTGGTCTCATGGAAAAGTAAGAAGCGTGAGATGTCAGTGTCACGATCGAGTGCGAGTCAGAATATGGGGCGACAATAACTGCATCGAGATAATATGGATATACCATTTCTTGGATGAAGTAGGTCTTAAAACTTCAAGTACTAACGAACAGTGTGGTGTGATAACCAAGTTCTTTCTTCATATTGCTTCTAACCCTGTGTTTCATGAGCGAACTAAACACATTGAAATTGATTGTCATTTTGTTCGGGAGAAAATTCAACAAGGGTTGATTTCTACAGGATATATGAAGACTAGAGAACAACTAGGAGATATCTTCACGAAAGCTTTAAGTGGGATTTGGGTTGATTATCTTTGTAACAAGTTGGGCATGATTAATATCTATGCTACAACTTGAGGGGGAGTGTTAAAGATGATTTATGAATGTGTGTATTAGGTGTCTAACACTAGGTGTCTTAGTGGTGTGAGTTGTGTATTAGGTGTCTTAGTGGTGTATTAGGTGTATGTCACCTAAGATTGTCTCTATCTTTGTATATAAATAGGTAGTGTCTTTGAACGATAATAACAAGAGAGAATTCTGAATTACATTCTTTAATGTTAACACTCTTTCTAAAATAATTAATTCTATAAAAAAAATTTAATTAATCATATTGGAAAAATGGATAAATACCTTAATTTATGGGCATTTTTTTAAGAAGTAAGAAAGAGATAATTGATTTTATTAGGAATAAAACAAGAAAGAAAGTTGAAAATTGAAGAGATTAATTTTTATTCTCGACTAGTTGTAAAACTTCTTTAAATCGCCATTTCGATAATCCCTACTTATCTAATGCAATGCTTTAAAATCCCCAACAATCTTAGCCTCAATATTGAATGCATCATGGCAAGGTATTGATAGGGGACTATTGAATACATAAATCATTTGTTATATTTTCAACTATAACTTAATTACGAGAGTTTTTAAAAGCTAATACTTGTTAATTTTGTTATTTTGTTGAAAGCTAATACTTGTTAATTTTGTTATTTTGTTGATGTGTATTTAAGATTTGTTGCTTTTATAATTATTCATGCATCAAGTTGTTAGTTTAGGATTTTTTTCTTGAGCTCATCTAACTATATTAATAGAACTTTTATTTGAAGTAAAAAAAAAAAGAGGAGCAACTTCATCACCTCACCAGTCAGAAACAAAGCACTAAATAGAAAATTGGGAATACATCAATTAACATGAATGGGCATCTGTTTTGGGTCTTTCTTTCCTATAATTAGGTTATACAAAGTTTAAATGGGGGATTCCATTTATTTAATTAATTAATGATGTTTGCTCGGTCTTGATTTTAAAAATAGAAGAATTGATAGTTCATTCATCATCTACTAGTCTAACAATAAAAGAAATCTCTTACAATTTTGAGATTGTGAATTTTAATATGACTTGACTCAACATTGTTCCTTATACATTGTAAGTTCATGTTTATGTATTTTTATAGCATGCATATAGCAATAATTTTTAAAACCTTTAAATTTTTAATTTTATTATGATATTATGGACATCAAATCTTATTTTATATATTTAAACTATATTTATCTATCTTAATTAATATTATCAAAATTATTTCAAACAAATATTTGATTATTATCAGATCATAAGTTTGAAATGAATACTGTATCTTAGAAACCTATGAGCATGAACTTTAACATTATGTTATGAACACCAAACATAATAATATCTATTTTTTTATACTCTTTTCTTTTTATTTATTTAAGTTTTATAACAAATTTTAATTATTTATAAAACAATATAATATATACACATATATATACATATTTATTTATTATTAAAAATTATAGCTTATTATTTTACACTAAAATTCATCAAATTAAACATTATTTAAGTTTAATTATAACTATTTGGACCTCTTTAATATTTTAAATCTAATTTTTTATAGAATTTTATGAATTTTAAATCCTAAAAAGTTATATAGATTTATAAAAAACTTTTTAAGACTTTATATGAAATTTTATAGAATTTTTCTAGATTTCAAGATACTTTAGTAAATTTTCAAAGATTTTGGTTAACTTTTACATAACTTCATATATTATTATTATTATTATTACTTTTTTCAATTTCTTTTTTTCTCTTATTTACTTTTTAAATATATTCACATATATGTTATTCTTGACATTTGTTAATGTTATTAAGTAACATTTAAATGATCAATGATCTTGTAACCTAACGACATATACCACCGTGATATAAAGGAAAAATCTCGAGTTTAAAATTTTTAAAAATATGAATGTTAAAAATGCATTAGAAAAAAAAAGAGTAACATTCAAATGACTCTCACTTTCAACTTTATATTCCAATAAAATTTTATATTATTTATGTTTTATTAAATAATAAAATATAATGTATAATATATAAAATAAACACTTAAAAATATCAACCATGTAATTATTTCATATTAAGTATGCAATATTCCAAAAAACAATAGAGATAGAAACAAATACACATTAATAGAAATAATAATTAGAAAACATGTAAAACTCAAACTTAATTAAATATAAAATTCATGTTAAATAAGCTCTTTCACTCTTAGAAATAAACTAAAAATAATACACCCATAATTTATTTTTTATACTCTTAAATATGATCGTTAGTAATATTTCTCTATATATCTGATGTTATTTTTAATCTTCATTAGAATTTATGTATGGATTTTTTGGAATTAAATCATACTAAATGTCATAAATAGATTCTAGATATAAATATCTTAGAATAGAATACTAAAAATTTTAGTATCTATATCTTGCTAGATTATTAAAGATTTATGAATTCGAAAGAAATACATTGATATATTGAGAACGATTACATACTATTGTAGAAATACTACCACAATTAATCATGAACGAGGGGATCTTTCTCAACCAAATCGTCTTAATTTCTCGATAGAATAGTCGTTTATCTTCTAGATAGAGAAAATAGTTTATGATTTGGTGTATTAGGGATCATAACTAAAAAAGTATTTACATATTAGTCAAAGAGAGTTCCCATGATTCTTTAATTAAGACAAAATTCAATAACTACTCAATTAGTCCATATCAATTTGAATAATCTATGAGCTTACTGAAATTAGATTACTTAATTTTAACCATTAAATTAAATAGCTAATATAATTAAAAAAGGAAAATAAATGTTACTTAATTTAGTATAGAAAATGTGATTTCTTAACAATCTTTTACTTAGGTAATATATTATTTCTAGACCAATTATATCATAATAATTCCTTAGGCGCACATCAATATGCTATTTATACTTAAACTTTTCCTTAAATAATATAGTCCATCTCATATATTAATAGTGAAATCACCACGAATTTTATCACAATACAGTTGTGACTAAACGACGATGATCACCATACTAATGCACTTAATGATAGATCAAATATGAATGAGTAGTATGAACATTACATGTAATGTGATCTTAAACATGCCTATTTTCAACTAGTCCTTCTACAATCTTTAGTGAGATCAATTCAAAGTCTTTAAGGTAATACAAACATTACACATAGAGAAAAATAAGTAAGCTTAGAAATAGAATCATAAGCCATCAATTTTATTCTGTGAAAAACTAAACAATCCAATGTTTAAAGTAAAATATATAAAACATAAAAAAGACTCATACTACACCAAAGTATTATCATAAATAACTTATATATGAGCAGTGTGCTCATGAAAGACCTTAGGCATTAAGCCCTTGGTTAATGGGTCTGGTAATATAGAATCTGTTCCTAAATGTTCTATAAAAATCTACCTATCTTGAACTCTCTCCTTAACAACTAGAAACTTGATGTTGATAAACTTTGACTTCGTCGAGCTTCTTTTTTTATTGGAGTAAAGAACCATTGAGTTATTATCATAATAAATCTTCGATGGCATGTCAATACCATCTATCACACGTAATCTATTGATAAAGCTTTGTAGCCATATATCATGATTAGATGCCTCATAAAAAGCAATAAACTCTAATGCCATGGTTGATGATGTTATAAGAGTCTGCTTAGTAGACTTCCATGAGATAGCTTCTTTAACCAACATAAAGATATATTCTGATGTTGAGCGCTTGCTATCCTGGAATCCAAAAAAATTAGAGTTAGAGAACCTGATGGCCTCTAAACTTACAAATCTTTGATAATTGAGCATGTAATCTTTTATTCTCCTTAAATAATGCATCATACTTTTGGCTTCCTTCCACTATTACATACTTAAATCACTTTAAATAACTGTTTAAAACCCCATTATTAGTGTTATGTCAAAACGAATACAAACTTGAACGTACATCAGACTCCCTAATGTTAAAACATAGGAAATCTTTTGAATCTCTTTCCTTTCAAGATCATTATTGGGAAACTTTTTAAGACTAAACATGTCTTCTTTAACCACAGGAATGTCTCTTGATTTACTATCTTTCATGTTGAATCTACTTAGAATCTTATCGATATAGCTTTCTTGTGACAACCCAAAGATACCTTGAGATTAATCTCTCAATATCTGAATACTTAATATAAAAGAGGCATCACCAAGATCTGTTATCTCAAATTTCTTCATCAAAAAATTCTTGATTTCATGCAGTAAACTTATATTGCTACTAGCAAGCAAAATTTCATCGATATTTAATACCAAAAAAATATATTTACTCCCACTGAACTTATGATATACACAATCATCGATGACATTTCCATCAAAATCATATAAAAGTGATGACTTGATGGAACTTGTGATACCATTGATAGAAAGCTTGTTGAGACCATAGATAGACTTCTTCAATTTGCAGATGATAGACTTTATCTAAAAGAATATTTTGAAGATACAAGAGAGAAAGTTTCTTTGTATTTATGCCTACCTTCTGAATAAAGCCTTTGGTGACTAGATGTGCCCTATATCTCTTGAGATTGCCCTTCGAATCCCTCTTGGTTTTAAATTTTCATCTATAACTAATGGGCTTTATACCTTTGGATAACTATACAAGATCCCAGACATCATTATTTTTCATAGACTTTATCTCATCCTTCATGGCATCAATCCACTTTAGAGAGTTAGAATCGTGCATGGCTTGACAAAAGTTGATCGGATCATCTTCTATTAAACCAATATCATCCTCATGTTCTTAGAGAAAGATGATATAATCATCTGGAATCACATGTCTTCTCTTTATAGTGAATCTCCTTAATGGAACTTCCCAAGGTTGTTGGAATTAAATCATACTGAAAGCCATAAATAGATTCTAGATAAAAACATCCTATAACAAAATGTCAAAAATTCTAAGATCTACATTGTGTTAGATTATTAAGGATTTATGGATTCGAGTGAGTTACCTGGATCCATTAGCAATAATAGGTTATCCATTAAGAACAATTACCTATTGTTGCAATAATCAATCATGAATAGATGAACACAAACGAAGAGGTGGTTTGTGATATTCTTCAACCAAATCGCATTAGTTTCTCAATATGATCGTCGTCTCTCTTCCAGGGAAAAGATAAATTATTTTATGATTTGGTATATTAGAGATCATAATTGAAAAGATCTTTATATGTTGCTCAATTAGGATTCCTATAATCCCTTAATTAAAGAAAAATTAATAACTACTAAATCAATCCATATCAATTTGAGCAATCTTAGAATTTATCAAAATTAGACCACTTAATTTCAACCCATTAAATTAAATAACTATTATAATTCATGAAAGAAAATATATGTTATCTAATTTAGTATAAAAAATATGATTTTTTTAACAGAAGCTTCATAGGAGAAATTGTCATGGATTAGTAGTATACTTCATTGTTTTCATCATACACAAAATCTTCTATCCTATAACCCCATCTACTTTGCTCAGTCTTGTATATTATTGCATCAATAGTTTCACCCAATTTAACTGCATTTGTTCTAATAGCAATTTCTTTCATAACAACAAGTCTTAAATCATCATGATCTACAAATGTAATCGTGTGAAGGTGTATGTTCTTTGGATATGACTACAACATAGATAAACAATATTATTTGAAACAACAAGCACATATATATATATTTTATAAATAATAATTAATAAAAATTTAAATCTTACCTTTAAGCATTCTTCCCACTAGCAGTAAACTTCTTTATTATAGAGCGTCATTCTAAGCCATAACTATAGCGCATAAGTTCACAAATAGCAGTATATTACTTTTTAAACTATTTAACACGATCTTGGTAATAAGTATATATCATTTTACACACAAGTTTACTATTTTGAATAGGAAGTATTTTGATTTTCATAATTCGCTTGCTCAAAACACCATTACTATCACACCATTCACATTGATAGCATCAACCATAAATTATAATAATACATTACTCTTATCTAAATTCCATGTTTTGTAGCTAGCTTTACCTTTTTCTTTCTTTCTTAATCCCCTAGTAATTACTATATCACATATGTATTTTTATTTATCAATTTTTCATTTACATGTATCATCACGTGAATAAAAAATAACAAGTAAACAATATTAAATATTGATAAAATTAAATGAATATTAGTATAATAAAAGACAGATTTTTTTTTACTCAAACTATCAAAACCTATATACACCAATAGAATAACAAATTATTATCAAAATCTATCCAAACTACAAAAAGTAAGCAAGTTGAGAATTATTAACATGGTTAGAGAAAACATTAACGTGTTAAAACAAAAAAAAAAGGAAAAGAAAGAGAGAAACAACAACATGGCCATGAGAAAAAAAGAAAAGAAAAGAAGCAACATGACTATGATAAAAATCACATTATTTATCCAAAAAGCTCTTATCTTTTTGAACCAAAAGAGTAATATGAAGAGATTCAATATATTTTATTCAAGAGATAATTAACAATAAAAAAAATCCAAAAATCAAAATTTTTGAAAAGAAATTAGAGAGCAAGTTTTAGTTTGAATGGAAGTGACAGAAGGAGAGAGAGAGAAAAAAAATCCACAAAAATCTTCTAACAAAGTATTATATAATTGTGGTAGAATTTTTATATATAGTAGAGTTATAAAGTTTAATGAGATTTTGAATTCTATAAAAATTATTGGCTTTTTGAATAGAAGAAAACTTTTATAGATATTTAAAATTTATTAATTAAATATACTTTAATTTTTATAGATTTTTTTAAATTATTAAAAAGTTTCAATTGAATATCATGAATATTTGGTGACTTTTTAAAAGTCTAAATTAAATATATCTAAATTTTTGTAAATTTTTAAAATTCATAAAAATCTAGATTGAATACATGGTTGTAAATATCATCTATTTAATTTTTTTTTTAATATTATAATGTATTTGTTGTTGATATAAATTTAATAATTTCATCTAATTTCACAATAAAATATGTGTGCTCATCCTCTAATTCTTCAAACAGGCCCATATATCAGCACTCCTTTGGGCCGGTCAGATACCAATCCAAGAGGCTATTGTCTCCATTTTGCACATCCTTTATCGAGGGGAAGCACGGCGGATCGGTAAAGGAAGTAGCGAAGGAGCTAGGGGGTACTGAAATCGCAAAACAGCGAAGCATAAGGGATGTGCAAGACGTTCGAAACCAGGGTCTCGCCTGAACATTAGGCTACTGATAGCGAACTATATAAAGGATTTTTCATCCTTGAGTGAAACTGAAGACTCACTTGATCTGAAAATGTGTTACCTCGACCTTAATATTCTACTACAAGCCAAAGAAGAATTGCCTATTGGGTAATTTCATATCCCCGTTGGAATCACATATTTGTTAGTGGGTTGTTCTTTATTGATTTTGGGTATGCTGTGGTAATTGCAGAGAAGCAAAAGCAGAGATAAATTCACAATGGGTGTTACCAGCTTGGCACAGAGCCTTTTTGATGCATTGTCTAAGGCTTAAGTGTTTATGGGATTAAGCATGAATCCTATCTGAGAAACTTTACTTGGTAATGCTACAAATTGTAACTGCGATTGTTTATTAAAAGCTGTTCTTTTGGAAATGAGACAGTTATGTATATTCTGACCAGGGAGGGAACCACACGGGAGGGACTACGTGTCTCTCTAATTTTTCCTATAAAAATATATAATAAAGTTATCTTTTAATTTTATTATTTGGATATTATTTTTTTATTTTATATATATATTTTATTTTTATTATACTATTATACATTTTTTAATAACTTTATTTTATTAAAGTGATAAATGTTTAACATTTTCTCATAATTAAAAAAATTACATAAAATAATATCTAAAACTTATATATAATAATAAAAATAGAACACGATAATATTGAAAGTATTCAATTAAATAGAATTCAATTTAAATAAGTATAATTTAACTTGAAAGGTGTCCAATTCGAAGTCTTTTAATATTAAACGATATCTCAGATTTTTTAATAATAAAAATATATAAATTAAACATAATAAGTGTTATTTTTATGATTACAAGGTTTAAAAATATAACTTTATTATCTTAAATTTTACAAGTATAGTTTTCTTATTATTTTCTTTAAAAATAATATATTTTATCTCTTATATAATTTAACCATTTTATGTTAAATTAAATATAATTCTATAAATATTTATTGTTATTTATATTATATAATATTGATTTTATTTTTATTTTTCACATATTTAAATTTCTTACACGTTGATTATAACTTATATTTTTTAATTTTTTTAATTTTTTATCTTTTACAAACATATTAAGCAATATTAGTAAGTATTCTTATAACTTGAGTTAAATAATTTTAAGTTTTATATTAATTGAATAAAAATACATCTTTGATATATAATATTTGTAGTATAATATTTAAAAATATTTAAATTTATAAATTTTTGAAACATCGATAATGATATTTTTTTCATATTAATTTATAATAATTTGTTTAAAAAATTTATAATAAACCTGGTTATGGTTATATGCTGACGGTGTTGTTTAAATCAATAAATTGTTAGTAAATCTCCTTTGTTATTCAAAAGCATATTCCGGGCTTTTAAATTTTAAGAAAGACACCTAAATTATCGTTTGTAAGTATTCTTACAACTTGAGGTAAATAGTTTTAAGTTTTTATATTAACAGAATAAAAATACTTATATATAACACTTATAATATAATATTTAAAAATATTTAAATTTATAAATATTTTAAATGTTCACTATCATCTTTTTTTTATATTATTTTATAATAATTTAATTAAAAAATTTATAAATTTTATTATAAAAAATCAAGCCCTACCAAAAGCCACTATACATTAAACCTGGTTATATGCTGACTGTGTTGTCTAAATCAACAAAGTTCTCATGAAGCTAACGTTCGGTTAAAATATGATTTGAAAGAGTTAATACATCGTAGATATGGATATTATTGAAGATGTTGAAAAAAAGAAAACACAGAGAATAACTTTTCGTAAAAGAGTTCTCTAATTTATATTATTTTTTTATATTTTTATTACAATTGTATAACTATATATAAGGAGATTTTACTCTTTCAATTACTCTTTAAATTAATCATTTTTTATTTATTTCTTGAATTAAGGATTCTTTGTTTTACTCCTTCAATTAAAGATTTCTTGTTTTATTCCTTGAATTAAAGTCCTTGTTTTATTCCTTGAATTAAAGTCCTTGTTTTATTCCTTGAATTAAAGTCCTTGTTTTATTCCTTGAATTTAAGTTCCTTGTTTTATTATTTGAATTAAGGTTCTTGTTTTATTCCTTGAATTAAGAACTAATATCCAATACTCCTCCTCAAGCTGGATCCAAAAGGTTTATGGATCCAAACTTGGATAGAAGTCATTGAAATTGATGAGAAGCCAAGGGCTTGGTGAAGATGTCAACCAGTTGGTTGAAGCTTCTTGTATAATATGTATGAATCACCTGTGATTGAACTTGTTCACGAACGTAATGACAATCAAATTCAATGTGTTTCATCCTCTCGTGAAACACTAGGTTTGATGCTATATGCATGGTTGCCTAATTGTCACAAAATAAGGACATATGAAGAGTTGTATGAACACCTAAATCACACAGAATACCTTTCAACCATATCAACTCATACGTAGTTGAAGCCATTGCACGATACTCAGCTTCGATACTTGATCTGGCGATGACAGTTTGCTTCTTACTCTTCCATGTGACCAAGTTTCCATCGACAAATGTATAGTAGCCAATGATGGACCTACGATCGATTGCATTCCCTACCCAATCAGCATCACAATACCCTATGATTTATGTGTTGTCATTCTTCTTCATGATATTACCACGACCCACTGATCCTTTTAAGTAGCGTAAGATCCTTTTAACAAGGGTCAAATGCTCAAGTGTCGGGAAGTGCATAAATTGGCTCATAATACTTACAGAATATGTGATGTCAGGTCTGGTGATTGTTAGGTAGATCAACTTACCAACGAATCATTGGTAATAACTTATATCTGTGAGTGGTGTGCCCTTCAAGCTAGGTTTGAGCTTGCTGTCAAGAGGGGTAATGGTTGGTTTAGCATCGCTCATGTTAGCTTCCTTGAGCAAATCTAGGACATATTTCCTTTGGTTAAGAAAGAGTCCTTTGTGCAAGATTGTCATTTCTATACCAAGAAAGTACTTCAATATCCCAAGGTACTTAATTGCAAATCTTTGTCTGAGGGACTGTTTGAGGTTGAAAATCTCATCAGTATTATCACTTGTAAATATCAAATCATCTACATAAATTAGCACAATTAATTTGCCCATAAATCCTATATGAATAACTCCTATGCGAACAAATAGTGAGGAATCAATATTGCTACTTTTGAAACCAACACTAGTGAGAACTGAGCTTAGCTTGGCATACCAAGCTCATGGGGCCTGTTTCAGACCATAAATGGATTTGTGCAATTTGCACACTAAATCCAGTTCATTGCTTTAAGGATGCACGGGTGGTAATTTCATATATACTTCTTCTTTGAGATCACCATGCAAGAATGCATTCTTCACATCCATTTGGTACATGGATCACCCCTTGTTTACAACCACGGACAATAGCACTCTTACTGTGTTCATTTTTGCAACAGGTGTAAATGTTTCTTTGTAATCCACCTCGAATGTTTGAGTAAATCCCCAAGCCACCAATCTTGCTTTATACCTTTCAATTGATCCATCTGACTTGAATTTGAGCTTATAGATTCATTTGCAACCTACGACTTTCTTGCTCTGATACCATATTGGAGATAAAATTAAGGAGTAAATTAAGGAGTTGCATCCTAAGGAGTAATTTAAGGAGAAAAATAAGGAATCCTTAATTCAAGCAGAAATACAAGGAGTCCTTAATTCAATTAGTAAAACAAAGAATCTTTAATTCAATGAGTAAATCAAAGAATGTTTAATTCAAAGAGTAATTCAAGGAGTAAATCTTCTTATATATAGCTATAGAATTGTAATGAAAACATAAAAAGAAACAATACAACTTTGAGACAGCTTGTTTTATTTGGTAAGGCCTTTTGCCTTGACATTTTCAACATGGTATCAGAGCAAGTTGATCTTCATGAAAAAAATTGCTATTCCTCTACTCAAAGTGCGTTTGGCACTCTATCAGAGCAATTTCTTATTCCATTTTTTTTCAAACCAAATTTATTGGTGATGATGGATTAAATCTCTCATGCAGCTCCTACCTGTTCGATATAGAGGGGAAGTATTATGGTAAAGGAAAGGTCCCACATTGAAACCAAGCTCTTGAAGATGATGGGTTAAATCTCTCCTACAGCTTCTACCTACTTGATGTGGAGGGGGAGTATTGTGGTAAAATGAAAGGTCCCACATCGAAACCAAGCCTTTGGCGATGATGGATTAAATCTCTCCTCCAACTTCTACCTACCTAATATGGAGAGGAAGTATTGTGGTAAAAGGAAAGGTCCTATATCGACAACAACATTTTTTTTTGCTATTGCAATCATCATTTTTGTTAGTTTTACCTTTGCTGCCTTAGCTTCTTATCAATTTCAATGACTTTTGTGCAAGCTTAGATCCATAAACCTTATGGATCCAGCTTGAAGGGGAGTATTGGAGATAAAATTAAGGAGTTGTCATCCTAAGAAGTAATTCAAGGATAAAAATAAGAAGTCCTTAATTCAAGAAGAAAAACAATGAATCCTTAATTCAAGAAGTAAAATAAAGAATCTTTAATTCAATGAGTAAATGAAAGAATGTTTAATTCAAAGAGTAATTCAAGGAGTAAATCTCCTTATATATAGCTATAGAATTGTAATGAAAACATAAAAAGAAACAATACAACTTTGAGATAGCTTATTTTATTTGGTAAGACCTTTAGGCCTTAGCGTTTTCAACACCAATTTTCAACAGATATGTTGTGAAATGGCGTTTTCAAAAGTGGAACATTACATAAGTAGACTATGTCTCTATACTTATACTTAGGAAAATGAGATGACTATTGGATACACTTTGTAAATTCAAATTTGCAAGTTAGGGTTTTCAAAAATCTTTTGGTCCATCATATATCCTTTTTGTTCCAAAAATTTAGATTTTTCTAAACTCATGTTATTGGTAATAACAAGCTTCCGTATTATCTATAGTAGTCATGAACGAGATGTTGAGTAAAATTTATAATACACGATTCTAAATTTATAAATGTTGGATTCAAATAAGTAAACAAACTACTTGTATTATACCCATAATAAAAGACATTATAAAACATTTTAAAGGTAACTCACAAATTGAAGAGAAATACTAACACTTAAAGAGAAAGCTCTTAACTCGCACTCAAATTAAGAATACGAAGACTTATTTGTTTTTGATGGGATGATTAAACCAAATGCAAGGTAGGCTATTTATAGTCATCATCATGCAATCTACACCACACAAATATAAAACTAAGAAATAATTCTAACCACACAAATATTATCACATTCTACACACTTCTCTTTTCTATATCCTTCTAGATTTTCTCTTAAAAAAACTTTTCTTCAACCACTCCATTTATTGAGTTGGTGTTAATTTTTAACACTCCTTATCGACATCAACTCTCACTATTGTTACTAAGCCAAGTTGACGACGAAACAATTCAAACTTACCAATGCTTAATATTTTTATGAACAAGTCCATAATTTAATCATCTGTCTTGATTTTCCTCATCTCAATTTCTTCTTGCAGAACTTTTTCTTTGATAAAGTGATAGTGCACTTCAATATGCTTAGTTCCTGCATGAAAGACTAGATTCTCTACCAAACGAATTGCCGACTGATTGTCACATTATAACTGAAATGCATAATCTATTAGTTATTGTAGATTATTTATTAACTGTATCAACCATGTATTTTCTTGAGCTTCCATTGTCGCTACTCGATACTCAACTTCAGTGGTTGATAATGATATTGTCGGTTGTCTCTTGCTATACCAAGAAATTATTCCAGAACCAAGCTTAAACGCATACCCAGTTATTGATCTCCTGGTGTCATTATCTCCTGCTGGCATGATCAACTAACTTTACATCTCCACCTTCCTTGTAAAAAGACCATAGTCAATTATACTCTTTACATATCTTAGTATTCATCGAACTTCTTCCAAATGAGACTTCTTTGGATTTTGCATGTACCGACTCATTACACTAACTGCATAAGAAATGTTAGGTCGAGTTAAGGTTAAGTAGATTAGACTGCCTACCAATTTTTGATACATTGTCACATCTTCCAAATTTTTTCCTTCATGTGCACACATTTTTGCATTTGGTTCTATCGACGTCGAAATCAGTTTGCATTCAATCATTCTGAACCCTTCATCAAATCTTTGGAATATTTTTGTTGATAAAGAAATATTCTTTCTTGTGTATGGTAAACCTCTAGACCAAGGAAGTGCTTGAGCTATCCAAGTTCCTTCATCTGGAAATGGACTGATAGATTCTCCTTTATTCGAAGAATTTCTGCCTCATCATCACCAATTATGATTAAATCATCTACGTATACTAGCATGATAGCTGGATTTCCTTCATTACCTTTGATAAACAAGCTGGAATCTACAGGTGTTACTGAATAACCATTTTGTGTTAAAAAATCAACAATCTTACTATACCATGCCTTGGGTGCCTGTTTCAATCCGTAAAGTGTTTTTCACAACTTACACATATTCAGGATGATCTTGGCTATGAAAACCCATTGGTTGGTTCATATAGATCTCCCGATCTAGCTTTCCTTGAAGAAAAACATTCTTCACATCCATCTGCTACAAATTCCAATCTTTGTTGGCTGTAAGTGCAAGTAGGACTCGTACAGTTGTAAGTTTTACCACTAGACTAAACGTTTCATCATAGTCTAGTCCGTATTGTTGAGAGAAACCACGAGTTACCAATCGTGCCTTATATCTCTCAATTAACCCATCTAGATGATGCTTTATCTTGTAAACCCGTTTACAAGATATGTGTTTCACATCTCCTAGTTTTCTCACCAGATCTTAAGTTTGATTTTGCTAAAGTGCAACGATTTCTTCTTTCATAGATGTTATCCATTCAGATCTTTACGATTCTTATTTGAACGTCTCAGGTTCT
The DNA here is from genome assembly GCA_030763125.1 of Hippophae gyantsensis. Taxonomy (NCBI): domain Eukaryota; kingdom Viridiplantae; phylum Streptophyta; class Magnoliopsida; order Rosales; family Elaeagnaceae; genus Hippophae; species Hippophae gyantsensis. The sequence continues at coordinate 18,405,053 of CM061039.1, read as the reverse complement.
ATTGTAGTTGCTTCTTCAACTATAGTTACATTGGCATATTTAGGATATACCCTTCGTGTTCATATTGACCTTCGAAGTTGAGATTGTGAAATTGATTCTTCCAATTCACTAGGCCCACTTTTTTCATTTAGTTGTTGATATATGCCAATTTACCAAGGATTTTGAGTTACTCTTTGTTCAACATCATCATTTAGATCTCTGGATTCATTTGAACTTGGTTGGATTTGAATAGTATGCTATCCCATCTTTTGTTGCAGCTTGTATCCAAATTCTCTCGAGTCTAGCAACGCCTTTTTCTCTAAGGACCACCAAGAAAATGCTTCATCGAATACCACATCTTGTGAAGTGTAACATCTTTCACTCATTGGATCGCAACATTTCTACCCCTTTTTTTGGTTGTCATATCCCACAAAGATACATCTAATAGTTTTTTTGTTAAACTTTCTTCGTAAATGATCAAGAACAAATACATAACATACACAACCAAATACTCGAAAGTGGCTAACTATAGATTTCATGTTCCACGGTTTTTCAAAGGGTGAAAAAAATCCTAACCTTGGTTGAGGAAGTTTTTTGATCACAAAGGTTGTAGTCCTCATTGCTTCAGCCCAAAACCTTCAAGGTACATTCTTTTCATATAGCATACTTCAAGAAATTTCTACAAGATGCTAGTTATTTCTCTATGCTACATCATTTTGTTGTGGTGTGTTGGCACAAGTGTACTAATGACATATTCTACATTCCCTTCAGTATTGAGATAACTCGCTTGAGCTATATTCTCTACCGTTGTCTGTGCCAAGCAATAGATCTTCTTTTCTACTTCTTCTTCAGTTGACTTTCTGAACTCTTTAAACTTTGAGAATGCGTTAGATTTTTCCCACACATACCTTGAGAATTCGTCAATGAATGTCACCATGTATCATATACCACCAATTGATGGTTGCTTAATGGGCCCGAATACATTAGAGTGAACTAACTCTAATGGTTCTTTCCCTTTAAATGTCGATTCCTCATATGGTAATTGGTGAGCTTTACTATACTGGCATCCTACACAGACCATGTCTGTTCGTACGTCTAGTTGAGGAAGTTCTTTAAGCATTGACTTATTCATTATCACACTTAGCTTGGAATAGCTAATGTGACCTAACTGCATATGTCATAAGTCACCTATCTCATTTCTTCTTGTTCTATCTATATATGCAAATTTTGTTGATATCAAGTTGATTGATTCCAATTGTTGCCCTTCTATTGTTGGTGTTTATGAGATTTTAAGATCACGATACACCTTTACGTCTCGGAGATCGAACAATACATAGTGACTTTATGATGTCAATTGAGCCACAGATTGCATGTTTTTCTTCATTCCTGGGATATGATAAACATCTTGAAGTGACACCTGGTTAGTATTATATTGAGGTGTAACTATCATCTTACCGATGTGAGCTATCAATAACCTTGAGTTGTCAGCTATCACCACTACACGACCTCCCTTGTACTCAGACATGATTTACAACTTTTGTTTATCTCCCTTCATATGATTTGAGCAGCCCAAATCTACAATCCAGTTATTCATGTTGTCAATTTGTTCTGGTGTTGTTACTATGAGAACTAATTCTTCTTCCTCTATAGCAAATAATGCTTCGACATCTCAACCATCTTCGCTATTCTCCTTGGAACTAGAAGTAGCTATATTACTTTCAACATGATTTTTCTTACTCCAACAATCTTTTTCCATGTGACCCTTCTTCCCGCAGTTGTAACACTTACCATCAAAATTTCTGTTGTTATTGCGATTCTTCCAAGCTCTCCCTAAATGAAAGCCTCCCTTTCCTTGAGAAAATTTTCCTTGGTTGCCATCCTTGTTAGATCTACTACCATTGTACCGCTTGAAAGTGCCTTTACTTTTGCTGGTGTAGAGCGTTTCTTCCTCACCCTTCAGCGAGACTCCTCACATTTGCTTAGCCATAGTTTCTTAACCGACCAAAAAAATTTCAAACTCAACAAGAGATAGTTGTTTTGACCATCCTTGTATAGTGGTAAAAAACTCTCGATATTCAAGTCTCAAACCATGGATAATTATTCTCTTTATTCTGGTTTCCCCAATAGGAGCTTTCAGATATAATTCTAAAATTTTGCAACATAACAACTTCACCTTGTGAAAGTATTGAGAAATTGTCATGCCGCGTTGCACCATCTATAACAACTCGTTCTCGAGAAGTTGCAGTCTTGTATCATTCCTATTTGAAAAGAGTGTAACAAGAGTGTCTCATGCTTCCTTCAATGTTTTTACATCCCAAATGTGCTCCAACATTTCTTCTTCAATTGTGGTCTTTAAAGCAAACATCGTTTTGTCTACTTTAATTTTTCACTTCTGCAAGATGTCGTTTGCATCTTTCGTTGCTGGTTGTGTAACTTCGTCACCACCAACAACCTCCCACAGGTCTTGACCTTGTAGGTAAGACTTCATACATGTTTCCCATGTATTATAGTTTTTGTTGTTGAGCTTCTTGATTTCTCCAACTACTTGAAGGTCACCCATCATATCGGCAAAACTTTAATTATACCGAACAAGCTTAACTAAAAAACTTGCAGAGTAACAAACTCCTCACAATTCAAGATAACTCTACTAAGAACGATTCTTGACCGTCCTGCTCTGATACTAATTGTTGAGTAAAATTTAAAAAAACATAACTCTAAATTTACTAATATTTGATCTAAATAAGTAAATAAACTACTTGTATATTATACCCACATTAAACATACTATAACATATTTCAAAAACAACTCACAAATTAAAGAAAAATATAAACACTGAAAGAGAAAGCTCTCAACTCACACTCAAACTAATAGTATAAAAATTTATTTGTTTTTGATAAGATAATTAAACCAAATACAAGGTAGGTTATTTATAATCTTCATAATACAATTTACATCACACAAATATTATCACATTTTATATACTTCTTTTTTCTACATTTTTTTAGATTTTTTTTATAAAAAATATCTTTAATCATTTTAATTATTAAATTAGTGTTGATTTTCAACGCGTCTAAGAAATCCGTATCTTCCTGAATCTATCACTGGAGTGACTCCTGCTGCCAATAAGCAGGTAAGACAACGGTAAGAATCTTGATTTATTCGAAAATTATGTGGTAAATTATTGACAGTCTTGCATGAACATATATCATATTCCTTTACTGACATTTTTTTTCCTTTTTTTTTTGTTCCCCGGATCGAGTTTGAAGGAAGAGGGTGCTAGCTAGCTCGTAGCTATGTCAGGTTCTTATATGACACCGGGTGCATGTGAGGGAAAATGACAAAATGTCTTGAGAGAGAAATTATAATGGGTGTGTTACCGATAAGACCATAACCAGACCCATCTGAGGTAATTAATGGATGAATTTGATGTTTATAAGTCAAAATTTAAAGATTTGAACTCATTTAAGGTTGGTTATGTGATTCAAATAACTCAATATATTTAATTTATGAGCTTAAATGACTTAATAACTCACCAATTCAATAAAAAAAATCTTATCGTAAAGAGTTAATTACTATAATATTATTATTGAAAAACATACTTTTTTTAATTTTTTATGTATTTTATAAATATAATTAAAAATAATATTTATATTAACATTTTGTTGTAAAAAGATCATAAATATTTTTAATTTATTTATTTTATTTTTAATTAAAAATATAAATAATCTAATTTATTAACCTTACTCCCATAAAATTTAGTAAGTTGAATTGATACATAACTAACTTAAAATTAACTGAAACTATTACAGTACAACCCAACTTTCAGCTATTCTTCAACCTTATCAACAAGTAGCTGCTAGTGCGTTTATGTTGAGGGTTCTTTTGGTTTGTTCATTGGCAGAATAATTCTAGAATATATTGAGCTACTATCTTAATCGAAAAATGTATCAGAATTACAATAAGTTGTTATAATGTTAATGGCATAGTTCCAAATTAGTTTGAGGATTTAAAAAACTTGTAGAATAAGGCCATATATATTTATTTATACAAAATATTTCATTTAATCCCATAAGTTAAATAATATTTTATTTAATTATAAATAAAAAAATTAATGAATATATTTATAAGTAAAAATATTAATTAATATTTTTTTTAATTTAAAGGATTAAATAATATTTTTATGCTGAACATTTTTGTTAGAATCTTACATCGCCCAAAAAAGCCAACAATGTGTTGGTTATAAGTCTGGATAGCCCCTTTTTTGATAAGCACATTTTGAGAGAAAGTTTTGGTTGCCCAGTTTTGATTTAGTATCAGAATAGGTTTTTGGGGGTCCCGATGTGCCCGCTCTCTTGAGTTTCCCGCTGTCTGGTTGTTGTGCCGGCCGAGTATCGGTCTTTGCGGTGTCTCCGTCCGATATGAGGGGAAGTGTTGGAGTCCCACATCGCCCAGGGAAACCAGCAATGTACTGATTATAAGTCTGGATAACCTCTTTCCTCATAAACGCGTTTTGAAGAAAAGTTTTGGTTGACCAGCTTTGATTATTTTTCCCTACTTAATATTTAGTAATTAATTTGTTAGCATTGAATTTCAATTTGCTTTGGATGATCATGTGATAACTAAGTTGGTTCATTTTATTTGCTCTCAAAGGAGAGAAAATCGAATGCCACCAATTTCGTCTCCTTCCTCGCATCCGAACATGGGTAATATCTATTGAAATGCAAAAAAAGTTAAAATGTATTTCTGCTTGAGATTGTAGACTCTATCTCACAACTTTAGGGCATAGAATGCATAGTGAAGCAAACTTCAGGATTGTTGAATGTGAGAGGTCAAAAGTTCGGGTAAAAATATGCTATATGGATCACCTCTCACTGGTTCCTGCTGCATAATCATGTTTATGTTGAAAAGTTTTAACAAGATAATGAATATTTTATGAGTCAACTTTATGTGCATGATAATTATTTTGAATTGCTTATCGTTATCTTGTTTGGTAATTTTTTAATATCTAACAAAAAAATTTAGAAATTGAAGTGGTTTTACTTTAGTATATATAGTGTTTATAAAGTTTCCATTTACTCTTTTGAATATTAGTGGTAAAAAGCTGCCACGTCAGACTAATCGAACAAGGATAAAAATATTGTTCCGCATTAACCTTTCCTTCCTGTTTCTTTTCTAGCTTATTCAAATTAACATCTTATAGTTGTATATTAAATTGTTGTCAGGTACAGATTATCTTAGCTTCTGGCATATAGGTAATTCAAAAACCAATCTGAAGCTTCATTTCCAAACACAAAGCATGAAGTGTTGATGGCTTTGGCAAGCTGTGCTGATTGGGTGTGTGGGTGTCGATCATAGCGTTGCCTACACCGATCAACATAATGGTCTTCCAAGTGACATATCTTGAGTGAGTGTGGCATGGCCTTGTTTGGGACTGAACTAATCATGGTTGAGACTATTTCTACGGTCACGTTTGGAGCGAAAGGAGCCACCCTCACGTTGAGAAGATCCATCGTGAGCGGTGAACGCTACAACTGAAGGCACCGAAGTCTCAAGAGATTTTTGAAAGAGTTCAAAGCTCTCAACCTTGGACATAAGATCTAGAAAGCAAGGAAGGTGTGTTTGGACCATCTAAGTAGTGGAAAAACTAGAGAAATCGTGTTCAAGGCCACGAAGAAACCAGTGAACTTTGTTAGTGCCATCAATCAGACGACTAATGGCATGAAATTGATCACAGATGGTCTTGAAGGCATAGACATAAACAATGAATGGACGGGTGTTGCACTTTATCAGTTGAAGGTCATCTTTGAGGTGTATTTCATGGGCTTTAGAGTAGTAGTTGAAAGTATTTTCGAGAAAGGTCCAGACCTCGCAAGATGTGATGAGGCCGACGGCTTCATCCTTGGCTTCCTTTATGAGAGGGGATAAGATAAGGATTAGTAGTAGTGGATCAGTTGCTTTCCATACTAAGTGTTTGGTATTTGGTATGAAAGAGGTAGGATAATCAAATAAAGGTGACGGCTCAAGGGTACCATCCACATGACCTTGTAGACCTTGGCTCTCAAGAAGAGGAAGAAGTTGGTTCTTCCATAAGAGATAATTGGAGGAAATGAGTTTGATTGTGACCATATGAATCATGGTGTTGAAGGGAGGAGAGTGGGAGAAGAATCAAAGGTCATTGGAGATTGTGGGATGTTAATCCAATTAAGCTCTGATACTATATAAGTGTTTGAAAATCACTACATCATTTATTGGTGAGAGCCTTTCATATATATAATTGTTTACAGATTGTATAAAAATGTAATTATATATAAATATTGATTATAAAAGAAATAAAAGAATTAACTAGACAAGATCTTATAATTAAGAGTCAAAAAATGTATATACGGAAAGTCATATGAAAAAGCCATAGATAATAAACCTATATGTATAAGAATGGGCACGGGGATGGGTGGGGATGGTTTTTGATATAACCGTCCCCGAATCAAATTATAAAACTTATATTCAAAATCGTCTGAAAACCGTTACGGTTCGGGGATGGTTTTTTATTCGCAAGTAATGGTTCGGGACGGTTATGAAAAAAAAAATAAAAAAAAAATTAATTTATCAAATATATATAATTAATTTTTGATTTATAATTTAATTTATTAAATATATAAATTAATTAATTAAATATAATTAATTTCGGGTATGGACGGGTACGGTTTTTAGTATAACCATACTCGTTGTTTCATGTTCGATTTTTACTCGAAACCGTCCCCATCTTCGAAATTTACCAGTTAAAAACTAAACCACCAGTTCGGATAACCAGCCCTATATATGCATAATACATAAGACAAGACCCCAAAAAACCCTTTAGAAACTAAGAGAGAAAGAGAGAGAGAGCATTAAGAAGAGAAAAATCAGAGAGTTAATGAAACCAACCCCAAGGGGAAAATGAGGTATATGCATTGTGTTTCTTAGGTATTATAGAGAAACAAAGTTAGGGCCACTTAGCAAAATTCCACAAAAGCCCAATATTCAGGCGGCCCTCGCAAGGACCTCCAGCATATAAATGTGAAACTTCTCATAATCATGTTTTCTCCCCTTAAAGTTCTCAATATTATAATTGAATTCATATTAAATTTAGGTCTAACTCTATCTTAAAACTTAGGTTATGAGATGTAAGATTGTCCTTGTTTATATGCACAACGTGAACGTTATACCCAATCGATGTGGGACTTTACCACTCTCCTCACATCGGCAAGGGTCTGTCCACTTGAGACCGACGGGGATGTTGAGCTTATGGAACCCAAGTGGTGGAATGCATCACTCATTAGTGGCGAAACAACTACACCGATTGGATAACTTGTTCTGATATTATGTTAAATTTGGGTTTAATTCTATCTCAAAACTCAGGTTACGAGATAAAAGACTACCCTTATTTATATGCACAACGTGAACGTTATCTCCAATCAATGTGAGACTTTAACGATCCATAAATAATTTTTTTTATAAAAATGCTTACCAAATACTATCTCTTTGGCTAATTGGTGAATAAATTTTTCACAATAACTATGACTATGATTTGTTACCCTGATCAAATTATTTTCTGGTTAGAAAAATGGAGTATATGATTTTCGGACTTTGACTTCATCAGTTTCTCTTGTAGCATATTTCATTGGTATTTAGTGTTAAAGTCAAACAGATCTCGTGTCGAGAATTATTGTCTAAAGAATATATTATGTACTTCCTTTAAAGTTTTTCTCATTTGCTTCCAAAATGACTTATAAATGTAAGTGCTTTTAGATAAGCACATGCGAAAAGATCTTGACTTAAGGTGCATGCCTTCCAAAATTTATGCTTCAAAATCTTTCTTTTATGTAATATATTGTTAAAATACCAACTTGGCAGTCGATCTGATCACTAACATCTTCTAACGTGAGGCATGACGTTTTTTCCACCTTTCCCAAAAACAGAAGTACGCTTTATTTATTTATTTTTTTGTAAATTTTAGTCACGAAGCACCTTGAAATAACTGTGGTATTATTAAAAAAATATAATAATCTACATTCCAATGCATTTAAGATACCAAAGTATTGGTAGGCTACGTACCAAAATTTATGTGGTATTATCACACTAATCAACATAAATAAAAGAGAGAATGACAAAAGATGCTTAAACATTTTCAACCTTTTTCTTTTACACTTCTTATTCTATTTAGTGTTATTATTGACCTATTAAATGGAAATTTTAATCTTATAAGATTATTTTTATTTTTCAACAACACATTAAATAACATTTTAATTAATTAATAATGATATTAGAAGAGATTATTAATGATAATGATTACCTTATTATGATAAAAAATTTAATAAAGATAAAATAATTGAAAAAAATTCTCAATTTTTCATGATGGGTAAAAAAAGTTCATAAAATAAGATTACGGTCATTCTTCCTAAACCATCCATCCATACATCCATTTTTCATCAACTTTATAGAAAATTTCATATATTTTACTATATACTCGATAATTTTTATTTAAATTCATATATTAGGTTGAATAATTTTTATGACAACACTTCCTAGTTATCAACGTTAGTAAGACGGATTGGTCAACACCTATGACTTTCTGTCGATGTACGAATCCTATTAATGAAATCAATACATTATTCTTGGCCATTAATATTGGTCAAAGAGCTTGAATAATTATTCTGCCAATGAAAAAAAAAAGAAAAAAGAATGACTCTACTTACACGAGGATATTTAGGGTGCCAACCAAAAACCATAATTAGCCGTGATTGAATAATAGTGATTAATATTAAAAATATTTTTCATTTATGGTAAGTTGAAACAAATTATCAATTTATATGACATATTGTGATATGATGAACCTGTTTTTATCATCCGATTATATTATATTAAGTAAGTTGAAAATATATTGCAAGTGTGATATAATTTCATAAAAGAAATTTAACTTGACCGTCGGCACTGACCATCATGTTCCATAACATTGTTAAAAAAAAATAAAACTATTTAAGAAAATTTTATTTCCCAAAAAACATATAATTTGGGATGTGAGACGTTTCTGCTCTCTCTATTAACATTCTAAAAAATTTAGTTAGATATTTATTTATAATAACTTATATTATATTTATGTTTGTATTTTGTTATCAAAATCTTTATTTAAATTTGTTTAAATTTATAATATTAATGATATAAAAATATTATTTTTTAAATATCATTTAATATATGAATTGAGTAATTAATTAATTATATAAAAATATCATTTTTTAAATAACTTTTAATATATGAATCTGAATCGAGTAAGCAAGCAATTTGAACAGAAGGTTTTACATAAAACAAAAAAATATAAACTCCATTTTTTCTAGATATATTTAAGAAATATTTTTATTTTTATTTTGTTTTAACACTTTTAATTATGGATGAGTTTTGATTTAAAATAAATATATCTAATCTTTATTAAATAATTTTTTTATATTTTTTTAAATAAAAATTGTGTCAACACAAATAACATAACAGTATATTATTAATAAATATAATAGGCACACCTATGCGGGTAGGATTTGGTTGTAGCAGATTTAGATTTTCTATAAATGTTTTATACTATTTATATTAACTTATTTTTTTTAAATCAAATAAAATTAAGCCTAAGGTTGTCCATAAATCGGGCCGGACCAGTTTAAACCAAAAAAATCGAATCAAATTGAACAGTTTCATAATTGAAATGGTCCGATCCGATCTGCATTAAGTAAAACCGATTTTCAAATGGTTCGATCCGGTTATAAAAATTATAAACCGATCGAATCGGATCGATTTTCATTAATAATTTTTTTAAAATAATTGTTACCGTGTATATATATATATATAGAACCCTAATTCATTTTCAACTTCAGCGGCTGTCTGCGACTCAGCGAGACTCAAAATAACCTTAACTTAAGCCAACCGTTATCGCTTCTAGCAACACCCAACCACCCATCCATCTTTGCTTGGCCTCTACCACCAGCCAGTCACCTTTTCTCGTGTCGCCTCGCGTTCTGTCATCCATTGGCGAAATAGGTATGTACTATGTAGTGAGCTGATTGTTTCTCCAAACATTCTTAGTAAAATTTTGTATACGAGACATTATCTGTACTCTGTATTTTGGATTGGTTGTTAAGTCTTTTTGTTTAGTTTCTGATAGGGTTATTTTGAGTTAATAATAGGGTTTCCTTAAATGAGTTTATGATATGATTTTTTGTTTGTTTATGATACGGTTTTTTTGAGCTTCTAATATGATTTTTTTTAGTTTCTAAAATGCATCCTCAAATGAGTTTTTTATACGATTTTTTTAGTTTATGATACGGTTTTTTTGAGTTTCTAATAGAATTTTTTTGAGTTTCTCAAATGAGTTTCTGATAGGATTTTTTTTAGTTTATGATATAGTTTTTTTGAGTTATTGAGATTTTTTTGAATTTCTGAAATGCTTCCTCAGATGATTTTCTGATTGGATTTTTTTTGAGTTTCTGAAATGTATCCTCAAATGAGTTTCTCATAAGATTTTTTTAGTTTATGATACGGTTTTTTTGAGTTTCTGATAGGATTCTTTTAGTTTCTAAAATAATTCCTCAAATGAGTTTCTGATAGGATTTTTTTTTAGTTTATGATACAATTTTTTTTGTTTCTGATAAGATTTTTTTGAGTTTTTGAAATGCCTCTTCAAATGAGTTTTTGATAGGATTTTTGGACACCCCTAAATTCTGTTTCTCTCCTTAACTAGCTGTGTGCCAAAATTATCATTACATTATGTTTGTTTGTTTTTGATATTACTTTGAATTATTAGTTTCAATCATTTTATTAAAAATGATAATGAATATCATTTTCAGTTTCAATGTAAATTATATACTCAACATTACTAATATTTTATTCATTCTTTAAGCATCAATGGTAATTGTGATTAAAATAACATGTTCTTTTCATGTTTTTTTTCCTGATTTCTAATAAAAAATCAAGCAGAAAAAGCCATGTGATTTCTGATTTCAGTTAGTATTAACATACATGTTCTTTACTAGTAGAAAATATAATATGTTATTTAAGCTACAGAATTGCATATAATTACGTTTGTTTCGATCTGTTTATAATGAAATGGATAATGTTTTGTCCTGTTTATATTATAATCTATCTTTCTTGATCTAATTAGTAATAGGAAGGATTCCTTCATCTCATGAAGCAAGAAAGTTGAAATTTCTTAAACGCTTAGAGGAGAAAAATAGTTTGAAGTTGAAAACCGAGGTTAAGAAATATTTGAATACCCAATGTGAAAATGTCATATTGGATAAGTTTGATATATTGAAATGGTGGAAGGAACATTCTTTTAGGTTTCCTATCATCTCTCTCATTGCACGTGATGTGTTAGCAGTTCAAGTTTCAATTGTTGCATCAAAATTAGTTTTTAGCACAAGAGGTCGCATTCTTGATCTATTTATGAGTTCTTTGAATCCTAAAATAGTAGAGGCATTAATATGTAATCAAAATTGGTTTTGTTCCTCCATTAATGACTTTGTCGCTTTATCAAAGTACAATAATGACATAGAGATTTATGAAGATGTTGGTAATTACAATACTTAAAAATTATTCTTAATTTTATTTTTTAAATATTATTATCTAATGGTATATGATTTTATTTTATTGTAGATTTCATTAAAGACACTACATTGATCATTGATGATTAATAATGTGTAAGAATTCTATGTAAATGAGATATTGAGACTTTATTTCCTCATGTCTAATCTGTTTTACTTTTGGATTTCAATAACAATTTGTGTATTTATTTTTATATTTATGTATTTAACAATAATATTTATTTATGTATGATGATTGATGAACATCACATTTGACTTTATACTATTAGATTATATCATATTAAACTGTATCGTATTTATGTATTATTAAGCGCTCCAAACCGTTAATCAAGCCAGACTAAACTGTTCAGTTACAAAATTTTGGATAGTTAAACGTTCTGGTTTGATCTGGTTTGAGCATTATGAACGGTCTAATTTAGTTAATTTTTTTTACTTAAAACTGGATCGAATTGGACCGCAAATACCCCTAATTCAGACATTATTTAGAAAAAAAATTCAAAAACTATTTATATTAAATAAAAATGTTGCTATAAATGAAAAAAATCATCAAATAAAATCTCATAGTATCTTTTTATCGTACCCTTTCTTTTTATTTTTTTCCCTTCTTTAATTTATTAACTGCCATATTTATTTAAGTACATTTAAAAATATCACACCTCTTCCTCTTTCGTTACTATTTTTTCCTCCGACCTATTACTATTTGATGAATTCATCTTTACGATTAAATAATACATAAATTGTATGCTTTAAAACATCACTTAAAATATTTTGGTAGTATTTTATTATATTTATACTATTTTTATAATTTTAATATAATATATAGTACATTATCATAACTTTTTTTATTAATACTTGTTTGAACCTCGGCTAGTTTAGCAGAGGGTACAAGACATCTCAAAATATCTACGAATAGACTCCTAGTGAGTGATTATTCTGTCACTATCAGGTTACATGCATTTCTTTCATACTTTCACATGTTCAAAGCTAAGAAAGAAAGAAATAAATAAATGTGTGTAACCTATTAACATGGTGACAAAATAACTATTTGTTAGAGGTCGACATATAGATATTTCAAGATGTTTTGTACCGTCCGTTGAGTTAGTTGAGGTTCAAATAATACCAAACAAAAAAATATTATTATTGGATAAAATTATTATTAATAAAAAATAATTATGATATTTTGTACCTATCTCGTAATTTTTACCAAATTAACATATTATAATAGTTTTGAGTATTTTAATTTTATAATTTTTTAAAAATATATAATTTAATTTAAAAAATTAATATAAGAATAAAGTATATATTTTTTGCTGTTAAAAGATTAAAATATTTAAATTAAAAATTATAAAAGTTACGTGCTAATTTATCTACTGCAATAAAACCACTAGCAGATTTTACCATTTCAATTATCAGTGACTCCGTTTAGAAAAACAAAAATCAATAAAGTGACTCCCAGTATAAAGAAACTTTTGAATCGATTCAATTCATACGGTAGTATCATGGATATTCCGTATTCATTTTAAATTTACCAAAAAAAAAAAGTATTCATTTTAAAATTAATATATGTTTTGTTCACATGCATGGTATCAATTGAATTGAAAAATCTGAAGCAAAGATAAAATGGTGGGCTTCTCTCTTGCCAAAAGAATTGAGAAAAAAATCTATATATATATATATATATTAGTGAAGACCACGTGACCTTACGTGCTATAATTATCTTAAAAAAATAGTTTAATTCTAATATTTATATCTGTCCTATAATTTATAAATAAATATAAATTTTTTATTAAGAAATAACAATAAAAATATGCTATGAATATGTAATCCTCTTCTAAAATTATATTTATACGATAAAAAAAATTATACTATTTCTATGTTTTCCAATAATTTTCCGATAAATTATGTTATTTATTAAGATAATTTTATTGTAAATTTTATATTTCTAATTTTTACAAAATATGTTATGAATATGATATTAAAATTAAGACAATATAATACAATTAAACGGTAAAAAAAATGTAAGTTAACCATATATTATTTTCTTTTTTTTCTTTTGCTATTTTTCTTTATTTAAATTGTTAATTAGTTAAGATTATAAAAAAAATTAATGCTAATAGGTAAAAAGACCTAAAAGTACTTTATTTACGTGGCTATATTTATAATTAATAAAATAAGTTAACATCATTAATCTTTTAGAATTAAGTTGATCTATTAACGAAAATCATGAAACTGATAGAACCTAATACAATATTTTAAGACTTACCCCACGTTTGGTTGGAGGGAATGGAATGGAATCAGAATTGATTCCTTCTATTTTGTGTGTTTGGTTGGACGAAATGTAGAGCGGAATGGAATCTGATTACCAAAAGAGAAGGAATCACAATTCCTTCTCCCACCTTTGGTAATCATTATTCCATTCTCATCTAAACTTTTTTTTTCCAATTTTACCCTCACTTAAAATATAGCCTTAAATTCAAATCCCAAATTCTCAAACCCAAAATTCTAAAACCCTAAACCCTAAACCCAAAATTTCAAAACCCTAAACCCTAAATCCAAAATTTCAAAACCCTAAATCCAAATCCTAAAATCCTAAAACCTTAAACCCTAAACCTTAAAACATAAATCCCAAAACCCTAAAACATAAATCCCAAATCCCTAAACCCTAAACCCTAAATCCCAAATTCCAAATCCTAAAACCCTAAATCCTAAACCCCAAATCCCTAAACCATAAACCCCAAATCCCAAATCCTAAATCCCTTAGCCCTAAACCCTAAAACCCTAAACCTTAAAACATAAATCCCAAAACCCAAAACCCTAAAACATAAATCCCAAAACCCTAAACCCTAAACCCCAAATTCCAAATCATAAAACCCTAAACCCTAAACCTAAAACCCTAAAACCCTAAACCCCAAATCCCCAAATCTCTAAACCCTAAACCCTAAACCTAAAACCCTAAAACCCTAAACCCCAAATCCCCAAAACTCTAAACCCTAAACCTAAAACCCTAAAACCCTAAAACCCAAATCCCCAAATCTCTAAATCCTAAACCCTAAACCTTAAAACATAAATCTCAAAACCCAAAACCCTAAAACATAAATCCTAAAACCCTAAACCCCAAATTCCAAATCCTAAAACCATAAACCCTAAACCTTAACCTACAAATATAACCCCAAATCTTAAATCCCTAAACCCTAAATCACACATCCCAAACCTCAAAACCCTAAACCCTATTTAAAAAAAAAATAATTTTAATAATATATTTCTTTTTAATTAAGTAATACTTATTTAGAAAAATAATGATTTCAATAATGTATTTTGTCTGACGAAATTATGTTATTTGGCTCTTTTTAATCACGTAACTTAATAGTAATATTTTTTTATTCTATTATTTTTCGAAGAATGACAATTAATTTTTGGGTATTGTTTTAATTAAAATTATCCAATAATTTGCACATTATTTAATTAATAATTGTTAAATTTTTTATTTTAATCATTATTTTCTTCATTCAATAACAATACTAATACTCTAATGTGTCATTCTTTTGTTATTATTATTTTTATTTTAATATCTAACACTTAAATAATAATATTTTAATCACATATGTTAAATAATAATATTTTGAATAAGGTGACATATAAATTCATTAGATTATGTAATTTGTGTTGTATAGTCATTTAGATTAGAAATGATCTTATTTAGTCCATTAATTATGAATAATAAGTTAATTAAGGATAAATTATATTATTTTGATATTTTTTATTAAAATTATTATTATTTTATGTTAAGTAATTAAAATTTAATTAGAATATGAATCATTAAGAATGATAAAAATAAAATTGAATATGAATTTTTAAAATAAACAATAATAGTATTTGAGCTAAAATTTATTCAAACATATATTTTAGTTTTTAATAAAAATAAAAAATCAATAAAATAATAATAATTAAAAAATATTAAAAAATATATTTTTGTGTATTTTCATATTAATTTTCACTTTATCATTGTTAAAAATTTATGTTTTAATTGCGTTTAATTATTTAATAAAAAATAATAATATTTTAATTTGTGTTTAATTGATATCTTTTTCATAATTAAATTAAATGAAATAATTTTTAATCTAATCTAATAGACTAAAAAGTTACATAATCTAAGGATTTTTGTTACTTTTTCTCTTATCTATTTTACTTTTTATTCTTTTGCCACCTCTTTTAAGATACAACATAATAAAAAACTCTTTTATATTCTGGATTAATGATACCTATCTTATAAGATCTTAATGACCTGTTTTTTTTCTTCTTTTTATTAAATTGTTTTTCTTATCTTCCAAAGTTAACCCCTTTTTTTGTCATGATAAAGTTAAGCTTAATATAACATATAAAAATTTAAAAAGGAAATTTTAAGTGTTTGTTTATATCACTTTATTGAATGGAGCTTGATAAATTTGATTCTAGCTCAGACATATATTTTACTTATTTATTATTATTGTTATTCTGTTGCTAAAGATATATGTCACTTACTTAATATTAGATGTTAGGGCCTATTATTTTATTTGTTAATATGGGTATTTTCCAATTTTAGGATGCAAATTATAGGTTTTATGTGAAACCTAGATAATAAGAGCCTGCCTATAAAAATAATAAGAGACTAGAAATGGGAAAATTTAGTACAAACTTAATATTTTAAGTTATAATAAATACTTTTCAAAAATTATTAAAATATATCACATATACTAAAGATTGAAAAATATATCCGTCAACATTTTTTATATTTTAGACATTATAATATTGATATATAATATCCTTCTTGTTTGATAAAAATGCTAGTAAATTAATAAAATATCATTATTAAAATATTTAGAAAATATCATTTTTTCTTTCTAAAATCATAAAATCTATAGGTATTATCGTGACATTGTTACCAAAATATAAAAAATATTGTTTCTTATAAAAGTTTATTTTTTATTTTTTCTTTTCTAAATATTTCTTTAAATTTGTCTATTTTTAGTTTTTTACGTTCAATCAAACCATTATTTCTTTGAATTTTAAATAATATTTTAGACTTCTTTTGATAAATTCTTTTATTTCTATCTCATTATTATGTTTATTTTGCTAGTCATAGGTGTAGTTTTTGTTTTTAATAATTCAAATTATACTATATACAACCAAAATTTATTTATTTATATACAATTATAATTACAATCTAAATAATTATTTTATATTTAATTACTTATTATGTAATTTTTTGATTAATTAATTTGTCTAGTAAACAAAATAAATCCTATAAATATTTATAAATATATGTTTTAAATAATAAAATTAATTTAAAATATAAATAATATTTTGTTTAGATACTTTATGAAGTTTTATTTTGTTATGATGTTTTATGAAGTTTTATTAAAACATTTTCATAATTTTATAAAGTTCACATAGTTTTTGTTTTTTTTTATGTAAAATTTAAGTCTCAAAATTTTAACGTGAATCATGTTTTCAATCTACTTATACTCATCGACATACATCAAGCTGAAACAAAAGTTTTCCTTTACGTGATTAAGGAAATGGGCTAAAAAAATACTTTAAAAATGATAATCACTTAAAAAAGATTATGGTTTTATATTATTTCATAATTCAATTTAAGATATGGGAATTTTACGATCAAGATTTAGTAAAATTGTAAAATTAAAAAATGTGTCGCTTGGGAAATAAAAAAAATGAATTTATTCAACTTTGTAGAAAATTCACATATAATTATATATGTATATTTAAAAAAATTACACAAGAGTAAATTTAACAGAAAAAGAAAGGTAGAAACAGTGTACAAAACATAAATATATAAAATACTAATAATATAAACTATTATATAACTTAATCGTGAGATTCCTTATAATAAAATATCTAATTTATCTTAATTATATTTAAACCACGAGTAAAATTATAAAAATAAACAAAAATGAAATATAATTATATATTTTATTAAAAATTAATTTAAATAAATGAAATAAAATTAAATTAAATTAAAATAAAATAAGATAATTTTAACCGATAAATAACACATGTAAGGAAAGAAATTCATTGGGTCACAGAGAGGTTTTTCCGTTTCTTTGTTGCTTTACGAGGGTAGTCTCTGCTTTTTAGCCTTTTGCTTTTTTCCACATCTTCACACTCACTTTATATTACTTGGCCTCCAAGTGGAACATCGTCAGTAAAACCAGCCGTTGTTACAGTACACACATCACGCTATATATATGCGCTTCTGAGGTTTTTATTTTTTCTCTCTTTAGCTCTATATCAGCTTTTTGAAAAAGAGTATGAAATTTTCCCTGCAAATCCTGTATTCTGATAATTTTTTTTTCTTACTATGGAGTGAATTCTTACCCCTTCTTTATTTTTATTTTTTATTCTGGTTTCTGTTATCAACCTTGGTACACGACATGTATATTTAGTGGGTGAGACTTTTTAGTCTAGCTGTGTTTTGTGGGTTTTTGTATGACTGATGATAGACTTTGTTTCTTTTTGGGTACTCAGACATCTGGGTTTTAGTAAATAATGTACTTTTATTTTCACTTTTTTTTTATTGTTTTGAAAGTTTTGTGAAAATTGGTATTGCAAGAGATTCAGTGAATATATTGTGCTGTGTAAAATTGATAAAGCTTTTGTTGATAGAAGAGGAAGAATAAGAAGAATTGAAAAAGGACACAAGTATGGCAGGGGGAGGAGCTGCACCACCACCAAAACAGGAGGACCTGCAGCCTCATCCAGCAAAAGATCAATTACCGAGTGTTTCTTACTGCATTACCAGTCCTCCTCCATGGCGTGAGTTCATAAATCTTAACTACATTGTTCTGGTCTGTTTATTAACTGATTTTACCATGTTTGTTGTAAACGTTGTCTCTTTGTACCCTTGTTCCTTAATTTGTATATTTTAGTTATTGATTTTATAGTTTCCATTTGCTTATTGTTTTGCATTATGCAATGTTATGAAGCCATTTATATAAATGTAACATTTTATATGAACATGACATGTATATAGGTATGAGGATTTACACTAATAAATAGAAAAATGGGCTTGTAAGATGTACATATCCAAAAATTTAGGTCGGTGTCCTAAAAAAATCGTGTATCATAGTATGTAATAGCCAGATTAATTGACATTTGTTATGGATGTCCTTATGCATAATATTTCAACTGTTTCTTAATGCAGCTGAAGCTATCCTACTTGGTTTTCAGCATTACCTGGTGATGCTTGGTACAACAGTTCTCATTCCAAGCTCTTTGGTACCCCAGATGGGAGGAGGAAATGTGAGTCATTATAATTCTTTTTGGCTACCAAACAAGCAGTTCTTATGTTATTATATGGATCTTTTCTCAACTATGTGGCACTTCTTCACTCTGACTAGTTTGCTATGAGCTTTTAGGAGGAGAAAGCAAAGGTGATTCAAACCATACTTTTTGTTGCTGGAATTAACACGCTGTTTCAAACATTGTTTGGAAGTCGCTTACCTGCAGTTATTGGAGCCTCTTATGCCTACGTCCCAACAACCATTTCAATTGTATTGGCTAGTAGATACAGTGACATTTTAGATCCTCGGGAGGTATTTCCAATGTATCTTTTATGTTCATTTTCTTATCTACAATCTCAATATGCCTTAATTTGAAATGTTGGTTATACAGAAATTTGAGAGGATAATGCGCGGAACACAAGGTGCCCTTATTGTTGCCTCCACACTCCAGATTGTTCTTGGTTTCAGTGGTCTTTGGCGTAATGTGGCAAGGTTTATACATGTGCTTCATTTTCCTTGACTTTGGGTTTGCCTTTCATTTGTGCTGCATATTTGTGGTACTTTAGTTTTCCCAAGCTTTTTTTTATGGTTTGCCTTTCATTTGATTGACTGAAATAGAATAGAATCAGAATTTATTCTTTCCAATTTTATGTTTGGTTGAGCTGAAAAGTAGGAATAAAATGGAATCAATTCCTAAAAGAAAAGGAATCAGAATTTCTTCTCCGCTTAAGGAATCATGATTTCATTCCCATCTCAATTTGTTTTCTAGTTTTACTCCAACCCCAAATATAACCTTAAATCCCAAATCTAAAATCCCAAATCTCAAAACCCTATTTATAAAAATAATAATTTTAATCCTAAATCCTAACCCACAAATATAACCTTAAACCCCAAATCCCAAATCCCTAAATCCTAAACCCTAAATCCTATTTAGAAAAATAATAATTTTAACCCTAAACCCTAAACTCCAAATCCCAACCCAAAACCATAAACCTTATTTAGAAAAATAATAATTTTAATCCTAAACCTTAACTCATAAATATAACCCTAAATCCCAAATTCCAAAACCCTAAATCCTATTTAGAAAAATAATAATTTTAACCCTAAACCCTAAACTCCAAATCCCAATCCAAACCATAAACCTTATTTAGAAAAATAATAATTTTAATCCTAAACCTTAACTCATAAATATAACCCTAAATCCCAAATTCCAAAACCCTAAACCCCAAATCCCTAAATCCAAAATCTCAAACCTCAAAACTCTAAATTCTATTTTGAAAAATAATAATTTTAATAATATATTTTATTTTTAAGTAATAATTATTTTAAAAAATAATGATTTCAATAATGTATTTTGTTTGAAAAAAAATAATTAAATGATATTATTTAAACTTTATTAAATATAGGGGTATTAAGATAATATACATTGTTTTTCATTCCATTCCAATTGTAAACTAAATACTGTAATATTAATTCTTCTTTTATTCCAGTGATCAAACTAAACAAAATTGTTTTCTTTCCGTTTCATTACCATTCACATTCCCATTTCGATTATATTTCATGATTCTGTTTTGTTTGCTCAGTTAAAATGTGATCTTGTGTTTTTTTAAAGTAAAGTCAATGCGGTCCTTGAAGTATTCAATCAGCTTATTTGATTTCCAACTTGAATTGATATTTTGCATATAATTACTCAACTTGCTTATATTTCTTTCACTCTAACAATTTGAAGCTTGTTAAAATCATCTCTAATAAACTTGTACAGATTCTTGAGTCCATTGTCTGCAGTTCCGCTTGTAGCTCTGTCGGGCTTTGGACTTTACGAGTTTGGCTTTCCTGTGGTATGAACCTATTTGCTACTGTAACTATGAAGAAGTGGTGCAAAATAAAGAAGTTAATAAGTCCATTTTCTCCCCATCTCTCCCTTATTGTAATTGTATTTGCGGCTGCTTCCTGTGATTGAAACAATGTCTTTTTATCTCTAGCTCGCTAAATGTGTGGAGATTGGGCTACCACAACTCATCCTTTTAGTGATATTCTCACAAGTAATTTTCACTTCTTTTTACTGCTTCAAGAGGAAACTGTTTTAGCCATTATAACTGCTGATCACTGCTCATTAATCTTTATGGATTCTTGCAGTACATACCTCATATGATTCGTGGAAAGAAGCATGTGTTTCATCGCTTTGCAGTTATATTCTCTGTGGCAATTGTGTGGATTTATGCATGTTTTCTCACTTTGGGAGGAGCTTACAAGAATACAGGACATAAAACTCAAATAAGCTGTAGAACTGATCGTGCTGGCATTATTGGCGGCTCTCCATGGTAAGGTTCTACTTCTTTTCTTTTCATTTTTTAGGTTGTATCCAAGAATATGAAATTAATTCTCCGAATTATAGGATAAGGGTTCCATATCCCTTTCAATGGGGAGCCCCTACTTTTGATGCTGGGGAAGCTTTTGCAATGATGGCTGCTTCATTTGTTGCACTTGTTGAGGTAGCCTACTAATTACTTTATACAATTTATTTTAATTATAAATTTTGTGATTCTAAAATGTGCTATGCAATCATTTTGATTTTTCTGATTGAACAGTCCACCGGTGCATTTATTGCTGTTTCGAGATATGCAAGTGCAACTCCACTACCACCTTCTATTCTTAGCCGTGGTGTTGGTTGGCAGGTAATGAAGCTCATAGTTTTTTTTTCCTTATGTGTTCATCCCTATTTAAATTAAGCTCTCCTCAAGGCTCCAGAGCCTACGGACAGAAAATAAAATATACTGGAATATAGCATACACAAATCACTGATACTCAAATATATGGAAATCTCACCTTTGAGATTTACTAGACTATCCCCTTTTTTCTTGAAAGAAAGAAAGGAAAAAAAGAAGAAGAGGTTATACTAGACTATCTTCACCTTTCGTGTATATGTTTAGGCTTGCTCATTTAATTTTTAGCATATAAAATAGTCAAATCATTTTGATCAAAATAACCTATTGTCTTAAAGATTTATAACAATAAAAATAACATTTTTAAAACCAGTTCATATTTCCTCCAACGGGAGCGTGCTATTTTTATTGTTTAGAGATTTGCAGGGGACTATTTGGGTAATTTTGCATCTTGGGGATGTGAATCCATCATAAATTATCATCATTTCCTTTTTATCTGATATGATATTTTTGCCACTGATTTAGGGGGTTGGGATTTTGCTGTGTGGTCTTTTTGGGACTGGGAATGGTGCATCTGTATCTATGTAAGATTCTTCTCAACATCTACACTTGAGCATCCTGTTCAAATTAGATATGAGAGTCTTTCCTATATTACCTAAAAACCATTCTCGTATTTACAGTGAAAATGCGGGTTTGTTGGCATTGACACGTATTGGAAGTCGAAGAGTTGTTCAAATTTCAGCTGGATTCATGATATTCTTTTCAATACTAGGCAAGTAATTTATTTTTGCAAATTGTAAAATTTTGTCCTCATTTCTCAGTGAAAATACACATCTTTATATTGTGTTTCAGGTAAATTCGGAGCAATCTTTGCTTCAATTCCAGCACCCATCATTGCAGCTTTGTATTGCTTTTTCTTTGCTTATGTTGGTACGTATTGTCAAGTTTTGACTCACACTTTGCTTTTAAACCTAAGCATAAAACTATTGAATCCTTTTTTTTGGGACAAAGTAGAGAAAATTTATTGAAACATTAAGCAAAATACAACCTAACTTTAGAAATTTAGCTACACAATAAGGAAATTGATTTTCACTAAACATAGTACAACCATTCCTTACAACAAGGTTCTTAAGGCTTATCACAGCTCCATTAATCACTCTTCCTTTCTGCTGTGAGCTACACATGGATAAGAGATTACATAACTCATTATCATGTTGTATCAAAACATCCAACCAACAAGCATCCACAAGCATGTCCCTAGATGTCCAGCTAGATAACCTTTTTGAACTTGCCATAGTCAGGCTAGTTCTTGCTTCAACTTTGGGTATGGAGTTCTCAATATAATTGTCCCTCATAGAACCTATAATTGATGGTTTCCATTTTTAAACACCCTATTCTGCTGATAGCACAACATGAAGATCCTCCTCACATCAAATTGTTGGCCTAATAAGCATCAAAAAGGACAGAAATCAAACCACATCAACGATAGATTAATGCCTGGTGCAACCATCTTCACAACTAAAAGAGTGTTGTTGAAGTTCCACCGAGCCTTACTGAACACCATCTCAACTCTCAAGATCAGATTACTTCTCAAAATAGAATAGAAAGGTAAATTGATCTAAAACCTTGAGTTTCTACCTCCCTTTTTCGCCATGGGCTTTTTGAATACATACCTCTCAATCACAACACGAGCTACAATTGTTAAGTCTGTCGCCTCCTATTCTTCGTAAATGATATCCACAATCTCAAGCATTAAATCCAACTTATCTAAACTATAGAGCATATCTTCTACTATAAATCCTCGATCACAAATCAAAGAAGCAACATCATAAAAACAATCACAAATTGAAATCAGTAAGAACTAAAGTTATGGAAGCAACGAACAATAGAACAATAGAGATATAACAGTAGATGAGATCAAGTCCAGAGAGCTCAAACGCTCATGCAAAGAACGCAAGAGACAAAGGAAGTCTCGAGTAAGATAATTTTATTGAGTAAAATTTAGAATACATAACTCTAAATTTACTAATATTGGATCTAAGCAAGTAAACAAACTACTTGTATTATACTCACAATAAAAGATACTATAGCACCTTTCAAAAGCAACTCACAAATTAAAGAGAAATATAAACACTCAATGAGAAAACTCTCAACTCACACTCAAACAAAAAATATAAAGACTTATTTGTTTTTGATGTGATGATTATACCAAATACAAGGTAGACTATTTATAGTCCTCACTATGCAATCTACACCACATAAATATAAAATTAAGAAATAATTTTAACCACATAAATATTATCGCATTCTATACACATTTTTTTTCTACATCCTGTAACCACTTTATTTATTTTTCTACATCACTCCATTTATTGGGTTGATGTTGATTTTCAACAATCCTCTTCAACTACTTAATTTATTGAGTTGGTGTTGATTTTCAACACATTTTCCCTATTTAATCGAACATTAAAGAAAGATGAAGAAATCAAAAGAAATGAGATGAAAATTGATGCAACCTCAAATCTCTTCCCACACAGTCTCTGAAATTACTACATTTATGAGATCTGTTCAAATCCCCGGGCTCATCATTCGATTTCGTTGTATAATTCCAAGTCTTTGATGTTGAATAAAGACCAAGAATATGAAAATGATGACGGAGATGATGTAGCTACCGATGAGTATGACGATATGGTGAGCTGTTTGATGAAATCAAACAAAGTGATGATGCTCTTGAGATTCAAATGGTTTCTATTGAGGCTAAGATTAGGATATCATATTTGGATGATTGAAGGTGACTTTGACGAAAAAGAAAATTCGGAGTTTGGATTATTGAAGTTGACTTGGCCAATCGAAGAACAATCAATGAATTCCATAAGAGAATTGATGAAATTCTAAAGGAAAAACAAAGAAATTGTAGAAGAATTTGATAGGAAGCCCTTAAATTCTTTTGGCTTTTGACTAGACATGTTTAGTAGTGTTGATACAAGTACGTTAAAACAACGATGGAACAATATTATCGATAACGTAAAATGAACTGCTTGAGTTGAGTCGCGGACTAGGTCATTCTCTTTAAGACGTTTCGTGGCTCTACCCAATTTTGTGCAAACAAACACAACCCCGTCATCCCCAGGATAACACAACCCCATCTGGGAACTTCACTGCATTGATGAAGATCGGAATGCTACACCTAAAAAATTTGTTGCTCGGAAAACTGAAAAGTAACTTAGAATTGTTGAGAGAATTTTTTTTCTTAGTGAGATGAGTTTGCAGATTGTTGTGTTGAAACTGAGAGCTGAGACCCTCTATTTATAGGTTTCAAAAACCGTGTAATCATTATGATAATAACGATAATGTCTGGGGATGGTGAACGTAACAACCATTTTGAGTAATGAAGAGTAACAATCATTTTCTGAGTAAAGATACTCACCAACCATTTTTTGAGTTAAGACGAGTAACAATCATTTTCTAAGTAAAGACGAGTAACATTCATTTAATGGTTATATTCTGAGTAAAAGAAAACAACGACCATATTCTGAATAAAAGAAAATAACGGTTGTTTTTCTGAGAGAATATATATATATATATATAACAACAATTTTCTGAGTGGAAAAGTTTTTGTAAAATTTTTTTTTTCAAAAAATAAAATGCCACCTCATCTCATACACACGCATACGTACTCGGACTTGGCTCGGCTTGGCAAGGCCGGTCGGACGGACGGCGGCGGCACGTGTACGTGTGTGGTATCACATTTGTCTAGGTCCTCTTTCCTTCCACAAAAGTGGGTACCCCTTCGGGCCCAATCCTAATAGCCAACTCTTTACTATTTATACATTTTTTAAGTAGTGTAAAAAGGTAATGTGGGACAAGGCTCTACTAATTTTTAATAAACATTTATCTTTTTTCAACAATCCTCCACTTGAATTTTATATAAAAATATTTTTTATCGAGCAACCGATTAATTAAAAATATAAGATTATGCATAAGTAAAAAGGTATCTATCGACTTGAACCTTTACATAGTGTTGATGTTTTAGAATATACTAGAGTAACTCGTAGTTTTGAACTCTATCTCTAACAATCATCACACACACAACCTTTCCAAGGTATAGTTCAAAAAACCCGTGCTTTACGGCCATGCACGTGTATCCCAGTATAGTGAACGCTCTAGTAAATTTTTCCTAAAAATTTTTCATAGGAAGCGGTCACACTTTCACATTCACATAGGTGAGTCTATCAAGAGCACTCCTGTAGTTATGTACTCTACTCCATATAGAGTATAGAACTCATTAAGAGTTTAACAATTAACTCATCCTTTTCTATCGCTTCAGGACTTCATGCTTCTAACAATATAGAATGGGATTTGAAAATAGCATGATTCATCTCATATCACTTCATGACTTGTTATTACCCTTTGAACTTATTTCTTGGGATTTCCAGTCTATAAGTTGGGTTACCATCACGAACGACTCTTCATTCTAAGGGCATTAGTCCCATTCCTTTTGAGGTTTTGAAAACCTTCTCTCTCGGTAATCCTTTCGTCAAAGGATCTGCCAAATTTTCATCAGAACGTACATGATCCATTCTTACAGCTCCCGTAGAGAGAAATTCTCTAACAGTACTATACTTACGACGTATCTGTCATCTCTTGTCGTTGTAGTAACGATTCTGAATTTTTGCAATAGCCGTGGTACTATCGCTGTGGATCAAGATAGTTGGTATCAGTCTTTCCCATAAAGGGACCTTAACTAACAGACTTCTTAGCCATTCTGATTCTTCACTAGCAGTGGCTAGTGCTATCATTTCAGACTCCATTATAGATTGAGCCAATATTGTCTGTTTCTTAGACTTCCAAGAAACAACTCCACCAGGTATGTTAAATATATAGCCACTAGTTGCTTTGGAGTCTTCTGATAAAGTGTTCCAATCTGTATCGCTGTATCCTCCTAGAATAGTGGGAAACTTTTTATAATGTAATCCAAGGTACATAGTTTTCTTAAGGTATTTCATAACCCTTTCAATAACATTCTAATGCTCTACACTAGGTCTACTGGTAAACCTACATAGTAGTCCCACAACATAAGCTATGTTTGGTATAGTGCAATCAGTAGCATAACGTAAGCTACCAATGATGTTCGCATACTCAGTTTGTCTAACACCGTCTCTGATGTTCTTGAACAACTTTACACTAGGATCATAAGGAATACATGCAAGTTTGTAGTTAAAGTAATTATATTTCTTTAAGATCTTCTCAATGTAGTGAGATTGATCTAGAGAAATTCTCTTTTCAGACCTAGTAATCTTTATACCAAGGATTAAACTCGCTTCTCCTAGATCTTTCATATCAAAATTAACACTTAACAAAGTTTTCACATTGTTCACAATATGAACATTTGATCCAAAAATAAGCATGTCATCCACATATAAACATATAATAGTACAAATGTTATCTTCGAATCCATGTGAGATAACTAGATTGTCAAATTTTTCATGTCATTACTTAGGTGCTTGTTTTAGACCATAAAGAGATTTATCTAGTTTACAAACTTTATTTTCTTGACCTGGGATAACAAAACCTTCAAGTTGATCCATATAAATTTCTTCTTCTAAGTCACCATTTAAGAAGATTGTTTTAACATCCATTTGGTGTACTACTAAATCATGGATAGCATCAAGAGAAAAAAGTACATATATGGAAAGGTATCAAAGAAATCTACATTTTCTCTTTGCCTATACCCTTTAACTACAAAACGAGCTTTGTACTTTTCAATAGTACCATCGGGTTTTAATTTCTTCTTTAGTATCCATTTACATCCAATGGTTTTGCAACCAGGAGGTAAGTCAACTAAATGCCAAGTCTTATTATACTCAAGAGAGTCAATTTCATCATTTATGGCTTCTTCCCATAAGTTGGCATCTAAAGATTATCTTCTTTAAGAGTTTGGGATCTTCCTCTAAGGTATAAACATAAAAATCAGACCCAAAATCCTTAAGGGTTCGAACTCGTTTACTTCTTCTAATTTCAATGTTTAATTCCTCATTTTGTTCACTAGTTCTAGTTATGGGTAAATTCACTAGTCCCTACTATTTTTAAATTTAAAAGGAAACCTATGTTCATAGAAGTCAACATCATTTGATTCTATAACTACATGATCATTTAAGTTATAGAATTTATAAGTTTTACTATTCACAACATATCCTGTGAATACACACTCATATGCTCTACTAGCAAGTTTATTTTTTTTAGGATCAGAGATTCTAACATAGGCTAAACAACCCCAAATTTTAAAATAAATTAAATTAGGTATCACATTTGCTTATGTCCTCTCCCCTTCCACAAAAGTGGGTACTTCTTGGGCTCAATCCCAATAACGAACTCTTTACTATTTATACATTTTTTAAGTTGTGTAAAAAGACAATGTGTGATAAGGCTCTACTAATTTTTAATAAACATTCATCTTTTTCCAACAAGTAGCATCTGCACCTTTTATAGTGGTTATTGTTGCACCTCCTATAAAACTTTTGAATCTTGTTCTCTGTAACTTTGAATGAGTAGGTTCAGCAGGGCTTAGCTTCCTTCAATTTTGCAACCTAAACAGCTTTAGGACAAAGTTCATCTTGGGATTCTCAGTTTTCATGGGTTTATCAATACCACAATACTTCAATGAGTACACAGCTGTTAATGGATATGGTCCAGTCCACACCGAAGCGAGATGGGTATATACCACCATGTCTTTCTATACTTCACTATATGATCATCCCTTTTACTCTCATATTTCTTGTACCTTGCAGTTCAATGACATGATCAACGTGCCCTTTTCATCGGAAGCGTTTGTAGCTGGCTTGTTAGCACTATTTCTTGATGTTACGCTGCATCGAAACGACAGTACAACAAGGAAAGATAGAGGCATGCACTGGTGGGATAAATTCCGCTCATTTAAGACCGACACAAGAAGTGAAGAGTTCTATTCTTTGCCTTTCAATCTTAACAAGTTTTTCCCATCAGTATAACCTTGTTTAGAACAACAACGTCATTAATTTTGAAGCTGGTTGATCTGAGTCAAAGTGCTATTATCTTCCAATTTTGAATCTTACTTTTTAGTTTCACTGCATATTCTCTAGATTTATTTTATGATATGGAATCATGGATATGTGTTTAAATTATCTGGTTATTTAATTAATTTTATTTTTAATCCGTACTAAAAACGGTTTTTTGGTTTGTAAAAGACATGTGTAACATATTTTTAAATGTATTTAAAATATATATTTTTTAATATGTACACTCAATTAAAAATAAAAATTCATATATAAAAAAGTTATATTATGTAATTATATTTAAAATAAATAAGATAATAGAATGTGTCTTAATAATTTACATAAATAATATTAGCAAAAATATGCAAAAAAAAAGAAGTATTATTTAACATGCGTCAATACATTAAAGAAAGTGTATTCAATTAAAATTTTAATGAAATTTTTTATAGATTTTGCTAAATTTTGTTATAGATTTTATTTTATTGGTTTTTATAGATTTGACACTAGTTGAGTTAATAATAATGAATTTTGAAGGAAAAAAAATCTTATAATTATTTAAAGTTAAGATTTTTACTAGTATAATCTTAACTAAAAATTCAATTAAAATTCATAAGTTTTTATTATCATTTAAAATCAATAATTTATTAAATATAGTCGAATTTTTATCGATTTATATAAACTTATGAATAAATACAATTAAATTTTATAAATTCTTTAAAAATCCTAATAAATTTGTGTATATGTTTAACTCCAACGTATATAAAGTAATACATTTTTATCTGATGCATTCTTAATTAGAGATGTTAATGAAGTGGGGGCCATTTGAATATTGCGGGCGATGGGGCAGGGTTTACCCATCAAAAGTTCGGGTTTTTTTATGAGCATTGTAGATTCCTTATTTATAATTAAATTATGATGAAATGAATCTTCAATAGCTTAATTAATTCCCTATAAAATCTAAACTATATTTATTTAATATATAATTAAATCTAATAATTTTAAATTTAAAGTAAAAGTTTTAAGTATAGTTAAATTATTTAATAATATCATAATATTGAATTTTAATAATTAAAGTATTTATTATTTTTGTTCAACATTCATTTTATTTAATTTTAAAATTTTACAAATATATATAATATAATTAAAAAAAATTAACAAAATGTGGTTAAAGTATTTTTTGATTTTTATGGGTAAATTAACATCCCTATTCTTAATGGATACACACAAACGTACCTTAGGCCATCTCTATGGTATAAGTAGGATGGGGTGGCCATCCATCTTCCATTGGAGAATAGGATGGGATTTTTTCCATTGGAAGTTTAATTATTTTATGAAAATTTAAAAAAAAATTCACTAACAAATGAATTAATTATAGTCTAAATACTCAGTTTATATATTCGGTATATATATGCAATTAAATCTATTAAATTTAAATTTAGATTATAAATTACAGTTATAATTACATTATTTATTTTGTTAGTTTAATACGTCTCATATATTATATTATAATATTTTATTTTCATAATTAAAAATATTATTATTTTTATCAAAATTCATTTAATTTAAGAATAAAATTTTATAAATATATAATTTATTTTAAACGCATATATATAAAAAAAAGGGGGATTGAGAAATAGGCATGACGATTTCAAAGTCGGAATTTTCCCATAAATTTCAGCTCCTAGTCCTACATCGTTAATTAATGGTCCTCTTTTTATTATTGTTTTATTCTCTTATTTGGTCTTTGAAAAGGTGCCAATTGATTTGTAAAACAATTCTCAAATTGGACGTTAAAAGTATGAAGTTTGAAGTCGATCATCTTTTTTACATAACTTATTTTAGATAAATATGAACAAAATTTACATTTAACTTACGACTAATTGTACTTTATAAATTTTACAACGTAAATTAAATTTTATCATTTTTTCTTCAAAATAATATTATTTCATTAAAAAAATGGATCTAGGAGTGAAAATATGTTAAAACATAAACAAAATCATCAATAAAATTCGTATCAAAATAAATATATATTAATATATATATATACTGTATCTAAAGAATTAAAAAAAGAGACTGTACGTAGGAGTGTGGCTACTGGCTAGGGTTTAGGTGATATTTTCCTGAAGCCATTGTTAATGGAAATGAATATACAAATAAAAGAAAATATAAAATTTAATTAGAATATATCCAAGCGTGTGTCTGTAGAGGAAAAACCAAGAACGTTAAACAAGAAATAGAAAAATAATAGAGAATCATAAAAGTTGTTTCTATTGAGACAAGAAATCCATTATCATGTTGTTAAAATGTTCCCAAAACTAAGGCAGTCCAAAATTTGATGTGATCAAATCAAGAATCATATGGGTGACAAGGTGACATACCATAATTCGTTGTCACCTTATGATTTCTGCAAACTTCAGTGGGTGCTCTTTTCTTTTACAACAGTGGATTCTCTTATGCCTAATCAATAATGTCAATTATAGCTTTTGCTTTTAGAGAAACTAGCTAGGGTCAAATCTCATTTAATTTTAATTTATACTTGAGTGTGTGTTATGCTATTTAAAAATCTCATTTTTTTTTTTACATTTATTGCAAAAGTGGATCACAGCAGAATTTTAGCATTTTCAATTCAAGCTAGCTAGTAGTTTTTATATCATTTAGTACACAATAATTATAAGATCTAGCACTCCTTTACTATAATAATTAATCATAAAAGCATTGGGAATTATATATTTTGAGCTGATATATAATCCAGACGTTTACACTCACTACACAAGTTGTCAAAATTAATCAATGGATGTTCAATTTGATGGTATTGATAATATCCTGATACGATCGTGAAAAAAAAGAGAGCATAAATAGATAGATCCCTTCACCATGATCCTTACATAATAAATAATTGTGCAAAAGAACTAGCTAAGTAGCTATCATGCATCGGCAAATCTTTAATATTGTTGTTCAAATATAGATGGATCCTCCCTTAATAAGAAAAATCACCATTATTGACCTAATTAAAGATTGATTCTCTTCTAAGTTTAACAACAACTTAAATTTGTCCACTACTCTTTAGCTGGAATGCAACGTAGATGCTGCATTTATTTTATAATGACCTATTAAATGCTTCAATATTAGAGAGAAGAAAATATATATAACTATGGAGGAAATTCATATAAGACAAGTGCACTACCATGAAATCATAAGAATCATTTTATTTAAAATTTAACTTATATATATAGAGTTTATTTTGATTAAAAAAACAAATAAAACTGTCTTCAAAATATCAAGATATACAATCTACACATGCATCTTGTCTCCTAACTTTTTTTCTTTTTTTCTATAACTATATATGGTCGCTCATCTTGCTTTTTAATCACAACTAAAATAACAACATATGATCTTGGATATTTGACCTCGGATTTTACATGCACCTGTCTCATAATTTTTTTTCTTTCTTTCTATAACTATGATTGCTCATCTTGCTTTTTAATTATTACTAAAATAGTGACCTATGGTCTCGAATATTTAGCCTCAGTTTTTTTTAAATCAAAGCTATAAGATTTTGGTCATGGTCTAATAAAAACTGAGATTATAGTGTATACATATATCCTCAGTTTTTATCTGTAACTGTGGTTATAAGTTAAATCACATAAGTTACTTAAATATAAACAAACTTATATAATCACGATTATTTAATGACCATGATTTAATTAAAATAATAAAATTATTAGTATTTTTAAAACCAAAATTAAATAATATATTATGTATGTATGTTATTCATTTAAAAAAAATACAAAAAAGTAATTTACAATTTTTTTATTTTATTATTATTTTAATTTCATATATTTTCTCTCTTTTACACTATATATCAAATTTTTGTATCAAATTTTTTCCTTTTTTCTTTTCTCTCTTTTTCCCTTTTTTTTCTTCTCTCCCTTTTCCCTCTTTTTTTTCTTTTTTCCTCTCTCTTTTTCCCCTTTCCCCAACTCTCTCGCACTGGTTACCACCCCTATTTTCTTCCTTATGCTAAAAATTGATATGTTTCGAAAGTTTTCCAATATCGAATTAAAGAAATAGTAGGACTTGTGTTAAGCTACCATCGAGAAGAGCACAAATGGATTATTGATCCTAATACTGTTGAGGGCAGACACGTCAATGACTACTAGAAGAAGGATGGTTTCAGTGGCTCTTTTATGGGTTTTGTTCCTCTTCCTAACCTTAGCTCTCATTCTAGTAATTAGATCATCTCAATTCACCATTTGGAAAACCCTTTCTCTTCCTTTATATTATCGATTTTATACAAAATACATAATATTATGTTTTTGTGTCATTCATCTCAGACTAAATTTGTAAGGATTATGAGTGTTGATTATTTTTGTGGACAAAATATTTATTTGTAAATTTGTTTTTAGGCCTGCTATCAAGTTTATCAAGAAAAACCAAACAAATGCTCGAGTTTCAGATAATTGTACTTCAGGTATATCTTTGATAACTACGACATATAAGATTACATTTATGCATTTAATAGCATATGCTTATAAATCTGAAATTATTTTTAGTGCTAAAATATAGAATAAGATATGCTAAAAGATATTAGATAAGATATACTCTAAAATAGGATATGCTAAAAGATATTAGATAAGATATACTCTAAAATAAGATATGTTAAAAGATATTAGATAAGATATACTCTAAAATAGGATATGCTAAAAGATATTAGATAAGATATACTCTAAAATAAGATATGTTAAAAGATATTAAATAAGATATACTCTAAATTATAGTTGAAATCTTTAGCATAAAAGATAGCATAGAATCTATTTTTAATTTTTTTTAATAAGAGTCTTCTTAATTAGTGAGTATTACTAATCCTATTTGAAATATAAAAGATATTTATCAATCATATAGGAGTTTTCTTAATTAACGAGTATTACTAATTCTATTTGTAATAGAAAAGATATTTATCAATTACATAGGATTAAGAGTTTTAATTTTTCCTATAAATAAAACTCATTGCTCATTGTTTCAATCAATCACATAAGAGCATTATTCTAATCTTCTTAATTTCTCTCTTATTTTACAAATATAAGATCATAATTCTTTAAACTTCTTTATTTAATTAATCTATTAAATATTAGTGGTTATGTTTGATTGATTAATAAGCCTAATTATTTTATGAAATTTTGATAATATGTTCTTATGGCTTCTTCTTTATTTTTGTTTTTAAATTGTTAGATCAAATAATTATTTTTGTCATATCATAGTTATTTGATTTGATTATTAATCTTTAAAGAAGCAATTTTTATTGAACTTATGCTTAATTTTTTGATCTAGAATTTGCTAGTTGATTTGATTTAAGTGACATATATTTTGAATCATTTAGTTAGAATTATTCATTATTAAATCCATTCTAGAACACACACGGGTACTTGTGTGTTTTGTGCTAACCCTCTTTCAGTTAATTTGGAAACATATCTGATTAGGGAGAAACTTATTGGAATGTTGGTCTGAAAACCGCTCACTCTAATATTAAAAACTGTGAAAACAAAGCAAGAGCTCGTAAGTAAAGTACATTGGGGCAGTATCCTAAGAAGGGTAGCATAAGACCGAGTTTGTACTTGAATATTTGATTTTCATAGTGGAAAGTTAGATGGTTCGATGGACCGGTGGTTTTCCTCTTAGATTATGGTTGTGACCTAAGTTGTTTCCACCTAAAAATATAGTGTGTTATTATTTTATTTTCGTACTTTATTCTTATATGCGATTACATGTCTGACCGGTTTGTTTAGGTTATTAAGTTATAAATTCATAAAAATTAAAAATAACCTATTCACCTCCCTCTAGGTTAATTTGGTCCGTATTTTATAAACTTTCGAAATTAAATGATGAAAAAATCACAAATAAATCTTCTTTTTTCGAAATTGATCCCCATCAAGTTAGAATTCTGTTTTCCCTGAACCATTTTCCTTTTGTGTTATAAATGATCGGAGTATTATTATTTTGTTGTCCTGCAAATGGATGATTTGAGCTT
This sequence comes from Hippophae gyantsensis, assembly GCA_030763125.1. Lineage (NCBI taxonomy): Eukaryota > Viridiplantae > Streptophyta > Magnoliopsida > Rosales > Elaeagnaceae > Hippophae > Hippophae gyantsensis. Next base: position 18,370,460 of record CM061039.1, on the reverse strand, counting down.
AACATAAGTGACTCACAAAGTTCATTTTGATATCGAAATTAACGAGAAAACATTGGTATTATTTTCTCTATACTTGTTTAATTTGTTTGTACTTCACTTTATAATCATCTATTTTGTGTTTTGCTTACCAAATATAATCAATCGTGTTTGTGGAAACTCACACGGTATAATCAAGAAATATGGTCTCATGCGCTACATACAATACTTCCGCAACAATGCTAAGGAAATTGGTTTCATCAAGGTCATTTTTTGATCCATTTGAAGTTCATCTTTAGCATATTAATTTTGTTTCTTTCAATCTAACCATGTAATAAAACTACTCAGTTTTGCTTTATGTTACTCAAATTATTTCTTTGTCTATATGCATCCATGACGTTTGTTTATCACTTTATTGTTTTAGCTTTTGACAATGATAATTAGATTTCCTAATGATTTTGAAAGTGATTTCAATAGTTCTTAAGTATTTACAGTACATTCTGGTGAAGAGTTTAGTGGATGCAAACATATTAGTTCACCTGTTGCCATTGAAATTTGGGGAAAAAAATTCAAACTATGTTGTGGTAATGTATTAGTATTGCTGCCACGCACTACATCAGCTTGGCTTTTCAATGTGGTGTGACTCTATTTTCAAGCTCCTGAATGAAAATCAACTATCAGGTTACTTGCCCGAGGGGCTTGGTTATCTTCCAAATTTAGATAGGATACAAATTGAACAAAACCAAATATCAGGGCCAAGATCCTGGTCCTAATCTACTTCTTGATAATTTGGTATCAATTCTGAAAGATCAGTAGTGCATTACGATGTTTTGTTTATGTTGTGGTAGACCTTCACCTGCCATTGACTCTTTCTACAGAAATCAAAGCTTTTACTTATTCCTGTTGTTGAAGTTAATCCTCCTAGTTGTTGATTTAATCCATCGTCTGAAAGTCATCAAGTAAGTCTCTTCAGATCCGATGTTTATATATTTTTAGTGGGATTTCATTGATCATGTGGAGCTTAAAGTTGCTCATCCTTTGTCACTCTAGGATGTCTTAGCGTATGTTGTAGTAGAAGAAATGCAGAAATTCTACAAAAAGGACCTAAATTTATCTCAGGGTGGATCAGTGCCAGATGAAGATGGGCCTGCTTCTCACTGGTGTAGGTGATAAGGTATTATCTCATCTAGTTAAGACGAAAATTTTGAACTATATTAGTTAGTGTTTCCCTGTGTTTCATAATTATAATGAATTGTATACCATACTTCTAAAATATTCCAATACTAAACTTTAGAGAGCTGGAAGTACTATCATTTTAATACTTTTGCTCTCATGAGATAACATTTACACCATAGTTTTATTTATGCTTTGTGTTGAAATGATGCTAGGTTATGCGTCTTTGGTCATTACAAAGTTATAAATGTATTGAAGAGTATTTTGTTCCAAACAAGGTACCCTTACTTGACTTTGATTTTGATGAGAGCAAGGTAACCCAAATACATTTATTTGACAATTACAGTTGTCTATTTTCGTGACATTCGACCTTACACTACTCACGTATTGTACAAAAAGTTAATTTTGCTTATTAAATAGGATATATCACAATTTATAACATTGCTCCACATAATGAATTTACACTAGTGGACCATTGTGTCCAACACTTCCCATATATGGATGTCGAGCAAAAAGCTCGACATCATGTGTAAGGATGTCAATTCTATTCTTGTCATGAGTAGGTTCTTTTTTAAATTCAATGTGTCATTTCTCCTGCTGAGCCTTTTACTCTTTCACCTCAGTTGAAGAACTGAGCTAAAAGAGTAGAAAGATTGATATTTGAGCATAAGGAATGACCTACTGCTTTACCTTTGTTGAGCTTGAGTCTTGAGACTTTAGATCGAGTCTTGAGACATCAACCCGAGCCTTGATACGTCAGCTTAAGTCTTGATACATCATCCTGAGCCTTGAGACGTTAGCCTGAGCCTTGAGACGTCAGCCCGAGCCATATGGTGGTCGATCTCAAGCTTTAAGTGTGTTTTGCTTTACTCTTATACCCTTTTGACACACTGTGACATGTACGTCTTATGTAACCGATACTTATACATGTAAAACTCTATATACACATAAATTTTCTAAGAGATCCACACATTCTATCAATTGCTCTAACTTCTCTTTAGTTTCTCTATCTGTAAATCTGACCAATTCCAACACATATATATGTTATTATTATCTTGTTCTTATATTGATAATTTTACCAAGAAGAAAGCTATAAAGATGAATTAAAAAAAAAAATTACACGATAAAGGATTAGAGTATATTAGGGAAATGATTAAAAGAGACATTTTTCATAAGTTTCTTTAGGAAAAGTATTCCTCCCCACTCCTTTTCCCAATTTTCCATAAGTTGTTATGGGTATATATGCTTGGGTTTACAATATACAATATATAAAGCCTGGGATAGTAGTAGAACTTACTTTTTTCCTGTCACTTGACATTTTTAAAATGTATTTAAACATTTGGAACTCCAATCAAGTACTTCACTTCAAAACTTATTCGTGCATTCTTTACTCGTTAGTTTTGATATCATGCTTATCAGATAGTATTTGCTAATCTTGTTAATTCTGTATGTTTATAACTGAGTTTAAATGTACTCTATAAGTTACTGCTTCATTGCCTCCTCTTATTTGGGTTGAGGTCTTTAGAAAACATGAAGACTTTTATATTTGTTTTTGAAGGATGTAATTTTCAATTCGTTAATTTGTTTTATTATATGTTTACAGTTATTTAATGTTGAGTAAAATTTAAAATACATAATTCTAAATTTACTAATAATAGATCCAAATAAGTAAACAAATTATTTGTATTATACCCACTATAATACCTTTCAAAGACAACTCACAAATTGAAGAGAAATACAAACACTTAAAAAACTCTCAACTCACACTCAAACTAAGAATACAAAAATTTATTTGTTTTTGATGGAATAATTAAACCAAATACAAGGTAGGTTATTTATAGTCTTCACCATGCAATCTACACCACGTAAATATAAAACTAAGAAATAATTATAATCACACAAATATTATATACACACTTCTCTTTTCTACATCCTTCAACCACCCTATTTATTCATCCTTCAACCACCCTATTTATTCATCCTTCAACTACTCCATTTATTTCTTTACACCTTTCAACCATTCCATTTATTTTCCTACATCCTTTAACCACTCAATTTATTTTCCTACATTCTTCAACCATTTCATTTATTATATTGGTGTTGATTTTCAACACTCTCCCTCAACACCAACTCTCACTATTTTTATTGTGTCAAGCTGATGGCGAAACATTTCGAACTTACCAACGCTTAAGTTTTTTGTGAACAAGTCCGCAACTTGATCATCTGTCTTGATTTGCCTCATCTCAATTTCTTCTTGCAGAACCTTTTCTCTGATAAAGTGATAGTGCACTTCAACATGCTTAGTTCTTGCATGAAAGACCAGATTCTCTGTCAAACGAATTGCCAATTTATTATCACAGTACAACGGTACTGCATAATCTACTAGTTGATGTAGATTATTCATTAGCTGTATCAACCATGTACACTCTTGAGCTGCCATTGTCGCTGCTCGATACTCAGCTTCAGTGGTTGATAATGATACTGTTGGTTGTCTCTTGCTACACCAAGAAATTGTTCCGGAACACAGCTTAAACACATACCTAGTTGTTGATCTCCTGGTGTCATGATCTCCTACATAGTCTGCATCGCAATAACCAACTAACTTGCAGTCTCCACCTTTCTTGTACAAAAGACCATAATCAATTGTACTCTTCACATATCTCAGTATTCGTCGAACTGCATCCAAATGAGGCTTCTTTGGATTTTGCATGTACCGACTCATCACACTAACTGCGTAAGAAATGTCAGGTTGAGTCAAGGTTAAGTGGATCATACTGCCTATCAATTTTCAATACATCATTGCATCTTCCAAATCTTTCCCTTCATGTGTACACATTTTGGAATTTGGTTCCATCGACGTCAAAATCGGCTTGTATTCGAGCATTATGAACCTCTTTAACAATTCTTGGGAATATTTTTGTTGACAAAGAAATATTCCTTCTTGTGTACGATCAACCTCTAAACCAAGGAAGTGCTTGAGCTGGCCAAGTTCCTTCATCTAGAAACTGATTGACAAATTCTCCTTTGTCCGAAGAATTTCTGCCTCATCATCACCAGTTATGATTAAGTCATCCACATACACTAGCACAATAGCTAGCTTTCCTTTATTGGCTTTGACAAACAAGCTGGAATTTGTAAGTGTTACTGAATAGCCATTTTGTCTTAGAAATTCAGCAATATTACCATACCATACCATACTCTAGGTGCTTGTTTCAATCCGTAGAGTACTTTTTGCAACTTACACACATATTCAGGATGATCTTGGCTTTGAAAACCTATTGGTTGGATCATGTAGATCTCCCGATCCAACTTTGCATGAAGAAAAGCATTCTTCACATCCATCTGCCACAACTTCCAATCTTTGTTGGCTGCAAGTGCAAGTAGGACTCAAACAGTTGTAAGTTTCGCCACTGGACTAAACTTTTCATCATAGTCTAGTCCATACTATTGAGAGAAACCACGAGCTACCAATCGTGCCTTTTACCTCTCGATTGACCCATTTGGACGACGCTTTATCTTATAAACCCACTTGCAGGATATGGGTTTCACATCTTTTGGCTTTCGCACCAAATCCCAAGTTTGATTTTGCTGAAGCGTATCGATCTCTTATTTCATAGCTGTCATCCATTCAAATCTTTGCGATGCTTCTTCAAACGTCTAAGGTTCTATTGCTTCTTCAATTATGGCTGCATTGATATATTTTGGATTTGGCCTTCGTGTTCTTGTTGACCTACAGAGTTGAGATTGTGGAGTTGATTCCTCCATTTCACTAGGCCCACCTTCTTTATTTAGTTGATATATGTCAGTTTGCCAAGGATTATGAGTTACTCTTTATTCGGCACCATCATCGTTTGGATCTCTGGATTCATCTAAACTTGGTTGGAATTGAATAGTATGCTCTCTTATCTTTTGTTGTAGTTTATCTCCAAATTCTCTTGAGTATGACAATGCTTCCTTCTTTGAGGACCACCAAGAAGATGCTTCATCGAACACCACATCTCGTGAATTGTAGCATCTTTCACTCGTTAGATCATAACATTTTCACCCTTTTCTCTGGCTGTTGTATCCCACAAAGTTACATCTAACAACTTTCTTGTCCAATTTGCTCCGTAAATAATCAAGAAAAAATATATAACATACACAGCCAAATACTCGAAAGTAGCTAACTATAGGTTTCATGTTCCATAATTTCTCAAAGGGTGAAACAAATTCTAACCTTAGTTGAGGAAGTTTATTGATCAAAAAGGCTATAGTCTTCATCATTTCGGCCCAAAACCTCCCAGGTATATTCTTTTCATGTAGCATACTCCGACAAATTTCTGCAAGATGTCGGTTCTTTCTCTCTGCTACACCATTTTGTTGTGACGTGTTATCACAAGTGTACTGATGACGTATTTGATATTCCCTTAGGTATTGAGAGAACTCGCCTAAGCTATATTCTCCGCCGTTGTTTGTGCACAAATAACAGATCTTCTTTCTAACTTCTTCTTCAATTGACTCTCTAAATTTTTTAAACTTTGAGAATACGTCGGATTTTTCTTTCATAAAAAAAACCCACACATACCTTGAGAAGTCGTCAATGAATGTCACCATGTATCGCATACTACCAATTGATGGTTGTTTAACATGACCGAATACATCAGAGTGAACTAACTCCAATGGTTCTTTTGCTTTAAACTTTGATTCCTCATATGGTAATTGGTAAGCTTTACCATATTGACATCCTACACAGATCGTGTTTATTTGCACGTCTAGTTGAAGAAACCCTTTAAACTTCGTGTTTATTTGCACGTCTAGTTGAAGAAACCCTTTAAACTTCAATGATGTGAATTTAAATCCATCAATAAATAAATTTGTAATAGTAAGTATGATACTTATTATAATAAAAAATATTTTTTACACAATTCTACCTTATAAATATTAATGATGTGATAAAATCTCATTAAATTTAATAATGTAAACTTAACTGTGCTATCAAATCTCACATTATTTGAATTATATTACAAATTTATATTGAGTACTTTCTTTCTTTTTTCTTACTTCTATTTCATCAATTTTTTTTCTTACTTCTATTATATATGTTAGTACAATATTCATGCGTATTGATGCACTTTCCTTTAGAGATGAGGAAACGGTTGCTAGACAACTCTCATGGGTACTAGCTATTTCTCTTGTAATTTGGTAAGATGACAAGGAATTAATGGTTCCTATATTTTAAAGAAAAAGACACCGAAAAGAAAAGGAAAATGCTGTATATCACAATTGTGACACAAACTTAATCCACTTGTAACCAAGTTATATATTGGCGTTTTATTTTGATCGCTTCTCAATTTTCTCATTTTATCTCTATTCATTTGAGTTTGTTCCAATAAAAACTTACAAATGGGTTGAGATTGATTCTCAATTGTGATGAATAGCATTATTCAAAGAATACTCTACAATTTTAAAGATCTAGAATGGTTCAGAAATCCTATAAATTGTACGGTACATGCATGAAAACTGCAATTCATTACCACTTAAATTATTTCAAATCATCTATATATTTTCCTTTTAGTGCTGTCCTTATAAGGATCATTGACACTTAAGTTCATTTAATCTTCTTCCAGACATTCTTTTAAAATAAGTCTTTTAATTGATAGTTTGTGTTCTGTATTATGATGAAGAATCAGAATGTTAAGACAGACAAACAAAAACCCATGCTCTTATTCACAACATATGAAAAGAACAAGACAACCATACAACACGAACTACACTGTTTGGTAAGTATAGTTGAATTTGAACCCAAGAATGTTTTAAAATAATAATAGGTATACATACAAACAAAACCCAGTATTTCTGCCCCCACAAACTCCAATTTGATAATTATAGAATTTAAATAAAATCTGTATACCATTATAATTAAATAATAATGACTGTCACACCATAGCAATATAAGAAGTTTAGGTCCTTTTAAATATTATAAAATGAAGGGTGTAGTCCCCTATATAAGTCATATTTGAAAAAAAGAAATAGTCCATTCAAGCATTAATGAATATGGGAAATTAGTCTGCCATTGATCACATGGCTGACATAGACTGACATTGATCACACATAATATCAACCAAAAAAACAAACCAAATAAACTATTAATCTACTGATAAAATTAGGTTCAAGAATTGTGATTTTATTATATGTTAATTGCATTATTTTATATTTTTATTATAGACGTCGGGTATGTTAATTTTTTTTTTAAATTTACATTTAATTAAAATATTTGAATAGTTATGTCCATCTTATATCAATTAAACACATGTAATTCATAAAATATAAAAAATAAAAATTATTTATAATTTCATAATAGTGCCTTTAAAATCCCCTCCTCGTTCACTATCCTAATTTAAGAATACATTTTATAGGGTGAAAAAAAATATCAAAAACATTGGATTTAAGTTTAAGTTAAAACCCTGCAGATTTACAAGAGTCAAAGGTTACAGAACCTGTCTTTTAACTCACTCATGTAGTTATGTTTCTGTTCAAAACCCAAAAACAATTACTATTAAAGTATAACAGAAACTATAGATTATTATTATCACTCCCCATTTTGTCAAACTTTTGATTCGTCTTGTCTAACGTTTAACTAGTTCCAAAAGCAAACCATAAATGACAACTTGTGTAGTACTTAACCAGTTTTGTTTATGCAATTTAATGAAATTAGAGCCTAAGATTTAATAAAAGCATATTAAATTGCTCAAAAATACTTTAGCTTGCTAATTTGTTGCTTCTATTCCACACAAGCTAAACCTAAAGCTTAAAAAATAAAAATCACTATTTGCTAAGATGTGTCACTTAATTTTTAGCTTCTACAAAAAAGGTTTGCATTTTGCTAAACAATATTCCACTGAGTAGAATAGTAAGTGCTTTTACATGTGTAACCACTAAGAACTACTACAACCTTTAACTCATAAAAAAAAATAAAAATAAAAATAAAATAAATACAACCTTTTAAACACTAAATAGAGAATAAAGTGAGTGCTATATTTGTGTGTATAAAACTAAACTGCTTTCAAGCTGGAGTTGCCAGTGTACTACTTACATGATTACACTTTTTTTTCTTTTACTATCTTTTAGTAACTAAATGATAAACATTCTTAGCCCTAGCAAGCCAAAATAGGATAAAGGAGTGATTTTGTTGTCTGGACTACAGAAAATAAAGGTTTGCAATTATAGCAATATTAAAATTTAATACAAATTACTTATATTTTATAATAGGGATTTACTATTTTTATAATAAAAAATATTAATGTAAGAATAATTTAATATATTACTTAATAATTTAATGTTATTTATTTTTTAAAATAAAAATAATGCATTAACATTATCAAAAATTACTCTAAAAATAGGCTATGGTTTAAAATTAATATTTAATTAATTTAGACAAGGATGCTTAATACCGTTAATTATAGGAAATGATGAGAGATTTCCTCTTTTATATCTATACTATCTCTTAATTTTCATATTGCACTTTTTAAAACCAACCAATATATCTTCAAATTAATAACGTTATATATTATAAAGTCCAAACCTTGACTCCGTCCACAATGCCGGACGTGTCCATCCAAACTAGCGACCATCACACATCGTTCCACGTGGCGTCAGACACCTGCTTTAAGATCCGGTGCCGGTGCTGGATTTCCTTTTTCTCAATATAAACAATAATTTAAACCCATATCTTGCTTAGATATAGTATTAATTATTAATCATACTGAAGTGGCAATATATTATATAATACGTATATTTATTTTTTTATCATTGATATTTGGAGTTATTATAAAAATAAAATAAAATTTTGATTTTTACTTATATATCATTATATTTAACAAATGTTATAATAATATCATTAGATTTTTTTTATATTATTATAGTATTAGATTTTATAAATGTAACAAAAATATCATCAATACATACATAATTCATAATATTAAATTTTATAAATATAATAAAAATATTTTTAATATACGTTTAATCCATCGTTAAATTATTAATATCCATGATATTTTTGTAATATTTTATAAGATTTAATGATATAAAAATAAAAAAATTAATATTGTTTTTATAATAGTTATAAATTTTAATCATAGAAACTGATAATTTAAAGTTAGATAATATTTTTATAAAATCAAAAATCACTCTATGGTTTATATTTTATGGTAGGACATTTTCATGTCAATGTGATTTAAATCGACTCATTTGCGCTATAAGTTAGTTGGGTAGCGAAGGACGGACGGCCTACTTGAAAAAGACTCATAATTCCGAATTTAACACGGTTTCTGTGGGGATGATAGAAGCTGGATAGAAAGTGACTTATGCTTATTCCATCTCCTTAATTCTTAATTCACTCCGATTCCTCTTTCCTTATCTATCTTCTTCTTCTTCTTCTTCTTCAGTCATTCATTTCTAGAGGAAAAACAAATAGAGAGAAAGATGGGGAATTGCCAAGCAGTAGATGCTGCAGCACTAGTTATACAACACCCAAGTGGGAAGATAGAGAGGTTGTATTGGCCTATAAATGCTAGTGAAGTTATGAGATTAAACCCAGGTCACTATGTTTCTTTGATAATTCCATTGCCAGTATCAGAGCAAGATAATCAAGACCCCAAAACGGTGCGCTTTACCCGGGTGAAGCTTCTTCGTCCTAGTGAGACTCTTGCTCTTGGGCACGCTTACCGGCTTGTTACAACTCAAGGTATGATTTTTTAGTTGTTTAGTGAATTCCCAAAGTTGATTGGTTTTGAAAAGTCTGGTTGTATTGTTGCTGAAATTTTTGTTTTTGTTTTGTGAACCCAGAGGTTATGAAGGTGTTAAAGGCAAAAAAGTACGCAAAAACCAAAAAAAAGCAGGAGGAAATGGAAGCAGTTGAGAAGAAACAGAGAGCTAAAGTGAAACAGAGTTCAAGTTCTGAGAGAGAAGAGAAGTCTGACCTGAAAATTATCGAGGTGTGTTTCCCCGCTTCTTTTTCTTTTCTTTTTTCCCTCTGGATCGGTGCTCTTCTCTGATCATCTCTGATAGTTGTGTCTCTGATTCTTCCTATTCCAATGGAAGTTTCCTTCAAGATAGATAATGAGAATGATTCTTCTTGTTTAATGGGATTATCATGTTCTTCTCTTTAAGAACAATAGCATATCAGTCAGAAAATGCTTATGCTATTATTACTAATAACTGTGTTATATTTCAGGCTGAGAAACATGACATACACAGTTTAAGAATGAAATCGACGAATACAGTTGCAATGAGGTCAAAATCATGGCGTCCTTCACTACAGAGCATATCTGAGGCTGCAAGCTGATGAATGCTTTTGGAATTCTTATAGAAAAGTGTTTAGAGAGAGACCTTCAGAAGTAAGTTCAAGAGATTGGCTTTTTTGTTAAGAAGCACTTCATAGGTAGAACCCTCAAACAGGAGAGAAAAAAAGGTTCAAAGCACATTCAAGAAATAGTTGGACATTATCTGATCCATCAACAACCTTGGCCACACGCAGTACTAAAGTACTAAGATATATGTACATTTAAAAAAGAAGAGAGGGTATCAAAAATTGCAATGAATCTTAATGATCAACTTTGTACGAAGCAATTGTTTTGAAATATTGAACATGGGTTTTGCTCTGCTTTTCAATAGTTAATGTGAGTTTTGATAATGATATGAAATTGTATATCAAGTAGAAAGGTTTATTTACATCAGTTTGGCAGTTTAGAATTGCAAATTTTCCAGTCATCAGATCAACCAAATTGTTTTATTTTATTTTATTAATGCCAGGCCAACATCGTTTTGAGAAGCTAAAAGTGCTCCAGGTAATTTCCTTTCCCTGATCACAATCAATATATCTGTGAAAGGATCTACCAGTAATATACCAGACCTCCATATTTCGTGTGCTCTATTTGCAAAATACCTGGTGCAACTCCAGACTAGCTAAGACCACTAAATTTGAAAAAATTCAACTAATTTTCACTTCCAAGTTGAACCATAGACATAGCAGCCATTACATCAAATATGCACAAAAAGTTGGAAAAAAGTTGATTGATGCTGTCTGGAAAAAAGGTTCTTCACAAAATATGGTCATATTTTTGTTTCCTAGGTCAATTATTGAAGTGCTTTCAAGTCAAATAAATGGTAGAGCTCGTGAAAAAGAAAGAAAGAAAAAGTTAAATGTGTTTCTGAATAGTCTTGTGGAACCGAATATTATCAATAAACTCAACACAGGTTGGATAACTATCCAGCTTCCTAATCAGCCACATGGGAAAAATATATAAGAATTACCAAAAGAAATTCCTCCAATTAGAACAAGTGTATGTTTAAAGAGCTCGATCCCTGAATTTTATTTTATCAACAAAGATATTTAACTACTTTGATTGGTGTTGACAGCTCAAAAATAACAAAAGCAACAAAAAAAGGAACACGAAAGCGAAAAAAAAAGTCTTTTTTTCAATACCCAATATACCTTATATTTCAATAATAATATCAGAAGCTCGAAATCACACTCCAACCGAAGTTCTATTACACCCAAAATCTCTTACACACAAAATACCCAAAACAAATAAACCCAAAATCACTAAAAACATTCTTTCTTTTGCGACACCATAATAGAAGAGAATTGAACACAAATATCACACAAAATTCCATACTTCTAGGATACTCTGCTTTGGTGAAAACGATACTCAACAAAAACCAAAACTATCAAACTCTTTGCTGCAACAAGCTCTTCTTGTAGTAAATTATATATAAGGCTCATCACTAATTAACGTTAAAAGTATTCAATAACTTATATATATGGCCTTTGGCTGACTCTCATGAAACGTCAATAGGCAACTCATGTATTAATCATGTATTACGAGTCATGACTTTATGTCTTCATCCGCTCAACACATTCAACTTTTGGTTTTTCCATTTTTTTTTAATTTGGCTTTTGAGCTACTATCCGTTAAGATTCATTCTTTCCTACTTTGCATGATTAGAGTAAATATCAAGTCACTCAAAGGAAGTTGAGTTGATATAGGAGGCAAAGCTCAGTTTGAAAGCATTATTTTATGTTTTTCATTTAAAAGTACTTATTCATATTTGCAAATCTTCCTAGTCATAAGACTTAGTTGTGACCTCGTGGGTAAGCTCCAATACAAAGTCACAACAGCCCTACACAAAGTAGAATATCATTTGCAATTATGAAAAAGAAAATGATGAATTAAGTACTCTTATTCTTTAGTTTTGTGATCAGCTTGCCATAGGAGTACTAGACTATGTCAGTATAGCTAGAGTTGTAACTAAGCTGTAACTGACTTTGTTATACATTGTTGCAGTTAGTTACACCACTCGCAATATACTAAGATATTTTCTATGCAATTAGTTAAGTCTCTTTCCTTAGCTATTACAAGACTATAAATACAGTGTAATGCACTACTTGTAAATTTACTTTACTTTTACTCTCAATGTACTCATTCAGATACAATTCTCTCTGTTTGTTTACAGTTTGTTATGGTATCAGAGCCTAATCAGAGCGCTTACAAGGCTTTAATGGCACCTATTCCTACCACATGTAATGCAGTCCCAGAGACTCAACCTGCTCACAGTGAAGTCCTTCTTTGTTAAAAATAGTGTGAATTTACATTAAAAAAATTGATGAGAAAAAATGCTAAATTTTATGATCTTTATTTTCATAATCATGTGACCGTTATTTTCTTAATTATATTACTATTATTTTATGACCCTTATTTTGTTACAGTTATTTTCATAATTGTGTGAATATTTCACTTTTTTTTTCAATTATAAATAGAGGGCAATAACTCTTAGTTTTAGAACACAACTCAAAAACTGGTACCAAACTAAAAAAAAATATACAAATTATTTTTTTGAAGTTTTTCGAGCAACATAAATTTTTTAGAGGTGTAGTATTCCGAAAATCATCACTGTGGTGAAGCTTCGGGACAGAAAAAAGATTCTGGGCTGTTTTATCCTGAGGAAGACGAGGATGTGTTTGCTTGCACAAATTTGAGTAGAGTCGCAAAATATCTTAAAGAGAGCACCTAGTCCGTGACTCAACCTAAATAATATATTTCAAAATATCGGTAATAATATTCTTATATTTTTTTCACATATTTGTTACAACAATCTTGCTTCTGCTTCTACCTATTCTCTTCCTCTTGTCAATTTTTTTGCTATGGCGTGAACAACTTCTCCCTTTGATTTTCGCATATAGTCAGGGAAAGGTGATTGATCCTTTGCAACCTATTACTTCACCATTTATTCTAGGAACTCAAATTTTTAACCTTGAATTTGAGCATCGGAAAAGGCTTAATATCATTGTGAAGAACTAGTTTGCCTCAATTTCTCAATTTCTCAATTTAAACATGTGCTTCTAATAGGTCCCGCCCACATGAAAGGGGAAGAAAATAATTTTTTTTAGGTGAAATCATATTTAAAAAATTCAATATATATATGTATATATATTGTGGCTAAAATTTGGCAAGTTATGTGGCCAATTTTTAGCCGCATAAAAAATAGTTAATTTATCCTATAAATAAACAATGTTTTTACCTTAAAGAGACATATAAAAAAAAAAGTAAAGCCAAAAGAACAATTTTCTTTGATGAAAAATAATGTTGTGTGTGAGGGAATGTGGGAGAGAATATTTTAGAAAAAAATTTGGGATATTTTTCTAAAAGAAGAGTGACAAAATAATGAATTTGGGAAACGCTTATGTATCACTATTTTGAGTTTATCTCAATTTATTGTATTGCATCTCACTTTGTATCACAGTTGTACATGTGTTGAATCTTTCACCTTGTACTTCTCTCAAGATGGATGTTCCAAATAAAGTATAGCCAGGAAAGGATGTTTCCTATGATCATCTACTGTGTTTGGTTGTAAAAAATTTGTTCATATCCCCAAGGATGAGAGATCCAAACTTGATGTCAAGACAAGATAGTGTATTTTTATTGGCTATGGTCAAGATCAATTTGGTTATAGATTTTATGATCCGATTGCAAAGATACTTGTCAAGAGTAGTGATGTTGTGTTTGTTGAAGATGAGACCATTGAAGATATTGTCAAAATGGAAAAGGATGTTCCTGATTCCAATAGTGACTCATTAGATTTGGAATTAATTCCTTCAACATCAGTGTTAAGACAAATTAGAGATGAAAACCAGGTTTATCCACCCGATAAAGATGATGCTCTCATAAAAGTTGGTTCTGAAGACAAAAGAGATGATGTTCATTATCCAGCACCAACACATGCGGCTTCTCCTGTTCCACTAAGAAGAAGTGGTAGAATGAGACGACTTTCTACCACATATCCTCTAGATAAGTATGTAACTTTCACTGGTAGGGGAGAACCTGAGAGTTGTGAAGAATCCATTGATGACAAATCCAAACAAAAATGGATTGAAGCCATGCAAGAAGAGATGAAGCCCTTGCATGAGAACAAAACTTTTGAGCTAATGAAGCTGCCCAAAAGGAAGAAGGCTTTGAAAAATAAATAGGTGTTCAGGGTGAAGCATGAAGAACACAATTCCAGTCCACAATACAAAACCAAACTAGTTGTCAAGGGATTCAACCAAAGAAAAGGAGTTGACTTTGATGAGATTTTCTCACCAATTGTGAAAATGACATATATCCGCACTATGTTGAGGTTAGCAGCAAGTCTTGACCTAGAGATTGAGAAAATGGATGTCAAAAATTCCTTCCTACATGGCGAATTGGAAGAAGAAATATACATGAATCAAACAGAGAGTTTCAAGAAAAAGGCAAAATAGGATTATATTTGCAAATTAAAGAAAATCTTTTATGGCTTAAAACCGGCACTGAGATAATGGTACAAGAAGTTTAAGTCTATTATGGGGGGGAGCAAGACTACAAAAAGACAACTTCAAACCATTGTGTTTTTGTGCATAAATTCTCTGATAATTATTTCATTATTCTTTTAGTCTATGTGGATAATATGTTGATTGTTGGCCGAAATATTTCCATAATCAACAACTTGAAAAAGTAGTTGAATAAGTCTTTTGTCATGAAAGAATTAGTTCCAACAAAGTAGATTCTTGGCATGAGTATTATTATAGATAGAGGCGCCAATAAATTATGTTTGTTACAGGAGAAGTAAATTGAGAAAATACTTCAAAGATTTTATATGGACAAGGCTAAAGCAATTAGTTGTCCTCGTTAATCACTTTAAGCTAATAATAGAGATTGAGGTGCTAACTAAGTTGATGTTTACAAATATTCTAAAGATTCTCAAGATGATACAAATATTATCAAGATCCTATGCAAGGGATAGATTTGGAATGTCAAATTGGATGCAAGGAATAAATTAGGATAGAATTTTTTTGTTTTAGTTAATTACATGCTTTTTATGTTTAGTAATTTTAATTTTAGTTAATTGTGAGCTTTTTATTTTAAGCCTTAGTATTTTATTTAATTGTGAGCCTTTTATGTTTAGCAATTTTTATTTTATTAAATTTGTGGGCTTTTTTATTTTAAGTCTTATAGTCTTTTATTTTTAAGGTTAGATTAGACCCAATCCATAACAAGATAGGTCCATTAGGCCCATTCCATCTAGATTTTTTTTCTATTAGGGTTTCTTGCTTATAAAGAAGAAGATATATGTAATTTGGAGGCGAGACGAATATTCATTAATGAAAAGAAAATTTTAGAAAGCTTCTTACTTTCCCTTCTTGTGTTTTTGATTGAATACTTGAATTCGACTTATCAAATAGAGTGATCATCATTTGTGCCGTTTCAAGGTTTGGGTTTTAAGGATTTTGTTTCCTTAGGGTTCTAATCTGATCATCTTCAATATGTTCTTAGCAAATCAATCATTTCTATTCCTTTGAGTTCGTGGGTTCCTAGGTTGTTTGCCTAAAGAGTCCGTATTATTTGACATCAGAGCCTTGGTTGCTGAAAATAGGTTATCTATCTTCTTCTATCTTTGATTTAAATTTTAGATTTTAAAAAAATCGTCCTTTGATTTTTTTTATACATTCTTGATTGTTTTTTTGCATTCTTGAGTCACAAATCACAAAAAAAGAGAAATTTTGTCCTTTTGAGTCTTGTGTTTTCTTTCAATTTTGTTGTCATTGTTTTCGTATTTGGATTTTGTTTCATAGTTTCTTTGAATTATTCGTATATTTTTCTTGATTCCTTATTTTCTGTGTTCAATCATCTTTGTTCTTAAAAAAACGAAAAAAAGGAGAAAAAGGTTGTTGTTTGCAGTTTAAAAAAAATTGATAAATCGGAGTTGCAAATTTAATCAACCATAAATTTTGACTCAGGTAATGAAAAGACTATTATAATATATGAAATCAAAACTCATTTTGATTCCAATAACAACAAATAACGTTCACTTGCATTTCGTACCGTTTTCGACCCCAAATTTTATTGTTTAGACTACTTACCGAGGAGATAAAAAAAATTCGTAGCTTTTTGTGTTGTTTTCCGTTCTTCCTCGTTAGGGTTGCAAATATTTTTTGTGAATTTTCTATTGACAGAAGTAGCAATAGAAGAAAAAAAAAGAAGAGAAAAAAAAGGAAAAAAAGAAGAAAATGAGAACATAGTAGTAGATTGTTCAAGAATCTAATTCTTGTTTTCTTGTTGAGTTTTCTTGTTCTTGTTGAAATTGGTTTTCCTTTATTTTGTTCTTGATGCCCAAGATTAATTTAAAAAAAAAAGAAGAATCATATTTGATCAAGAGTCTTTCTTTAGAGTCCTTTTTGGTCTAAGAGTCTTTCTTTAGAGTCCTCTTTGGTCAAGAGTCTTCCTTTAGAGTCTTTTTTAGTCAAGAGTTTTTCTTTAGAGTCCTCGTTGGTCAAGAGTCTTTCTTTAGAGTCCTCGTTGTTCAAGAGTCTTTCTTTAGAGTCCTCCTTGGTCAAGAGTTTTTCTTTAGAGTCCTCCTTAGTCAAGAGTTTTTCTTTAGAGTCCTCCTTGGTCAAGAGTCTTTCTTTAGAGTCCTCCTTGGTCAAGAGTTTTCCTTTAGAGTCCTCTTTGGTCAAGAGTCTTCCTTTAGAGTCCTATTTGGTCAATAGTCCTTCTTTAGAGTTCTTCTTCATCAATAATCTTTCTCTAGAGTCCTCTTTGGTCAAGACTCTTTTTTTAGAGTCCTATTTGGACTTTTCTTTTTCCATACTTTGCCATTAAGTTCTTTCAAAATTCTGAATTTTGAGATTGTTACCCACAAAACGGTTATAAGTTGAATTCTTTGATTTTGTTAAGAACACAAAGGATGTTAGTGTGAGTTTTGAGTCGTAAAAAAAGAGAAATAGTGTAAAGAGAGAAAGAAAGAGCAAAAATAGTGTGAAAAAAGGAGTATTAACAATCTTATTTGAGAGCAAACACGTGAGGGTGTGCGAGGATTATCTCACTTTATTCTACAGTTTGAAAACATGAGTAAGGAAGGAAGAGAACCACAAGATGTCGACTTAAAACATGGTACAACTAATGTGTGCTTTAGAGTTTGCATATTCTAGTTTTTCTTTTGTGTAAGTTATGGATTTACGTTTGCAATTGCACATAGTTTCTAAGGACAACTCTTCGATTGAAGAATACATTCAAGACATTAAATCTATTGCAGATCATCTTGCTACAGTGGAGAAATAGTGCCTGATCAAGATCTCGTTCTTTGTGCTACACGAGGTCTTAATCATCGATATCTCACGTTTATCTCACCTTTCCATAAGATCAGGTTCTTTAAGCTTTGATGAGTTTCAGAACCTTTTACAGTCACATGAATGAATGTTGGTTAACCAGTCACAATTCTTTGATCTACATAACGTTATGCAATCTATCTTGCTTTTATGACGACCATGACTTTGAAAGTGCCCTCTTGTAGTAATTTTGATATTAAAACTTCATTCAAACCTTCCTGGAACATTCAGAAATTTTTGAGTCAAAATGCCTATAGACCATCCTCTCCATCTCCTGCACCTAACTAGAAACCTTCTTCTGGTCCTCCCAAAGTTTAATGTCATATATGTGTCAAATCTAGTCATTTTGCAAATCATTGTTTCAAATTACTTGGTATTCTGACTAGCAAAACAATAATACCCTCAACATTTTATGCATCTCTAAAAGATTCCACTTATATTGCTCATCCAATGCAACATCAATGGCTTTTGAATTCTGGAACTACACACCATTTCGCAGGGAATGTTTTCAAATTTCAACATATGGAACCATTTTTTGGATCATCTTTGACATACCATAAATAGCTAGTAACTTGATTTCTGTTCAACAACTTTGTATTGACAATGATATGGCTATTGATTTTTTTGTTGATTCTTATTGTGTTAAAAAGGATTAGACTCAATATGTCCTTATTCAAGGGCAAGCAAGTGATAGTGATGGTTTATATAGCATCCAAGGTGCTCCTACTAATTTTTCCTCTTCACATGGTACAATTGAATCTTCCATCTCTTTACCTATTCCTACTGCTTTTACTAGTAAAGTAGGCCATGCTGTTTGACACAAAAGACTTGCTCACCTTCAACTCTTATATTAGATAAATTAGTTCAACAATCTTTGTTGACCAATTGTTCTAAATCCAGTAACACTATGTATGGTTTATCCTTTGGCCATGTCTACCATTTGTGTCCAAATATATACCAGCATCTTGTCATTTTGAGTTGATTTACATGGATTTATAGACCTCACCAATTGTCTCTAGGATTGGGGAAGGTATTTTCTTCTCATAGTTGATGAATTTAGTTATTTCATATATTCTCTACAAATTAAGAGTCAATTTGCGCCATGTTTATGTTTTTGGCAATAGTCAAAAGAAAGTTCTATGTTAAGATTAAAGAGGTGCAAACAAATAGAGGTGGTGAGTTTTTGTTTTTGTCAAAAAAACATAATCACCTTGGCTTAGTGCATAGAGCCACTTGTCTTTACATGTCATAACAAAATAGGATTGTGGAAACAATAAGTAAAAGGATAGTTGAGAAGAGGATTGCTCTTTCTCTAGAAAGCGTTGTTCCTTTATGCTATGTTTGGTTGAATGGAATGGAATAGAATCAAAATTGAAAGAATCAATTTTGTGTTTGTTTGGGCTGAAAAATGAGAATGAAATGTAATCAATTCCTAAAGGAAAAAGAATCAGAATTTCTTCTCCCCTTTTAAGGAATCATGATTTCATTCTCATATCAATTTTTTTCCAATTTTATCCCAACCCCAATTATAACCCTAAACTCAAATCCCAAATCCTTAAATCCTAAATCCCAAAAAACTAAACCCAAAACCCTATTTAAAAAGATAATAATTTTAACCCTAAATTTTAACTCACAAATATAACCCAAAATCATATTTAGAAAAATAATAATTTTAATCATAAAACTTAACCCACAAATATAACTCTAAATCCCAAATCCCAAATCCTAAAACCCTAAACCCTATTTAGAAAAATAATAATTTTAACCTTAAACTTTAACCCATAAATATAACCCTAAACCCTAAACCTTAAATCTCAAACCTCAAAACCCTAAACCAGATTTAGAAAAATAATAATTTTAATAATATATTTTCTTTTTAAGTAATAATTATTTAAAAAAATAATGATTTTAATAATGTATTTTGTGTGACAAAAAAATAATTAAATGATATTATTTAAACTTTACTAAATATAGGGGTATTAAGATAATATATAGTATTTTTCATTTCATTATAGTTGTAAACCAAATACCGTAATATTGATTCTTTCTTTAATTTCAATGCTTAAACTAAAAAAAATTGTTTTCATTCCATTTTGTGAACTAAACACCACCTTAACTCATTGGGCATATGCTTTTCGAACTGCAATATTCACCATAAATAGACTACCACCTAAGGTTATTGGCATCCAAACACCTTATTCTTTGTAGTATAATAAGACTCCTGACTATAATTTCCTTAGTGTTTGGTTCCTTGGGCTTTCCATGCACAAGAGCATACAATTAGTATAAACATCCACCAAGGCATTTCAGTTTGTATTTCTTGGCCATGCACAATAAAAAAGAGGTCATCTTTGTCTTAATGTGTCTACCAATAAGTTGTACACTTCCATACATGTGGATTTCTACGAATATGAGATTTTTTATAAAGATATACCTTCTAACACCTGCATAAAAAATTTCCCCTATGCTTGTGAGTTATTTTATGATTCTAAAGTTGTGTCAATTGCCATGGATTTGTCTTGGTCATCTATGTCTTTTCCACTTTAACTCACTTATAACTAATGATGATGATGATGATTCATATGGTAGACAACATCACCCACTTTTCAATCTACCACTTCTAGTATGTTTGATGTATCATTACCAACCTCAACTACTCTTGTGTCTTCTTCACTTATGGTAACACAAGAGATCACTTGTTTAGGTTCAAAAACTATTGAGGATTCTTTACCCATACTTGATTTCTATTCACTATATTGCATCCTACAGTTGATATATCCAAAGTCAGTATTGTTAAGCCCAAGAAACTTGCATTCTTAATTTGTGTTATTTTACCAAAGCCTACCTATTATGAGGAGGCTAAGGATATACCTTAGTAGAATGTTGCCATGAAGGTAGAGTTTGATGTCGAGATAAAAAAATCACAATTGGACTTTTGTTACTAGGCTTAAGGATTGTAAACTTATAACTTTAAAATGGGTTTATAGGGTGAAGTTGAAAAGTCATAACACCTTAGTCAAGTACAAATCTAGAGGAGTTGCTAGAGGTTATCATCAAAAGTATGGTAAAGATACTTAGAAATATTTTCCACAGTTGTCAAATCTCAAATAGAATTATGATTACAATTTCATTGTCTTTTGTTTAGGATCCTAAACAATTAGATATAATTTTTTTTCTTTAATGGTGATTTTAATGAAGAGGTTTATATGTTTCAACTTGAAGGGTATAAGGACACATCATCTCTTGATCTTGTACGTCAAATACACAAAGATTTATATTGGCTCAAATAGGCACCCCAAGCTTGGTTTCACAGGCTATCTTCTGCTTTGATTAGCTTGGGATTTCATGGCTCAAAGGTTGATGATTGATTCATCTATGTTTGTTCAATTCACTAGTGATAGAGTGAAAATTCTTTTAGTATACATGGATGATATCATACTTACAAGAAGTGGTTCCTCTTACCTTAAAAAGCTTACTAAGCTACCCAGTTGTCATATTTCTCCAAAGGATCTTGGAGACCTTAGTTTCTTTCTTAATCTTGAGATTACTAGAACTATCTTGTTGCTTCATTTGAAAACACCTATGTCATCTGCTAGTTCATTAGCTACTTCTGATGGGAATACCTTACTTGATCCAACAACATGCACAAGTTTAGTTAAAGGCTTACAATATTGTGTCTTTACTAGACCAGATATTGTTTTTCTAGTAAACAAACTTTGTCAATTCCTTCGTACCCCTATTGATGCATATTGGGGAGCTGCAAAGAGAGTTTTGTGTTATCTCAAGTTACATCTCATCATGGCTTAGTATTGCAAAAATCAGATACTCTTGGTGTTATAGGATTCTTTAATTTAGACTGAGCTAGTAGTTATGATGATCGAAGAAGTACTAGTGCTCATTGTGCATTCTTTGGAAATAGTTTGGTTTCTTGGTCTTCCAAAAAACATAAGGCAGTATTAAGGTCTAGTACTAAGGTTGAGGACAAGGATTTAGCATTAGCTTCCACTTAAATTCTTTGGCTACAATCCTTGCTTAAGGAATTAGACATTGAAGAGCCCAATTTTCCTATATTAGTTTTTGAAAATATTAGCAATAAACTACTTATTGTAAATCTTATTTAGTATGCTTATATGAAATATGTTGAAATTGATTGACATTTTTTGTATAATCAAGTTAGTGCAGGATGTTAGAGGTCAAATGTGCTACTTCTAATGATCAAGTTGCAGATGGTACTAGATTATATTAGTATAGCTAGAGTTGTAACTAAGCTATAATTGAGTTTGTTATACATTGTTGCACTTAGTTACACCACTCAAAGTATATTTAGATATTTTCTATACAATTAGTTAAATCTCATTCCTTAGCTATTACAATACTATAAATACAATGTATTAAAGATGATTTATGTGTTCATTATGTTCTTGCCATGTTGATCCTGTAAGTCACTAGCAAACAATGCTAAAATAAACGACATTAGAGATGTCTTATACACTCTAATGTTTAAGTCCATATTTGAATAAGTTTCTTGAAATTAGAGAGAATAAGAGTCGTACCTTTTGAAGGTAAAAATGACTTATTTTCTTAGACCAATTACACGTGTATAAATAACTTATATTTATTAATTAATATCTAAATTATTTATATTAATTAAAGCATTAAAGAAATAATATATTAATCATTCCTTATATATGAATATGTCATTAATATCTATGTTATATTAAATTCAATAAGTTTACTATAAAAGGTTTGTTTTGAATTTAAATCGAATTTATGTTGACTTGTAACCATTTCACCTTTCAACAGTGAAGTGGCCAATTAAATGGTGATATATGTATTAGGTAATTTTTTTTCATTCAAGCACAAGCTCTCTAGACCTCTAAGGTCGTCTCTAGTAAAATAGGTGTTCTAATCATACGACAATTGATCTGGGATGTTTTGACTATGTTGTGAAGTTGGTATCTTACTTTTCTTTGTACTATGTTAATCTTGAGATCATAAGTTTTTCAATGGGAGTCTTGGTTAAAAATTTATGGTGGATCAAAATTTAGGAGAAAAAAAGTCAATGCAAGTTGTGAATTTGACTCTCCAAATTTTATACTTTCTTGGTCTAATCCTACCAATCTATATATAAACCCGGTCATTCTCAGCTTCATCCATCCTATTCGTCATAGTCAAAGGTTAGAGATTTGTGACGGAGGAATATAATAGCATAGTTTTGCATCAACCAAGCCTTGCTAAGAAAATCAAAATCCTTTTTTTTATCTTGCTATTTAGATAGGCTTGAATATTTTCATGAACACCAAAAAGATAAAAAATACTTGCATTTTTCTCCTTTTTTTAGTTTTTTTGGGCCTACCATGTGACTTCTCATAAGAGCTCATATGCCAACGCATTGCAGTGTGTCTCGGCACTTGAGTAGTGGCTCCAAGAATCAAAATAATGGAAGGCATATGCTAGGAAGGAAAAGTGCACACTAGGTTACTGCTTGTCATGTCGAGGCAACTGTGGTAGGAACGGTGCCCAATGTGACCTAAGTTCAGCCTCAAGCTGAGAACATTATTATGGAAGAGGATGTTCCACACTTAAGTCCCATTCACGTGCCATTCCCTTATTCCTTTTCTAACACGAATGAGACTGGATCATCAGATGATCGTTCTGGCAAACCTGAAGAAGTCTCAGAGATTCAGAATAGTAGCTGAAGAACTCTTTAGTGAAGCCATGACTTGTCTTCAACCCATGGAGGATGCTACCCAAGTAGCCATGTTAGAAACAAATTAGGCTATGGCATCTGTGAATTGAGCCCTTGGGGAGAAGCGGCGAATTACAGATGCCCTAGAAAATGCTAGCTTGCTCCAAGAGGCCACTGAGAGGGCCAAGAGGTTTGCTAAGGCTACTAGATACCGACTTCATGAAGTGATGACTTGGAAGGAGTCAGAATGTGAAAGATTGAGGATTGGCAATCAGAGATTGTCTGCCCAACTTAAAGAAGTGATTGAGAATGCTATGAACAATTATCTCTACTAAAATGACTTTGGGCCCATAATTTTGAGTTGGCCAAGAGGGTCAAATTAGATATCTCACTTCGCTACCTTCCAATTTTTTTTTAAAACTGTGGCTGAGCATAATAGTTATGAGAATACAACATAATAGTTATGGAAAAATATTTTTGGACAGAAAAAAGCAGACAGAGATAAAGAAAAAAAAAAGAAGTTGAGAAAGAAGAAAGAGAAGGAAGAGAAAGAAGAGAAAGAAAAGGAAGCAAAACTGAGGCAGAAGAAAGTGAAGGAAGACAAAGACTAAGAAATTTAGCCATTTAAAATTAGGGTATATTTTGGGTTGGCCCAAGCTTTGTTTTAATAAACAGTAAAACAATTTTTTTTTTGAATATTATTAATAAGATAAAAAGACCTTTCATTTCTCAAGGTTGTTTATATTAAATATTTTCAATCCCCAAAGTTGCAATTTATCCTTTTTATTCTATTAGTAATAATCTTATCTATACTATCATATATAATAAAGAGATATAGATAAATGATAATAATAATAATAATCTTATCTGGACTCGTTAGGAAAGAAACTAACATATATGTATCATTATTCTATCTGGACTCGTTATGAAAGAAACTAACATATATGTATCATTATTCTATTAGTGTTTAATGTTAATTAAATAATTTTATAACACATTAATATTAAAACTGTTATATGAGAATAATTAAAAAAAAGTATTCTAGTGACTAATGTTAATTAAATAATTTTATTATTTTATAACACATTAATATTAAAATTATTATACGAAGAATAATCAAAATAATGAAAAGGGGATGTTAACAAAAAAAATTAATCTAAAAATCACAAATAAAAATGGGAGATTAATACCGAAAATTAAGGTATAATTTTTATTTTTTCGCTTAATTTTAAATTTCAATAATATTTTTTTAGTTAATTTCATATTTATTAACAAAACATTTGTCCGAATAGTAAAAAAATACAAATAAAACTCAAGTCTATATTTTGATTTAATAACTTATAGCAAAGCAAAATTAATATACATATATATAATAGTCACAAATACGTGCATCACACACAATTTATTAAAATATTAAAATTAAATATTATTATATTTTTTAATTGAAACTATAGGATTGTTATTATAATTCTTTGAAAATTTTAGCCTATAACTAATATTTTAAATGGTTTAATTGTATGCCATAACTTACATTATACATAGAGTTTCATTTTTGACTCACAAAAATATATGTTTATTTTTTACAATATAAATGAATATATATTTTTTAATATTATAAAAAAATAAATCTATTTTTTTACCAAGGGATAAAAGTGTAAACAATTGAGTAACTGAATTATTTATGTATCAAACAGATTTTAAATAACCTTTAACATAATTGTCAATATTTAAATATTAATATTTATTTTTTAATTAAAAAATATTTAAATATAATAACTAAATTATTAAAATATACTACAAGTCACTCTCTTTCACAAATACATCATCATAGTCACTTTCCTGGCTCATCCCAAATCACTTTTCTTTTAAAAATAAACAAATTAACTTCAATTTATATTTTTATATTTAAATTAAAAAAAATATATCCAAATCATAATAAACATTTTTGAAAATCAATTAATTCTTTTTATTTTCAACAAGATTTTATAAAACATATTTTTTTACATATATACATGTGACTTTATAAATTTTATTTGTTAAAAAAACTTGCATATAATGTAATATATTTATTAGAAAGAGATTATTGTGTATTTTTCAACAATGTCATTTCTTATATGTGTATTTTTTTTATAATTTAAATATAATAATATAAATTAAATCAAATTTATTTATTTTTTAAAATAAGTTACCCCAACTAACAAAAAGAAAAATGACTAAAGTGATTCATTTATAAAATAAACTTATGGTATAACTAAAGGGATAAAGCTAATATTAACCATTACGGAGCAATTTTGTCCAAAAATTTATAATACATTATTTGTATTTTTATATATAATATAGATAAAATTATTATTATTATTATTTATCTATATCTCTATACTATATATGATAGTTTAAATGATGGCTTATAAATTTTTAGAAAAAATTTTGTACACATATTAGAGTAATAAATATTATTATCCTTAACAATACTAAATTAAATTAAAATAAAATTTAATGATAATTATTTTAATTTTTTAATAGTATATATATAATCTGAATCACACTAATAACAATACTTTATCTTTTGAAATAATTATATGTTTTATTGAATTTATCCTTTATATTTTATTTTAAATTTTGAAATTTTTTAAGTTAAACACCATAAATAAAATCACTTTATAATAAAGTTATAATATTATCATAACTTATTTCGTTAATACCACAATCACTTTAATAATTTAGTAAATTACAATGTTGCCCTTTGAGTACATAGAAAAGAATCCATATACATCTAAAGGTTAAATATGTCACTTTAATAAAATTAACATTAAATGAGTTCTGACATTAACAAAAATAACGGTCAATAGCACTAACTTTATAGTATTAGGGCTTTTACTTTGCTAATAGATATTTTATCCTTATTTTTCTTTCTTTTTTAGAACTTATTAGTAAAAAAATTATATTTTGGGAAAGAATACTTTTATAATTTAAAATAATGACATATTATCATATGTATATTATTTTTAAAAAGTAAGCTAAATTATTTTAGAAAATTTAAAAAATTGGACAAAATTATTCATATATATTAAATTGGATCAAATTAAATCATTCAAACCAATTTAATCATTTTATAACCATTTAGAATATGAACATTAAAATATATATTAAAACTATTTTATATTATCACCAATCAAGTAATATCTTATTAAATTTTGGTATATTATTAATTTTTTTAGGAATAAATAGTTTCTAAGGTACTTAAACTTTGGTATGTTTTACATAAAGATTCTTGAGCTATTTTTTCTATAGAAAGTTACCTAAATTTTGGTCTATTTTATATAAAAGTTTATGAACTTTTGTTTAGATATCTAAATTTTGTTCTATTTTACACAAATGTACCCATTTATATATAGTACCCAAACTCTTATTCAGTGTCATCTAATTAACTGACGTGATAGTATTTATGTATAAAAAAAATAAGAGTACAAATACTTAAATGTAAAATAAAATAAAATTTAAGTACTTAAACAAAAATTTAAGTAACTCTGTAGTTCAAATACCTTTATATAAAAAATAATAATTTTTGACATATTTGTATAAATTTGATCAAAGTTTGATTATATTAACCATATTTTTTCATCATAAATAGAAACATAATTGACCAATAATAATAATATTTTTTGTTTGTTTGTTTATTCTTAGTTAGAATAATAATTTTTTTTAATAGAATTAGCCACCAGTTACATATACAATTATATTTATAAAATATAAATTATAAATATAATTGGGTAAACAATTCAATTCGGTTTGAATAATTTAAATTTTTTTACAAATCAAAATGAATTGAATTAGGTAACAAATCGAATTAAATTGTTAAAAATAATCTATTTTTTCAGTCTTATTCGTTAATCATTTTTTTCTGTCTATCTCTAAGTTAAACTTGAATAAGACTTATATAATATTGATGGTTTTAATTTCTTGATAAATATCTTATACTTAAGATTACCTTTAAAATTTATTAAATATATATATATATATATGCACGCCTTAATAAGTCTCATCAAGAATGTTTTATGTATGTATGTTATTAGTTAAGGAGATTTTAAAATAATAGATTTATAATTTATTCAAAAATAACAATTTACATGCAAAGTAATATGTTAACTATTATATAATAAATAAGTTATATGATTGATAATATAAATGAGTGTTATTTTATGGTTTTATTATTTATTAAAAATTAAAATTTTGATTATCAATTATATTATCAAAAACAAATAGCATGATTTTACAAAAAAAAAAAAAAATATATATATATACCAAGTACTTTTTACAATGTTTACCAATATGTTATTACTTATCTCTAAAATAGCTTTTAATTTAAATCATTATTTTAAATCACTTTTATGAAAGTTATTTACATCCAAATTGCCTTTAGGGAATATTATGTGTATACTTTCTCTAAGTATATATGTTTTTTGAATTTTCCGGTGATAATATAAGTAAGATTATCTCTATGTCATTTCAAGTTATATTTTAAAACTACATAAAATATCAAATTATACAAAAAATAATTACACATTAAAATATAACTTTTTTGTAACCATGATAGTCAATTATTAGAAATAAAATTGATATTTTTCTTCTTTCAAGTTATAAGTTTGAATTAACTAGACTAAATTCAATTAATTTGACTTATAAAATATCTAAATATAGTTTTGAAATTAATGTTTTAATATTTTATATAATTTAATTTAATTCAATTAGTGTATCACACATGTTTCAATATATTTTTATGAATTTTTTAAACTTATTCCACTAGTATGATCATGAATCATCTTAGTAAAAAAGTACCATACAATAATAAAATTAAAAGGGCAAAAACCAATAGATGTTTAATGTATGTAAAGTATGAAAATATTTATACTTATTAATTTTAAAACATAGTATATAATTTAACTGTATATTATTTATATATATATATATATATATATATATATATTTAAATTATGTTTTATAAATTTTTGGACAAAATGATACACATATTATAAATATATTATCAATTTTCTTAGATAATAATAATACTATAATTTTAAATAAAATAAAATTAATAATAATTAGTTTTAACATGTTAATAAATTATGTGGCAACACACATATTTACAACTAGTATTTTATAAAAATATGCAAAATAAACTAGGCGTGACTTATGATATAGGAAGATTAGATAAACCAAAGTAAAGTATTGTTAGTTTATGGAAAAAAAATGATATATACCTAAATACTTCTATTATAACTATATCCTTAATAATAACAATAATATAGTTTTTTTTTGTTAATATAATATAGATTCATTTAGCAAAACAGTTTAGTATAATTAATGCCACGTGGGAAATGAAAAATAATAATAAAATAAATGTTAATTTATTTAAATTTGCACTATAATCCCAATAAAAAATAAAAGCACGATCTTTCTTCTCTGTTCTATGCTTCAGAGCATGGCTCTATTTTTACTCTAAATTTTCAGTATTAAAGTAAACATATTTTTTTATCATTCAACTTTAAAGATTATTACAAAAATATTATTTAATTTTTTTTATTATAAAAATATCATCGAATTTTTATTTGTTAATTTTATATCATTAAAAGTTTTAATGGTTACAAAAATGTTATCAAATTTTTTGTGTTACTTTCATATTATTAAATATGCAAAATTTCGTAAAATAATATCAACGTTGATTAGTTAATAGAAATTTACAAGTAAATCGATGATATTTTTATTAAATTTATAAAATTTAATGATATAAAAATAATAATTAAAAATTAAATAAAATTTTTATAATATTTTTGAAATTCAATGGTATAAAAGTAAAAAATCAAAGTTCGATTATATTTTGTAACAAACCTAAAATTCTATAATAATAAAATCTATTTACTCTCTAGTAAATATCGTTACACAAAACCATCACTTCAATATCAAAATACCTAGAATCTTCTGCAAGCTCTAAGTTTGAAAAAAAGAAAAAAAAACTTAATTTATGGTAAAAAAATTATGTTCTTAACTCCTCTTTACTTATCTGTTTGTTCATTATTATTATTTTTCGTTTCAATCTTGTTATATGTCAAATTGGTATGAATGCCCTTTCAATAGGGTTTTCTTTCATTATATATAAGAGATTTACATATTGGTTGCATGATTTCCAACACCTAAATGCTATACAAAGTAAGTATTTTCAACATCATTTATAGCCTAATTATATGCTATATACCATCTAGACATATAGAAAACCATCCTTAAAATAGTACAAATCAAATCCCGTAACATTCCCTCTCAAATTGATGCTGGTAAATCAAGAAGCATCAATTTGTCAACTAAGAATTGATGTCGGTGCCGAGAAAGAGCTTTAGTAAAGATGTCTAAAATTTGATGTTCGGTGGAAAGTGAGGAAGTGTAATCACGTGTGTGTTAAAGGATTCACGTATGAAATGACAGTCGACTTTGATATGTTTTGTACGCTCATGGAAGATAAGATTAGCAGCAATCTGAATGACACTGGTATTATCAACATGAAGAGGAGTGAAATGAAGTTGAGGAAAACCAAGTTCCCCTAACAACCCACGAAGCCATGTGATCTTAGAGCAGGCAGAAGACATAGCACGATATTCATATTCTGTGAAAGACTTGGAAACTCTATCTTGCTTCTTACTCTTCCAAGAAATGAGTACATTGCCTAAAAACATGCACCAGCCAGTAACAGAGCGACGAGTATCTGCACATCCGGCCCAGTCAGCGTCACTATACCCTACCAACTGTAAGGAAGATTCCTTAAGAAAGAACAACCCGCGTGAAGAGGTGCCCTTCAGATATCGGATAATGCGGCGGACAGCGGCAAGGTGAAGGTGTCGAGGGGCCTGCATAAATTGACTGACCTGCTGCACAGCAAAAGAAATGTCAGGACGAGTAATCGTCAAGTAGTTCAAACTCCCAACGAGTTGCTGATACAAAGATGGATCTGATAGAAGCTCTCCTTCCTCCTGAAGAAACTTAAGATTTACCTCCAAGGGAGTAAGAACAGAATTACCCAATTGGAGACCAACTAATGAAATTACTTCCTCTGTGTATTTGTGCTGATGTAATAATGTACCAGTCAGAGTAATCTGGACCTCAAGGCCAAGAAAGTACTGCAAGGGACCAAGATCTTTCATGTGAAAAGAGGCCTTGAGATGCTGTTGTAATTGCTTAAGTAACTCAGTATCAGAGCCAATAATCATAATATCGTCAACATATACTAGAAGCAATACAATTCCTGCAGAAGTCTTGCGAAGAAACAGAGAGGAATCAAACTGAATCTGAGTAAAGTGAAAAGCAAGCAAAGTAGAACGAAATTTATCAAACCATGCACGCGGAGCTTGTTTCAAACCATACAAAGATCGGAGTAACCGACAAACCTCTAAGGAAGGTGTAGTAAACATGCCAGGAGGTGGAGACATATAAATTTCTTCCTTCAAATCCCCATGTAGAAAAGCATTCTTCGCGTCCATTTGCCAAAGAGACCACCCCTATGACACAACAAGTGCCAAGATAGTCCATACAATAGTCATTTTAGCAACAGGTGCAAATGTCTCTTCATAATTAATACCATACTCCTATCGGTTCCCAAGGGCCACGAGATGGGCCTTATATCGGTCCAGTGAGCCATCAGACCGAAACTTGACTGAGTATACCCATTTACAAGCAATAGGTTTAACACTAGAGGGACAAGTCACAAGATCCCAAGTGTGATTGTCTTGAAGAGCTTGGATTTCTTCTTGCATGGTCTGCTGCCAACATACTTGGGTGGCTGCTTGAGTATAAAAGTGAGGAATAGAAATAGTATCGAGAGTAGCAGTAAGCGAGGTATGAGAAAAACCATACCTATTTGGTGGATGTGTAACTCGGGTGGAGCATCGAGGTATCGAAAGTGTAGAATCAGATGACGGATCAGTGTCTAGAAGAGGTGCTAAAAGAGGACGTCTATGGTACATCATACCTGGTTTAAATCGCTCAAAAGAAGAAGGCACATCATCAAAAGCGGGTAAAAGAGTAATAGGAGGATCAGAAATAACCTGAGACTGAAAGAAATATTGATTTTCAAAGAAAATCACATTCCGGGAGATCCGAAATTTGTTTGCATGAGCATCATAACAAACAAATCCTTTTTGAGTAGGGCTATATCCCATAAAAGCACATGTGACAGACTGGGCAGCAAGCTTGTGACGATCAATAGGTGGCAGATGAACAAAACAAACACAACCAAAAAAATGAAAGGATTGATACTCAGGAGATATGCCAAATAATCGAAGATAGGGAGAATCATAATTTAGAGTGGCAGTAGGCAAACGATTGATCAAATAAACAGCAGTAGATAAAGCTTCTACCCAGAACTTAGAAGGTACAGAAGAATCAATCAACAAAGTACGAACAACATCTAAGAGATGACAATTCTTACGCTCAACAACTCCATTTTGTTGAGGGGTATAAGGACAAGAACGTTGAGAAATGATCCCTTTTTGTTGAAGATAAGTTTGAAAGGAATGAGACATGTATTCTCCCCCGAGTCGAAGCGTAAGGTTTTGATACAAGTACTGAACTGTATCTCGACAAGCGCAACAAATTTTTGAAAACAGAGAACACGTCAGCTTTAGAATGGAGAAAATAGATCCAAGTAAATTGATTGTAATCATCGATAAACATTACAAAATAACGATGCTGCCCATGAGAAATAATAGGACTGACACCCCAAACATCAGAATGCACAATCTCAAAGCAAGTAGAAGCACGACTACCATGTGCAGGAAAAGGTAATGTTTTACTTTTACCAAGATGACAAGTAGCACAATCAAAAGATACAGGAGAAGAAGAAAAAAATTCTTTATTGCCCAAAAAACCATGTTTCAAGAGATGAGTCAAGACAACAGAATTGGGATGACCCAATTTCTTATGCCATACTTCATTATTATTGGCAGTAGTCGTACAAGCAAAAGAAATAACATTAGGAATAGAAAACTGTAAAGAAAATAGACGTTCCACTTTAGGCCCCTTCGCGATCACCGTCCCCGACACCTGATCCTACACATGACAACCACCACGAGAGAAATGAACATCACAGTTATTAATCGATCAATTGTCCAACAGAAATCAAATTGGTAGATAATCCAGGAGAGACAAAAACATTTCGAAATGAAGAACCCAAAGCACCAACAGCAGTAATAGGAAGTGTACTGCCATCAACAATCTGAATAGTTTGCGTGCCTCCATACTTACGAACACCATGGAGACCCGTTGTACTACCAATCATACGATTAGAGGCACCGAAATCAACAATCCAAGAAGAAGTGGAGGTAGGAGTTGTACCTTGTAGGCCTAAAGTCGTAAAAGTAGATACAATCATTTGTTGAACCATGGTAGGTGTGAGAATAGATGAATCAGAGCTGATAGTGGGAGGCGCCGAAGAAGATGATGACTGAACAACAGCTTGAAAAGCTTGAGATTGGTGATTCTGAGGCCACACGCGACAGTCTTTTATGAAATGGCCCTCTTTCTTGCAATAGTTACAAACTTTCTTCAGACAGTTGCGAGCAATGTGACCTATCTCCTTGCAATTGAAACACTGCAACTTGTTCCTCCCTTTTCCTTGTGTTGCATAGGCTACATTCACAGCCTCAGAAAAGACTTTCTCAGAAGTCATACCCATCTAAGTGGATAATCGTTGTTCCTCACGCAATGAATCTCCTAAGCAGATATCCAAGGAAGGAACCAGATTACGGTTCAATAAACCAGCTCGAACAGATTCAAATTCAGGGCGAAGCTTCATCAAAAATTGATCGCGTTGACTCTCAGCATGAACTGCTTGAAGAGTCGTGAGGGCCACAGTGGGAACCTTAGCATTAACAATAGCAAAATACTAACTCCAAATATTAATAAAACCAGAATAAAACTGCTCAATAGTCAAATTACCATGAGTGTAATTGCTAATTTCCAACTCCAATTGGAATTTTTGAGCACTGTGGTCTTGATGATAAATACGTTGTAGATAAGCCCACATAGCTTAAGCCGAAGTGAAACACCGAAGATTGGTGACAAGATGAGACTCAATCGTTCCCAATAACCAAGAGATCACCTTAGCATCCTTAACCTTCCATTGGGCAAATTCCTTTTCATCAGTGGGAACTCAAATAGAACTATCAATATGATTTGATAATTCTTTCCCTTTCAAGAACATTTTAAATTGAAATTCCCACGTTGAAAAATTCTTTCCAGTAAAACGAATAATATTATTTTCCGTTGACATGATGAAAATTAGGTATATAAAAAAAATCAACCCAAGAAGTAAAAAAAATAACAACAAGCCCAATAAACACAATAAGAGGGCCCACGGGTACAAGGTAATTCAGCTCAATTAAAACAATAAGAGAATCGGCAAACACAATAAGAGGGCCCAAAATTGATACCTGCCCAGCTAGCACGTCGGCAACGAGAGAATCGGCAAACACAGAGTGCCGAGTTCACACGGAGAGAATGCCCAGATTGCTTATCACCTTGCAATCACCACAGAACCTCCTGTCTACCACAGAGAGAGCCGACGTGCCCACGGCAACCCAGCCACCACAATGGAAGCACCAAAAGAGAAGATCGAACACCACTTAACCACCACAGAAAACACCGAACACCACCACAGAGAAGATCGACGGCCATAGAGGAAGCCGATGGACACCTTTCGACCCAGAACAGTACGTCGATAGCCACAAAAAAGAACCCACAAAATCGGTGACCACAGAAAGCCCCGACACACCAACAACAAAAAAAAATTTCTTCCCATCACACGAGTGATTAAAACCACATAAATGAATAGCAGAGTAGGGGCTCTGATACCATGTCAAATTGGGCTGAATGCCCTTTCCATAGGGTTTTCTTTCATTATATAGAAGAGATTTACATATTGGTTGCCTGATTTCCAACACCTAAATGCTAAACAAGGTAAGTATTTCCAACGTTATTTATAGCCTAATTATTTGTTATATACCATCTAGACATATAGGAAAGCATCCCTAAAATAGTACAAAACAAATCCCGTAACACTATACTCATAAATAATTAAACTTATGCATTTCACATATACTGTTTTTTTTCATAATTTCATATGTCATCTAATCAAAATAATAACGGTGACACTCCTTAACGACCATCACTGGTTCGTTCATCAAACTTAGATGACGAACTACTCTAGAACCATGTTAAAATGCCAAGTTTTCCTAGGCATGGAGGGGAAAACCGTTCATAGTTTTGTAACTACTGCAACAAAAAAGTATCAAGTTCTTATTCAAAAATGGAATCTCATCTCCTCAAAATTTCAAGCCAAGATGTTGAAGCTTGTAAACAAAATAACTGATGAGATTTTGAAGCAACTCAAAAGAGAACATGATAGATCTGAAAAAAAAGACTTGAGGATAAGCTTAATGCAAGAATAAAGGATGAATTTATAAGCATGCCTCAAGGATCTGATTTGATGCAAAGAAAGAAACACTAAGAAACAATTGGAGCTCCAGAAAAAATCAGATAAAAGGTGTGCAAGAATATGTAATGCTTATGCTTTGCCATTTAATTTTGCTAGATGTCCTTATTTTGGCAAATATTCTCAAACTTGATAATAGCAAGTTGTCTCGCTATGTCCCTCCATCATTTACTAGACTAAGAACTACATTATTAGCACAAGAGAAAGAACATATCAGTTGAAAATTATAAGTTGTTAAAGATGAATGAAAAAAAAAGAATGTCTATCTTTCAGATGATTGGTCCGATTGTCAAAGAAAACCTTTTATTTATAATAGTTGCATATGTAGGTGGATTAATCTTTTTAAAAGAAATAGATGCAAGTGGTAATATTAAAGATGTTGAATATGTAACTGGTATTTTTTATAGACAATTGTGAAAATTGGATAGATAAATGTGGTTCAATTAAAGTAATTTTAAAGTTGTTGGGTTGATTATTGAAAATAAATACCTTCAAATTTTTTGGATTCATTGTGTTGTGCATAGTTTAAATTTGACACTTAAAGAGCATACGTGATCCATTTGAAAAATTTGATAATTATTTGGAGTGCAAGTAGATGGCTGATTTGATAAATGATTTACAAAATATCATAAATTCCATTTTAAACCATTGAATGGCATTAACTTTATTCAAATATTCTAAGTAGAGGTTGCTAAAAGTAGCTAAAACAAAATTTGCTTAAAGTATTATCATGTTGAAACATTTAAAAGAGGTTAAATCTGCTATTGAAAAAATGGTTATGGATGCAAGATGAAAAATGTATTAGAGGAGAAGAAAAGATAACATTGAAAGTAAAAGCATGTGAGGTAAAACAATGCATTATAGATGACTCTTGGTGGGAAAAACTTGATTACATTTCGAAGTGTACCAAGCCTAACATGGACATGTTAAGGGTTGTAGATATTGATTCTCCTATGTTGTATTTGATTTATGATATATGGGATACAATGATTGAAAAAGTAAAGGAAATTATGTTTGAGCATGAGTAAAAAGATATGTTCATTGGTAGCTCAAGTTTCTTTGATGTTGTTCATAATATATTAGTGACTAGATGGACAAAAAGCAATACACCTCTTCATTGTATAGCTCATACTTTGATTCTTAAGTATTTTTCTAATATATGGATTCAAAGAGGAGTTAATGGAATTCAATGTCTAGCTCAGAAGAAAATGAGGTATCCATACACAGATTTAAATGTTTTAAAAGATTGTTGTAAACTTTATTTGGAATATGTCACCTTCTTTAGTTTTGTAGGAATCTTTGATAAGTCTAATGTGATTGAGACAATGACATATGAAAAGCCCATCTCATGGTGGCCTAATTATGGTGCTTCAACATCACTTTTCAAGCTACTTTTACAACCAGCATCTACGACTTGTTGAGAAAGAAATTAGAGTACTTATTCTCTAATTTAAAAAGATAAAAGAAATAACCTGACTACAAGTAGAGTTGAAGACTTGGTGTTTGTGCATTGCAATCTCTAACTTACGTCTAGACAAAAAAAGAATTATAAAAAGGAGTCAACAAAATATTGAAATCTATGTAAGTTCAACTCCAAAGTCTTTCATTTTATCTCTTAAAACATTATGTATTATATATCATTTCATTTATTACATATTATATTTCTATTTATTAACTATATGAATATTCTAATAATAGGTGGAGATAGGGTTGATATTGACCAAGGTATAATAAAGAAGTTGGCAAAGCTTTCAATTGATAGTTATTATTGGAGACAATGAATCACATTTCAATGATGCATGATAATTAAATCGTTAGGTTTTTTTGTATTTAGCAAAAGAATAAAAGTTATTTTGGTTTAATTTTAATATTACAAAGATTAAAGGACAATGTTGACATGGTTTTGTTGTGTTATACAAGTGGTTTTATTGATTTAAGTTTTATTCGTATGAATTGTTTTTATTTTGTATTTTATGTTTTAACTTTTAACTATTTTAATGCATAACATATATAGTACTAGTATATATGTAATAATACATATAGACACAAACATAAAAATTTCAAAAACTATATATTTAATAGTCGTGTTCAAGTGTTTGTAACCAAAAATTAGGCACTTTATATCTGTATCCGAGTGTCCTAAATTTGAGTGTTTAACAAATCTAAGCCCTAAACATATACCCATACCTGTATCCAATACATGTATATAAGTGCGAGTAACAAAGATAACATCTTAAACATTGAGGGGAATAAGGTCACATTTGGAATAATGCCTCAAAAGTTTATTAGTGTTGGGAACACCATAAAGCCCCCGACGACTAGTGGAGTCTAGGAGACCCCAAAGTTTCTTAAGACTTGAGATTTTTTTTTGTTTTTGTTTGTCATTTACTGAGTAGTTACTTTGTTGGCCAAAGTTTGACCACATGATCCTTATTTTTTTAGCTCCAAAAACATTATGACACTAATGAATAATAAGAAATTTTTCTCTTACATGTTTCACTTCATAACTTATTTGCATTTTCTTTTTGTCGATGCAAAACACAATTTGCTCGTTATTGCAAGGCACTATTTTTGTTGTTGATATGGGGCACTTATATTTGTTAATAACATAATACTGCATTGAACAACACTTAGCCCTTCACATTGTTGAGATTTGGACTACAAGTGTTCACTTATCACTTTAGTGACATTGGGACTCCCCGGGGAACACTTAGAAATTTTTGCAAACTTTAAAAGGAGTTTGACGACAGACCAGAAGGAATTAGTCCTAGCTACCCAAAATTGCCTTCATCACCCTATAATGTGGATTTAGGAAAGTTCTAGACAACACCAGTAGGACGAGTGATGGCGAAGGCGAGAGTGAGTATGGGCGATGCAAGATGACGGATGGACCATGGCATGAATGGAAGAAAGCCAACTGATTGGTCAATTGGTACTGGTTGTACTCCTAGTCTACAACGACATTCGGCAGTAGTGGCTAGTTGGTCGATCGGTCATTCAATTGGATTATTTCGACGACGATCATGGCGAGCAATAGTTTACCAGTTATGATCTTCCAAGGTAGGGGTCCAACGACCGATAGTCCTGCTCTATCGATGTAGCAACGTGTTCTTGGCACCACTTAGCCTAAACTCCCATGCTTTTTTGTTGACTTCAATTTTTTCTACCGAATCTTTTTCTGAGTGTCCTTACGTAATCCCAAGTCTTTGAATAATTTGTCTTAAAAATCTATTCTTCTTGAAAAAAATTCAAAATATTAGAAGGTCTATTCATGAGGTTGTGCCATGCTCTATAAATTCAAACTTTTTTGGTGTGGCAAGCAATGAACATTTTCTAGATGCCAACTTGTAAAGAATATAACCTCTGTCTTTTTTGCCAAAGGAGTTGTAGGATTGAGTGCCATAATAATAAGCCTTACATCTCTGGAGGTATCCCGTGAGCTTTGGTAGTCTTATGTGAGTTCTTGATATCTAGTGGATAAGTCCTCAGGTGTGAAAGAGGTAGTACCATATTTCTTCCCAAAATAAGCTTACCCAAGTACCAATACCTAGATCCTAGACCGTAGTATGCTTGGGCACTACTTCTCTTTCCACACAAAACTTAGTTCATTAAGACATTGCTACCATTGTCTGGATCCTAGACCATCATTGCAGTGGGTGCCAAAAGGGTTTAATGCCCACATCATTTTTTACATAAGAGCTAGTTTATTGAGATAATGGTGAGGTGTGGTAAAGTGTGCCCATTTCGTTTTTTGCACAAAACTTAGTTCATTAAAACACTAATTCCATTGTGGATCCTAGATCATCATTGTTATGGGTGCCAAAAGGGTTATGTACCTACTTCATTTTCTACACAAGACTCATTCCATTAAGATAACGGTGTGGAATGGCATATTTTCTCTAATCATTGGATCATCAATTCCTTGCAAAGGATCTTGAGAATATTTGGTAACAAAAACTTGGTCAACACCTTGATCTCCATTATTCTCCTTTTCTTGGAAAAGATTCATCATCAAATCACTTACATCAAACAAAGATAAATTAGCAACATTAAAAGTTGCAATAATATTACCATATTCACTTGGAAAACCTAGCTTGTAGGCATTATCATTGATCCGTTCCAAGACTTGAAAAGGTCCATCTTCTCAAGGCTGAAATTTTGATTTCTGTTATGTGGGAAACCTCTCATTACGCATGTGCACCCAAGCCTAATCTCTAAGTTGGAAAACAACCTTTAAATGCCCAATGTTGGCCCCAACTCTAGCATGTAAATCTTTCACAAAATCTGTCTTTTTCTTACCATCAAGATTAGCATGCTCATTAGTAGGCAAAGGTAAAATATCAATAGATGTTAAAGGATTAAAGTCATAAATAATTTTAAAAGGAGAAAATGAAGAAGTAGAATGAACAGTCCTATTATATGCAAACTCAATGTGAGACAAACACTTCTCCCATTACGTTGTATTCTTTTGAATGATAGCATGCACCATAAAGTACACGCAATAAAATGAGCCATTTTACTAAACCTATCAATAACAAGAAATATTCTATCCTTACCACTTTGAGTCCTTGGTAATCCTAAAACAAAATCTATAAATATATCAATCCAAGGTTAATTAGGTACAAGTAAAGGGGTATACAAGTCATGCCGTTTAACTTTAGATTTTGCTTGTTTGCATGTAATGCACTTTTCACAAATAGATTGCACATCTTGTTTCATATTAGGCCAATAAAAATGCACACGTAAAATATCTAAAGTCTTTAGAACACCATGGAATTTTTTTACCTCATTCGCATTCTTAGGTGTAAGTCATTCCTTTATTGCCCTTACTTTTTCTTCATCAACACTAATACCCTACGAACTAACCACAAATCCAAGAAACACAACAAATTCCATGCAAAATGTGCACTTCTTAAGATTAGTATACAATTTACTTTCTCGTAACACCCTAAAAATAGCATGCAAGTGTTCCACATGTTCACCCAATTTTTTGCTATAAACTAAAATATCATCATAGTAAACTACCACAAATTTTTCCATGAAAGCACGCAAGATATAGTACATTAACCTTATAAATGTACTAGGTGCATTAGTAAAACCGAAAGGCATCACTAACCATTCATAACTTCCATATTTAGTCTTAAATGAAGTTTTCCATTCATCTCCCTATTTCATGCGAATATGATAATAGTCATTCTTTAAATCAATTTTAGAAAGAAAAAAATGAGAGTCATGCAACTCATCAAGCATATCATCTAACATGGGATAGAATGTCTATACGTTAGCATTATCTTGTTAATAGTACAACAATCCACACATATGTGACATGCTCCATCTTTCTTTGGGACTAAGATGACAGGAACCAAATGTGGGCTGACTCTCCCTTACAAATCCCTTTTGCAGCAAGTCATCCATTTGCCTTTGCATATCCTTTGTTTCCTCGAGATTAGCTCTATAAGCAAGTTGATTTGATATTGCAAATCCAGGTAAGAAGTCAATTTTATGCTCAAATGAGGTAATCCATGGAGAATTTTTTCAGGAAATAGATCCTCAAAATTCTACAATAAAGACACAATAACACAAGGAAAATATGAGTTAAGATCGTTAGTATAAAGATAAATATCATTGTACATACGTACAAATACTTGTTGCCTTGTCATCATTACACTCTTAATCTCATGTTTTTTCAGCAAATGCACTCATTCTTTTATTTTCTCTTCTATTTGTTCACTTTCCTCTCTCTTTTGCTCATTTTTCTCTCCTTTATATTCACTTTTCTCTCTTTTGTGTTCACTTTTATCTCTTTTGTGCTTACTTTTTTCTCTTTTGTGCTTACTTTTTTTTCTCCTTTTTGATTTTCCTCTTGCTTACACTTTTGTTTTTCTCTCAACTTGCACTCTCTTACTATCCTAATTTTGTCCTTATAAGCTTGCAAAGGTTTGATAAATGCCAATACAACTTTTCTATTGTTCATTTCAAAAGAATACCAATTTTTATACCCATCATGCATCACCTTCCTATCAAACTGTTACGGTGATTCAAGCAAAATATGAGCAGCATACATTGGTACCACATCACAAAGAACCGCATCCTCATACTTGTCAATTGAAAAAAGAACCGAAACTTTTTATTGACAATCACTTCTCCACAATCATTCAACCATTGTAGCTTGTACAGTTTGGGATGCTTTTACCACTTCAAATTCAATTTTTCTACCAACAAAATACTAGCAACATTAGTACAACTCCCACTATCAATAATAATCATACATACCTTATCCTTCACATGGCATCTTGTGTGAAAACTATGCTCACAATACTCCCATCTTCTTCATTCTTGGGAGTTATATACAAGGCTAACATTGTGACAAGTAATTCCATATGCACAGGTTCTTCCACTTCTACATCAGAACAATCCTCCAATGGTAGCATTTCATAGTCATTTGAACTAGCACTTTCGATTTTTCTATTATTCGATACTACCATAACCTTTTTTTTGGGCATTCGGAAGCAATATGTCTAAGTCCTTGGCACCCAAAACACTTAATATCATGTGACATAGTAAAAGTTTTAGTTTTAGGTTTACCTTTAGGAAAAACAATTGAATTGTTTGACTTTGCTTCACCTTTTGTTCTAAAGGCAACTTTGTTCTCCTTCCAATTTGATTTCCATGGAGAACTAGAGGACGAACTAGACTAAATCTTTTGGACTTGATTTGCTTCTCCACTTTAATGGCTTTGTGTAGTAGTTCTTCCATCTCTACGTAATATTGCAATTCAACCACATTAGTAATTTCCCTATTTAATCTAGCAATTAATCTAGCCATTGTTGCTTCTCTATCTTCCTCTATATTTTCTTTAATCATTGTGATTTTCATCTCCATATAATTATCCTCTATACTCATGGAACCTTGAACCAACCCTTGTAACTTTCTATATAAATCCCTATAATAATAGCTAGGTATGAACTTCTTACACATCACCAATTTCATCTCTTCCCATGACTAAATAGGTCTCTCATCATTTTTTCGCCTATTGACCACCAACTGATCCCACTATATATCAGCATACTTTGTAAATTCTACAGCTACTAGCTTTACTTTCTTCTTCTCAGAGTAATTATGACAATCAAATATATGCTTAACCTTTTTTCTCATTTCAAGTATAACTCAGGATCATTCTTTCCTTGAAAAGGAAAAGTTTCATCTTTATATTGCCTATATTGCTATCTCCTTTGGAGTCAACATGTTTATCCTGTTTATAGTTTGCTTACTCTTCCACATTGGAATCGACTTCTTCTTCTTCGAACTCATGTCTTCTATGTCTTCTTCTATGTGATTTTGAATCGAAAAAGGATTCTAAATCAAACAACCTTGCATTCAAACTCTTAAATTGGTCATTAATAGCTTTGATGAAGAATTTCAAGTCAACCTATTGTGATTCTTCTCCTTCCTTA
Organism: Hippophae gyantsensis; assembly: GCA_030763125.1. Lineage (NCBI taxonomy): Eukaryota > Viridiplantae > Streptophyta > Magnoliopsida > Rosales > Elaeagnaceae > Hippophae > Hippophae gyantsensis. The sequence continues at coordinate 18,327,975 of CM061039.1, read as the reverse complement.
CTCATGTTTTCAATCTGTAAAACAAAATAAAAAGGTATCATTCCTTACACAATTCCTCACATGTTTGCTCTCAAATCATATTATTATCCCTCTTTTTCTTACACTATTTTGGCCTTTTTTTCTAATTTCTCTTTCCTTTTACCACTCAAAGCTAAAGCCAACATTCTTTTGTATTCTTAACCAAATAAAAGAATTTAACTAATCTCAAGAAAAAACCAGTTTATTGGTGAAAATCTCAAAAATCAGAATTTTAAAAAAACTTAATGGCAAAGTATGACAAAAAAAGTCCAAATAGAACTCTAAAGAACAAAGAAAGAATCTTTTCAAGATATTGAAAATTAGAATCTTTTTTAAAAAAACTTAATTGAGGACATAAAGAAAGTCCAAATAGGACTCTAAAGAAAGAATCTTGACAAAAAATATGATGTAAACGATGGATTGAACAACGCACAAAGGTGTGACAAAACTTTAAGTCATCAATAAGTGATGTAAACGATGGAATTTGGGCTTAAAAATACAGGAACAAAGGCTAAGCTCATTTTTTTTGTAAGAGTCAAAATGAGCTTCGATTTGATATATTATAATAATCATTTTGATACATTAGTCAAAAGTTATGGCCATTTAAAGTTGTAATGCCAAATTATCAATTTTTTTTTAAGAACAAAGATGGATTGAACACATAAATAAAGAATAAGAAAAAATATACAAAGAATTCAAAACGAACTATGAAACAAAATCCAAAGATAAACACAACGAGAATGAAATTGAAAGAAAACACAAGATTTGAAAGACGAAATTTTTTTTTAATCAAGGACTTAAAGCAAACTATAAAACAAAATCCAAAGGTGAAAACAACAAAAAAGAAAATTAAAAGACTTGGATGGATTTTTTTGTTTTTTTTTAAATCAAGAACTCAAACAAAAATACATAAAGATATATAACTGTTTTTAACAACCAAGACTCTAAAACCAAATGATACGAATCCTCTAGGCAAAAAACCCTAAGAACCCACAAACTCAAAGGAATAAGAACGATTGAATTGCTAAGAACGTGTTGAAAATAATCAGATTAGAACCCTAAGGAAACAAAGTCCTTAAAACCCCAATCTTAAGATGCCACAATGGATGATTACTCCCTTTAATAAGTCGAATTCAATGATTCAATCAAGAACACAATATGACAAAGCAAAAGCTTTTTGTAATTTACTATTCATTAATGATATTTGTGCCTCCAAATGATAAGGTTGTTGCGTTTTTATACAACCCTTATGACAAAAATGCTAATTCAAACCAAAGATAAACCCTAGGCGCAATTAAACCCTAATGGGCCTATTTAGTTGTGGATTGATCCATCCTTAAAAATAAAAAAGAACTAAAATATTTATGACAAATAAAACAAAAAAAGCTCATAATTAACTAAAACAAAAAAAATTATTTCCTAAATCAATCTTTGCTCATAACTTGATCTTCCAAATCTATCTATTACATAAAAAGTTAATAGACCATCTTTGGTGAAGCTTTGGAATCATCAAATTTAGTTTTAGAATCTTCTAACATAGCCTCTTTGTATAACACATCTATGATCAAGGCTTGCAAAGCTTTCTTCATCCTCTTTGTCTTTGCCCTAGTCATTGAACCGTTGATTCCTTGCAAAGGATCTTGAGAATATTTGGGAACAACAACTTGGGCAGATAGGTGCACGAGTTCGGGCAAATGCACGCACGAGTTCAACATTGTTCGGGCGATGCGCCCAGATGGGCACAGATGTGCTAGCGGGTGCTCGGTGTGGTGTGGTGTGGTGCGCTGCTCGCGTTTCTCGACACGGTTGGGTGGCTACACGTGCAATTTTGGCCTTTTGACATTTTTTGACCCATTTTGTTCAATTTTTCCATATTTTTTACTTTTCTCATTTATTTTCTAAATATATTTGTAATGTATTCACTCTAGTATTTTTCTTTGAGTCTAAGTTATTTTTTTTAAGTAAAAATACCTAAAAACAATAAAAATATTCGTGATTCTAAAAAGATAAATTTATAAAATATGATAAAATCATATAAATATAAATCTTTTTAATCCATTAAAGTACATAAAATTATGATAATTTTAGTATTTTTTAAACACTTGTCAATGAAATAAGCTTAATGTTCTTGACATTTTGAGATATGTCTTATGTGGATGCTCAGTATACATGTGAATGTGAGCTCGGAATACATGTGCCCTTACTGTAACTATTTAATTTTTCATTGTTGACGTGGCCAATGAAATTTGGCCATGCATAGTAGGTGATTTGTCTATCCACCACAATGTAATGCATTATGTAGTAAACTTTACTTTTTTCACTCTCACTATACACATTTAGTTACAATTCTCTCTATTTGACTATAGTTCGCTAAGAAACACCCTTATTTACGTGGACTTCTTAAGATATTAAAATTCGTAAATTTTTAGATATATATTTAATTAGATATCAAGCAAGCTTATTTTTGTCTATTTTATGTAAAATTTTATCAAATTAAAATATCCAAACACTTACGTCCGTAACCATATCATATCTCATGTACATGGTTACTTCCTACTCATGAAAATATAAAGTGTAGCCAGGCACTTTAGCCCGGAAAAAATTCTAGCCCAAAAAAAATGATATTTCTTCCTTTCCTAGCACCATTAATATATACCCTGCACAGAATTTGGAGACTAGTAGCTAGAAATTATATTCTAAGGGTAACTATTAATTTGAGAATGAAATTTGAGTATATATTTCATAGTAACCTAGAGATCTCACCAATAATAATGCACGATTAAATTATTAAAATGTGAATTTGTAAATTTGAAGTCTCAGATTTAGTATGACAAATCATGAATAAATATAGAGTGCGACATAATATGACATATTTCATTTTGTTTAATGCTTATTGATAATAACTAACCAAATCTGTTAACTTCACATTGACAAGAAATCCTTATTGAGACGCCAAAATTCAAACTCACAAATTGCGTGTTTCTAGCAGCCAAATTATCGATCACAGTGGGCTAAATTTAAATAACAAAGAAAATAATGGAAAGAAAGACTCATCAAAACAACACAACAACATGACAAAATTTATATTCTACTTTGGAGAAAGAAATACCTCTGCTCATATTTGTACTTTACTATCGAGTTCAGACCCGATAATCTCCTCCTCTTTCAAAAAATCATCAATGAGTTCAGCCCTGAATTTGTGAAGGTGTGAGTCTCCTAAAGAAATAATAAAAATATATATATAACCAAATTATCAAGAACATCAACATTAAATATATTCCTCCTAATTGCTCACGAAAATACTTACATCTTCAGAAAAATTCGGGAACTGAGTCCGCTTAAACGTACTTCGGCAGTAGCATGGTTGGCTGGTTGCCCTCAACCAGAGCTGTAAAGAGAAATTTCTTATAGTAGGTTTCGGAGAGATTTTCATGAACTCGGGAGAAAGTGGACGCGTCAGTGGGAGATTAAGCTTTTGTATTTGGCGGGAGTTGATGTGAATGAAGGTTCTACCAGAAAACCACAGTATGTGTTAAAAGCCATTAGAGTGGCTTCAGAGCCAGTAATGGTCTGGGCCTTTTGGAAAAGATGGGCTTAGGGCCTTTTCAAGACACAGCCTTCTTGAATCATACTAGCAGTGATCCGTTCGGTATTTCTAGGTTTTCATTCTTGCCCATGATTAATTTTCCTCCTTCTTTTTAAGACGAAGATTGTGAGTATAAAAGAGTAAATATAATACATATTTATATTTAATAATTAAAATATATATATATTAAAAATATTAAAATAATTCTAAATCTAATCATCACCATCAAACCTCTATATAACATTAAATATGTAGTATTGATAAGTCAATATTTTTATTCTTATTTAAAATAAACCTTTTAATTACTAGTCTCTTATTTTTATCTATTTTATTCTTAGTTTTAAATAAAAACTATATAAGTTTTGAACCCTAAAAGTGAGTTATCTCATTTTATTTTATGTCTTATTTTATATTCTTAATGAATTCAAGGTATAATATTGTCTTATCCCATTTAAAATTATTTTATCTCACATTATCTCATTTAGATTTTAATCCTAATATACATAATTTTAAACATGATGATTTATCATTTTTATTACATTTTTACATTATAAATAATTGTGTATATATATAATGTCATTTGAAATAAATAAGATATTTTAACTTTTATCATATCATCTCATAAAAAATTAAGTGAGACAAGATGAGATAGGTTATAAAAATTAATGGATTGTATTATAAATCTTTTTAACATCTTATCTCAATTTATACATTTGATTTTTGGGCAAATGACACCTTTAGTTATGTCGAAGAAATATAGTTTAGTTCATTTGTTATTTATTATAACAGTTTAATTTTTTTATTTTAAAAAATATAATAAGGATAAATGACTAATTTTTTAATTTATTATATTTTTCACTTTAGTTTATATATGATCCACTTGTTTACATAGTTTTATTTTTAACCAACATAAAAAACATATGTTATTTATGTTATAAAAAAATGGCTGACAACATATATTTTTTTACATTGTAAAAAAATAACATATGTTTTTTTATGATTAAAAAGGAAAATTAATTTATGAAGGGATTATGTCATGTAATTAAATCTATTTTTCTCTCATATTTTTTAACTCTTAAAAGATATCAATTTCATAAATTGTTTTTAATAATAGACAACAATTACTACAAAATTGATACAAAATAAAATAATCATTTGTCATTATACTATCATTTTTCATAATAAAAAATTAAACTAATAAAACAAAATAAAGATCAAACTACTCCATTTACATATATATATATATATATATATATATATATATATATATATATATATATAACACTGTAAAGGTATGCTTATTACATTGTATTAAATACCGTAATCATATAATTTTTGTATATTTATACATTTAATTGTAAAATTAAATCATATCGTATAATATAAAAATAATACAATTATGTAGAAATTTAGTACGTTCAAAAAGTATAGATCTAAATTGTACTAAATTCTTAACTTAATATGTATAAAATTTTAATTATAAAATTATATGTCTTGATTTTTTCTTTCATCTTAATTTAAAAATAATATTTTTTTTAATTTTAAAATGTAATAAAAATATAAAAATAAATTAAATATCGATTTAAAATAATTTTTTAAATCAATATTTAATTTACTGTGTAATTTATAACCAAACATTATACATAATAATATATAATACAATTTAAATTAATATAATAATATTCTACTCATCTAATATGTTATAGTAAATATACTCTAAATAACTTTTTCACTTCCTTTTAATAGTAAATATAAAGTTTGAACTCCTTTTTAAATTAGAAAGTTTTTGGCTGTTACATAGTAAACTTTTACATTAATCATCCATCATATTTGGCTGGTAGCTATTTTAATTAACAATTTTTTAAATAAATTTTCAAAATATCCATGCATTTTAGAGGTGAGCAAGTAATTTGATCTTTCATTTAAATTGAAGAATTTGATTCGATTCGATTCGTCAAATTTAGATTGAATCTTATTGATAAATTTTATAGTTAAATCAGATTGAAAGTTATATAATCTGTTCGGATTAATAGATTTTATAATCTATTGTATGATCAAATAACTATTATTTTATAAATAAATACAAATTTTATTTTATAATATATTATATTTAAAAATTATGTATACTATAATTATATTATATTATTATTTTAATTTTAAAGTAAATATAAATATTTATATTAATTTCTTAGTTATTCAGATATACTTCTTATTGTTTTATTTTTTTAGTTATCATTGTAAATAATAATATTTATTATAAAATTTTAATTTATGTATATCGTGTTGTATATGTGATAATTATTCATAAATAAATTTTAATATCATTGTGAAATTATTCAGATTAATTATATTATCGAATCAAATTCGTATTAAAAATCTTCAAATTCATTTGAATCGAAACCGATTCAAATAATTTGAATGAGCTACTTACTCTTAATTTAAATAAATCTAAAAGTTTAAAAACAAGTATTTATGTATAAGCAGATGTATTGCAAAATAACCTATAATGTAATAAGAAACACAGTTAGCATCACATGTCACGTTTAGTGCCTGTTTAATTAAATGATTTAGATATTTAGGAATAAAAAATTATTTTTAAAAACAATAATATATTTAGCTCTTATTTTTAAGTTTTTATTTTTTTAAATAATATATTTTAAAAATTAAAAAATTAAATATAATTTGAATATATTTTTATTATTTTTAAAGTGTATTTTTTTTTCAAAGTTATAAGATTGAAACGTCACATTTGAAAGTAACAACACTAAAACATTTATTTTATAAAAGCTACGAGACATATGTACCCATCACTTTTTATTTATTTACAATTTTAACTCAATTTAAATTTAATGCAAGTTAGAAAAAATAACCCAATCCAAAACCGAATACAAACAAGCTGGTTCAAATTGACTCAAACTAAATCAAATCGTTAATTACATATTTTTTATAAATAAAAATATGTATTTAATGATTAAAGTTTATTAGTTCAAACAACATTACATGAAACACCAAAAATAAGAAAAATAATATTACAATAACTAGTCTTTAGAATAGATGATAAATTAATAATAAATGCATAACTCACATACAAAACAAAGTACACAGAGATAATAAAACTTCTCACACATCTATTATATTACACTAACTAGTTAATCATAAAACAAGAACATTAGTAAATATAAACTAAAAAAGCTAATTCTTAAAGCAAGAAGTACATTCCTAAATAAATTCATCAAATGTAAACACCATCAAATCTCTCTCATGTAAAAGTCAGAAGCCGTCATGTCTTCATGGAAACTTTTAATTTGAATAAAGAGTTTTAAATTTCAATCGAATTTCCCAAGCCACTAAACAAAGAAATATGAGTAAGATTAAACAAAAAAAATTCTTAAAAACTGATCACATATATATAAATTTCTCTTAATGTATTCAAGTAGATTATATAATGATCATACAAAAAATAATCATCTTTTTAGTTTGTCACAAAAAATACTTTAACTTGTTTCAATGAACATAGAACTATTATTAAAAAAAAAGTAAAACAATATTGGACCTAGGATTTATGATAGAGAGGTGGTTGTTATTGATTGCTAAAGAATGAGAGAGTTGAGAAAGTGAGACTAAATTTGTTTAGAATTAAAAAAAATTTGTTTATCTAATTAATGTTTACATGTTATATATATATATTTTTTTTAAATTATTTTAAACTAACGGGATGAACTCGCTTATATTTTTTTTAGTTATTTAAATTAATCCGAATTTAATTCAAGTACTATTCTATTCGAATTCTAACATTTGAGGTTGATTCAGTTTTTTAGTCTTACTGTAAATTACTTTTTTAAAACACAAAAAAGGTAAGAATTCGAACGATGGTGGGATATTAAACATTTACCGGTATAATTTATCATTTAGAGGACAAAAAGTTAGGAAGAGACTCTTTTATCTTTCGAGAGCCAAACAAAAAGTTAATATATTTATCTTGACATTCTTATAGTACCGTACTCCGAATGAATTTCACCATTCACCGTTTACACATTTATGACTCTTAAATTAATTAATGTATCTTGTGCTTTTTAACTCGATAGCTCTCTCCTGTAAAGAAAATAGTGGGTGATACAAGAAGTTTTTTAGTTCTGTTAATAAAAATAATTTACTTTATTTTATTTTATTTTTATAGCAGTCTCTGATTTTTCTCATCTTTTTCTTACAGAGACAATAACAATTACATGATTGATAATAAAATAAAAATAATTTTAAAATTTGATCATTTATCTTGTATTATTATTATCACAAAAATATTTAATTAATAATAATACTAATAAATAATTAATACTAGAGTTAAAATATCTATTTAGTATATTTAATTTTGAATAAATTAAAAAGTTATTTTCACATTATCATTACACTAAATGAAATGGGAAGACGATCGATTGAAGATTGATGATTAAGGAGACGAATCTTTTGTCTCCACTCTTGGAGATGGAGGTACAACACACTAACACTAGCTAGCTAGCTATGATACAATTATTAAAGCAAATATATATAAAAAAGAAGAAAATAATATGCACATGCACAGACGCTCCCTCGAAATTAACTATCTTTTTTTTTCTTCTTCTTTTAACTACTCCTTTTCATGGCATCCAAATCAGAGCTCTATCTTATTATTACGGTGTGACTTGTATGGAACTTGGAAAAACAAAACATTATTACACTCGGCCCCCTCTTAATTATGAAGAATTTTTCACTTGATTCCTTCATAGATTATTGCTTATAATTAGGTACTTAATTAATTTACCTCAATATGAATTTTACAAACCAATGGATCAATAATTATTAGACTTAATCTGCAAATAATGACTAATACTACATCTCTCTTTTGTTACACTTAGCTTTAGGGTTCTCAATATAGATATGTTTGAGTAATTTTATATCACATCAATGGAGTTCCAAAATTATTTATGTCGATAGGATTTTGATCAATGGTTAATAGATTTCATTAATAACAAATAATAGTTATATTTGTGACAATAAGTGGTAATGATCAGATGTAATGGTATTATAAAGAGTTTTTTATATGTTTTATATTGAAAATTTTTAACTTTTTGAATAATTAAAGATGTAATATTTTAAGTCAATAATAATATAAGATTAATATAATTATTTAAAAAAAATACAAATATGAAACAAGTAATATGTTTGATAAGTATTATTACATCATTTACTTCAAAATTAATAACTAACTTCTCATATACCACTAATATATGAGTGCATTTGGATGTACTACTTAAAAAAAAGTGGTTTTAAACTTTTAATTGAGTTGTTTTTGTAAGTATCAGGCTTCATTGAAAGTAATTATAAAGTAGTAGTTAAAAGTTTGGTAATTTTTTTATATAAAAATGATTGTATGTGTCCTGATTACTAAAATAATCTTGGTGTTGTGAGATTAATAAAAATAATTAAAAATTCATGTAGTTTTGTATAAAATAATTAATAATACGTGGGTCTCATTATTTTAAAAATAATTTTTTGAGTGAATTTTATACGTCTCAATTATTATATCAAATATTAGATATATTTTAGATTTTCTATTTAAAATAATAATTTATTTCATCTTACTCATTATAAAAATAAAAATTTAAGCTGAATATATTATATTATTTATTAATGTTTGTAGTACATGTAAGATTCTATTTGGATTCACTAAAAAATAAATAAAATATTATATTAATTTATATGTATGTAATTAATTAAATAGCAGCTGACATATACGACAACTAACAAAAATAAACATGTCGGTACGATCAGTTCATTTCGTATTTGAGCACTTTAACGTGCTTTAAATGTGGAGGCCACCATAGCAACCAAACGCGTTCTATGTAAATCACACAATGATCTTGTTAGTTATATGTTTTATTTATTTTTTTTAATAATAATATAAAATGATTATAATGATCCCAAATGTACAAGCGTCTCAGTCACAATTTTATAATCCAATTTGAAGGGATGTTTTTATTTTATTTTATTTCAACTAAATGTCAGAAATTTCAACCATCAAATTTCATATTTAAAATAAATATTAACCTAGCTAGCTAACTCAAAAAGACACTTTAAGAGAAAAATGATAATTGCTATATATAGATGTTTTGCTACATGGGATTGTAGATATAAATTTTAATTTTAATTTAACTTAAATGGTATAATTTGAAGTAACATAAAAGATTAAATAAAAAAATGTTTCATTCATTTACATTATGGAACCATACCTTAAAAGTGTTGGGTACAGCGGGTAAAAATAAAATGAATTCAACAGAGTAGAATAATGATACCGAAATTTAACGTGGTTCACCCTTTTAATTTGGGCTAAGTCCACGGGACAAACTCCGAAAAATATTTCTTCCACTAATAAATTAATGGGTACAAAGTGAGAGACAATACAACAAATTGAGATAAATCCAAAATAGTGTCACACAAGTGTTTCCCAAACTCACTATTTTGTCACTCCCCTTTTAGAAAAATATCCCAATATTTTTCTAAGATATTCTTTCTCACTTTCTTACACACAACACTATTTTTCTTCAAAGGAAATTGTTCCTTTGGCTTTGCTTTGCTTCTCTTCTTGTTTTGGTGTGTTGGTGTATCTCTAAGGCAAAGACATTGCCTATTTATAGGAAAAATTGCATATCAATGTTAGTTGCACCTACCATTGGTGGTTGCACCTACCATTTGTGGTTGCACCTACCATTGGTGGTTGCACCTACCATTGGTGGTTGCATCTACCATTTGTGGTTACACCTACCATTTATGGTTGCACCTACCATTGGTGGTTGCACTTACCAATTGTGGTTGCACCTAACATTTGTGTTTTCTTCCTCTTAAATGTAGGAGGGACTTACAAATCTCCCCCTCCCGACTACATAGAGGGCTCCACCAATCCAGCAGCTAAACGACAGTATTCAAAATTTTGTCTTGGGAGAATTTTCGTCAACATGTCTGATCCATTTTCTTCTGTACGGATCTTCTCAAGTTGTAATAGCTTCTTCTCCATTACATCCTTAATCCAGTGATATCTCACATCAATATGTTTTGATCTTGAATGAAAGGAGGCATTCTTTCCAAGATGGATAGCACTCCGACTATCACAAAATAACTGATAATTGTCTTGTTGCAACCCAAGTTCTTTCAAGAACTTTTTCATCCATAGCAACTCTTTACATGCTTCTGTTGCTGCTATAAACTCTGCTTCGGTAGTGGACAGTGCAACACATTTTTGTAACTTTGACTGCCATGACACAGCTCCCCCTACAAATGTAATCAGGTAACCTGAAGTGGATTTTCTGGAATCCACATCACTAGCCATATCTGCATCTGTGTATCCAACTAACATAGGTTTGTCATTTCCAATATATGCTTATATTTTGGAAGAACCACAAAGATACCTAAAAATCTATTTCACTATGACCCGATGTTCCTTTCCAATAATTGAAAGGAATCTACTCACAACTCTAAATGCATGAGTGATATCTGGCCGTGTACAAACCATGGCATACATTAGACTTCCAACTGCTGAAGCATATGGAACCTCTTCCATCTCTTCCTTCTCTTTGTCAGTAGAAGGGCTCTGCTTAGAACTTAGCTTAAAGTGATTAGCAAGAGGACAACTAATCGCTTTAGCCTTATCCATATGAAATCTTTGAAGTACTTTCTCAATGTACTTCTCCTGTGATAACCATAATTTCTTGGCGTTTCTGTCTCTAATAATAGTCATGCCAAGAATCTGCTTTGTTGGCCCCAAGTCTTTCATGGCAAAAGACTTACTCAACTGCGTTTTCAAGTTGTTGATTCTACAAATATTTCGGCCGACAATCAACATATCATCCACATAAAGCAAAAGAATAATGAAATCATCATCAGAGAATTTCTGCACAAAAACACAATGGTCTGAAGTAGTCTTTTTGTAGCCCTGCTCCCCCATAACAGACTCAAACTTCTTGTACCATTGTCTTGGTGCCTGTTTTAAGCCGTAGAGACTTTTCTTCAATTTGCAGACATACTCTTCTTTTCCCTTTTGCTGAAAACCCTCTGGTTGCTCCATGTATATCTCTTCTTCCAAGTCACCATGTAGGAAGGCAGTTTTGACATCCATTTGCTCAACTTCCAAGTCAAGACTTGATGCTAACCCTAGCACAGTACGAATGGATGTCATTTTCACAACTGGAGAGAAAATCTCGTCAAAGTCAACACCTTTTCTTTGGCTGAATCCTTTAACAACCAGTCTGGCTTTGTATCACAGACTGGAACTGTGTCCTTCATGCTTCACCCTGAACACCCATTTATTTTTCAAGGCCTTCTTCCCTTTGGGCAGCTTCATCAGCTCAAAGGTTTTGTTCTCATGCAAGAACTTCATCTCATCTTCCATGGCTTTAATCCATTTTTGTTTGGATTCGTCATCCATAGCCTCTTCGTAACTCTCAGGTTCTCCCCCATCAGTGAAAGTTACATACTCATATGGAGGATATGAGATAGAAGGTCGTCTCACTCTATCACTTCTTCTCAGTGGAAGAGGAGAAGCCGCAGGTGTTGGTACTGGATAATGAACATCATTATTTCCCTCGTCTTCAGAACCAATTTCTATGGGGGCATCATCTTCACCAGGTGGATAAACCTGGTCTTTATATCCAACTTGTCTTGGCACTGATGTTGGAGGAATTAATTCCAAATCTGATGAGTCACCATTGGAATTAGGAACATCTTTCTTCATTTTGTTAATATCTTCAATGGTCTCATCTTCAACAAATACAGCATCACGGCTCCTGACAAGTCTCTTTGCAACTGGATCGTAAAATCTATAGCCAAGTTGATCTTGACCATAGCCAATAGAAATACACTGTCTTGTTTTGGCATCTAGTTTGGATCTCTCATCCTTAGGGATATGAACAAATGCTTTGCAGCCAAACACTCGCAGATGATCATAGGAAACATCTTTTCCTGACCATACTTTATTTGGAACATCCATCTTGAGAGGAGTACAGGGTGAAAGATTCAACACATGTGCAACTGTGAGTATGGTTTCACCCCAAAAATTTTTAGACAACTTTGCATGTGAGAGTAGACATCTAACTCTCTCCATCAAAGTTCTGTTCATCCTCTCAGCTAAGCCATTCAACTGCGGTGTCTTTGGAGGTGTCATCTGATGCCTAATACCATGCTTTTTGCAATAAGCATGGAAAGGTCTTGTGTATTCTCCACCATTGTCTATTCAGATGCAATTCAGCTTCTTCTGAGTCTGTCTCTCAACTAAGGCATGAAATTCTTTAAAGACATCTAGCACCTGATCATTTGTCTTCAGAAGATATACCCACGTCTTCCTTGAATGATCATCAATGAAAGTCACAAAGTATTGAGCACCACCAAGTGACTTTGGCATTGGTCCACACAAATCTGAATGAATCAGATCTAAAATATTATTCATTCTGGAAGGAGGGAAGCTCTTGAAAGCAACCCTGTTTTGTTTTCCTGCTAGACAATGAACACATTTCTCCAAATGTACTTCATCCATTCCAGGCAATATCTTCTTTTTAGCTAGACTTGTCAAACCTTTTTCACCCATCTGATGAGTCTCTTATGCCATAACTCAGCTACACTGTCTTTCTCTATGGCATTTACTGTGTCGGTGGAGAGCTTCGCTTGCATTATATACAAAGTTGTATGCTTCTCACCTCTAGCCACTACTAAGGAGCCTTTTGTAAGTTTCCATTTGTCATAAATGAAGGAGCTGCAATACCCTTCATTTGCAAGCTTGCGCACAGAGATCAAATTCAGGCGCATATCTGGAATATGCCTGACATCCTTCAGAAATAGTCTGGTTCCGTTCTCTGTTTCCAAGCAAACGTCTCCTCTGCCTACTACTTTTGACAAGCCTTCATTTCCCATTCTAACAACACCAAAACTTCCAAGTGTGTATGATGAGAAATATTCTCTATACGATGTAGCGTGAATTGTAGCACCACTATCAATTACTCAATTGGTCTCGTGTGATGCAAGATTGAAAAAATCTTCATCATAAACGATATTAAACTCATCCATGGTATTTGTTTTCTCATCATCAATGTTGTCGTCTTTCTTCATTGCTTTGCCTTTGTTCGTTTCCCGTTCCTTCTTGAACACTCGGTAAAATTTCTTGATGTGATCCTTCCTTTTATAGTGATGGCATTCAACATTGGCAAATTTATTTGATTTGCCTCTGCTTTTGCTTCTGGGTTTTTGTTCTTTATGCAGTCTCCTTCCTACAGACTTCTGTGATAAGGGCTTGTTCTTCTGATTCTCTTTCCTTGTTTTGTTTCTCATATGAGAACAAGGCTTCTACAACAACTTCAAACTCCATCTTGTCTTTTGCATAAGTCAGAGTTGTTGTGATATGATTATATGATGAGGGTAGTGATGCCAACAACATCACAGCTTTCTCTTCATCGCCAAAACTCACATTAAATCTTGCTAAATGAGAAAGCTTGCTGTTGAAATTGCTAACATGCTGCATCATGCTCACATTATCTTCCTTCCTCATCTGATATAGCTCCTTCCACAAATAAAATTTATTGGCAAGGTTCTTTGACATGTACACGTTTTCTAGAGTCTCCCATGTTTCTTTAGCAGTCTTGCAATTTTTTGATTCAATATTTTGCAAGACACTGTCCGAGAGATTTAGACGGATTGTACTAGCTGCAATCTCATCTATTTCCTCCCATTGTTCCTCGGTGACGGTTGCTACCTTCTTTTCTTTTCCCAGCAACGCCTTATGGACCTTCTGTTGAATGAGAATATCCTTCATCCTCCTTTGCCATAAAGAGAAATTATTATTGCCATTAAATTTCTCAATATCTACCTTCTGGCTTGACATTTTTTTTTCTCGCTGTGTTTCTTTTTCTGCAAATAAATACGCCCTGGATCTAATAAAAATCTTTTCTGATGTGGCAGGTCAGTCTAGGCTGCAACCACAGAGCATATTAAGAATTTTACTAGACCAGCTCTGATACCAGTTGTTGGGCACAGCGGATAAAAATAAAATGAATTCAACAGAGTAGAATAATGATACCGAAATTTAACGTGGTTCACCCTTTTAATTTGGGCTAAGTCCACGGGACAAACTCCGAAAAATATTTCTTCCACTAATAAATTAATGGGTACAAAGTGAGAGAAAATACAACAAATTGAGATAAATCCAAAATAGTGTCACACAAGTGTTTCCCAAACTCACTATTTTGTCACTCCCCTTTTAGAAAAATATCCCAATATTTTTCTAAGATATTCTTTCTCACTTTCTTACACACAACACTATTTTTCTTTAAAGGAAATTGTTCCTTTGGCTTTGCTTTGCTTCTCTTCTTGTTTTGGTGTGTTGGTGTATCTCTAAGGCAAAAACATTGCCTATTTATAGGAAAAATTGCATATCAATGTTAGTTGCACCTACCATTGGTGGTTGCACCTACCATTTGTGGTTGCACCTACCATTGGTGGTTGCACCTACCATTGGTGGTTGCATCTACCATTTGTGGTTACACCTACCATTTATGGTTGCACCTAACATTGGTGGTTGCAGTTACCAATTGTGGTTACACCTAACATTTGTGTTTTCTTCCTCTTAAATGTAGGAGGGACTTACAAAAAGATCACAAATTTAATTGGGGTCATATATATAATGTGATTCAAGCTTTTGAAATATTTGGTACTCATTGGACTTTTGGAACAACGTCTACTACCTCACAAGCATGCTAAGCATGGTTTATTGGTTTTACAACAAGATATAATCTTTTAAAGCTGAATTGAATTTTAGGGGCTCTATCTTTGTCTGTCACTGCGTATACAATAAAATTCGAAAATTTTCACAATAAAAGACTAAAAATATAGAGAGAGAGAGCCTTCAAAACATACATCCCCACTTTTCTTGAAGAATATAGAAAAAGAAAGTTTTGGCTTTTTGGTTTATACTTGGATTCCTCACGACTTTAAGAAAATCCATATTGCTTAGATATAATTTCAAATTTATATATTTATTGGTATAAGAGAAGGGAGAGAATAAAAAGATTAGTTATAGGATTTGGGACCCTGCAGCTCCATTCTGATAAAGTTCAAGTATAAAAATAAAGTTTTGTTCTTTGTTATTTGAGAACTATATAGGTGAGAATGGAATAAACAGTTTAACCCTCTTGAACGTGCAATTATCTTCTTTTGATAATTGGTTTATATAATTTATGATAAACGATACCCGTACTATCGTGATATAAATTATTATTCTTATAAAAATACTTTTTTAATAATAATTTTATTATTTCAATCACAAAAAATATGGTTACAATATGATTATTTTTAATATTTATTTTCAAATAATTATTAATCATGTATTAAAATTGTCGAAGAACTTCAAAGACAAGGATTCAAGATCATTTTCATTATAATTATATTTATTTTTAATCTTTATAATTTTCTTTTTGTTATGTATAAATTAGATTGTAAATATTTATTCATTAAATGAATTAAACAATTTCTTACATGGTATCAGAGCTTAAAAATGAGCTCTCTCGACACATAGCTCACACAGAAAATCTAGATACAATTTTTTTCTTCCAAATTTTGTTTCTTTTCAAAATTAATTTCGAATCATATTCACAATTTTAAATTCATCTCATTATAATCTCAAAAAAAATGTAAGCAAACTGCAATTATTTCAAGCCAAGAAGACCATCCACGCACTTTATCGAAGTCAGACGTGCATCGTTAGTCTGTTCAGTCTTCCAACCATCATCGGTTCATCCACTTTTCGACCAATTCTCGAACTGAAATTTTTAGTTCTAGAATCCTTAATCCATTTCCTATAAAATACAGCTTATTTAAAGTTCATTATTTTTCCATCAACAATCATTATTGCCTAAAGCACACTAAACTTATCCCATTTTTTTATTTTTCACTCAACAATCATGTTTGAAACTACCAATACCAGCCCTTCTATATCAAAATGGTATGATGATCCTAACCATTCATTATACCCGCACCACTCAGACTAACCGGACATGGTTCTAGTGGCTCAATCTCTAAATTAGGAAAATTATCATATTTTGAGTCATGCGATGCTCATGCCTCTCACCACCAAAAACAAAGACATATTTAATGACTAAAAAATCACGGGCCACTAGGAAACTCTGAGGTAGAAACCAAACAATGGACTCGCTGCAACATTCTTGTCAAAGGATGGATTCTCAATATCATATCGTCTAAAATTATGGAAAATGTCATTTATAATGATACTGCATATGAGCTATGGGAAGAATTGAAGGAACGTTTTTCACACACCAATAGCATCCACCTATTTCAAATCGAGCAAGAGATCTATGACTGCATACAAGAAGATATGAGAATTGAAGAATACTACACCAAGTTGAAAAGCTTATGTAATACTCAAGATACACTATGTCCCCTTCCACATTGTAGAGGAAACGTTGAAAAGGAACTACAGGAATATCAACAAAAGCAGTGAACCATAAAGTTCCTCATAGGGCTTAACATAGTTTACACAGTAGCACGAGGACAAATCTTGCTTATGGAACCTTTCCTACAGTAAATAAGGTATACTCACTCATTGTTCAAGAAGAAAAGCAGAAAGCTATCTCCACACAAACCGTAGGAAGGATGCCAGAAGCTACCGCACTTACAACCAAGGATAGTCATCCACAATATCCTTTCAAGAATAACCCACTAAGGAACTCACATCTCAAGTGCGATCGATGCAACAATATCAGCCATAATTTTGAAATTTGCTGAAATCACCTCAAATGTGAGTTATGTGGTTTCAATGGACATACCATCAACATATGTTGAAAGAAAAAGATGATTCAAGACAAGAAAAATGCAACTTATGGTTTCCCCTCCAAAGCTCACCATACTAACTTTCAAGCAAATAGCTTCGACACAAGGACACCATCCTACAACCTTAGATCCGCACAATATTATGAGCTCCTTACACTTCTCAATCAAGCCAAATCAGATAGCATGGAAAGTCAAGTGACCACTCCTTTAGGTAACACATCATGTGTAGGTGTTTTCCATTCAAAAACCCGTTGGATTTTTGATACAGGGGAAATTGATCACATGGTCTGTTCCCAAAGCCTTATGAGCTCTAACATTTCAGTCATTAATCGGCATGTGCATTTATCTAATCATTCACTTTCTTATGTCATACTTATCGGCACTGTACATTTCTTCAATAATTTCATACTCCATAATGTCTTATGTGTTCCCTTCTTCAAATTAAACTTGATTTTAGTAGCCAAACTCACTCAAACTTCATTTTGTTATGCCACCTTCACTAATAATGTGTGCTTTGTTCAGGACAAATGCTCGAGGAAGACGATTGGGATAGGAATTGAGAAAGTAGGACTCTATTACCTGACTATTTCGGAAAAGGTTGGTTGTTTCTCTGTTTCAAATACCGCTCCAACCAACCCTCATCTCTGGCATCAACAACTTGGTCATTTATCTGATAAAAGTTTACATATACTTTCTTTTTCCATCAATATACCCTTTTATTCTATTTGTCCACTGGCTAAGCAAACTCGTAATCCATTTCCTTTAAGTTCTATCAATACAAAAGTACCTTTTGAACTAATTCATGTTGATATTTGAGGGCTATCACATTCCATCACTTAATAGAGCACGTTATTTTCTCACTATTGTTGATGACTATGCAAGATGCACATGGGTCTATCTCTTAAACACTAAATCTGATACACATACATTTCTTATAACCTTCATTAATCTTGTTGAAACACATTTTTCATCCCGAGTTAAAATTATTTGTAGTGATAGTGGACCAGAATTTTCTATGACTCAGTTGTTTTCTACCAAAGGAATCTTGCATCACACTAGTTGTGTCTCTACCCCTCAACAAAATGGTGTTATTGAACATAAACACCATTACCTTCTCAATGTAGCTTACACATTGCTCTTCCAAGCCAACCTCCCTAAACAATTCTAGGGAGATGCCATTCTTATAGCCACATACCTCATAGATTGTACTCCAACACCTATTCTCAAGGGTAAAACACCATTTGAAATCATTTTTCACAAAGTTCCTAGGTATGAACATCTTCGTGTTTTTAGTTCTCTTTGCTTTGCGTCTGCACATCATGATCGACCAACCAAGTTTAATTCTAGATCACATCAATGCATATTCATTGGGTATCCATCTAAGATAAAAGGTTACCGAGTCTACAATCTAGGAACTAGACAAAACTTTCGTATCTCATGATGTTATCTTTCATGAATATGTGTTTCCTTATTCCAATTCTACTGTCAACACTCTAACTATATTCTCTCCATCAAAAAATACTATTTATGATGACATGCCTGACATTCACCAATCAAACACTCCAAATACATCATTTAATCATACACCATCTTTCCTTCCAACAATCGACTCACACACCCCTAATTTTCAAGATACACCTCTTGAAACACCATCATCAACTTCTGCACTACACATGACTCCTTCAACACCAGTTACACATATACTTTTTTGATCCACTCATATTCCTAGCTACCTTTAAAAGTATCATGTAGAAGCTTCCTTACCTTCTCAGTCATTCCTTTCATCTAACTCAACATCATCCGATAACAAAGGAACTTCTAATTCCTTATCTCATGCATTTACCTATGACCGATTATCACCTGCACATTGTGCCTTTGCCACTTCTCTTTCCGTTCTTAGGGAACCAACCACCTTTGCTGAAGCTTTTAACAATCCAAAATGGTGGCTTGCTATGAAACAAGAACTACATACTCTTGCAACTAATGGCACTTGGACGCTCCAATAGCTTCCTCCAAACAAGAAACCTGTTGGTTGTAAATGGGTCTACAAAATCAAGTATAATCTTAATGGCTCTATGGAAAGATACAAGGCTTATTTAGTGGCCAAAGGATACAGTCAAATTGAAGGTTTGACTACCAAGAAACATTTGCACCAGTATCCAAACTTTTCATCATTGGTCTCCTTCTTGTCGTTGCTACTGTTCAAAATTTGCATCTTTGCCAACTCGATGTCAACAATGTCTTTCTCTATGGTGATCTCCACGAAGGTGTCTACATGTCTTCCACCCGGATTTGGACGAAAGGGGGAAACACGAGTATGTAAACTACACAAATCTTTGTATCGACTTAAACAAGCCTCACAACAATGGTTCATCAAGCTATCACTAACACTTAAGCTAACCGGTTTTAACCAATCCAATTATGATCACTAACTATTCGCCCAAACCCGTGGTAATTCATTTTTTGCTCTTCTTGTCTATGTAGATGATATAATCATAATAGGAAACAATCTACAAGACATTGAAGAAACTAAGAATCATCTAATGCAAAATTTCAAGCTAAGGATCTCAGCAAATTAAAGTATTTTTTAGGCATAGAAGTTTTGCAATCCAAGAAGGGAATTGTTTTATCACAACACAAGTACGCACTTGAAATATTGGAGGACATGGGTTATCTTGGTGCCAAACCTGGCAATTTACCTATGGAACAAAATTTATCACTCAACAAGGTTGAAGGAGAATTCATTAGAGACCCCACATTCTATCGAAGACTTGTTGGAAGATTAATATACTTGACTATCACACGACACGACTTAGTATATGTTGTGCACATTCTTAGTCAATACATTGACAAACCACGACAACCACATTTGGAAGTAGCTCAATGAGTACTACGATATATTAAGAACACACTAGGTTAAGGTCTCTTTTTCTCAGCAACTAGTTCACTACAATTAAATGCTTTCTATGACGCAGATTGGGTTAGATGCGTAGACACACGACGATCAACTACATGATATTGTATGTTTCTTGGAAACTCACTAATTTCTTGGAAGATTAAGAAGCAAAACGCAGTCTCATGATCGAGTGTAGAAGCAGAATATTGTTCTATAGCAGCAGCCTGTAATGAAGTAACCTAATTACAATATATTTTGGATGATTTGGGTATCAAATACTCCCAACCGATCAAGTTATATTGCGACAATCAAGCTACCCTTCACATTGCACTAAATCTAGTGTTTCATGAACGAATCAAACACATAGAGATCGATTGTCATCTAGTGAGAGAAAAGATTCAAGTTAGAATGATTAAGACCTATCATATCTCTACATCAGAGCAACCAATAGATATCTTTATCGAATCACTAAGTGTTCCACGGTTCTCGAACTTACTTAACAAATTAAGAATAATTAACCTATATTCTAACGTGAGAGAGAATGTTGAATAACTCGAGAACTAATTGGAGGCAACCAATGCCAAAACAACGGACAATAAGGATTCAAAATAATTTTCATTATAATTATGTCTATTTTTAATCATTATAATTTTTTTTATTTTGTACGTATTATATCATAAATATAGAATTAAATAATTGTTTCTGTCCATTTAAGTAGATGTGCACGTTTATGAATTCTTAATTAATTAAAAAAAGTTATTTTATTTTAGAGGAATTATACAGTATTATATTCATATTCAATTAAAATATTCAATTAAAATATTAATTTAATACACTCAATTAAAGGATCGGTACCTTTTATTTAAATTTAAAGTTTTGATAACGTGTGTAGTGGTGTAAAATAGAAGAAAACTCGATCTTTTTTTTATAACTTATTTATTTATTTTCTTTCCAATCGTCCTTTCCTCTCCATTTCTTTTCACTCGTTATCCACCAAACAACCCTCTTTATTTCTTAAAAATATTTCAAAAATTTATGTCAAAAGGTTGGTGATTAAAATTGTGGATGTTACTCCTAAAGATTTAAGTTTAAGATGATATAGGTGATATATGTGCAGTTAATTATAAAAAAAGTCTATATCATCACACCAAACCAAGCTTGGATAATCTATTGATGCAACAATTTCGTATATTATATATATCTTAAGTTTACGTTAAAATAATTGAAAGAAAATTTTCAAAATAATGAAGAGATAAAGAAAATTGTTTGATAAGAAAAGAGTGAAAAAGGAGAAAAAGGGGAAGAGATAGAAAAAAGAGAAGATGAGAAAAATCTAAAATTATCTTCGTTAGGCGCATTACTAAATTTTAAATTTTAAATTTTAATAAAAGGGTATTACAGTTTGAATTGAGTTATTAAATTAAAACATTTTAATATCATAAAAAAATAGTGTAATAATACCTTAAATATGTTATTATTAGCTAGCAAAGATGGAAAAAAAATTTACTTTAAGATTCCTTTCCTTACCTTTCCTTAAATGTCAAATCAAATAATAAAGAAATGTCCATAATTTCCATTCCATTCTCTAACAACAGAAAATGTGAAAGTTAATGCAATTTCATTTTGAGCCCTAATTTAGAAAAAAAGTGGCAATCTTATAAAATATATAATGGTGGCCCAACTGAGTAGATTGATGGAAATTTGTAATATACTAAAAGGCAACCATCCAAGAATAATTTTATAAAAGCTTGTCACGACCTTTCTATATTTCTTCATGGTTGTCCAATTTTGGAGACAGTGATTCATATAATTTTGATATATGCATGGCCATAACAAAAGCAACTAAAAAGAAAAAGTAGTAGATGCGACAAAAGGGGATAATCAAATAAAATGACGTGATGATCGATCGGTTCATCCATTGACATGTGTCCCAGAGGTAGTTATTATAAGATTAAATTATAAGTAGAAGACTAGATTAAGCTATGGTTTTATTATCCTTATCCCAAAAAAATTTCAATCATACCCTTAATGTTTATATTTTATTTATAAATATTGTAAATTTTAAATTTTTTTAAAGATAAGTTGTTTAATGATATTTTTATAATATCTTTAAAATATTAAATAATTAATAATATTAAATAACAAAATAAAAATAAAAGTGTTATATTTTTATTTTATGCAAATATAAAGCATAAATTAAAAAATACATAAATTTATACCGTTATATCAATTAAAAAATAAAATTAAAGTATATAGAATGAATGATTTTTTTATTTTAAGTTTTTTATAAATAATTTAGGATCAAACTTTTTAAAGATATATAACCCAAGACTGAAGATAAAAATAGCATAATACTTCAATTTTGATATTTATAGTGGAATTAATAACAAAATTAACAAATATGGAACTAATTTATAAAAAAATTAAAATATTGAGACTAAATTTTAAGAAAATAATGTTTATGAATTATTAATTTGGACTAAATTATAATTAAATCATTATTTTAATAAATTATTAAGTTATTATATACACATACTTTATTTCTTGAATGCACTAAGTAATTTTTTAATTATGTTAAATATATCAAAAAAATAAATTTAAAATTTTTATAAGACATTCCAAAAATAATTTTTTTTGGATTTTAAAATTTAGTTAATTAATTTTACAATAAATAAATATCAAAATGAGATAACAATTTGACAATGTAGAAAAATAAAAATACTTATAAAAAATTAAAGTGCGAGGGGGAAGAGACTTAAGTGTGATATCAAAAACTTTAAATTTTACTTTTTTTATTTAGTGTAGATTTTTATTTTTTGAACATAATAAACATAATAAATATTTAAAATATTTTTATGTTGTTATTATTTTTAAAGGATATTTAAGTTATTTAGAAAAATATGAAAAGATACGTGAGAGATAATGGATGAAGAAATTAATACCGTGGTTATTTGTGAATATGTCTAAATATGTCTAACATCATTGTTATGATTGATTGTGGATAAAAAAACAAACAAACTTTAAGAGTGTGAGTGATTTTTTTTTCAAACTATGGTGTAGGTTAGCAATTTGATCTGTAACTGCTAACAAAATCCAAAATATATTTTAATTACAGTTAATTATTAATATTATTTTATGTTCGTAAAGACATCGGTTTTTTATAAATAACTTCGATAAAAAATTTATTTTTTCAATACATATAAAAAAATATGTGAATTTGGAAGAAAAAAATAAACATAAACACACGTAACATAAGCAAATACAATAAAAACAATTACAACACTATTGACATAATGTGGTGAGATACATGTTACAACAAGCGAAAATAGTATTACTTATTTCAGAAAATTTATACCAAGAAAATGAGAGAGAGAGAGCTTTGGCTTTTCCATTTTTAGCAGTATTACGCAGTTAGCACATTGTTTTTTTCTTACTATATGTAACCCATTTTCACCATGAATTAGTAAAAGTCTTTGAGCTCATGGTCGAAGTAGTGCTACTATATGCATTCCATAAGGAGTCAGAAATTCCAAGTGATTCAACCTGACAATTGATCTTTTCTAAAAAAAAAAAAAGGATGTTACTAATAAACCTAAACTAAAGAACTTTACACAACATTTTTCTCTTTTTCTATGCCGTGAAAATAATGAAAATATCACCATGGGATTATACTATTTACCTCTTGATCATGATGCATGAAGATAATACAAATTATAACATGCAATAATCACAAACAAAGAGAACTGAATTAATTAAGCAGAAAAGTCGAGAAGAGCTGTCCAATGAAGGAAACAGCTTACAGTGGTTGGTCAGAAGAGGTGTTCATGAATCGTATCCACAAGCTGAATAACCTTTATTGCTTGAGGGACCGCCAGCCAGCTCTATTGCCTTTGGCTAGAGGAGCCATGTCCCACAAAATTTCACAGCTTTTGTTTCAAAGTCCTTTTTTATTTTCCTGAGTTGGGTTTGTAATAAAACAAAGCACAAAGCTACAAAATCTTTATTGTCAATCACGTGTCATAATACAAAGAAAAGAGAATCTCATCAATGAAATATCTATATATTATTTATCTCATAATTCCATACAAACACGCATCATCAAGGTCCCCCAAAGACCTTTGTATTTCCTTTTTTTAATTCTAAGAGAAGAAAAAAAAGGTCTAGCTTAGGCCATGAAAGAGATGTTTTTCCCACACCTTCTCATAAAATCAAATGAAAAATGAAACAAATTAAAAAATTGAAAAATGAAGCTCCCACGTGTAACCACCACTCGTGTGAACATCACAGAATTCAAACGTCTTGTATGGTTAGGCCAAAGTCCAAACTCAAGGGCTGAAGGCCAATAAAAGAGGAGGCAGTTTAAGCACCCTTACACACATGTGAGCATGTGAGCCAGCACCTAATGCAAGATCACACATACCTCCGAAAGCAATTATTAAAACTGTAAAGTCCATTACATTGGAGCCAAGCTTTCCCATCAATAGAGGCAAAAGTAAAAGCTATTATGAAGACCTACATGAGGAGCTTGACATATGAATCCTTTTTTTACCCCTAAGATTGACATTTAAAATCCCTTGAACGGTTCAAACCTCAATTTTGAATCCATAATTTTGCCACCTAATTAGCAAAATCCAAACACCATTTATATCCAAATCCCAGGCTAAGGGTCCCGCAACCTACGCTCCCCCCACCTGGTTCACACTCAATGACTCCATTATTAAAACATATCTGTCTTTATCTCTCACCTTACTTTTCTCACACCAAAATATTAACAAACAAATCCCCTTCCCTTGGGAATTTGCAAAGCCATTAATGAATATATATGGCAATGCGCAACTTGAAAATTTAATAAATCTCATCTATGACTCACCAAGCTCTCATACATACATTATATTATATACTATAATCCACACCATCACTCAAGTCAATTTTAAAAATATCCCAAAACCTTCTAACAAAAAAACATTTGAGGTTTCTAGGCAGCTTGGACCACCATTAATTTGCCTTTTTTATTCCCCTTCTCCCATTATTCGGAGTTTCCCTGGTCATCATTTCCCCATAAGCACTTATCTAATCTCCTCTTTTTATAAGTTGATGACAAGGATGACGAGAAGGATTCAATAGACCTCATTCTGGTCCGAGTAGTAACTCCAATTTGGGGTAAGATTTTTGTGATCTTTTTCTGGCTATTCCCAAGCTTAAATTCTTGCATAAGCCGAAAACATCCCATGATTTTTTCCTGCAAAAATGTATATATTTCGGAATTTGCACACGTATAATGTTTTCATTAAAGATTATGCCCAATTGTAAGTTATAATCACATGCTTACTTTGCTTAGTCCATCACACCATGATTCAGCATGTTCAGGATTCACCATAGAGAGATTGGGGATGTCATTAGCTGCAGAGAGTAATGCGGCTACAGCAATGCATGATGGCCAATACTCGAGAAAGCTGGCCTCTGTTTAAATTAAGCAAAGAGAGTTTCCTTTCAAAAATAAATAAACAACGCCCTTATTGTTTATAATTAGGATAACATACATTTATAGTATATATGTTATAAACAAAATGTTCATGTATAATGTACACCTATCTGTATTTAGAAGTTTAGCATACCTTGAATATAAGATAAGATGATTTCCGTAGCTCTTGACTTTAGAAACCCAACTAAAGTTCCCGTTGAATCGAGCTTGCATGCAAAGAAATCGATGAAGCTAAAGGGTGTTATGGATCGTAGCCTCCAGTCCAAAACACTAAGAACAAGTAGCTCCATCCTACAGACTGTTCTGGGTTCGAAAATGTACTTAGCACCCTCGACCTATACACATTAAGCAATTAGCTACTGGTCACCATTTCTTCTAAAATTAAATCAGCGCATTCTAGAAGAAAGAAAAGTACTGAAAACATCTATACATTCAATCAAAATTTATACCTGAAAATCTAGGAGCGAAGGAACAAGTGGTTCCTCCATCTTTGCGGCTATAGACAAGCAAGCAACAGATAACAGCTGCAGTGGCCACCCATTTGATTGCTGCAGTAAAAAATCTAAATAAATAAAGCAAGAAAATCGTAGAGCATAATTAGTGTTAATCTATTTTTTTTAACAAAAGTCCCAAGAAGTAATTTTTTTCCCTCAAGAGCCGAGAAGTACGGATTCATCATAGAGACAAAAATAACAGTATTTAAAGCATAATGAATTTCTGAATGTACTTTTATAATGGTGACTGCCAGGTGAAAAAGATGTAATTATTGACCTTATCAATTGGTTTGGCGACCAATAGATGACGGAGTATTGGTGGCCTCCGTAGCCTATCAATAATACAAAATACTTACCCTAAGATGCTCTATAAAAGAAAAAAAAAAACATTCCTAATACAATAAATTATTCATTTATTCAAAAGCATATGATTACGTGTTATTACGATTAAATAAAATTTTAAGATTATTGAAACTCATTTTTTTAAAAAACAATATCAATACAAAGTTGAGAAAGAAACCAATTGGATTAGTGAAATGCATATTTCTAAAAATAATAAATAATAATACAAAAAAGGATGACACTAAATAAAAGTACATAGACAATGATACAATATAATTATTTTTATCACAATAATACTTCATTAATGATAATTTTATTTAATAATAATACCTAAAGTATAATTAATAATAAAAATAAAATAAATTCTT
The DNA here is from genome assembly GCA_030763125.1 of Hippophae gyantsensis. Classification (NCBI taxonomy): domain Eukaryota; kingdom Viridiplantae; phylum Streptophyta; class Magnoliopsida; order Rosales; family Elaeagnaceae; genus Hippophae; species Hippophae gyantsensis. The sequence goes on along the minus strand of CM061039.1, from coordinate 18,300,935 downwards.
ATATTTTTATTATTGCAATATTATTATCCAAATAGAATATTCATTTTCCCTCGTTTTGCAAAGTGAGGAGGAAAAAACTAAAAATTGTTTGGTCTATTAATCTCTATACCCGTATCTTTTTCTAGGTAGATTAGGTCCCTTCGCATGATTTTAGTTATCAGTCTTTTTTCTTTGAAAGGATTTTAGTAATATTCTATTTAATGTGATTTGTGAATCTTATAATTTGAAAAATTCTATTACATATAAAATTTAAATAATGTTATTATAATAATAACTATAAAATTACACACACATTTTAAAATAATAATTAATATTATTTTTTTATTTTTTATCAATTAAATAATAAATTATTAATATTTAAAATATTAATCAAATGTTTAAATTTTTTAATAATAATAATACCATAATTTTAATTAAAATAAATTTTTTAATAATTATTTTTAATATTTTAATAAATTATGTGCAATAATTTAAAAGAAACAAGGAGCTTACATTAATAAAAAAAATTAATATTAACAATATAAAAAAGATGAATTTCATAGAGTTGTGATAATGGCACAATATATTTGTTATTATTATAAAAATAATTTATTATTGATAATATTATTTAATAGTAATAATATTAAAATATAACTAATATTAAGGGTAAAATAGATATTTTATTATTATAAATTTATAAATTTATTTAAATTCCCAGTTATAACCTCTACCACGATTAAGCTGAAACTTACCGGCAAGAGGCGAGAATACAGGAAACGATCGAAGTAGTTGACAGAGAGACATGCCGTTAGTGGTTGGAAACCGTAGAAAGCATGTACCTGAAGAATCACAGCATTAAAAAAAAAAGTCTGTCACCTCACCTGCGCGTAATAATAATATATTTTGCAGTAAACAAAAGGCAACCAAAAGCAACGATATCTAATAGGCCGCAACCGCGATAATGTGAAGCTTTTCTACTTTCGATGGCTGGCAAACCGTCTAGTAAGCCTCACCATCCCACTTCAGTGATACGGAGCTCAAAAATGACGGTGCATAGAATAAAACAGTGGAATCGTCAATCGTAGATACGATCAGCTAGATGCAGAGGCATCAACAAACTACCGGTTCGTCCATTTGGAATCTCAAAGAGTAAGAGCGTGGTGAAAATCGCCTAGAAGCGCACTTTAGAGGAGGCCTACCTTTAGAATCCATGCGACGGACTCAGCTCTAGCGGAGGCGGCGATATTATCGGAGCGAAAGCGAGCAAGATAGTCGCATCCCGGAATGAAGTTCCGCTCGTCCTCTATGAAGCTAGCAATCGACCCCTCACGGCAGCTCTGGGATTCAAGGTCCGACGAACATTCCGGCAACTCTCCGGAGAGAATTGCTGAGTCCTCGTCGCAGACTAAATCAGAGAAGCAGTCCGAGCACGGTACCGACATGATCGGAGAAATCGCCGCCTGAAGTACCTCATTCTCTGGCCATCACTATCCAAACCTATTACTCCAATCGATACACAAATTTGTTGGAATGTGCTAGCCGTTGTGTCTCAGAAAGAAGAGGTAGAGAGGAAGTGAGCCAGTGTCTGTGACGTGTGATGAGAGAAGGAGAGGGAGAGGGAGAGGGAGAGGGAGAGGGAGATGTTTTAGTTTGGGTTTGAAGGTTCGTGTTTCTATCGATATATATCATACGAATAGTATTTTCATTTTTAATAAAATTTGATAGTGAAATAGGAATTATTTATTTTCTTTTTATATATACTGTTTTAGTATACTAGCTAGGTGGTACTATAAAGTATAGACTAATTAACTTGTTAAATTATTTGATAAATTTTAAAAGGAGTTGGGATTTTAAAGAATATATTTTATTAACATGGAAAATAAACAGCTGTGAAACGCATCCAAAATCATATAATTCTTAACCAAAAAAAAAACACACCAAAAAGTCATGTAATTTTCAAATCGTGTGAAGAAATCTTTTTCTTTTCAAAAAGAAAAAAAAATAGTACTTATCTTGAGTAAAAATTTATCTTAAAACTTTATTTATTTAATTAGATAATATAAATTTATTATTTTTAAAATAAAATATTAAAAATCAATTTTTTAAAAAAATTGAAAAATACTTAAGAAGGGTAGCATGTGAAATCTGGCCATCACATATGCCATTGATTATATTTTTGAAAAAGAGCCACATTTTGGATGGCATTTTTGGAATAGCAAAAATAAAATCTAAAAATCTAAAATTGTAATTTTTTCATGCCAAAAAATAGCCATGACAATAAACACCCTTTCCCATTAACACCCCAAGTTCGACTTCCCAGAACACACACTTCTTTGCTATTAATGCATCAACTCCATTTTTCATTAGTTTCCTATCACAAATTCGCACTCTCACTTTTTCACCTCCTTTCTATTTTCAAAGAAATGAAAAAGGTCAACAAAAAAAAAAAAAGAGTGAAGGGCACAATAGATATATTTTTAAAAATATATATATATACTTTAATAACGTAATTATTAGATTTACATTATTAATATGAAAGTTAATACATTTAGATACATGATTATTAAAAATAAACATTTAATATCATACAATTATTACAAAAAAGAAACATTTCTAATACTCATTTTTATATTAAAATGCAACTTTCTAATAACATGATTATTAATACATAACTCTAGATCCCTCAAATCCTTCATTAACTCTTTAAATCTGCCTTAATACCTAATCGACCTCCATATTGAATCTAAGAAATTCATTACATAACAAATCTAAATCCATATAGAAATTGATTTCAAACGTTAATGGTCTTGGATTTGGTGTGAGTTTGAAATAAAAAAAACCATTGAATTTTATGTAATCGATTGGGGCATCAATCCAACAAAAATAAATTCAACCATTCTTTCTATATCTCTATAAAACAAAAACAAATTGAATTATAAATGATAATTTTTATTATAAATTCGTAAAAAAAATCCAAAAACAAAGTCACCATCGATTATAAAATAGAACTTCAAAAAACAATTTTTTTTAAACAACCCACAAACATAACTCTTATCTATAGATAATTTTGAAAATTTCAAGAAACTAGTAAAAATATGTCCTTAAACAAGCCCATAAACTTTTAAAAAAATTTAAGCAAAAAACCAAATGGAAAGAATTAGTGGCCAAAAAAACAGAAAAGAAGTCATTAATTTTTAAAACAACCCATATATGAGAGTCTCCGTAAAAACAACCATAAACCTTTCTTCCTAGAGTAGTATAAGTCCAAAAAATTTCAGTTTAGATATGGTATGACAAATGCTTGGAAATCACGTTTATATGATGATTTATCAAAATTAATTGAGAGAATTAAATTTAGTATTATATTACAAAATATGTTTTGAGAATCATGTGACATATTTTGATATATTTGAAGTATTTTGGTTGTTGAAAGATATAAATGACAAGAATTAGAAGAATCTACACCATGTGGGAATAATTGTTATATATTGAAGGATTTAATTACAAAAATTTATACAAGATACATCAAAGAGGGGCCAAAGTGCAACAATAAAGAATTATGAATGTGTCTGGGCACATAAATAATGTACCATGGCATACTCTTCCCAGGTTCACTAGGTATTCATGAAAAAAAACTATAATGTGGCATAGTTTTAAGTGCAACGTGACTCAGTCCTCTCGAGTATACTAAGGGGAACAATATTGATTACAACCCACAGAATAATATCTATTGCGACTCGCTTGTCGTAAATGAACAATAACACCTAGTTTTTACAATATTTGTATCTCATTTATTTCCATCTAAACCTAGTATTATCAATAGGTTAATTATGCTTTAGTATCAAGAATTCTAAGCTAGAGGCAATAATCAAGAACATGATTCAAAGAGACAATCAAAAGAATTAAAGATTAGATTTAAAAACAACAGTTCTAAGTTTTCTTCTTCTTTTTTATTGTTATCATGAATAATATTTTGAATTTTTTTCCTATGAGTAACTAATCTTATACTTGTTTGTGAGTGATTTTAAAGTCTTAGATATGGATTAGAATATTTAATAAAATCTATCATATTCTAATCAACTCTTTTTCTTAATTATATATTAATTATTTGATTCAAGATTTGTATGGATTTTCTTGATTATTCAAGTGTACAATTAAATAATTAAGTTAATTCATCATCAATCAATTTAGTTGATTGGGTATTTAATCTCTTAATCAATTTAAATAACTAATAATTTAAATAACTAATAATAAATCGCTTGTAATGAGAATTAATACTCAAGGTTATTAAACCTAGCTTGTATATTTAACCTTGATCTAGTATGCTCATTAAAATTAAATAATTTTGATAGATTAAATTTAGAGAACTTATTATAGGTAGTTTGAATTAGGAGCTTATTTAATTCAACAAATATAAAATTACTTTAAGTTGGTATAATTAAAGATTATGAAATTAGGTTATACTTTGTTGATTTGAAATACATGTTAGTGGTGGATAATGATCATGTAATTGTTCTTTTATTAATATTTAGTTGTTGGATTTAAATTTCAGTTTACATAACCAAAACCCTCAATTTTCATAAATAGAAGTTACTTTCCAAAATCATACGTGAGAAAGACCCTTATTTATTATATATTAAATCATGACATTTAAAACAATTTAAAATAAAATTTAAATTAACTATTCTTCTGAATGCATCAAGGTACTCAAACAAATTTTTAGATTTGGCACCTTAAAAAATGCTTAGATTCGTTTAGAGAAATCATATGCAACAAAATCCAAAGTTAGAGAAATTAAGGTGAGAGAGGAATTACAAAATCAATAGAAAGGTAATCTCACCATCTTAACATATATTCTGTAATTAAAATGTTGTCTCATGAGCTTGAAGCAGTATCATATGGTTTAATTAATGAATATAAATTATTAACAGTGCTAGATTGGTTAAATGAAAATTATGATAATGTTTTCTCAATGTAGACTAAAAGAATGATACTGAATTAGTAACTATAGACAATGCAAAAACATTACTACTTAACCATGAATTAGACTTTATAGGAGACAAATTGTTTAAAAATCACCATTACTATTTGTTAATCTAAGTAATGTTATTGTTAAAGAAAAATGGTTCCAAATAATTTGATAATGTAACTAAACCTTTAAACTATCCTGGATAAACAACCTCTCCTAATGGTCCTTATGTACCACTAGTGAACAACACATAAAAGTTTTATGATTATAATCAAAAAGAAGATAGAGGTTATGAAAGAGGTAGAGGACGAACTCAATGTCAACTTTATGGTAAGCTTGGTCATATAGTGGCCAATTGTTAGTATCATTTTGATAGATATTTTCAATCATCTTGATGTATAAATTTAATTGCTCGCAAGTGTACAAATCACTAATAGACTAATGATAAGTTATCATTGACTAGTTGTTTTAAAAAATCAAATTATTTTCTAAATGAGTTAAGATAAACAATCCTAAGCATTCTTTCAAGTATTGGGTGAGAGAAAAAAGATGAATAATAAATATAAAAAATTAATGAGTATAACACTTATGGAAAGTACAAATTAAATAATTTAAATAATAAGTTAAGTTTATTAATTTTTTTCTTTTTAAATAAGTAAACCCCCACGGTCATAACGAGTTCACACAATTTTCAATTAATCAATTACTTTTTGGGTTGAACTTGTAATTAATTAATTGGTAAACTAAGTAAAATATATAAATCATGATTCTCAATTAATTAATAATTTCTTAGGTTATGCTTGATATTTATTAATTGGTAAATCTAAGATAAATATATTATTTATTTATTAATCAAGATTTGATTCATCATTAATTTATAATTAAAGATAATTTAACTATATAATTTAATCTTAATTGATCAATAACTTCTTTAGTTGGATTGAAATTGATCAATGAAATTAAATTAAACTCTTTTTCATTAATGCACAACAAAGTACAGATAATATGTCTAATAATTAGTTCTAAAATATTTTTTTAATTATAAATCAAAACTTAGTCCATCATTAATTTACAATTAAAGATTTGAAAAAAACATAAACAAAAAATAAATAAAACTTTTATTTATTTACACTATAAAATTATTCTTCCAATCATTGTAATTAAATACTAAAATCTCATATTACAAAAACCATCAAATCATAATTAAATTAACAAAATTTAATTCAACTATAAAAGACATCATATTATAGAGAGGAAAAAATATAAAATAGTAAAATATCACTTTTTTATAAAGATGATTGTAGATATCTAAATTGGTTGTCATTATCTTCTTCAATCTTTAGATCTTCTTTACAATTGAGAAGTTTTTTGTTTGTATTTGTATATGGATGGTAAAGAATGGCTATCAGAGCCAATGATTGTATTTTTGGCTCTATATCTATTTAAGAGGATGTTAGGGTTTAATTATAGACTAAAATTAGGGTTAAACATGTTTGGAATGCATATTAGGATTTATCGTATATTTTATACTTGATCTATGGTATGATTTATTATGCATTACGACACGTGTTGAATATTGATTCTTCAATTGCAACCCAAGACGATCATGTTGTGGCATGGAATAAGTTGTTTTACAATGAACATTGAACTTCACAAAACAAAAGTTGGATCCAAGAGACTTGTGTTGCTATATGGATATGAGAAAATATCATAATATATAAGAGTTTCATTAATAAATTATATATATATACATTTACAAAGTGGAACCAATTCCTATTTTCTCTACATAATCCTTGAATTTCATTGGTAGCATGCCTTTAGTCAAAGGATCAACAATCATCAACTCAATGCTTACGTGCTCAATGACCACTTTATTTTCTTTAACATGTTTTCTTATAGCCAAGTATTTAATGTCGATGTGCTTACTATGACTACCACTTTTGTTGTTCTTAGCCATAAACATAGCAACTGAGTTATCATAATACAATCTTAATGACCTAGAAATAGAGTCAACTACTCTAATCCTAGAAATGAAACTCTTTAACCATACACTATGTGATATGGCCTCAAAACATGACACGAACTCGGCCTCCATAGTGGAAGTAACAGTCAACGACTATTTCGCACTCCTCCAAGACACGGCTCCATCGGTAAGCATGAAAATGTAACTATATATTGATTTTTGTGAATCAACACAGCTAGCGAAGTCCACATTGGAGTAGCCAATTACTTCCAATTCATCAGTTCGTCTATACATGAGCATATAGTCCTTGGTTCCTTGTAGGTACCTCATCATTTTCTTTGTAGCTTTCCAATGGTCAACACCTGGGTTACTCTGATATCTCCCTAGCATCCCAATAACAAATACAATGTCAGGTCTGGTGCAGACCTGAGCATACATAATGGTTGAAGCATATGGAATGGTTTTCATCTGTTCTCTTTCAAAATCATTCTTTGGGAATTGGTCCAAATTGAACTTATCACCCTTCACAATGGGAGTAATACTTGGTGAGCAATCTTTTATCCAAAATCTCTCTAAAATTTTATTGATATAAGTTTCCTGAGATAAACCAAAGACGCCTTGAATTCTATCTCTATGGATCTTAATGCCAATGATATAAGATGCCTCACTCATATCATTCATATCAAAAAATTTAGAGAGGAATTATTTTACCTCGTGTAGTAAACCCTTATCATTGGCTGCAAGCAAAATATCATCCACATATAACACCAAAAAACAAATCTTACTCCCACTAACCTTCTGGTATATACATTGATCCATGACGTTCTCTTCAAAATCAAATGAAGTGATGAAGTTATGGAATTTCAAATACCATTGACGGAAAGCTTGTTTTAATCCATATATGGATTTATTAAGCTTACAAACCAAATGCTCACCATCACTAAAGAAGATTCCTTTAGGTTGTTTCATATAAACATCTTCCTCTAGGTTACCATTAAGGAAATTCGTTTTCACATCCATTTGATGCAAATACAAATCAAAATTGGAAACCAATTCCATGACCACACGAAGTGAATCTTTCTTAGATACAAGAGAAAATGTCTCTGTGTAGTCGATTCCTTCCCTTTGAGTGAATCCTTTGGCAACAAGTCTTATCTTATGTCTCTCAATGTTGTCTTGTCAGTCTTTATTTGTTTTGAAAACCCATTTACATCCAATGGCTTTCACACCATCAGGTAACTTGACGAGATCCCAGACTTAGATGCCATAGAATCCATCTCTTTTTTCATGGCATTGTACCATAAGTTCGAAACCTCAGAACTCATGGCTTATGAAAACATCTCATGATCATTTTCAACTCCAACATTATAGTCACATTCTTGTAGATACATAACATAATCATTAGGAATCACTGATTTCCTTACTCTAGTAGATCTTCTTAATACTGCATCAACATTCTCCTGAGGAGCAGAATCATGTTGTTTAGCTGGTTGTTCAACAAATGTAGGCATCTGTTGAACTTTAACATCTACTTGATCATGATTAAAATCTTATGGTACTTCCAGGACTGGTTCTTCAACACGCATTTGTACTCAAGATGTGTTGTTAACAATAACAATCAGTCCATTACTTGAAGTGGCACATTAAGCATATGAATGATCTTTCTCAGGACTAATGCCCTAGGATCGATCGCTCCCACTAATAAAGTAATTCTTAAGAAAATTTTCATTTCTTGATTCCATAAATCTAGTGCCGTAAGATAGATAGTAAAATCTATAACTCTTAGACTGTTTTGCATATCCAATGAAATACCCATTAATGGTTCTTAGGTCCAGCTTCTTCTCTTGTGGATTATAAATCCTCACTTTAGACTGGTATCCCAAAATGTGCATATGTTGCAAACTCGGTTTCCAACCTTTCCATAATTCAAATGGCGTCTTTGAGACAACCTTGGTTGGAACTCGGTTTAATATATACATAGCCGTATTTAAAGCTTCAATCCATAAGGATTTAGAAATATTGGAGTTGCTAAGCATACTCCGCACCATGTCCAATAGTGTTCGGTTTCTCCTTTCGGCTACACCATTATGGTCTGGTGAACCAGGCATAGTGTATTGGGAAACTATCCGATATTCTTGAAGAAACTTAGCAAACGGACTAGGTGCTTGTCCATTCTCAGTGTATCTACCATAATATGCACCACCTCTATCTGATCTCACGATCTTTATTTGCTTTCCACATTGTTTCTCTTCTTCAACCTTAAAACTCTTGAAGGCATCTAATGCTTTCCTCTTATTATGAAGCATGTAGAGATACATATATCGAGAAAAATCATCAATAAAGGTGATAAAATATTTCTGACCTTGAATGTCCATATGTAGACAACATATATCCGTATGTATGATTTCTAATATGTTTGAACTCTTATTGGAACCTTTCATTGACTTGTTAGTCTGCTTTCCCTTAATGCAGTCCGCACATGTCTCAAAATCAGTAAAATCTAGAGTACTAAGTACCCCATCTTTCACTAATATTTTAATTCTTTCTATGAAGATATGTCATAATCTCCTATGTCATAACATAAAGAGTCATCGTCAATAATACACCTTTTAGTGTCATCTTGAGCATGCATAGCGTTATGAGTGACATTATTTTGTAAATTAATGCAATAAAGATCATCAGAAAAAATACCATTCCCAACCCAATCAGATTTATTAAATAAACTGAAAGATGTTTCTAAAAAGTGAAAGGAATAACCAAAAGGTACAAATCTTGAAATTGAAATTAAGTTTCTAGAGAAACTTAGAACATAAAAGGTCTTTTCTAATTATAAAATAAAACCATTACTTAAAATTAAACTGCATGTCCCTACAGCCTCCACATTTGAGCTCATCTTGTTACCGTATAAGATGTATTGCTCACTTCCCACTGGCTTCCTTAGATTTTGCATACCTTGTAAGGAGTTTGTAACATGGATTGTAGATCCATAATCAATCCACCAGGTGTTAATATTAACATTAACCATATTAGATTCATAACAAATAAATGAGGTGGATTACCCTTTATTGTTAAGCCATTTTTGAAATCTGATACAATCCTTCTTCATGTGTCCCTTCTTTTTACAAAAGAAACACTTCGATTTTTTCTTAATATCAGCATGAGGTGGAATTATCCATTTTCCTTTATGCTTGTATTAAGATTTTTGTTTCCCATACGTTGTAGCCAACATTACACTTTCACCAAATTCCATAACAAGCCTCCCTTTCTCTTGAACACACATGGTCATTAGTTCATTGATTGACCATTTATCCTTATATATATTGTATGAGATTTTGAATGACCCGTATTGATGTGGGAGAGTGTTAAGGATATAGTACACTAGGAAGGATTCTGACATCTCAACCTCGAGATGCTTAAGTTGAGCCTCAATGTCCCTCATTTGCATAATGTGCTTGTGCACATCTTTCACAATAGTGAGTCTTAAAGAAGAGAACTTTATAATAAGGGTGTTTGCTAAAGCCTTATCTGAAGTAACGAATTGATCATCAATGGCCTTTAGTAAGTCTTGAATATTGTTATACTGATCAACAAAACAATGAATACCAGTAGAGATTTTAGTCTTAATGAACATCATGCTAAGGCGATTAGATCACTCCCATTGTTCATAAAGCATGATATTCTCTGGAGTGATGGTTTGAGTAATTTTAGGTGGTTTGTTTTTCCTAATAACAAAATCAATATCCATCCACCCTAGTTGAAGGAGAATTCTTTCCTTCCATATTTTATAATTATCTAATTTCAGAGCGGGAATGTCACAACGAATATCAGAAAAATTTATAAGTTGAGAAGCTACAATTAAAAATTATATGCTTATTAAAATTTGAGACCTAAATTAGGTCATTTTTTACCAATGTAAATCATGAAAAATATGAATCTAGTGATATAAAACTTGCTTCTGGGCTAAAGTTTTAATTCAATTAGATTCATCCTAATTTTACGATAAAACTATCAAATTATGTTTTTTTCCTAATCCCTGTGGGTAAATTAGAAGAATATAATTTGATATTATATCCTAATTAATCACACAAAATATAATAAAAATTAATGTGGGATAAGATTTATTATATCACATATGATTAATTACAATTAATATTTATTTTATAAATGTAATCCTAAATAAACCTTATTATAGTTTTAATTAATTAAAGATGTTGTGGCTACTCCCTAATTAATTAAATATGAATCACTTAAATATAAGTTAAATTTTTAGGCTCAATTATTGCATAAAACCATAAGTAATATTAATTTAATTTCAAATGTACAAATATTATATATCTTAAGATTGCATATATGACAATAAATTATAAAAGAAAAAATAAATAATATAAGCACTAATTAAATCCATAAAGAGCCATTAACAATTAATTTCATTATGTATAAATTATTTAACCAAATTTTTATATTTATAATTAATTATAAAATTTACACATACAAGTACCAAAACAAATAATTTAAACATAATGTAATAAATAAATTTTTTTAATGTGTCCAAAAATTATTTAAATAAATATAACATATATAATAAATATTATACATATGACAAATATAAGTTAAATAATTAATTAAAATTATATTTTAATTTTTTTAATAAAATCAAATTCTGAATAACTATATAAAAATAACTCAAATACCAATTATAATGTAACAATCATTGTAGGCTAGTGGACATCCTTTTTTATGCCCACCAGCAAAGTTTAGGTTCAACTCCCAGTTTCAACATTTTTTTTAAAATTAAATTCCTAATATATATAAAAGTAATTTTGTTACATAATAAAATACGAAGTTTGTCCTGGTCCAGCGGACAACACACTTCAATCCTAATAATAAGGTTTGGGTTTGATTCTGAAAAAGCATATATATATATTTTTAAACTCCAGGTCAATCCGACCTAGTTTTGATCCTAACGGATACCCGACTGCATCTTTCTATTCCAACAACGAAATCTATCGTTCTTTTTATTAAAATTCTCAGAATTTGATTTCCAAGTGATTTATGGTCTCAGTTTTAATGAAAAACATCATTTTAAATAAAAAGTTAATTAATGATTCAAATGAATACACACGGTAAATTGGATTTATTTTCTTCATTATTTTTCAAGTTTAAATTTACAGAATTACTCTAAAATCAATATTGAAACAATTTATAATTTCTATATGCATAAAAAATAAGCAAAATAAAAAACCCAAAATCTCAGTTTCTCATGAAATAAAGAAAAATAGGGATATTTTCAAAAATGACTTTGATACCAAATGTAAGATCATAATTCAATTTAGAAACGTTCAGGAAACCATATGAACGTAAAATTTAAATACAACGGAAACAAAATAAATTGAAAACATACTTCTTGCGAGTGATCAAATTTCAACACTTACACGAGAATTCCAATGAATTTTCAATTTGATGCTCTCACTGGTTTCTTACACTTATTCTCTAGGTTTTGATGGTATATCTGAATGTATTAGTGAATAGTGAGAGGACCAGATGCTTTATAAAAGTTCTTTCATCAAAAACCTCGTGCAGTTTCGTAACCGATATACGATTTTGATGAAATTGAACCATCACCATGATTCACTATTGCGTTGCACCACTCTAATGTTACACCACTACCTCAGCCACCTTCGCATGTCCAGATTACAGGTTAAGTCTTTACCTTTTCGCGCGCCAATGACGAATAAGCCCTGTCCTATTTTTTCTTTTCTTTTCTTTTTTTTCCTGTTTATTTCTTTTAAAAGATAGATACCATCTTGAACTATAATCATGAAGATTCTTGTTTAAATTTTTCTTATAAGCAGATATTGAACCGTTCTTTCCAGCCTAGGTTTTCATTTGATTTTGTTTGGTCGTCGTCTTGGCATTTTACACAATGCCTTGTTAGGCAAAAAATTGTGATGGTTCTTTATGCATTTATGAGGTTCAGAATCAGATCAAATGTCTGTAACACTTGATTTCATTGTTGTTATATGTTTATTCATTAAGCTTTTATCAATTAATTTAGGGTTCTTTCTTTTGCAAGGTCATAAGTAGTGGCTTGTAGTGGTTAAATTTATTGGGGTGTTAAGCCACGCGAACCTAGTAAAACTTTTAGGATATGCTCTGTAGATGGAGAAAGAGGAATCCAATGGCTGTTGGTATATGAATTCATGCCTAACCGAAGCTTAGAAGATCATCTTTTCAACAAGGCTTTGTCTAGTCTTCCTTGGATGCAAGGATTATAGATCATGCTTGGTGCTGCACAAGGGTTGGCTTATTTACACTAAGGATTGGATGCCAAGGTAGGTAGATAGATATGTCCTTCATTGAATTGAGCTCAACTCATACTATTTGTTTTCGAATGACTTGACTGACAGGATCCACAAAATACCTTGTTAGATATCCTTTTATTTTCATCCTTAATGGTGGGATATCCATGACTTAAAGTCTAGAGTCTTAGCATTGTTGCTCAATTTTTAGCTACAACATGCCTATAAAATGCTATAAGCTTAGGTTGGATATTTTAAAAATGAATCTGCTAAGCTAAACCCAGTAGTTATATCTCTTAGATGTATTTTTGTTATGACATAAATGCTACCTAAGAAGCTGTACATCTTTTAGAATTTTTTCTTAGTTAATTTATTCCCTCTTTTAATGGAGTTTAGAATACCAAAACAGAATGTTTCCATCCTCTTATCATTGTCTTCCTTAAACTCCAAGTCCACTGGGATAATACAGTTATTGATGAGAATCATCAAGCTCTACAAATTCCAAGATGACCAATCACAATGTCTAGGAACGTACAACTCGAAAAGGGTTTAAATGGGCTCATTCAAGACCAATCACAAGGTCTAGGAATGCACAACTCGAAAAGGCTTTAAATGGGCTCATTCAAGAGGTCATGCATAATCAAGGGGACCTAAATTGGGAGTGCAAGGATTGGGACAATCCTAGGATGGAAATTAGGGAAAAATTAGCAAAATAAAACTAGGCACATTGTTGTGCCATTTGGACTTTTTTGGATAGCTTCATTTTCAGCCCTTAGATGGAAACAAGGGTTAAGATGTAATATTTTATAAGGTTTCTTTTGTTCTCAATTGCTCCATATTTTGCTCCAATTTTGGAGTGCCATTTGGACTAATTTTGGGCAGCTTTCTTTTCAGCCCTTGGATGAAATCAAGGGTTAAGATGTAATATTTTATAGGATTCCTTTGTGGTCAACTGCCCCATTTTTCCATGTTTTGGTCAATGTTTTCTGCTTTTTAGTTGTGTTTATTTTCAACCCTTGGATGAGATCAAGGACTATAATGTAGTAGAGTTTAGGGTTGGTTTGTAACCTATTAAGAGCAGCTCAGTTACTGTAAAATATAATTTTTGAATGAAGTTTGAATATTCAAATCATTTGAGAGCTCATTCTAGCTCTTTATTCCTCTTTAAGCAACTTATCAAGGGATTGACAACCTTTGTGGCGTTGTTTAGCATCCAAGCATTTGTGGTGAGTAATATCTATACTTGTTAGAGTGTCATTTATGCTAGACTTATCAAGAAATTAGCAACTCTTTGTGACATCTTTTCTTCTCAAAAAAATGGTGAGTAATGTCCATTGATTTATGAAGAAACTCTTTGCTATATAATCTAAAATTAGCTAGGTTTTATCCCCTTGGTTCTTATCAGTTACTTTTCTAGTATACGATGTGTTACACATTCATAAGCTATTGTAAGAGAATTACAAATCTTCATGTTGACTTATATTTAATCAAGAATTTACACTTTCTCTTTTATTTAGGTGGCCGACTTTACACTTTTACTTCCCCGTGAATTTATGCTCTCTGGCATCTTTACAAGGCTTCAAATGATGTATTGTATAATTAGTGTCTAGGTAAGAAATACACACTTTTAAATTATATTTATTATATATTTAATTAAAATATATGATGTATTGTATATAAAGACATAAATGTATTTTCTTATAGCGGTATCTCTCAATGATACACAATTATCACGCGTTCATTTAAACCACCTCCTAATATTCGACGTAATTATTTTTATAAATATATTACTTATTTTACATTAATATTTTTGACTAGTATTTATTTTTTTAACAAAACTAACTAATATTAGGATATGTATTTGGATTCATTTAATGTATATATAATGTATACATATTTACTCTTTACTTGAACATGTTATTTATTTATGTAGTTTGCATAAAAGAAAATGTATACAAGAGAGAAGATCAATGTTTGTGGACATAGATAATATACTTATATTACCAACAAAATAAATAAAATACGGTATTATTATTTTTCTATTTAGTTTGATGAAAATGATAACTAATAATAACATTTTGATTATAACAAAAATGATTCTAAATTTTGTAACTAATTAATTACTAATTTTTTATTAGTGATTATTATTAACTAGTTAAGTGGTATAATTTTTTTGAAGTGTAATTATTAGTATTACTTAAACGATGATATTATCATCAATTGTAGATATTAAGAATACAATATATTTTAAAGGTATATTTTATATATATTATAATTATAAAATTTTAATTATTATTTTTAGAATGGTTACTAACCATCCCAATATATTAGCAAACAACTATCGTTAAAACTTGTTTGGGACATGTATGGTTATTACTAGGGGTGTTCATAAACTGAACTGGATCGGATCAAACCGTAAAACCGAACCGAATCAGACTGGTTTAATAATATATTAAAAATTTCACATTATTCTTTATTAAATGTATAAAAAATCGAACCAAACCGGAAATCAAACCGGATCGAACCATTTTATAAATCAAACGGTCCGATCTGATTAAATTTTTTTGACCAAAATCGGACCGGACCGGACCTGATCGGACCGTTGGACATCCCTAGTTATTACTATTCTAAAAAGTAAGTTTACAACCATCTTTAAAAAAAATTCGGAATGATTTTTGAAATATCTTATTGAACAGTTATTAACTGTCCTAAAAAATAAGTTTACAACCGTCCCTAAAAGTCTTTAAGTACGGTTGTTATTTACCCTTTGGAATAGTTATTAACAGTTTTTAAAAAATCCATACATATAGAGATACCTATATAGGGATAATTGCGATTTAAAAAACAATTATCCAGGTAGACTTTTAGTAATGGTTAATAATAGTTCGAAAATATAATTTTTGTAGTAATATTAAAGTGGATTAAAATTCAATCTGACTTACTAAATTTGTTCATATTTTTATATTCTAATCACTTATAGTATACTACTTACAAAAATAATTCTAAAAAGTTAAAAAATAATTTATTTTTTTAAATAATTATCCAAATTTTTAAACCATGAGTAAAACTAGTGTGATTTTCGTTTTTTTTTTCCTTGCATGAATTCACCACACTGAAATGAGGGAGAGATCAATCCATTTTGCACTGTTTTTTGAGAAAATGGTGTCTTTCAGGATTTTGGTAGTATTGCAATTTGCAATATAATAAAGTATATTGCACCAATCTACTTACAGTTTAACAAGAAAACAACAGGGGGGGAAACAGAATGGAACAGTTACAAGTTTGTTTTTTGTCCTGTTTTTTTTCATTGGTCATCAAAACCGAAACATATAAAAGAAAAAGAAAATAGAAATATACCTAACCGCTTAATTTTGAACTTTTTAACCTTTTTTGTTTTACCCTTTTTTTTTCCAACCATTCAAGAAGTTCCCCTCCCCCACCATACCCTCGTTATCGACATTCAATATAGCACTCCTTTGTTTCCGGTTATGCTTGTGCATGTATCGAAATTCAAGTTGACAACAGCTAGAGCGGCTTGTCCATTGTGTTGAATTGATTTGGGAAATTAAAGAGCAAGTTTCAATTATTGTACTAACTAGGTAAGCTTTGTCAAGGAAAGGGACATGGTATGTTGACTATTCCCACAGGGGAAACTAATACCTAAAAATGAAGCTTGTAAAGAAATATTCACTTACTAGAGCAATCAGGATATCAAGGAGGAGAAACCCATAATTTCAAAAGATGCTTGAGTAGTAAAAATCAGTGATAGCATAAGGAAACAAAGTATTAATTGATCTAAAATAGGAACAGAAGGGTGGGAAACAACTAGTGGTACAACCTATATATCACTGTTAAAGGAATCAATATGAATAATATTAGATTTAGTCACATTATTAGATAAAGGAGGAATAGAAAAAGAAAGGTACATGCTGAAGGAAAATAATACGTGTGTCTAATGTTATTTTTAAAATATAAAAGATAAAATGACTATTGACCAGCTCATTTGCTCGGTTGAAATACTAGCTTCAAATTTTGGAAAATTTGAAGAGGCAGTTAAATCAATTTCTGTGCAAAAATTAAAAAAAAAATCTACTTTTTATCAAATAAAATACTAATTTTATGAAAAATTACTAAATAGTTATGTAATTACTAAATAATTTCACAAACATTTATTAAGAACATGCTCGATAAATGTCATAATAAGTCATTACGTACTGTTAATAAAATGAATGAAGTATATTTTTAAGTCATTTTTTTTATACATAGATCAATTCAATTACTTTTTTTTAAGTGGTTTACTCCAAGTTAATTTATTTTTAAAAATGAGCAAATGAGCAATTCATTTTAATTTATATTATTATATTTAAATTAGATAAAAATACCTACATGATAAAATATACTTTTAGAAATCAACGAATTCTTTTTTATTTTGTCTTTTTTAAAATTTTTTTTACATACATCCATATAACTTTATGAAGTTTATTTTTTTTGTTAAAGAACTCGATTTTTTTTTCTACAAAGAAAAGACTGTAATCTCAATTTGTTGTTTGGTACCTTTTAAGATGTAAGAGGAAATATCAAAATCAATCTTAGAGTTGTAGCCTTAAAGAGTAGGCAAACGATTCAACAATATCTTTTGAAATTCATTAATCCTATAAGAAATGTCTTGAATGATATAATGGTTGGAAAGCGTGTAATCATTAAAAGTAATTTTGTTGTGTAACAACCTAACCTTTTTCATCATTATTATTGTTGTAAGACTAAATAATCATCGAAATGAATCAAGAGAAAGAAAGTGTTTAGGAGGATTTAAAATAAATCATATCTAGTGTAGATATCTAGCTTTTTCAAAAATTTACAATTTATATTCCGATACTAGTGCTTCCACCAAGATTGTAGAATGATACATCTTATAAAGAGATTATCTTTAGTTTCCATTTCTTCATGACAAAAAGGATAATTTAAATACATTATATTAATGAAACGACTCGGTCTTTGTTTTGTACAAAAATCCTTGGACATAATATTTTAGATAAGTAATTTGTTATGCTTATAAATCTTGGATTTCCATAGTGATCTCTAGAAATCACATTGATTAAGAATATTAGTATTTGATACTAGTATTTGATACTAGAGTGTAGGAGGCATCTTTGATCGGGAAATAACCTTTTCAAGTATCAAATCATTCAGTAGAATTATGTCCATTGACTAAAGGAGATTGAAGTTTAAAAATTAAATAAGAGATGTTTAATTTGAAAATATGATTTAACATATTTACATCCCAATCTAAGTAAATTTGGCCTTGACATAAATCATGCAAAGATGTAATCTGAAAATGAGGATTTTGATGAAAATGGACAAGTGATTAAGTAATCTAGGAATCTAAGGGCTCGTCCAAATATTAATATTAGAGTCATTTCAAATTTTAAGACAAATGCCATCTTTTAGAGAATTTCTAACTCAAAGAAGGTATTTCCAAATAAAAGAATCCAAAGGCTTTATAGAATCATGTAAAAAGGATTGATGTTGAAGATACTTTCTTGTAAAAACTCTCACCTATAGTTTTTGTTGTTGTTTTAAAATATCCCAAATAACTTTTACAAACATTGTTATATTAAAATCCTCATACTTTCGAAAACCTAGACCACCAAAGTCTTTAGGAAGACAAATGTTGTTCCAAGGTGTGAGAGACAAATAATAAGATCTATTTAAACATCTCATCCACCATAACTTCCAAGCAATACTATCAGCAAAATTACAAATTCCAATTGCTAAGCAAAAAATGCTTATTGAGTAAATGGGGATATTTTGTAGAACAAATTTGATAAGAGTTGATATGTTAGTTTGTGATAAAGTACTATGAAACCCTTGTTTCATTTTTCAACCAATAGTGTAAGGACTATGAGTGTTCGCTATTTTCGTGGACAAAATATTTACTTGTAAATTTGTTTTTAGGTCTGTTATCAAGTTTATCAAGAACAACCGAACAAATGTTCAAGTTCCAGATATTCGTATTTCAGGTATGTCTTTTATAACTACGACACATAGGATTGCATTTATACATTTAATAGTATATGTTCATAAATCTAAAATTATTTTTGGTGTTTAAATATTTTTTATGTGTCTTAATATTTTTAAGATGTGATTTAAAAAATATCTTTTAAGGTTTTGAATGGGCTTTTAAAAATTAAACCAAAATACATTTAACCCTAATACTATTAGGTATTATAATTATTTATAAATATAGATACATTAGGGTTGATGTAGTGTTATAGAACAAAAAATATATGTGCTGAAAAAAAAAGGTTGTCAATTGAATCCAAAGAAACAATCAAAATATGGTGAAGAAAAAATCATAAACAACAACGACATCAAAAGTAATTAATATATATGCAGAAGGTATTGGAAAAACGCATAGTATTATAGTTAGTTAAGTTATTATGGAAAAACTAATTAATCTATCAATATAACTTACGACAAAGAGTATATTGTAACGAGTTTTAGCCATATACCTTGATTTAATATATATATATATATAATTGAAACACAAGCATAAAAAAAAGAATAGTAGTATAGTTAATTTATGGCAAAGTTAACTAATATATATTTGATTTAATTTTTTTTGTTAGATTTTTAGATATTTAGATATTTAGATATTTAGATTAAATAATTTTATGAGCAATCATGATGATTTGATTTAATTATTAAATGTTAAAGAAATTATTTTTACTGAAATTATGTTTAATCTTTTTGCTCCAGAATTTACTAGTTGATTTGATTTAAGTAACATATGCTTTGAATCATCTCGTTAGGATTATTCATTGTTAAATCCATCATAGAACACACACGGGTACTTGTGTTTTTATGCTAACTTTTTTGCAATTGATTTATGAACGATCTGATTTGCGGGGAGTTTATTGGAACGTTGGCCTGGAAACCGTTCATGCAAATAATAGAAACTGTGAAAACAGAGTAGGGGCTCATAAGTAAAGTACATTGGGGCGGTATCCTAGGGAGGGTAGCATAAGACCGAGTTTGTACTTGAACATTTGATTTTCATAGTGGAAAGTTAGGTGGTCCGGTGGACCGGTGGTTTTTCTCTTAGGTCATGGTTGTGGCCTAGGTTGTTTCCACCTAAAAATATCATGTGTTATTTTCTTATTTCCGCACTTTATTTTTTACACACGATTGCATGTCTATCCGCTTTGTTTAGGTTATCAAATTATAAATTGATAAAAATTATAAATAACATATTCACCCCTCTAGGTTAATTAGGTCCATAATTTATAAACTTTCAAATAGGAAGAGAGTGACCTTTGTAAGTAATAGGAAAAGAGTTTTAAGATAAGTGAAGAATAGTGCAAATATATTAATTCAATGATGGGTGGACATTTTTCAAGAAAAAATAAGGAAGATCTTTGAAAGTTAATTAATTGTTCAAACCAAAGATACTAATTGTCAAGAATTTTTTGAATATTTGTAGCTTCCTTAGTATTAGCCCTTAAGAATATCATAATATCATCTGCATAAAATAAGTGGGATATAGAAGGATAATTTTGACAATTTTGACATTATGAAGTAAATCCATATATTTAGCCCTAGAAATCAATCTAGAAAAGCATTCAAACACTAATAAGAAAAGGTAAGGGGAAAGAGGATCACTTTGTTTTCGACCATATTGAGGTACAATACACCCAAAGGAAGAGCTTTTTAAGAGAGTAGAAAAGCTCATAATAGATAAACATTGTCAAATGATGGAACATAATTTTTTTGAAAAACCCATAGCTTCCATGATATGTAGTAAGAAAGTCCATTCCACTTTATCATGGTTTTTTGTAAATATATTTTTATATCACATCAGTCCTTATTTACCTGATTTTTTATTTATTTTAGTGGATGAAACTTCCTATTCAATTAGTGTATTTTTAGAAATCCAACGATCCTGAATAAAAGCTGCTTGAAGTGGAGATATATGAGAATTCAAAATGTCTCTTAATCTTTTAACCAAAATTTTGGAAATAACCTTGTAGAGGACATTGCATAGACTACTAGGCCTAAAGTGAGAAACTTTAATGGGAGTTGAATTTTTGGGGATTACTGAGCTAAAGGTTGAGTTCCAAGTAGGATTGAGAACTATAATGTGCAAGAACTGTTTGTAAAAAAGAGGTTGAAACCCATCCAAGCCAGATGCTTTGAGTGAATGCATATCCCAAAGAGCATCCTTTATTTCTACATAAAAATGAATACTTACTAGAGAAGAATTTTGGTTATCAGAGATAACTAAAGGGAATAAAGTGGATAAATTATTGCAAAGGGGGGATATAAGTTGTAAAACAATTTTGAAAATGGTATACAAAAACATTACTAATAGTATTGCAATCCCATGACATTATCCCAGTGGAAAGTTTTAGAGCCAATATATGATTTAACCTTTGTCTAATAAGCATGGTAGCAAGAAAAAAATTTGCATTTTGATCACTATCTATAATCCATATTTCCTAGGTTTTTGATGCCACAAAGATTATCATCTTAATAATTGTTTATCCAATTCATGATTAAGAGGCTTTTTAATATCCAAGTTGAAATTTCTTGACCCATGAATGTGAATGTCCTTCAATTTTTCCTCAAGAATTTTCAAATTATTTTGAATAAGTCCAAAATACTCCTTGTTCTAGATAGATAAGTTCAAAGATAACTTCTTTAATTTTTGCAATAACACCCCTAAATTATTTGTTTAATTAGACCAAACATTTTGAACGAGTCAATCATAATCTGAAAATCAAAACCAAGTAGCAATAAATGTAAAATTCCTACATTAAAAAGGTTCGTGTAAACCTTGTAGCCAAAATAATAATGATGCATGACTAGAGGTAAAAAAAGGAAGATTGGTAACCATAGTTTTGGAGAAAATATGTACCCATTTGGGATTTGCAATAGCACTATCAAGTTTTTTATAAATACAATCAAAACCTTACCTTTTATTACACCAAGTAAATCTAGATCCTTAACTATCCAAATAAATTGAACTAGCAAAAGTTATAAAGTGAATGAGACTGTTTTGATAGTTAAAATAAACGGGTTGATCCCCTACTTTTTCGAAGGATGAATAGATTTATTGAAATTACCAATCATTAAACCAAGGATCAGTAATTCAATCAAAATGAGTAATATTTTCTCCCAAGTTATAAGTTTAACTTTATAATATAGTGAAATATAAGCAAAACACACCAAGAAACTACCTATTGCATCAAAAAAGTGAACAATTTTAACCATAAAAAAAGTAAAGCCTACATACTGAATTTGTAGCTCGATATCTAAATTATAACAAAGGAAAAATACTTAAGCCACCAGTAGGAATAAAATAACTATATGCATAATTTAAATTATGCCTTATATCATTGAAAGCTTTTACACCAGACTTGGTTTCTATTAGCCAAATGATTGAAAGATTATGTTTATGAACTAAGTAATTTATAACTCTTTTGGCATGAGGGCTAACAAAACCTTAGCCATTCCAGCATAAAAAACTCATGGCACCTATGAGGGCATGTTCATGTTCATCTCTCCCCCTTCGATCAAAACTTTGTTTTTCGGAGTAGTTCCAATTTTCTCTCTTTCAAACTTGTCTAATAATTTACTCACCCTTTGACATCAATTAATCATTTAAGCATATAACTTTGAATTCAAAGTAGTATTCTGTCATCTTTCTAAGTCAGTTATTTTTTTTTTCTTAAAGAGTGAGGCTTTAACAGCACCTTTCCTTTTTGAAAGTGACAAACTACCTTGAAGTACACTTTTTCCTTTGAGATAAGACCCAGTATGAGGTATAATTAAAAACTAGTGTAACTTGGTCCAGTGAAGGGTGTAGTGAAGCAGTGGAAGGATTTAGTGCAACATTGGTGTAGTGAGGTAGAGAGTCAGTGTGTAACACAGTAGGTATCATAGTGGGTAAAATAGATAGAGAATGAGTAGTTAGTGGGTGTGAGAAATAAGATTGAGAATGTTCTACACACTGATTAAGAATGGTATAATGGAATTGAAACAATTTAATAAAGACATGTTTAGCTAAGGATGAGACAAGAAAAATGCCTTATTGTAAACAAAGCTAGCAATGTGGAGGATCTGAATTCGTCTTAGTCTCCTATGAATAGAATTCATGTTGATGTCTAAATCAAAACCAATAAGCCAAGACAAAATCTTGTATCTATGATTATCATCGTTCAAATTACTTTCAAAGTAAAAAATCCATTTATGAAAAAAAATTGTGAAGTTAGTAATATCTAAGGATTGAACCATTTGGATGATAATTTGAACTTCATCTTAGATTGGGTTAGCTCTTTAAGAAAAAGTTTCTTATTGTGTAACATAGCAGGATGTATTGCTATCATTTGCATTATTAGATGGTAAATTCAAAAGTAAGTGTATATTAATAAGTAGGTTATGGTGGATAGTAGGTGTAGGGTGTAACTGGTTAGTCACGTACTGAGAATCCCAATGCCAGACAGTAGGATAAGCGTTCTTAAAAGCAGTTATAGGCCATTCTCCAAAAATTGAAACAAAAATAGTGGGAAAGACTTGAAATTTTTTGCATTATGTTTAGGAACAGTCCTTGATACCATGAGTAAGCAATCCATACAAAATACAAAAACTTGGAAAACGTTCATATTTAAAATCAATCCAAGTTTTGTTAGTTGAAATGAAAGAACCATCTAAATTTTTCCTAAATGAAGACGACCAATAGCAATAGGTTGATAGAGTGAAACATCCACTCTAAAATGGAGGTTATTATGAGTCACAATTAATTCCTTATCAAAGTATTCAACTTGTAATAATTTCCCTGTTAGAATAGTCAACATTACAACATTTGATTTTGTCATACCAACAAAGTGAATACCACAAGCTCTAATCCAGAAAGCAATTGATTGAAATCTCAACTCTTGAATAGTTAAAGAATGATTCCATTTTTTCAGAACCAACATATTATTGTTTGCATGCCATATACTTATGTGCCAAATTTTATCTCAATCAACATGAAGTATGAAAAAAATGAGTAAATATTCTGGTAAGATCCATTGAAGCTAGAACCTCATCACCTTGTCAATTCCATGCTTTATTGAGAGCATTCTAAACTTGATATTTTTTCAATAAGATGGTTGGTAAAGATTTTACCAACTAATTTGGTGGATCCTACAAAGATAGCATCCTTCAAAACATCTTTTAATTCGATTTCAAGGATCGAGTAAGTCAAGTTTTGAGCTTGTGTGACTAAGTCACCAATAACATCCTCAGTAATAAACTGGGAATTAGTATTTCTACTTCTCATTTGATTAGCTGGTGTTTGAGTCATGATAGATAGAAGAAGATAGATTGTGTAGCTTTCTATGTGTATTCATAGCTTATGGTAGAGAAGTACGAAAACTAGATAATACTTATATCGGAAGTGATGTGTGAAATATGGGAGGAAATGATAATTTTGTAAGAGATGTTTCACTTCTTGAGGTAAAACCCATCATGCAAGAAAACAGATACCAAAGGTTTAGTTAATGAGGATTGCATTCATGTGAAGGTGGAAATGATTAATAAAGATGGGAATGCAAAACAATGTACGTATGGTTCAATGTCAAATGGCAATTAAATTTTGAGAAAATCGTTTTAGCAAAGATGAGTTAGCTACAAATACACCCGTTATGAAATTTGAAGCAAAATTCTAACCTAAACAATGGGTTTTTGTTGAGAAATATAAGCATGGTAATAAGGATGAGAAAACACACCAAAGCCTAAATTAAGATTTCAAAGAAAGATCAGAATTGAACATTAATATTAATAGTCATAAAATAAGATTGTTATATTAAAAATAATGTTTTTTCAATTTAATAAAAAATAAAAAGAATTAATTGATTTCTAATAATAATACTTTTAATATGGATATATTTTTTAAATTTTAATATAATAATATAAATTAAAATGAATTTGATGTTTTTTTTAAATTACATGATATGGAATGACAATAAAAAAGTAATTAAAATGTTCCATTTGAGTGCAAAGAAAAAGGCGGCACAGAGTGAACTTTGAAACCCTGTAGTTCTTTTCTATCAATTAAACAGCATAATTCATTTCATTTCTTTTTCTTAATTCATATACAATAATTCTTCGTTTAAAAAAAAGTAATATTTTTGCGAAACATTATTTGATTCTTCCTTATCTTATGAAGCAAATGGAAACCCAATATTAGATCCTACTAACTTCAAAGGAAAAACAACTTCCTCAAAATTTAAGAAGAAAAAGTTACAATTAGAATTGGTAGATTCACGAATTGAGGAGAGAAAGGCAAGTAACTTAGATTACACGAATAGAAACAAAAACATAAATAGAAATTCAAATTTCGTAACAAAATATATTAAGTAAAACCTCAGGAGCAACATAATACAGACCAAAAGCTCAAAATCATTAAGTTCAACAATCTCAAGCTGAAAGGTCACTCAATGAATTAAATAAACTTTCTTGATGCTCATTTATTTCACACTACTATTTTATTTTTCGTCATGCCTTTCATATATGGTATGTCGACAAGCTAGAAAATTACAATTTATGCAGGAAAGTTGAAGCAGCTAGTTCTTTCTTCTTCTTCTTCTTCTTCTTCTTCTTTTTCTTCTTTTTCTTTTTCTTTCCTTTTTTGGCTTAACTAACTCTGCTCAATAGACTACGCCAACTTCAATTTGTATCTTTTGTCATCTATAATGCTTTATTTTCTTCATAGTTATATTCCTCTTTAGTATAAATTTAAGGATAATTATATTGTCATAAACATAATTGTTATTATTACAATAACTATTTATTAATGATAATTTAGTATAAAAATAACGTATTGTAGTGTAATTAGTTTTAAAAATATAATAAATATTTAATATATTTTTATAGCAATAATAACAAAAATTATTATATTAATATTATTACCCTAATTTGAATATTAAATATACTCAACGCAATCTCTTCATTTCGTACTATGTTGGACCAACATCTTCCCATGGCATTAGCGGTAGATACGGGCATGTTCATCAATATTGTGTGAAATGAAGGTAAACACTTTGACTAAATGCCAACCGTGTTTCTTTTTGGTCAAATCAAATACATGTCACATTTACAACTCTTTATCTAATAAGGTGAATGATGTTTTTACATATAAATCAACCTAGATCCTCACTTATCTAATAGCCCAAGTCATTTCAAAGGATGCATTTATGCTTGTGCCCACAACACACTTATAAGATCGACTACCAGTTTGAGTTATTTGGTATCTACAGGGTCGATCAACGGTCCAAGTTATGGGTGGTCGACCTCAAATCATGAATATGTTTACCTTTTACTTTTATACCCCCCTGACATCTTTACATGTGTATATTTTATGTAATCGATACATGTATATATAATACTCTATATATAGAGGGACTCTTTAAGTAATCCACAGATTCTATCAATTGTTATAACTTCTCTCTAGTTTCTTTGTTTGTAAATCAGGCAAATCTCAACATTTTGATGCCCACCGTGGGACTCAGATTCTGAGATCAAGTTTTAGCTTCTAACCCTATATTTTTTAGGATTTATCCTGAATTCTGAAAGAGATTTAAGAGACCAAACACCTATTTCACTTAGTAATTACCCCCATAATCACGATCGCTTATTCTTTATCATTATGGTAGGGACGTGTGTTGAAGATCGATTAAGACTAGAAAATGAGGAAGCAACAACAACATTGGACAACACTTTACTGACCATGATAAGGTCGTGACAGAGTCTAACCCTCGAGTTAAGAAGAGAACTCGAGGAGACCAAGTCCGAAAACAAGTTGCTACGTTCCCAATCAAGTGGGGAAATCGCTGATGATCGAGCCACCCACCTGATTGGTAAAAATAGGCCAGAGTGTATCATGTTCGTACTCAAAATTAATTATATTTATTTAATTTATTTATATATTTATTAAATTAAATTAAATTATATATTAATTAATGATTATGGTTTATTGATTTTTGTATATAAACGAAAGAGTTGAAATCAGATTGTATCTCTACCACTCTCGAGTCTTGACTCTACCCTCGACCTTCTGCCGCTCTACGTATGTAGCTGGCTTGCCATCCTCGTCATAGTGTTTTCCATCCTCCTCTGTGTGTTTGTCGTCTGCGTTAAAAGCCTCAACGGGTTCGGTTATGTCAATGCTCAAGTATTTGGAAATTGCTCTTCTCTCTTCCTTCTCTAATGTTCTTAATTCAAACTACAAAATATTTAAATTTTAATCGAACTCTAATGCCATTTAAAATCAGTATAGTCATTAGTTGCAAAGGAAAAAAATAGTAGTTACTGCGATTGGATGACATATTTTTCTTTTCATACTAGGCACAAAGAACTAAAATGAATTCATTTTTGTTCTACTGTTGCAAAAGGATAAAGTATAATAATGTCTGCTTTGCAACATGACTACTTTAGATTTATAGGTTTACGTCAAACAGAATATTGAGAAAGTTTGGAAAACCGTTTTTTATTCAGATATTTTTGATAATCGTTACCGTTAGAAACCTAGGCCTAACTCAACCCAATAAGATCTCATTGAGTCAAGGGTTGCCCAAACTTATAAGTAGTATTGTTGTCTTACTCCTGGCCGATGTAGGACAAAGATACTTAACAGCCCCCTTCCACACGGTGGACAGAGGTGGACATAAGTGCCACAATGAGACTGTGGTAGAGCCTAAGGTTCAAGTACATAGAGACCAGGAGCAAAGATTTGATACCATGTTAGAAACTCAGGCCTAACTTAACCCAATAAGATCTTATTGAGTCAAGGGTTGTTCAGGCTTATAAGTAGCATTATTACCTTACTTCTAACCAATGTGAGACAAGGATACTTAACAGCCCCTCTCCACACGGCGAACGGAGGTGGACATTAGCGCCACGGTGAGACTGTGGTAGAACCCAGGGTCCAAATACATAGAGACCATAAGGACAACTCTTATGTTATAAACTCAAGTCTAACTCAACTCAATAAGATCCCATTAAGTTAAGGGTTGTCTAAGCTTAGAAGCAACATTACTATCTTGCTTCTAGTAGATGTGGGACAAGAATACTTAATAACCCCTCTCCATACGGCAGACAAAGGTGGACATAAGCGCCATGGTGAGACTTTGGTAGAGCCCAGGGTCCAAGCACATAGAGACCAGGAGCAGAGCTCTGATACAATGTTAGAAACCTAAGACTAACTCAACCCCTTGACTCAATGAGATCTTATTGTATTGAGTTAGATCTGAGTTTTTAATAGTCATAAACTATTATCCCCGGATAAAAAATCGTTTTCAAATCGTAACAATTTTTGGACGATTATGAATACAAATTTTATAATTCAACTAGAAAAAACTATATTAAAAACCATCTCCGTTATCAATTCCTACTAACAACCAATGAAATTTGAAAACTACCATACAAGTTCCTATAGTTGCATTTTTATTATTATATATAAATGTTTTAGCAAAGTTTCATATTGTGTCAATCAGCTGATAGTTGAAGATTCTATTTATAAATTCAAACGAAAAGCCTTGTTTACCTAAAATACGACTAATAAGTGAAAAGAGAGAACCAATTAACCATGTCTCTCCTTGAAGAAGGTGGACTATATTGGCCTCTGCATTTATGCTGCTAATACTGTGCTGGTCCATTTTTTGGAACTTTTTATTTGTCCAATGTCCTTTTTGGACTTTGGGGATCATGAATAATGAACTTTCCATGTCAAAGGTCTGGAGCTAACATCAAATCAAACTTGGTCTTTACTTGGATTTTGGAGGACAATTACTGCTACATAACAAACAACTCATAACTGTGTTGTCTACTGTTGAACATGCACAGATACGACTTGTCTAACTTTGTGATAATTCATTAGGCTCAGACACATTTCTTTTTCTCGTAGTACAGCAGCTGAGGCACATTTCAAGTTATAAAATGATTTTTATTATGCATTTAAATGTAACCCTCGCAATTTAGTGGTCGAATATTAAAAAAAATTATTTTTAAAATTTATAATTATAAAAATAATAAATTTTATAACTGATTTATATATTTTTAGTATTAAAAAAATTAAATATATAATGTTAAACATTATCATAATTAAATTATATCATTTAATAACATTCAATGTTTAAAATCATTCAATATTATTATTATCATAAATTTTAAAAAAATTTAATTTCTTTAACAATTTTTTCAAACCAATGTCCGACTTTAAGGTAGTCAACTGCTTTAGTCTCGTTAGGGCTCTTAATTTTTTATTAAAATAAAACTTAAGATATTTTTTTTAAGAAATTATATAAAATGATATTACTATAATTTATAAAAAAAAATAACATTTAATAATATTAGATAGAATTAAATTAGATAAAATTTAATATTAAATGGATCTATAAAATAATATAAAATATAAAATTAAATTAGCTTAAAAAAACATTTAATATAAAATAATATATTTAATTTTTTAATAATAAATATATATTAATTATATAAAAGAGATATAATTTTGTGTTATTTTTAATCCCAACTTGCTAATGAGCTATAATTTAGTCAAAATTCATAAATAAAAGACAAAAATATTAATCATGTAAAAAATAAATAGAACGAGTCAAATTCTATTTTTAACTAATATTGGTTTATCAAAACTTATAACCTAATAAAAAATAGTGTTGTCGTAGTTTTCTTAAGAAACGAACCAAATCATCTTTTCACACTTTAAGTATCTATTGCATGAACCATCAATTTAAATGTATTTAAAAAGTTAAAATCACATATTTTTATTATTTTTCTTTAAATAATTAATATGCCACTACATAAATTATGTACATTGAATGAGAATTAAAATGAGATGGAGTCCAATTCACTTGTTCGTCTCTCACTTCGTCTCTCACTATGCAGGGATGTTAATCACTATGCAGGGATGTTAATCAGTATGAGTTGATTAAGTTTGAATTAATTTAAATTAATTTAATTTAAATTAATATAATCTTAACTTAATTTAAATATAATCAAGTAAATAAAGGTGAGTCTAACCCAAATCAAACACAAAGCTTAAATTAATTTGATTTGTTAATAGTATGTTTTTAAGTGAATTAATTTTTTTATAAAGTAAAAAATCTATTTAATGATTAAAACTTATTAATTTAAATAATATTACATAAAATATAAAAAATAAGAGAATTATTATTATAATAATTAGTCTTTTGAACAAATGATAAATTCATTAAATAAACAACTCAAAATACAATAAGATCTAAGGAGATAATACAATTCTTCACATACACATGTTATATTATAATAACTAGTTAATAAGTATTTGACTTATATCGTGTATATACCTCATAAAACACTTACTATAATTAAGTATAAAAGTACATGTTATATTCTCAAATCTTTTTGGATAGATTTGACGACAATATTTGCACTTCTTTAGTAGAATATTATGAGAAGTTAAAGGGAGAATTTTAAAGTGTATCTATATTCATGATCTTTTTGACGTATTTTTCTTTGAATTTGAAAGAATGCCAATAATTGTTTCATTTCACTATAGTTTTTCATTACATTAGCTATGCTATTTTTATTCATTTTCATATTGCTTCTTTGATTAAAAATGAACTGTGTTTACAAGTTAATAACCAAAAATTAAAATAATAAACAAATTAATTAGCTCATAAGGTATGAATAAAATATAGTAATTTCTAATATACCTACTTTCAAACCATAATTTGCCTATTGATTTTATATTATTTCTTTCTTTTTTAAAATTTTATTTGTGGTTGAGTTTGCTAATAAAAACATGACAAAATGAACAAGTTATAACTTATTAAGAACTCATATAAATTTTGCGATAACATCTTTATGTTTTATTTTTAAAGAAAATATTTTAAGATTTTGTTTATAATGAACATATCTCATTCAATAGTTTAAAAAAAAGACACAATTATATTTTAGTTTAAAAATAATCAAATCATAACCTATTCAACAATTTCCCGGTCATATTTTTTTTTGTCCTTTTTTAACTCCCCATCCCACTAATTCCAGTAGCCATCAGTCCCATTTTCTTAAAAAATAAATATTTTTTTGTCCTTTTCTTCACTCTCATTTCCTAATTCTCAACATCTCATTTCCTTCCTTTCTCTCCTATTTCCTAAAAGAATACTAAAAATAAAATATATTCATTTATCAACTTTTAATAAATAATAATTTATTTTTATTATAAATAAAAAATAAAAAAAATTTATATATATATAATAAAAAAATATTTTTTTATAACAAATAACTTATCAAAATTTTATTATAAAATTATTTAAAATAATAATAATAATAATAATAATAATAAATTATAAAATTTTAAATTATTAAAAATTTTACTAAATAGTTACAATAATTTTTATGAAAATTTATTGACATTTTAAAAAAATAAATTATTTAAGATTAAAAAATTAAAAAATAGATTACATTGTA
This sequence comes from Hippophae gyantsensis, assembly GCA_030763125.1. NCBI lineage: Eukaryota > Viridiplantae > Streptophyta > Magnoliopsida > Rosales > Elaeagnaceae > Hippophae > Hippophae gyantsensis. The sequence continues at coordinate 18,269,218 of CM061039.1, read as the reverse complement.
ACAAATATCTCTAATATTATTATAATTTTAATTATTAGTAAGATAACAAATATTTATTAACAATAATTATATTTAAGTATTAAAATATAATTAATTAGATATAATTTATATATTATTATATTAATAATAAAAATAATTATAATAATATTATATTATATAATATTTTACTACAAACATTTGTGATATAATGTTCTATGTGTGTATTGTATCTTGTAAAAAATTAGATATAGAGACTTCACAATTTTTTTTAATAATTTAATTATTTTTATGAATATTATTTTTTATATCATAATTATAATTAATATTATAATTATTTATTAAATATAATTATAATTATATTAATAATAATAATAATAATTTATTATATTATTTATGAATTATCAAAATATTTAGCATATTATTTTCAATATACGTATAAATTTATATTTATTTTATTATAAAATAAATTATTTTTTATTTTTAAAATAAAATTTTAATATATGATATGATAAAAGAGATTTATGTATTTAAAATTAATTATAAATTTATAAAATGTTAATATTTTATTATGTTTATAATAATCATGTTTTGTAAAATGAAGGTGAAATATTTTTTTTTATTATATCGCAGATGAGAATTATTATTCAAAATGTCAAACGATATATGAATTATTACGAAGTTTTAAAGTTATAACATTGTGCAAGATCGTCTAACTAAGTAGCACATCTTTTGATTGTATCGTCAAAATTTTATTCGAAAGAGTTTCTTTATTCTCTATTTATCCAGATTTTTTAATTAAAATAATTATATTAGATTTAAAGATATGTAACAATTTTAATAAAATAATATTTAGTTTTAAAAAATATATTTTCAATTAAAAGCCATTAATAACTGAAAAATAAATAATAATATTTTTTACTATTTACATTATGCCTCTTCTCACTTGAAATGTTGAATATGCCCAACATTATAGCCCTAATCACCTCTCTTAAGTGGCTTCTTATCACATACCTTAAGCCCATAACACCATGGTAGGTCCGAGATAACAACATTGACCTTTAGTTTATAAGTACTAGTAGATGGTAAACAATAGCAAGTAAATGGAGGTGTTGGCTTCGGCTGTTCTCGAAGAGAAAAACGGTGATAATCCTCCACCTGCATAAGTGTCCAGTGACAAACTTTTTCACTCGTTCATTTTTTTTACCATTGAAGGCCACACTACACTGTACAAGCCAAGTCTAATATGAAAATGTCTTTGACATTGTTGATAATATCTAAAAAATATCCATGCTTTAGAGGTTTTAACATTGATATACATTATTTGTAACAATGTCGAAAAAATTTCGATGTAAAGGAAATATCAATTAATAATATAGATATTTGTTTGGACATATAGATTGACGTGAAGTTCGACCCAACTAACAACCCCAGCCATCATACGGGTCAGTTCATGCAAGGTTGTGCCCATAATGTCACCAATAGTATGAGTTTACCTTCACACAGAAGTTTTGATGTTGTAAGGCCAACCTCTAAACCGAGCCATGGCATGGTCAACCTCAAGCTTCATATGTATTTTCTTTTATGCTTGTACCCCTTTGAAACGTTGTGACATGTATCTCTTATATAATCAACATGTGTACATGTAATGCTCTATATATACATGGACCTTATAAGAGATCCACACATTCCACAAAATTCTCTAACTTCTCTCTAGTTTATCTCTCTATAAATCTGACTAATCCTAACATTTTTAGCACCTACCGTGGGGCTCAGATTCAAAGGTCAAGTTTTGGCTTCCCATCCCATATTTTCAAGGATTCACCCCAAATTCTGAGAGATAGACTTAATAAGCGAGCATAATTCTCCAAAAGCACGACCATCTTGGTAAGAACACGAGCTAAGGAACGATTAAGTAGTGACCGAAAAGGCAACAACTTCATAGTACCATATTTTTCTAGCCCATAATGAGGCCAGAGTAGAGAGTAATCCCCATCAAAATCTGGCATGTCAACTACTTGAGCTAAGAAGAGAGCTCGAGAAGATTAGGCAAGAAACTAGGGCACCATAATCCTAGGCAAGTCTGGATACCCTTGATGGTCGAACAACTAACTTGACCAATGGAATCATGATACATCATTTTATGCCTAAGCCTACCCAGAAGGAGAACGCAGTTGAGGGTGACCCCTCTCCACGCTCAAGGAGGCTTAATAACAAGTAGTTGTTGGAAGATCGAAAAAGTTAGGAGGCAAGATTTCAGGCATTAGAGAAAGCTAATAGGAAGCAACACCAAACCCTAAAAAGAGCCAATAAAAGGCAAGACAAGGGTAAGGCACCTTACGATGTGGATAAGGATTATAAGCATCTCTATGTCTTTCCCCTCTCCGATGAAATAGAGTACGATAAGCCACCGTCCAAGTTCAACACTCCCAAATGCTTAAACTACCAAGGGATCAAACATCTGTAATGCATGTGCAACACTTTAAGATGGCCATGGCCCCTGTGAGTCTCACTCAGGGTAAGAGAGAGACACCCCATACCATAACCTCTTCTCACAGTTCACTAGGCTATTCATCACCAATTATGCCTGTAACAAGCCCTTGAGGAATAAGTCACACCACCTCTTCTTAATCACCTAGGGAAGAAGTGAGTTTATTAAAGAGTATATGAGAAGATTCAGAGAGGAAAATCTAGAGATGTTAGACTTCCCCAGTTCTATTATGATAGAGGCTTTCAGAAGGGGTCTACTAAGGAATTCTGACTTATTTGTAGAACTGACCAAGATGGTCACACAAACTTTAGAGGAAGCCTATGGAGAGACTAGAAAATTTGTCAATCTAGAAAGAGAGTTAGGGCAGGATAAGAACAATAAGGCAATCGTGGAAGTTGCACTAGAAAAAGAGAAAAGAAGAATAATCCCGAATAGGGAAAACCAAGACAAAGAGATTAACTAAAAAAAGTGTTTCACGCCAAATCACAGGGTGAGTGTCCAATGGTCTAGGAATAGATGGCCTTGGTAGATGTCATTATCTCCCTTCAAGGGTCCACCTTTAAGAGTGAGTCTAGCTCAACCAATGTTGTGAGTGGAGGAAGAGCAGAATGTAAGATGGCCACCAAAAATGAGGGCACCCCTTAGGGATACATCTAAATGGTGATGTGGGACACGAGACGAGAGATTGTAGGCATCTAAAAAAAATAAAGGATCTATTAATCAGAGGGTATTTAAGGGACAACCCAAAAGAGAGACTTTGAGGCTATCTACTCCGTCAGGTAATGGGCAGAATGCGCCCAATGTAAGGACTATCCATACCATACATGGCAGGCTTTGACTTAATGGAACCTCCAATAACTCGCAAAAATGGTATGCTAGAGACTTGTGTGGCTCTCTATATGTTTACAATTTGGAAAAAGTAAAGTCTTCTATAGAAATCACCTTTACCTAAAGGGATAAGGGCTTGTCTCCCTATGAAGACACTATAGCAATCAGCTTAAGAAAAGGATCTTGCGATGTTTTTCGGGTCATGATAGACATATGGAGCTCAATTGACCTTTTTTTCTCTTGACAACAAGGACTTTAGGCATAAAAGAATGTGACATTGTAAGAAGAGAGCTACCTTGATCTAATTTAGAGTAATGTTCTTTTATTTGTTGGCATAATCACCCGGTAGTTAGAGTGAAGCTCTATTTCAAAAGTTTTAATAAGAACTATTATTCGAAAATGTATTCACAATATATTTTTAGTAATTGTTTTAAAACTTGAAAGTTAGTACTTGGATAATTAAATTCTTAGGTTTAATTTGGACACCTTGAATAAAGTTTAAAATGTTTAACCTCACCAAATGTGGCATTTAAATGGTTCATTTTCAATCTCTTAGAAAAAATAATTAATTTAATTAACAAATTAATTATCGACCCCATCCATAGGCGTTAATTGATTTGATTAACTAAAAAAGAATATCTAACCCCACCAAATGTAGTATTTATCTAAAAAATAGATAATCAGTAAATATTAATTTATATATTTAATAATCTAAATAATATAAGTAATCATAATTAACTTAATTATTATATCCATAAATACTCCATTGTTATGAATGATAAAAAATTACATAATTTTTTATTAAATTCATATCTATGTTTATTTTTTTATGTTATTAGATTAGGAAACACAAAAATCAAAATATCGTGATAGAATTTTTAAGATTTAATTTCATTTTTAAAAGTTTTAATAACAAATTAAAAACCACATATATTCTTTCCCTAAATCAACTTTGGACATATATTTTTCATTTTCTACAAAATGATTTGTACACTTGTGAGAGTTTAACAAATATATAAAAAAAGTATTTACAAAATTAGTGTTGTTAACTCGATATTGGTCTTGTGTCTCATCAAGTTTTTGGCATCGTTATCGAGGAATGAATAGCGTTTTTAAATTATTTATCAGAATTTGGAAAAATTTTTGTTTTGTAAATAATTCTCATTTTTTTTATTTTGTGTTAAAAAAGAAAAAAAAATATTTCTTCTTTTAAATTAAAAAATTTAAATAAATAAAAATTTACTTTTTTATTTTTTTCTTAATTATAAAAAATAACACTTTTTAAAATTTTAAAATATTTTTCAATAAAAAAATGAAAAACAAATTTTAATATAAAAAAGCCTTAATTAATTTAGATTTTCAATTAACTTAATTAATTTAGATTTTAATAGCATAAAAAGTAAAGATTTAAGAGACTAGTTCTTGGAAACCTTTGTGCTACTGGTCTTTTTTGGTAATGTTGTTTTAACTAGAACGTTACTTTGTCTAGAACGATGGTCTTGAATAAGGCTTTGTCCCACCATTCTTTCTTAGGAGCACTCTTGGTTAATAATGATTATGTTATTTAACTTAAAAATTATAATAAAATAAAATAAAAAACTTCTGAAGCTATATCCAAAATATTAATGTTTTTAATCACAATATGTGATAAAATGAGATAGTTGCTTTGTTAGATCTAGGTATAAATGCGTTTTTATGCCTTAGTTATTTGACTTGCACCTAGAAAAGGATTATCTAAAACCCACAATCATGTCCCTAGTTTTAAGTAAATAAAATTTTGAAAATCCATAGGACATTACTTAAGAAGTATAGGTAGACAACATTATCCTACGTATAGGTTTGATTGACTCAATGATATGGGGACATTGAGTTTACTTAAAATGAAATCCCCCAAGTAAGTCTTGCTAAGATATTAAACTAAGCGTTGGATGGGAGGCAACGCATCATTTTAGGTAATTTTCTTTTTTTATTTATTTATTTAATTTATTTTGTTTATTTTAGTTTAATTGTGTGTGATTAATTTTAGAATTGTTAAAACTAAAAATATTTGTCGAGATATTAGAAGTTCATATCAATCTGTCTGTGTGAACTTTAATGATGAACATGATGGATGTACCTGCATTTTTCCATTACTACTTGCACATTCTCAAGAAATATGTAATTTTTCTTCTCTTTTCTCTTTATCTTTAATTTATAATTTTTACACTGAAGATAATGTAAGGTCTAGGTTGGGGGTGGTGAAAAGTTACTCTGCTTAATTTCAAAAAATTTAACTACTTTAAAAAATTTTATGTTCACATTTTCATTTTTAATTGTATTTTTTTAAGTGGTTTAGTAATTTTTAGAATGTTAGGATTAGTTTTAAAAATTTTCTCACAAAAATTTATCATTTCTTTAAATCAAATTTATGTAAATAGTTAAGTCTTTTGCACTATTAAATTAATTTTTGAAAATATATAATTGGGTATACGATAATTAGTTAGTTTTAGTCATAACTAGTATTTATTAATAAGGTGTAAAAATTATATTAAACTCAAAATCAGTGTTTAGGAATCAAATAGTTAAGACTACCTTTATAAGAAATATTTTGAGTTCCTTATCCTTTATTATGAGTGGTAAACATTATTTTTTCAACTTTAAACATTTTTCTTATTTTTTCAGTGTTATTGGATGATCTCTATAGGACTTAGCATTGAATGTTTGGATTTTTACATCTTAATGAAGTGTTATATAATTATTTTTCATTTGCTTAGATTAAATGATTTAAGTAAAAATTAATAATATATGTCTTTCTTCATTCATGCATAACTTCTATTAAAAAAAGATATATCTAGGGTTACCAAAACAAATACAAACAAAAAATCCAAATATTAACAACTCATCTTATCATATAAAAAATGTGCAATCTGTACATGTATTCACTCTCTGAAAAAATGGATTCTCTTATAAAAAAGAATATATGAGAAAGGAAAAAATAAAAAGAAAGAAACCAAAATGAATAGTATAATCTATATACTATGACCCAAAATGCCTAAACAATTGTAAGAAATGATTTAATGCATATTACTTGATATTTCTATTTGATGAATTTGATGTATGCATAAAAGTAATGTAAAATATTTTATAAATTCTTACATTTGGTTCCTTTCATGATATCAATGTTAAAATAGCACTTTGAGCCTTTTTTTTATACATATGTGAACATATTACTTCATTTCTATACATTAATTCTTTCGCATATAAATTAGTATAAGTGTTTGAACCCATAAGATTAAATTTTTTTGAGAGTATTGATTTGTGAAGAATAAAGTCGATGATATATTTTTGATATGAAATATGAAAATGATTTTCAACAAATTATTATAATAAATCATGAATGTTTAGGAAGTTGAAATAATTTATGCTTAAGATTTTAATTATGAAATTTAAAAGAGATTATAAGCATGCGATATTTTTGTATTTCATTTCTTTATTTTATTTCATTCTTTTTACTTCATTTTAAATTTTAGTTAATTTCTTATTTTATTTTCATTTTTTGTTAATATTTGTGGATATCAACACTGAAAAACCTTATGAGACTTAAACTTGTCCACTAGGACAACTTAGGAGTTTAACGACTTTTGCATATACTAAATGCAATCGTGTCAATCTACAGAAGTGATTTAGCATAATTTAATGTTTAGTTTTTATTTTAATTTTTACCGCTTCTCTTGCTAAGGGACTAGTAAGAAGTTAGTTGGAGGTTGTGATTAGTGCTTAAAAAGCACTAAAATTACTATGATTTAATATACTTTAATTCATTAAATATATTTATATTTGTATGATTTTATCATATTTTTATATAATTTTTTTTCGGAGTCATGAGTCTTTTTATTGTTTTTCTAGTATTTTCTTTCAAAAATAACTTAAAGACTTGAAGAAAAATACTGGAGGCAATACATCACAAATATATTGAGAACAAATGAGAAAAATTAAAAAAATAGAAAAATTGGACAAAATAGGTCAAAAATGCCTAGTTTCGCGCACACCCCGCGTACTTCCAACACACATACGCGCAACCAACACATGCCCATACAGATTCCCACGTGCACCAGTACATGCCCGTCTACCATAAATCTCTCTCCCCACATGTGTTCCATCTTCTTCAAACGTGCCCAAAATCAATATTTGAGATATTTTTTCACTTTTTTTTGCCTTTTCTTGATCTATAAAAGGACCTTCTCCCCATTGTAAGACTCCCCTCTCAAATTACTCAAACACAAAATCACTTCTCTTTCCCTTTCTAATTCTTAGTTTTTTTAGTTTTAAAGTTTTCTCTTTTTGAGAAGAACTAGCTATGCTTTTGTAGATTTTTAGTTTTTGATTCAATAAACAAAAAAAATATGTTTGAAGGTTTTCCACCAACACAATTAACATCAAAGTTTTGTAAGAATTCTTTTAAGGTATAATTTAAAAAAAAATTTATAGTTATTTTTAAGTTTTATTCTTATATGTTATATTTAATTTATTTGTGATTAAATTTAACATAGTTGGCTATTTGTAAATATGATATAATAATAACGTTGTTATGCACGCGAAATATTAAATAGGTAAAACATTTATATAAAATAAATTAATTTTATTTTTATTCAAGATTTTATATTAACTATGTTAGAGAGAAAAATATTATTTTTTTATTACAAACTTAAATATGAAAATTAGATTTTAAGATTTAATTATCATGTCTGATTTAGAGTAGTGCTCTTTTATTTGTTGGAAAAATCGCCCAGTACTTAGAGTGAAACTTTATTTCAAGTTTTTTTATAAGAACTATTATTTGAAAATGTATTGACAACATATTTTCAATAATAGTTTTAAAATTTTAAAGTTAGTACTCATATAATTAAATTCTTAGGTTTAATTTAGACACATTCAATAAAGTTTAAAATGTCTAATGACACCAAAGGTGGCATTTAAAGGTTCATTTTCAATCTCTTAGAAAAAATGAATTAATTTAATTAACCAAATTAATTATCGACCACACCTATAGGTGTTAACTGATTTGATTAATTAACAAAGAATATATAATCCTCCCAAAGGTAGTATTTATATGAAAAATATAATAAATAAATATTAATTTATATCTTTAATAACCTAAATAATATGAGTAAGCATAATTAACTTAATTATTATATCCATAAATACTTCACTGTTATGAATGATAAAAATTTGCATAATTGTTTATTGAATCCATATCTATGTTTATTTTTTTATGTTATTAGATTAGAAAACACAAAAATCAAAATATTGTGACAAAATATTTAGGATTTAATTTCGTTTTTGAAAGTTTGAATAATAAATTAAAAACCACATTTATTCTTTCTTTAGATCGACCTTGAAAGTATACTTGTCATTTTCTACAAAATGATTTGTACACTTGCGAGAGTTTTACAAATATAAAATAAAAGTATCTGCAAGATTGGTATTACTAACCTAATGTCGATTTTATGTATCATCATCTACATATACCATCCTTGTATACATATGAGGTTACTTTTTGCAAGCATTGACTTCCTTAATGTTATATGTCACGAGTTGATCACCTCAAGTAGGAACCAGGTAAAACGCTTTGTTATAGAGTTGATCACCTCGTTTAAAGAATTGGGTAGAATGCTTTGACACTAAAGAAAGTGTTGATCATCTCGATGATAGATAAGGTAAATTACTCTATCCCAATATTGTATGTCACATGTTGATCATCGCGGTTAAAGAACTAGGTAGAGTGCTCTGACACAAAGTTGATCACCTCATTCAAAGAACTAGGTAGAACACTTTGATGCTTAAGAAATATTTCATCACCTTTATAACAGACTAGGTAGAGTTCTCTCCCCCAATATTGCATGTCATGAGTTGATCATATATAGCGCTTTGACCTAGAGTTGATCACCTCGATCCCAAACCAAGTAGAATGCTCTAACGCTTAAGAAAGAGTTGATCACTTTGGTTATAGACCAGGTAGAGCGCTCTCCCCCAGTATTGCTTGTCATGAGTTGATCACCTCAGTTTGGAACCAAGTAGAGTGATCTGACACAAAGTTGATCACCTCATTCAAAGAACCAGGTAGAACGCTCTCATGTTTAAGAAAGAGTGATCACCTCGGTCACAGACCAGGTAGAGGTCTCTCCCACAATACTGCATACCATAGGTTGATCACCTTGGTCAAATAACCAGGTAGAATGCTTTGATGCTTAAGAGAGAATCGATCACTTCGGTAAAAAAATTAGGTAGAACGCTCCCGTCTAACATTTTTGAATGAGTCCTACGAGCTCGTCCTTTCAAAGATAAACTACATTGACCTAGTGGGACAAGTGCATTATATTAATAAAAAAATTATTGTTTGAGCTTACAAAGCTTTTAAAATTCATTAATAAAGAGCTTGGTCTCACAAAATATAAAACTTTCTTCAGAAGTTTGGATGCACATTCAATGTTCGTGTCATTTGCCTCCTCCGATAAAGGGAAAAAATCTGCCTAAATCTTGACAACTTTCTTACATATATTGACTCCTGTTTTGGTAGGGGCTAGGCTTGAGTTAAGTATAATATGTTCCAACTCTTCAACAACACCCATCACTTTGAGAAATACTCCTTCAGTTTGCTTCATATAGAAGTTTGCTCAATAACACTCCCTGCCAATAAGAGTGGCCATTTTAGACATGCCCTTTTTCTCTAAAGCTTGAGCTTAGGACAACTTTTCCTTATAAGAGACGAGCTCTCACTTGGTCTTTTCATAAAGAAAGAGCTTATCCTTGAGCTTTTAACTCAGTGCTCGAATCAAAGCATATGTCTCTTTTTCCATCACAAGCTCATGATTCAAACTCTCCATACCCTGAACCTTGCTCAGTACATCAAAGAGTTGGGCCTAAAAATAGGGAAAACAACATGAGGTAAAAAAAACCCAGGCTCAATCAAAGGTAAAGTTAGCATATCTCTCGAGCCATCTCTCGTGTACCATATAAGGGAGCTAGTCAATGTAGTGGTCCAACCTTCTTGGTGTCATACCCCTTCATAAAGCCACACTCTCAATGTCTATCATGAGGTCATCGATGACACATTTCCCCCTCCTCGACTCCCTCACGATATAGGTGGTTATTGGCCCGAGATAATGGATGGTGAAGTGTGTTGACCTAAGCTGGAAAGTGGTGATGTGTGTTGATAAGGGGATGGTAATAAGGATGCATAGGTTCATTAATGGTCACATTCTTCTTCCTTTTAGACAAGGTTGGGGTAGCCTCCTACCTCAAAGGTTTTCTCCTCTTCTTCCTTTTGGAAGAGCTCATCTCTTAAGAATAAGGTGTACCTTCCTGAGAGCTTGCTCTTTATTTATCGAGCCTACTCTGAAGCTACGCCAATAGCTCAAAGGCATTAAACTCCATGCTATCTTCAAAAACAAGAAAAAAGGTGTTAGTTTTACAAGTGTGGGCTAAATAAAAGGCAAAATATTTATGGTCTCAAGGATAATTCACCATCATCAAGGAGCACTTTGAACTTCCTTCCATAATCTTTGGGAAGGGTCTGGTACTTGGAAGATGCTCGATGTTTACAAATAATATTGTAAGGAGGCTCCATTGAGCCCCGCCTTATCAACCCACACGAAACAAAGCACAAGATTTTAGTAGTTGCCTCATCTTCTTGGGTAGATAGTTTTGGATATCAGCCAATCGTTGCTTGGCCTTGGGGTTCAAGGTAGTGATAAAGGAGCCCATATTCCTTATCATGACCTTGGTGTCAGCCCAAGTTTTCCTTATTAACTTGGTGTCACTGTTTGAGGTCTTAACCCTCATCACTATCAAAATTCTGGCTAGGTCGAAGGTCCAATGGGTATTGCCCGTGAATCTGTAAGGCTTATAACTTTTTTTTATTTTGTAAGGCTTACAAATATAGAGTCCTATCTTGTCGAATGTCCGAAAACCACTAGGGAATCTTAAGGCTTACTAATTTTTCCTCAGATTTTGTACGGCTTCCAAAATAACAACATATATATGTAATGCGTACAAAATTATGTAAAATTTGTACAACTTATAGAATGATCCTTGTTGAGTAATATTTTTAATTCAAAACTTATCCCAAAATATATTTCTTTAAAGCTTACATAATTATATATATTTTATAGAATAGCCCTAAAACATAAAAGTATTCTTGTTAATAATAAATATAAGTTGAAACTTATTTATTCCAAAAAGAATTTATGGTTTAATTTGATAGTTTAAAGATTTTTCACATAAATTATGTTATATTTATATACAACTTACAAATTAACATTTTTATTAAGCTAGAGAAATGCATAGGAAGTTTACATAATTAAAAATAGATGTAAATAACATACTTAGGGACAATAAAATTATAGGTTACAAGTCTTATTCATTTATAAGATTAAAAGAAGAACCATGTAGAAAATTAGATGCATTGATATAGAGAAATGAACAAATAAAGAATGAGAAAAAACCCAAAAATAAATATGAAATTATAATCCCAGTTTAATGGAATGGAAAAATATTAGTATAATAATTTATGAACCCAAAAAATAGGGATATACAAAAATTAGTTAGTCTATTAACCCTAACATATGAAAAACTAGGAAAACATTATGATGAAAAATTTTGTACAAATAAAAAAAATGATATGACAATAATTAGCTAAACTAATTCTGAACCATAAAATATAACCCCAAAAAACCATATTAAACCTATTACATTACCTATCCCTTATCAAGAAAGAATATCTAACCCACATGAGGAATAAAGTCATACGCAAAGACCAGAAAAAATTGACATTTCTTATAAAAGAAAACAACCTAAAATAGAAGAATGATTACATTGAGGAACTAGAAGTAGTATTCTACCAGAATTAAAATTCATGAAAATTATAAAACTGATATTTTATAGATTGTATAAGAGATATGAAAAAAGTTTTATATAAATGGTCTAGCGGAATGTGTATAATCATACAAACTTTTCTAACTACACAATCAAACCGTTTAACTTATAGGTATTAGTTACCCATAAAATGTCAAAAAATGTTAAAATTTGGTTTACAAATTTAATAGAACAACAACATTTACAAATGAAAGAGAATGCTCTCACAAGTATACAATACCAAGATTCATTTGTAACTGAAATATACAAGGAATTTATTAGATAAGACAAAGGTAAACACATCACTGAATCCATTGAATATGAAATTAAGGAAGCCAAATGGTATTTTGCAAATATGAAAATATATGATATGTGTCATATAGATTTTTTTATTTGTGAATATGAAATATATTATCAAATATTATCACCCTTTATATAAGAAACTTGTAAGCAAGTATTTCTTTTAGAAATTACTTGAACATTACATGAAACTATAACATAATTATGAAATTAAAAGAATAGAGAAACTATACCAAACATCATAAAAGAAAAAATATGAACCTTTAAGAACTGGATAATTCTTAAATGTCAAGAAAGAGAATAACATAAACAAATAAAAGGAAATGATAAAAATTATTGTATTAAAAAACATTTTAGGATTCTAGAAAAATATAAATATAACATTAAATCTTATAAACAAAAGTATTAAAACATAAATAATTCAAAAAATATAAATTTTGAAGACAAAAATTTCAAAGATATATATAAAAAATGGTATAACCAAGACTCTTATAAAAAAAGATATTTTAGGAGAAAAAAATATAAGCCACCAAAAAAGAAAAAATTATTGTCCATTAAGGAGAAATAAATGCAAACATTCGATTTGCAATAAGGAAAATATTATGCTAATAAATGTCTTAAGAGACTTTAATATAGAAAAGAATTTACACAAAAAATAAAAATCTTAGAGCCAATAAAAGAATCAGAAATATATGATACTTATAGTATATATCTATTAGAAAAACTAAGGATAAAATAATTGACCTTTAATTCAAATATTCGTTATCAAATAATGAATGATTTATATAGTGTTACAAATCCAAATGATGCTTACATTAAAATAGGATTAAAATTTAAAGATTACACTAATTATTATTTACACGTACATATAGATACATTAGCTAATATATGTGTAGCTAGTTAATACGTATATTTAGAAGAACTTTAGGAATAAACACTCAAATGTTTAATTGTTAAAATTGCTAATAATACTAAAATAAATCTTAATAAAGTTTTAAAAGACACAAATATAATGAAAGGAGGAGAGAAATTTTATATATCAACAAAAAACATGAGTTTATTTATTAATAGAAAATAACATCCTAAACTTACACCAACCCTTTAAATATATTTAGATAAAATAATTCTAACAAAATTAGATAGTAAAATCATTCATGTGTTAAAAGTAAGAAAAACTTTAACTATATCAAATTAAACTTTTATGTAGCAATATAAAAAATGAAAACGTGGTAAGATAAACACACAAAGAAACAAAAATCTTATTTAGAAAATATTTTATTACGTAGAAGAGAAACAAGACTAGTTTCTTAATGAAGTTCATGAAGATAAAGTCTTAACATATATTAATAAATTATTAAAAATATTAAACTCAGAAAATTTTTTAAACCTAAAAATAAATAAATCTAAAATCATTGCTAACATAAAACTTAAAAAACTTTAACATAATCATTAGAGTAAAATTCATAATTTATACTCCAAAGGCAGGATTGATTATGAAAATCAAAATAAATAACTTTTGGAATTAAAAGTCATAATATCAAATAATCGCTTCATTCTAGTCTAACATTCTTAGTTAAAAAAGAAACTTAAAAAGGAAGAAAAAAAAAGAATGTTAATAAACTTCAAAGCATTAAATAAAATAACTATTGATGATTGATACTTTGGTTTGAAGAAATCTGAATTATTGTTATTAATTAAATAAAAGAAACAGTACTTCTCAAGTTTTGATTACAAAAGTGGATTTTATTAAATAAGACTTGACGAGGAATCGCAAAAACTAAGTTCTTTTTTTTCTACTTCTTTAGTCCAATTGACATTTTTTTTCTTTCCAAAGACATTACTCTCTTTTAGTTCTAATATCCTTAAACTGCTAAGTTCTTCATTTTAATTTTAAATTATTTCTTTAGAAGTTTTAACTTCCTTTGAATAAATTTCTAAGGTGAATTCCACGTTAGAGTTTTTAGACTCTAATGCTACTTTTGAATTATTAAGTTCTTCATGTTTAATTCCTATCTCCAAAAGAGATATCTTTAAGTTTAAAACCTTGAATTATTCCTAAAGGATTTTTATCTCATTTTTTTTTATCTTGATCTTGATATTAAGATGTTACATTCCTTAAAGAAGGAATAGTTAAAGATTTTAATTCTTTTATAAAAGCATATGTTAAACTATTCTTGTTATTTTTACAACAATGATCTAAAATTTATTACATATATTGAAATCTTTTAATATTTTTTTGATACCTACATATTCTTTTCGTTACTGTGATAATTTAATTTTAGACGTTAGAAAGATTCAGATGTATATTTACAAAGACATCTATATTTGTCATATATATATTTTTAAATAACTTTTCAATATTCATAGGAAGTATCTATTTCAATTATAATATTATTATCTGGACTTGGATATTATAAAGTTGGTAAATTCTTTATCTAAGCTTTGACCTTGTCTCCGTATAAAGTATCTTATTTTGTCTATTTTCAAATATAATCTTTTTTTAATTTTATTTATAAAAGTTTTCGTATTTCTATAAGTTTCTTTATATATGCTTCAACATATGTTAAAAATCTTAAAAACTTTTGTAATTGATTTTTATCTTTTAATTCACTAAGAAATCCTTGAATATTATTTTGCATATGGAGTTATAGACGAGGTTTTCCATCTTCAATTTCTAAACCAAAATATTTAATTTTTTGTTGGACAATTACTACTTTTTCTCAAAAAAATAATAATACATTAATGCATTATTTTCTATATTTTTATAGAATATTAATAATATTTAAAGAACATTTATTTAATTTATTATTGTAAACCAAAATATAATTTAAGTAAACACAACAAATATTGTATAATTTCTTAAAAATATTGTCTATAAATCTTTAAAAGATACCTGAAGCTTGTTTTAAACCAAATGATACAATAATCAATTGAAATTATCCTTGAAACAATTAAATGCCAAAATTTTATGTAGTCTATAATGATCCAAAACTAGGAATTTGAACAATTGTTCCGAAACAAGCAAAATTATTATCGAATTTAATGGAATAATTCACAATGCTTTCACAAATATAATAAAAGTCAAAAGTAATTATGCAAATTATAGAGTACTAAAGCTATTAACTCCCGAAAATATAGTTAAAAATTACTTTGTAGCATTACAACAACAAAAACTAACACCACCAAGCTTGTTGAAGGCTCTAGGAAAGATAATATGACTACTAGTACTATTTAGAGAATTGTCTCCCACAAAGATAGGAAAGATAGTACGATCATCGATACTATTTAGATAACATCTCTTTGGAACAAATTGGTTGTTGAAGACAAAAAAGACTAATACGGAAACTTAAGTAGACCACAATAGTTAAATCTATATAACTTAGTTATAAAATCTACTTAGGAACATATCGATTATGTGAAATTTTACACAACCAAAAAATAATTCCTTATAGACAATAAGTTTAATATTCTTGAAAGAAAGTTCTCTAATTTTCATTTATAAAACTATCTATATAGGTTTAATTGAGAACCTAACCTATATTTAGGAATTAATTCAAATGAGTTAAATATTTTTCTGAAAATTTTAAGAAGGCTATCAAAAGCTTCAAGAAGAAGATTAAAATAGATGCCAAGCTTGTCTATCTCAGATTTTTCAATTTACTCATGGATTGGAATGAAAAAAGTTGTATTAGTTCTTACCATGTTATTGAATTGGGGATTTCCAACACTAATAAAAAAGTTCCAAAATCAAAGTCATTTCTAGAAGAAAAAAATGCAATACAAAAGAACTCTATATTCTAATAGGACATATGCTAAGTCAAATTTATCATTAACTCAGAAAAATTGATAACTCTTCTGAATTCAAGGTAAATTATTTGCTTAGTAAATTTATAACCACTTCTGATAGCAATAGGGTGATCATCGAAGAAGATGGTAATAAAATCAATAACTTTAAAACAAATTCTAATAGTAATAATATGAAAATTTATCAAAAAAAATAATAAAGGTGTTTTGGTTTTATGCAAAGAGTTAAGAAAATCACAAAGGATTACAAATGCATTTACTTCATTAGAAATTCAAAAGATGCAGATGTGTCATCAATTATGTCATCAAAAGAATTATCAGAAGAAAACAACAAAGAAAAATAAAGATATATAATCCACATCTTTAGTCGACAATTTATATCAAGAAAATGTTAGGAGTAAATTTAACATCAAAAGCAAAAAGTTAAGTGAGAATTCTTAAAGTATGGTGAACAATGATTTCTTACTATTGTAAATACAAATTCATTATCCTATAAAAAGAATCATCATTTTCATTAGTTGGATACATAGTTTTAGCGATAATCACTTCTATACTCTAAGAAATTATTCATCTAGCATCTACGTATCTAAAAACCATGAGCAGATAAGAATCTTTTTAAGGTTCTTAGTTGGTTTTAAAAGTTGTAATAATTGTCAATATTATGAATAAAATGTAGTGTAGTTACTTTTTTTATATTATCTACTAAGTCTATATTGGACACCATACTATGTACAGATGCAATAAGTTCACCATTATTAAGAAAGTATCAAGGTTATAATAAATTGAGGCATATCAGGTATAACAAAAAAAGACGAATAACGAAAGAAAAGAAGGTATTAAACTATTAAATTCAAATAAAATAATTATAATTTTAAGTCAATTAAGGATCTTGAATGATTCAATATTTGTTTATAACATATAAAATTAATAAATAAGAAAATGAAAACAAAAAAACTAGACACAAGTTTGTATAAAAATAAATATAAAAAAATTATAAATTTAGATCAATGTTTAGATAAATAACTTAAATGTTTGTCTTTAAATAATAATCTATAAAGAAGTAACAACTAACATTATAAAATAGTTAGTTTTAAATTTAACATTAGAGCCACTTATGTCATAAGAATCAAAATATTAACTAAGAAATTATCATAATTTTTTAAGCTTTATAAAAATTAATAAAATCTTGTAAATCTTAAGTCAAGAAAAATAAAAAGAAGGGTATATATACGATATTTTTAGAATTTTCCTTCTTATCCAAATGTCATTGGGATTAATATCGGTGTGGTTTCTCGTCATTAATGTAATTGTGTCCATATCTACGAAGAATATGAGTCTTCTTATTTTATAATTGAGTTTTATTAAAAATATGATAAATTAAATTTAAAAATTTAAAAATTTAAATTTCCCTCCGTGTTGTTAGGCTAAAAACATTCCTTTCATCAGAAATATTGAAATTTTCGGCAAATCAGTAAAAGACTTTGAGTGCTACTAAATAACATGCACCGAACTGAATTATATTGAAAAGTGAAGTTAAATGAAAGAAACATTGCATACATAACAGTAAATGAAATACAAAAAATCATACATGAATATAAGCCAGATCCAACTGAAACCAATAGCTCCAATGGAGCCAAAACTCAAGATACAACTTAGCAGAGGAATCAATTAAGAATTTGAGCTTTTATAATCCCAGCAAGATAGATTTTTGAGATGTTGAGAAAACAAGAAATCAAAGAGAGCAAAAAAATGATCTGTGTATTCTATAAATATTTACAAAGAGGAGAGTCCTCTTATATACACAGAAGAGCAACTAAACAAAACAGAAAAGGAAGGAAGTTTGTTAACAAACTTCATAACAAAAAACTGATTTTAAAAAACCTCTAAAACAGAATTACATTCTAGCTTTCTCCCTCAAACCAAGCACTCTTCTTTTCCTCCCCTTGCCTGTTGAAGAGGTCAACAAATACTCATTTTTAGCTTGAGTCTATTGAAGAAATGTGATGACAAGGGTTTGGTTAGAATGTCTGCAATTTGATCAGTAGAAGGAACATCTTTGAAGAAAGTTCCTTTGAGATAACTTTCTCCCTGACAAAATAAAGGTCTAGCTCCACATGTTTGGTTCTCGAATGCAGTATAGGATTAGCTGATAAGAAGATGGTGTTGGTGTTGTCACACCAAAGAACATGAGCAATCTTCACATCAATTTTGAGTTCGCTAAGAAGAGACTGAAGCCAAACAAATTCTGAAGTAGCATTGGCTAGGTTACGATTGCCTACTTTGATGGGGACCTCGGAAACTACATTCTGCTTTCTTTGAAGACGGAAATTGAACTATCTCCAAGGGAAGATACAATAGCTAGTAGTGGATCTTCTATTATCCAAATCATTTCCCAATCAAGATCACAGCACTTATTAGACAGATTGTTTGTTTTCCTCAAGGTGATTCCTTCATCGCAGTCCCTTTCGTGTGCACGAGGATCATAACTTTAACCGATTGATGATCAAGAGGTTTTTGCATGAATTGGCACACACAGTTTACACAATAGGCAATCTTAGGTCCGGTGATGGTGATGTACTAAAGAGCTCCAACAATGCTCCTATATTCATTAACATTAGGAATTGGATCACCACCTATAGCAGTGAGTTTTAGACTACTTACCATAGGAGTAGGTAGAGGATTAGCTTGATCCATTTTTGACCTTTTGAGGAGATCACAAATGTATTTCTTTTGAGACAAATGGAGACCTTTATCTGTGGACCGGACTTCAATGCCAAGGAAGTAATTCAATTTTCCAAGATCTTTAAGTGAGAAGAGTTTATTGAGAACTGATATGAAGTTGTCAAGTTTGAGTTTCTGACTTCCAACCACTATTATGTCATCAACATAGACAAGAAGAAAAATGGTTGAGGTGGTAGAGAACTTAAGAAATAAAGAATTGTCTGCTTTAAAGGAGGAGAACCCCATGTGAAAAAGGGTGCCCCTGAGTTTTTCAAACCAAGCCCTGGGAGCCTACTTTAGACCATAAAGGGATTTACTGAGTTTGCAAACCATGTGAGAAGCTTTTTTGGTTTCAAAACCAGGGGGTTGTGCATATAGACCTCTTCCTTCAAATCTCCATTAAGAAAAGCATTGTTAACATCTAATTGTCTCAAATACCAGCCACGAGAAAGGGCCACAATGAGGACAACTCTGATAATGGTTGGCTTAACAATAGGAGAAAATGTCTCATCAAAGTCAAAACTAGGTCTTTGATTGAAACCTTTGGCAACAAGTCTTGCCTTGTACTTGGAAATTGAGCCATCTGGGTTTTCTTTGACCTTAAACACCCATCTACAGCCAATGGTTTTCTTATCAGGAGGCAATTCAACTAAAGACCATGTCTGATTCCTTTGAAGTGCATTGTACTCTTCAAGCATGGCTTCTTTCCATCTGTCATGAAGAAGAGCATCATGTACTGAAATACAAGTAAGATATGAAAGATTAGCAGAAAAAACTTTCTTCTTAGAGATTCCATTTTTGGACCGTGTAACCATAGAGTGATTAGTGGTAGTAACCTTAGGAGCAACATCGTGAAGGATAGTTTCAGAGACTTCATTGGCTGAGTCTGGATTAGAATGAGAAATAGGTTGATTTGAGTTGTTTGAAAGGTTATTTTGTGAGATAGAAAGAGAGGACAAGGCCTGATTAACCGGTGTTAGACCTATTTCAGGTGTATTATCTGATATATGACCAGAAAAGTGAGAATTCTGTGGAGTTGGAAGTGGATGACTTGCAACTATAGGTGGAGGAAATATGATAGGAGAGGATGACTCGGAAGTTTGAGAAGTATTGTTTTGGAAAGGAAAGATATGTTCATTGAAGATGACATGTCTTGAAACATATATTTTTCCATTGTTATCTAAACATTTGTAACCTTTATGTTTACTACTATAGCCTAGAAAGGTGCAGGGAATGGACCTAAAATCAAACTTATGGGAATTGTAGGGTCTTAGATGAGGAAATCATTGACAGCCAAAGACACGAAAGGATTTATAGTCAGGTTTTACCTGAAAGAGAACTTGTAGAGGAGAATTTTGCTGCAGAACTGTAGACGGCAATCTGTTGATAAGAAAAACAGTAGTGGAGAGGGCCTCTGGCCAGTAAGTTTTAGGGATAGAGGATTGAGCAAGGAGGGTACGCCCAAGTTCAACAACATGTCTATGCTTCTTCTCAACAATACCATTTTGTTGAGAGGTGTGAAAGCAGGAAACTCTGTGAATGATGCCATATTTATCAAGAAAGTTTGAAAAGGATCGAAACTCACCACCCCAATCACTTTGAAAAATCTTAAGTTTTGTGTTCAACTGATTTTCTGCTTGTATTTTGAAATGAATAAAGCAATCTAAAGCTTCAGATTTGCGTTTGAGGAAATAACTCCATGTGAATCTTGAAAATACATCTACAAAGGTAATGTAGAATTTGTGGCTAGTGGTAGAAAGAATGGGACAGGGCCCTCATATATCAGCTTCCACAAGCTGCAAAGGTGCAGAATAGGTAGTTTGAGAAGTAGGAAAAGGGAGTTTATGGCTTTTGCCCATTTGACAAGCTGTACAGAAATAATGTTGCATTTTATTCACTGAAAAATTGATATTACAATGATTTAGAATTTTGTTAACAACTTGAGAAGAAGGATGACCAAGCCTTCTATGCCAAAGGTCAAGAAATGAGAATTTTTCTTTGTAAGGAATGGTTTCTGATATGAGAGATTGGAAGGAGGGTTGACAGTTCGGACTAGGAGTCTTGATAGGCGCTAAGAGGTCGTCTGACGTCTTTATGCAAAGTTCCCTTGAGTAGAAGTTTCTTAGTAACCTGATCTTTGACAAGACAGAAAAAGGGGTGAAATTCAAAGAAAACTCTATTGTCAAGACAAAACTTAGAGACACTAAGAAGATTTTTAGTAATTGAGGGTACATGAAGAATATTATTTAGAGATAAGGAATGAGAGTAGAAAGGGGAAGAGATAGTAGTTTTGCCAATGTGTTTGATTGAGAGACCTTTACCATTTCCCATATGAATTTTCTGAGTTCCATTGTAGTCAGTCCCGCATGACAGGTTTTGTATGTCATTGGTCATATGATTGGTGGCCCCGAAATCAGGATACCAATTCTTGTCAATGACAGTGTTTTGAGTAGTAGCAATTAAGGCTTCGGTAGGGGCTTGATCAAAAAGAGTTTCTTCTTGTGTGTGAGCAAGATTGACATGGTTCTGAGTGGAATTGTAGTTCTAATTGGAAGAACTTGAGGAGTTACTGCCTTCACTTCCTTGAAAATTCTGATCAAAATGATAGTAACATTTAATGACTATGTGTCCAATCTTGCCACAGAGTTGGCATTGAGGTCTGCCATTATTGGATCTGCCCCATCTTCCTCTGCCACGATATCCATTGTATCCTCTTCCTCTTTGATGGTTGTTCTGTGAAGTACCATTGTAGCTTTTCCTGTTGTTAGCAAGATTCACAGAAAGATCATTAGCAGCGGAGTGTTTTTGTAATATACGACTTTCATGAGACAAAAGAAGTGTATTGACATGTTGAAGGGTATAAGGGATCTCTCTTGAGTAGATGATGGCAACTATGGACTCGTACTCATCCCCTAGGCCATTGATGAGGGCAAGAATCTGATCAGTGTCTATCATACTATGATTAGCAGCTCCAAGCATGTCAAAGTAGGATTTCATCTTCAAGATATACTCTCTCATAGAAAGATTGTCTTTCTTGAGAAGTTGGATCTGCTTTTTGTATAACATCACCTTGGCAGTGGATTGAGAACTAAAGAGTTGTTCTATGGTGGTCCAAATCTGTTGAGAGGAAGAACAGCCAATCAGTTGAAAAAGATAGCTGGTGTTGATCGAGGCAAGAAGCCAAGAAATAAGTAATTTGTCTTGTCTTTGATGGCAAATGAAGGCAGGATTTGATTCTCCATCATGAATTCTAGGTGGAACATTGCAGGTTCCATGGATGAAATCTTTAAGACCATAGCCCAAAATCATGTTTTCTACCTGAAATTTCCATATGAGGTTGTCTTCTTCAAGTTTTATTGTGATCAACTGGCTGAGGGGGTTGATGATAGATCTCATAGGATCTTCATTGTTAGTCGGGTGAGCACTACCATTGAGTGCAGAGGAATCTGATCCAACCCCATTGTTAGCATTGTGATTGCTTGTCTTTGCTATGAAGAAGAAGAAGACGCCTAGAAAAGTTTGAGAGAGGAACCAGGCAGCTCTGATACCAAGATAGATTTCTGAGATGTTGAGAAAACAAGAAATCAAAGAGAGCAAGAAAATGATTTGTGTATTCTATGAATATTTACAAAGAAGAGAGTCCTCTTATATACACAGAAGAGCAACTAAACAAAACAGAAAAGGAGGAAAGTTTGTTAACAAACTTTATAACAGAAAACTGATTTTAAAAAACCTCTAAAACAGAATTACATTCTACTACCTCAGCATATAAAAAAAGAAAAGGTGAGAAAAACAACAACATATGGATGTACTATATAAGCTATAAGCATCATAGAATTCGATCTTGATTTATCACATTTAACAAAAATAAAATAAATTATATTATATTGATGTGATTTAATACAGAATTATTAAGAAAATATATAAATCATATTATTATGAAATTTAAATGATTTAATACCCAAAGAAAGCATGTAAAAACTAAAACAACCAAGAAAAGGCAAAATCCAATGGTTTGGCCGAACTCAAATCAGAGACTTTCAATGTATTATATTATACTCTTACCATCTACTTCAAATCACATTTTTAAACGCACCAAGTTCGAAGACAAAGAATGAAGAGAGAAAAAAAAAACTCACTAATTAAGTACCATCTAGTTTGTCATTTTTTTTTATGTTATATAGTAAATTGCATAAAAAAATTCAAATTCCTCATCAATGTAAATATAACTCAATATAAATTTTTTTTTAAGTGGGTATCAAATTTTCCAAATAAGATTTCTTTCAATTTTACATAAATTTCTTATATATTAGTGAGACTTACATTCTTTGTATGTATTAATTTATTACTTAATTGTTAAAAATAAGATTCAACATAACTTATTAGAAAAATAATTTATTTAACATAGTATAAAAATGATAAATAGTTATAATATAAATGTTTTTTCAATATTTTAATTACTAATAATTTATTACTTAATTGATAAAAAAATACTACTTAAGATAAATAACTTTGTATAATAAAATAAATAATTGTAAATTATATAATTTTTTGATATTTTAACACTAATTATTTAATACTTAATTGATAAAAATAAGAATCTTAAATAATTATATTATAACTAAAAATAATAGTTGTCATTATTTTAAGATATAATTGTAAATTATATAATTTTTTGATATTTTAACACTAATTATTTAATACTTAATTGATAAAAATAAAAATCTTAAATAATTATATTATAATTAAAAATAATAGTTGTTATTATTATAAAATATGTGAATAATTTTATCTAAAAATTTATAAAATATTATTTAAATTTTTATATAGAGTTTAGATTTACTTATAAAAATACAACATAATAATAAAAAAGACATTTTATTATGATTATTTAACAACTATCAAAACAAATAAATAAATAATTTGTTTATATTTAAATTTATTTTATTTTTCAAGAATCTAAAATAATTAAATATTTTAGTAATCGTTAGTGGGAATACCCGATTATCCACAACCCCACCCTTGTAAACATTTAACGTGGAGATAGGATGTCAAACATCTCCACGCATTCACGACGAAAATCTGATTGTTGGGAATAACGTATCAAAGCAAGACTAGTATTATTTTATTAAAAAAAAACAAAATTAGAACAATTAAATTTGAAACTAAATTTTTTTGGATTTCTTGTATTAGATATATTAAATATAATTATATTAATTACATTATTAGATATATTAAATATAATTATATTAAATTATGTTATTATTATTTGGTATATTATTTAATGATAACTTATATAATATAATTAAATAAAATTAATGATAAATATTTTAATAAAATAATTTATATTTAAATCATTTTATATAATTTTCTTACCTATCAAAAATAATTTATTTTATATTTCCTTGCATTTTAAAAATAAAATTTATTTTTAATTTTGAGATTAAAGAAAAATCTATACACATAATTTTAAAATTAAAATTTTAAACAATTAAGTAAATTATTTAATACGATTTAGATTCACATCCCCAATAACTATTAATTTTTTATATAATTGCATAATTTTTATTTTATACAATAAAATCTTAATTTATACTAAAACTTATTAATTAACAAAAATTAAACATTAAAATTTTTAATATTATATAATAAACATGATCCAACTAATAATTTTCGCTTTTAATGATAAAATTTTAGATTTATTGTTTTCACGTAAAGTACATTGGAGTGTTAAAAGAAAAGAAATTAATTAAGTTGAAAAAAAGTATATCTTATAGTTCAAGTTAAAAAAAAATAAATAATAACCATTTAAATTTTTAAATTTTTACTATAAATAATCAGTTAAAAAATTTAATATTTAATGTAATTTAGTTAAATATTTTTTAATTAATTAAATCATGAATTAAATCTTATTTAATATGTTA
Source organism: Hippophae gyantsensis (assembly GCA_030763125.1). Lineage (NCBI taxonomy): Eukaryota > Viridiplantae > Streptophyta > Magnoliopsida > Rosales > Elaeagnaceae > Hippophae > Hippophae gyantsensis. The sequence goes on along the minus strand of CM061039.1, from coordinate 18,244,282 downwards.
AATTATTATTTTTATTTATTATAAATTTTAGGATATTATTTTAATTAATTAAAAAAAAAACCTTATTCAGTAATCCAGGAAGCTATCTCATAGTCCGAAGCATTGCCTGACTGAAGAAGCTCATCAATCAAGGGTTTATGTCATCGGTATGATTTAATCCTTAAACCCTACACTCTCATTTCTACGAACCTGAATCCTCTTCCGAGATTCCCAGAGAAGTTTGAAATGATTCTTTATCGCATAACTCCTTCAACAGTTCTCCAATTTTACAGGCTATCTTCATCAGTTTCGCCTAAATTTCTCTCCCAATGCCCACATTCGTATTCCACTTTTTCCACTTCTTCAACGTCATCTTCTTCCTCTGAAACCAAACTTCGACAAACTCAAGCCAGAGCTTTGGCGACTGCCACATCCGTCGCTCTAAAGAAAGGAGGTGGCGATTCTTTCTACGCCGAGGAAAGCATTTCCTGGACGTCTCTCGGAGTTTCTGATAAGCTTTCTCGTGCTCTCTTTAATGCCGGACTTGGTCAACCCTCTCTTGTTCAGGTTATTTTTTTATTTACCCTTATTTAATTACTCGTTAGCTCTTAGTTTTATTTGTTTATTTTTAATTCCAAAGAAAAATAGTGTAGTTTGACAATTCTTGTGGAATTACCGTATATATGTTATTGCTATGGTTAATTGGATATTATTCTTGTGGAAAATTAGGCTGCTTCGATACCGTCTATACTTTCTGGTAAGGATGTTGTTATTGCAGCTGAAACCGGCAGTGGGAAAACGCATGGCTACCTTGTTCCTTTGATTGATAAGTTGTGCAATGCCCAAGGTGTTGATTTGAAGAACGTAGATGGTTCTTCTGAACAACGGTTGTTTTCAAACCGTGAGCTATCACTTGTTCTATGTCCAAATGTAACACTCTGCGAGCAAGTGGCTCGAATGGCTAATGGCTTTTGTGGCATTGATGGTAAACCGCTTCTCACTGTTGCAGCTGTCTGTGGGAGACAGGTATATAATTTTGTTCAGTAATGCTTGTGTAGCTGTAATGGTGGCATTTTCATGCTCTAGGGATGTGTCTTTTGCCTCACTTCGGAGTCACCTCATTTTTGTGAATTTGTTGATTAATTGCAGGGATGGCCAGTTAATAGACCTGATATCATTGTGTCAACACCAGCTGCTCTCCTCAATTATATTGAACCACAGAAGAAGAGGCGTGCAGAATTTATGCGTGTTGTGAAATATGTGGTAACTTTTACGTTTTTGGATATTAATTTGCAGTTATTTCAGCTTATGATCACTTGCTTTAATTTACTTGGAGCTAGAGAAGGTAGCACTGTAACCAGTGGTTTGATGTACAATAATATATATTTTAGGTATTTGATGAAGCAGACATGCTACTCTGTGGGAGCTTCCAAAATAAAGTTATTCGTCTTATACATTTGCTTCGCTTTGATGAAAAGAAGTTGTCTTGGTCAAAAGAATCTGAACCTCAGCTGCAGACAGACTTGGAATCTGAAACTTCTTCGAACATGAGTTTGGAGGATGAAGACAACCTTGAAACTGATAATTTCATGGAAGAGGAAGAAATTCCTGAGGGTGTTGCTTGTGACTCATTGGGGGATGTTGAACCTGGGTCCATCAAGAGTGTAGGTTGGTGGAGAGTGAGGAAGAATTATGAACGCAGTAAACAATACATTTTTGTTGCAGCCACTCTCCCAGTAAATGGGAAGAAAACTGCTGGAGCAGTGTTGAAAAAGATGTTTCCAGATGCCAATTGGGTTAATGGGAATTACCTTCACTGTCACAACCCAAGGTGCAACATCACATTGGGTTGCTAGTTATATTTTTAGTATTTATTTACCTTCTTTTGTCTGATGTATCCTATTGATAATTCTTTTTTTCCCCTCTGTCACTCAGAATAAAGCACAAGTGGATGGAAGTTAATGTTGATACTCAGGTGGATGAACTGTTAAAAGCTCTGAAAGAAGGTTCTAAATCTAAATCAGAGAATTTTGATGATGGTCATTGCCGAACTATGGTGTTTGCAAACACTGTTGAAGCTGTTGAAGCAGTAACAAAGATATTGGAGAGAGCTGGGTTTGAAACTTACCGTTTCCATAAAGATTGCTCCTTGGAAGAGCGGGCAAAGACATTATACGATTTTCAAGAGAAAGGTGGTATTCTTGTGTGCACTGATGCAGCTGCACGTGGTGTTGATATTCCAAATATTTCACATGTTATTCAGGTAATTCTTCTTTCTTTAAGACAGATTCTTGCTCTGCCTCTCTAGTCTCTACTAATTTTTAGTCATTGCAAGCTCTCCAATTTTTCTCTTGTATATAAAAAAGATATCAGCTGAATCTCACTGAGGAAATAAATAAGGGGGAAGTATGTACAATAACAATGAGGTTGTGTTTTCAAAATCTAGATTTGGAAAGCATATGTTGATATGACAATGAAAGAAAAACACAGTAACAGTTGTTATAATCCATCTAAAAGCATAACTAGAAAGCAAAAATATCACATTTGGGCATGTAATTTGTGATGATGAATCATACAATCGTGCAAGTTCTCATCACAAAACCAATTCTTCTTTCTCCGTAGTTATTAATGTGCAAGCTTTTGAATTGCTATTTACAGCAGTAATATTTATTGGTATTACTACTTGCCAATAGCCCTTTTTTCTAACTACTATCAGAGGCTTTAATACGAGATACAATAAACTGATTACATTACCGTTTTCTTCCTTTAAAATCCGTGTTCAAGTTTTTCTCCTGCAGCATTTTTGAATATGATCATGTTGTTAATAACATTCTTATATTCCAGGCAGATTTTGCAACTTCTGCTGTAGACTTTTTGCACAGAGTTGGGCGCACTGGTAGGGCCGGTCAGTATGGACTTGTCACTAATCTTTACACAAAATCTAACAGTGATCTGGTTGCTGCAGTTCGTCGCGCAGGGGAACTTTATCAGTCTGTGGTAAGTTCTCAAACTTGTAAAACTGGTACAAGATGTTTTGTGGGCATATATATTTTAGAGTAGTATCAGTTTATTCCCTCAAATTAAATCTTAATATGCATTTAGTTATTCAGATTATAAAACTTATTTTTAATCCCCTAACTTTGATAAAAGAGACCAATTAAAGACAAATAACATTATTTTACAATTTTTTCTATTAAATTTATTTTTTTCCTCACAAGTGACAATTAATATGAAAAAATTTCACAAAGTATTTTATTTTAATATTTGCTTGTTGTCACGATTTTTAATTTAATATTTTATTGATTTGTATTATTTTTTTAAACAAAAATATGTATTTAAGTAATTTTTTTTGTTAGAATATCACTATTATTTATAATCTTAAATAATTTCATATTAAATTTTACTTTTGATTCGTGTTTTATCATGTTTTAATCTCTTGATAGGAAAAACTAATATTTTTAATAGAAAAATTATTAAAATAATATAATTTGTCTTTAATTGATCTATTTTTTCAAAATTAAGGACTAAAAAACACATTTTATAATCAAATGCATACTAGGGTTTTATATGAGAGACTTAACTGACACTAACTTCAAAATATGGGAGACTTCTACAACTCCTCTTCCTTTATTTTATTCTTCTAAATTTTCAATGTAAAACCATACGATTTGGGTTACTCATGGCTTGATATACCGGCTGTGTTACAAGATGTCAAAGAGTTTCAATTGATGAATTACATGTTTAGAGAAGGCAAAATAATGTATGATAAGAATTATAACGGTATACAAAGATTTAAGTAGTTTAATTGTTTATTGTAAAAGGAATGTCTATTGGCGACAATACGCTAGGGAAAATTTACTTGTATTTAAATAGATAGTACAAACATCAATATCTAAAAATCACTCAAAATCAAAACTCCAAATACTCTAACTCTCACAAATAATCGGACACAAAAACATACATAACAAATAGTCAAATCTTGCTAAAGAAAGACAATAATAAGTTACGGAAACATACACCAAGACAAAAGTTACCTAAACATACACCATCTGGTTGCCAATGAATTATAACTTTATTTTCCTTCTGCTGTAGGAGGCAGCATTTAGCAGGAAAAGAAGCTTCCGGAATAAGCTTAAGAAGATAGGTATGAATTACTTTCGCTATGCAGCTGCTAGATATCCAAGATTTAAAATTCTTACTATGGAAATGCTGCAAAAGGAATATTCCTTTGGATGTTGTCGCACACTAACTTGTTTCTTTGGATGCTCTCTACTAAGACCTAAAAGATTATTTTATATTTTGGCAGGTTATGGCAAGATCAAAGATACATCTACCATTGAGGATGGTGTTTTAGCTTAAATACTAGCTAGGTGGTGAGAAACGTCATTTCTAAAGAAACATTTATAAATTAATATAATTGTATTACACCAATTTTTTCAATTGTTATGATCTGATATAATCTGTGACCCTTTTTATGTGGTAGGTGTGAGCATATTTTTTTCAAAACCATTCAACTGACCGAATTCAAGAGTAAATTGGTCATATACTTTATTTTTACAGATTGGTTGGTCCGGTGTAGATCCTAAAATTTAGAAAATCAATCTAGTCAAGTCAGTCAGATGTTTTTATTTTATAAATATTTTATGAAATCAACAAAAATCAATCTAATCAAGTCAGTTAGATGTTTTTATTTTATAAATATTTTATGAAATCAACAAAAATTGAATCTATCTACTTATATTATAAATGCATTTTAATTTTTAATTTTGTTATATATATAAACACATTAATATAATTGAAACTTATTATTTCCCATTTTACTAAATTCTAATTTCCCAAATCTAATGATGCAAGATAAACTTTTTTTTTCCTTTTCGGGAGAATGAGATAAACTTATTCCCATACATGGATTGCTTAAGTTTGTAAACTCTTTGCTTTTGGCCTTTTACCATGAGCTCTTCTGGTTGAATCATGCAAGATAGTTGTTAAGAAAGACTATCTTTACTTCCATTTGTCAAATCTCGTGATTAAGAACTGCAATAATGGACACGAATATTCTAATAGATTTTAGCATTGCTATGGAAGAAAGTCTCCTCGTAGTCAATTATCTCATTTGGATTAATATATCATGCCACTAGTCGTGCTTTGAAAAAGGAGAGCTATAATATACATTGTTGTTTCTCATATTTGAAGCTATGCATTTATGAAAAAGGAGAGCTATAATATTCATGTAATACGGTAGCACTTGGGGATCTAAGTCGCATAAGTAATATAGAAAAAATATATCAATAGTAAAAAAAGAAACATGTATTCAAAAACTAATTAACACTGGTCATTTCAAACGCCCAATAGCACACACTGCATGCAAGGGTCGTATAGGTCATCCAAATTATGAAAAATATTAATATCAGGGGTTACTTTAGTAATACTATTAATTTTATTTTTAATATTCTTTTTTATCCATATTTTTGATATGGTATTTTAGTGTTATCTTTATTTAAATAAAGACTCATTTTGATAAAATTTTAATTTAATTGAATTTTTTTTACATATATAGTAATACGCTTGTGATATTCAAATGATATTTTCAAAAAAAATAATCATCTGAATATCGTTTAATTAATTGATTATTCAAAAATGTTTTTTGAATTCGTACATGTACTATTATACATTTAAAAAATCTCTACTTAAATGACAAATTACATCAAATTAATATCTTCTTAAAATAGGATACTATTACGACATCACGTCAAAAATATAGATAAAAAAAATACTAAACCATCTTACTATTAATACAACAAACTTCATTTTTGGATCACAATCTAAGTTTTGTTCATTTTTTTTAACTTACATTACATTTCCTTTAAACTACATCATTCTTCTACCCATATATATTGGGTTGTAATATTTATTTATTTTTAAATATATTCAATGGAAAAGGTTAATCAAATCATTCTATATTATATATAAAAATTTAAATAATTTATAAAATAGTTTTAAACAAATTTTTTTATATTTTAAAAGAATGACATATTTTATCATTTATTTTTATTTTAAATACCGACTCAAATTTCAGAATTAGTTTTTATTCCAACATTTACTATAACTTTTAAATGAATTGTATTTTTATATTATTCTTATTTTTGTAAGTTTCTTTGCATGTTAACTTAACTTTAAGTAATTAGTAATTATATTATTACAAAATAAATTATTAATACTATAAGAATATTTTATTAGTGATAATTTTATTTAAAAGTAATGATATTAAGATGGAATTAATATTAAGGAAAAAATAAATATCTTATATATTTTTATTATGATAATAACAAAAATTATTTTGACAGTATTATTACCTTAAAATATCAATACTCATTTCATTTTAAAGTAGTAAAAGTTAAAACTATATTTCATATCCTTTCATGTACTGCATAAGCAACTTTTTCATCAAATTGCACTCTCAAGTAAGTTTTTTATCCATATTTTTTCCCATTATTTTTCTTCATATCAATTTAATTGCATTTGTAAAAAATTACTCATCATTTTTCAAAATGAAAAAAGATAGTTTTGGGTGTTCGTTGGCTCATTAATGTGGTTAGTGTCTTGGCGAGTAATTGTAGCTATTTCAAAGTGATTGGGAAAAGCTCAATAAGGTGGTTGACAAGACTTTCAAAAATTGAAACTTTTTATATAAGTACCCCAAGTTTTGCTTAATTAGAGAATACAGTGAAACTCTTACATTTTATAAACTCAAGTTTTGTGAACATTGGTTCCTATAGCTCCATATTAGTGATACGTTAAATATGGTTCTATATCAATGATACGTCGAGTAATTTCTTAAAAAAACTTGTTTTATGGTAGGGTTTAATTAAAAATGAATTAAACACCAAGACATAGTTTGTATCTAAGTTCATGTGCATAGGAGTTATCATACCTAGGTTATTCACTTATACGAGCAATTGGTGATTGTGTCACATTACATGGTGGTGGAGATCTAAAGGAGTACTTGAACCATTTAGATCTTAGTTGTTGTGTAGACAACTTTGGCACAATTTAGCTTAGTGCTCCAACTGATACAAGCTTAGGTAGCTTAAGCATATATGAGAATGGTACTGAGTTTGTATTTTTTTAGTTGTGAAATATTGGTTTTCTTATTGTAGTGAATTTCTTATTATCGGAGGTTGCTAATGCAAGTTTTGTAGTATTTTGTGTCTTTGTTGGCTTTCTATGTGTAAAATACAGAGTCTGTTTATTTTACTTAATGTTTCTACCCTCCCCCGTGTAAGGTTGGTTACAGTTGATCAGTAATGCATATAGGTACATTGTGTTTGAAAGCATGTTATATACATATCATATGGTTAGTTTCTTAGTATGCATGTTAGGTTATGAGTGATAGTTTTCGTTTCATTTCAAGTGTAAGTATTTATGAAAATTACTCGACAAATTTTAGAAACGATAAATTCAATTTTTTTGGCAAGTTGACTAGGCCCTGGTCGGACCCTAACGAGGACCCTCGATGAGGCCTTGGTGAGGTTAATCATTTGTGCTTGGTTATTTCTATAAATTCTCATTCTCCCATTACTTAAGCATTGAATCTATATCAAAACGTTGTCAAAATTATTTTTGAAAATTGCTTCTATATCATAAATTACTTTTAAGTGTATTTCAATATTTGTGCTACACTTCTGTGAGTATAATAGCGTGCTTGAGTATTAAGAGCTTTTGACTATTTTATATATTTTATGAGAATAACATTGTGGGATTATGTTGGGTAGTATTGGTTAAGTTCCCAAATCAGCGATTGTTTGTGATTCATGGTTAAGTATACTTCCCATGATTGGTTGTTTGTGGTTTGTGGTTAAATGTATTCTCCACGATTAGTTGTTCACTTTATTGATTTTCGGTTATTGATCACACTACATTGTATGGTATTGGTTTTGGAGGAAAGTTGGGTTTATGTATCAGACCAAGTTGTTATGGAGGTAGCAAGTAAAGGCAATAATAGGCAGTTAGAGTAGAAGTTCCGATTGATAGAGGTATTTGTGTTTATATTTCTATTAAGTCATGTTTATTTATTGTTAGTGGACTTTTTTGCTGTCGAATGATTACTATAAATAACCCAAGGGTTCACCACATAGATAGGGTTTCTATATGAGTTTGTATCGTTATATTTGGTGTTGTGCATGCTCTACTATTTAGCTAGTACAATCTAAGTTTAAATTATGTATGTTTCAATATGCTGAAGTTTAAAATTTGATTAGAAAGCTTTTATTATTCACTACTTTCTTTCTATTTACTAAACAATATCTTTGACTTTTAAAGTATTTTGGCTACTTGCGATTATTATTTACTATTATTGTTATCTGTTAAGTGTTTACCTTTTCAATGTGTGTGAGTTAGGTATGAGTTCTTAAGAAGTCAATTTCTCCTTATCCTCGTTGTGTACCGGGTCTCAGACTCTTTCAATTGGTATTAGAGCCAGTACACCCTTTGGACGTATCCAACTAAAATCTTTCTTGACTGTTATCTCTAAATCTATGATTAAATAGATGAAAAAGGAAAGCAAGGAGTCAAAGTGAAATCATGAGGGGTTATATGCTATCATCAAGATTGTCATGCCTAATGAACATAGACGAATTCAAAGCTATACAACCTCTAAGAAAGCATGGGATATTTTGGAGACTATGCATAAAGACACCTTGTACTTAAGAGATCCATGATACTGAAGTTAAATTGGGACTTTGAACTCTGTATTAAGAACAAGGATGAAATCTTTGACAAGTTCTATGCTAATTTTTTGAAGATTGTCAAATGTTCTTACAATTTGGGAAGATCGATTAGCGGAGAGAAGTAAATTGAGAAAATAATCGCTCATCTCTCTCACTGGTTTCATGCCAAAGTAATGGTGATCGAATCCATGTACAATCTTGGTGAACTCACCGTAAAAGAGTTGGTTGGTAACTTAAAAGTCTTCAAACTTTATCACCTTTTACCTAGAAAAAACAAAATTATTGCTAAAAAGGGTGAGAGCATTACATTCAAGACTATCAAAGGGAGTGATTCCAGCAAAGAAGAAAACACTGTTATTTTAAATGATGATGATTCCAGCCCTGATAAAGAAGAAATGGAATTACTCGCCAAAAAGTTCATAAGATTGTTTCGGAAAAAAAGAAACATTTTTCTGGTGAAGTCAAAAGAAAAAGTTTGAGTATTAAAGGCTTGAAATCAATAAAGATTTATGAAGAATCAAAGAATAATGCTACGAAACCTAGTAGAATCCATGTCATCAAAATCAAGTGATTTAAGTATGGAAAGCCTAGTCATACTGCTGCAAATTGTTTTCTAAACAAAAACACATGAACAAACGTTCAATGAAGACCGAGGATACTATTTTGTATAGTACCAGTAGTAATGATGAGGATGATACTAACTTTTGGCCTTCATGGCTTCAAGTACTATCATAGATCCTCTAACTACTACCTCAGATGTTCAAGAGGTAATTACAGAAGATGATGAAGATGAGTTGCTCAATTCTTACAATGAGCTTCTGCTGGAGCATATTAAATCTTAAAGGCAAAGAAAAAGGATTTGGAGAGCCTAGAAGAAAATGAGCATGAGATAAGCACATTAAATATCACTCTTGAGGAAAGGAAGTCTTCAATTGATAATGAATATAATGATCTTACTAAAAAGTGTGAGGTCATCCAAAAGAGATACATTGATTTGCAAGAAAGTTCAATGTGAATCATGAGAAAATGAAAAGTCTCAAGGAACAACTAAAGTGCTCTACATCTTTTAGAGCTACTCCTACGAATGTGAACCTTGATCCCTCATCTGATCAGAATTTTGAAATTTCCCAACTGAAGAAGTAGATCATTATGCTTGAAAATTCCTAGGAGTATTTGGCATTTTTTTTTACTTAAAGGGAAGTTAAGGTGGAATAGTTGCATGAGAGAATTGGAATCCTCAACAATTTGGTGACTTAACTAGAATATTTTTCTAAGAAAAGGGAAGATTTGATCAAAGCTTTAAAGGATAAGCTCAATGTGAGTGAGAAAGAACTCGTTCAATCTTCCTATGTAGTTAACAAATTGATGATTAGTTTATACTTCTTACTGTCTAAACTTGCCCTCTAATTAAACCTAATGAGGATCAATTGAAAATGAGGTGTTTCCTATATGCTCTCAAGGATAGGATCAAGGCTTAACTAATGACTCTCCTATCAGGATCCCTAATAATCTGAGAAGGAGTCTACAACAAATTTACTAAAACAATTTACTCCAGTAAAAAAACTTCTAATTTGAGAGCTAAAATTACTACTTTCTCTCAAATGAAAAGATAACCAAAACCCTAAAAAAACACGCATATGTATATAGGTCTATTCTCTAAAAAGCAAAAGAAAAAAAGAAAAAAAATAGTATAACTAAATATTATAACCCTAAGTTTTTCAAAGTAGTGATATGGTTATTACAAAAAAAAATAGGAATAATCCCTTGAAGTCAATGCATTTTCATTCATCTTTAGACATATATTTGATATTTTTGCTTATTGATTTTGATTGAAGCATGAGAATGGTGATATGATATATTCATAAATTGTAGTATTTGATTTCTTTCATGAGATTCATGCTTGAGTCTTTAATTATGAGTTGAAAAGATATTAAAACGTAAGAAGTCTTGTTTATTTTAATTTTAATTTTGTTATTTTTAGTTTTAGTTATTATTTTTCCATGTTAATTTTTTTATTTTTATTTTTTTGTATGTAAGGATGTTTATGGGTATCATCACTAAAACCCCTCACGAGACTTAAACTCATCTACTAGGATCATCTTAGCGTTTAAAGCCTTGTTACTTACGCTAAATGCAACCGTAGCAATCTACATAAATGATTCAGGTAAGTATAGTTTGATTTACTTATTTTTGATTTTTTAGTTTTAAATTGCTTTACTTGCTATAAGTGCTTAAAAATCACTCATATTTCATGATTTTAATGTATTTAATTGTAATAAATAGATTTGATTATTGCATATTTACATCAATATTTATGCAAATCTATTTGTTCGAAACGAGTATATTTTATAGTATTTTAGGTATTTTAGCTTCAAAAATGATAAATTTATCAACATAAAAAGAACAACACTAAGCACTTATTTTGCATTTTAGGAGCTTAAAAAATTAAAACAAATAAGCCTTACATCAAGAACCAACATTTTTATAAGGTGCACAAGTCAAAATTTGAGAAAATTAAAGTACGATGCTGTGAAGAAAATAGTGTGTCGTGGGGTACACTATTTGGGATGAATTATTATGCACATTGAGTTTTGTGTACCTTGTATGGAGTAGGTCGTGTCCCGATAAGACCTTCTTGGATTGAATTTGTACAAAGCCGAACGAACTTGTACCATGACGTACGAACATTAATTTGACTCAAGTCCTCCATACATGTACTTTCTTATAAATAAACAATAGGACATTAGATTTTAGATACATAGAACATAGTTTTATATATTTATTTTTATAACCGTCAGTTTATTTTTGTATGTGATCAATTATTACAATAAAAATTTAATTTTGTTGTCATATTTGTATAAATTATTTATGTGAACATTTTTAATATTTAATAAATACATATTATTTATTTATTCAATATTCAATATTCATTATAAAATTTGTTTATGATTAATTTATTGATAATTTATTTTTCATAATAAATTTAAAATATGATAATTAGGTTTCAAAATATCATCTAAATTAATTTAGATAACTTGAAAAAGAGTTTAAGTTGGTGACCCGATCGAAGGCATTGAAGTAAATGGTTTATTATTTCCTTAGACATTAAACATAATTTAATCAGTTAGTTAATGGTCTGATCAAAAACATTAATTGGTTTAGTTATGAAAGAAGAATGATCTTGATCGGATGCATTTTTCATAATTAAAAGGAAAAATTATGATTTTATACTTAATTAACCTAAATATCTCTATACAATCATGGTTAATTAATTAAATATTTTCATTAATTCTTCATTGATTATAAATTTTATATCTGTATTGAATTTTTTTGAGTTAAATTTATATTTAATTATTTTTTTATTAGTTTAAAATTTTTAAAAATCCAATCATTTTGATGGAACGTTTGAGGCCTATTCGGTCGCTTAACTTGAAAATTGTTTTTAAAAGTTATTTTTAAATCAGAAATAAAAAAAAATTCCAACTTTAAAAAATAATTAACTGTTTGGTCATTATTTAAAAAAAATTGTTCACAAAAAATTTAAAAATTATATAATTATCATTGTGTTTGTATTTTTTAAAAAAATTAATCTAAAAATTAGTCTTCTAATATAATTTAAATTATTTATTCTTTTTTATAATAATTTAAATATTAAAAAATATTTCAAATTAATAAATTTGTAAAGTAAAAAAGTAACAACATATATAAAATATGGAATTATTTTTAGATATAAGAAGTTAAGAAAAAATACAATGAAATAACTTCTGTATTAGGTTTTGATTTGATTTGAATTTGAAATATTTTTTAAACATCACTTATATATTAAAATTAATTATATTTGCAATATTTTTCTTGAAAAATATTAAATATGAGAAAAACAACAAACATAAATGGATATAAAATAATTATCTAATTATATGGATTTTTTTTTATAGAAATGAAATACTGAAGCAATTGTATGATTACTTACTAATAAAGACTAACTATATTGTGACTATGGACAAACCAGGGTGATTTAAAATTTTTATTGAATTAATTGTGTGACTATTTTTATTATTATTACAACAAAATATATGAATTGTTTATTTTCAATTTTTTTGTTTTTTAAAATATATTATTTTAAAAAATAATAACTTAAAAATAATTAACAAATAATTATTTATTTTGAAAAGTAATTTTTTGTTTTCAAAAACTTATAAAAATAAAATTTTTAATAATGCGGCCAAACAGGTTATTAAGTTTTATTTTTGTAGTTGTTTTTAAAATAATTAAAAAATTATTTAAAGCAACATACTTACTCTTCTTATTCATTAAATATCAAGTATTGAGTCTAACATATCATTAGATATAGTAAGTTCAAAAAAATAATAAAAACAACTTAAATAAAGATGCAAATAATTAAGAAACAAAAGAAAATAAGGATAATAGTACGTCAATAAAATTTAATACAAGAAATAAACAAACAATAAGAAAAATTAAAAACAATAATTCAAATAACGACACAAACAAGCATGAACCTAAAATATTTCACAATAAGTTACAACCACAAAATTTTAACAAATATTTACATCTTATAAAAATCAGGATCATCTCGTATAGATGCAGTTTGTGTGAGGCATGTCCTAAATCCTCTCTGTGTTGCTTTTAGTTGTTGCAGGCATGTCGCACATTTAATATTACCATAAAGGTATGTACAACTTATTTATATAGGGTTTGTACGTATACGTGTAAAAGTACTTGATTTTGAAAATAAAATATAATTAATTTGATACTTTAATTTATTTGTAACCTTAACCAGGTTGTTCAATGACTTCAAGTGAATCTCACCGATATTTCTTTGACGCATTCAATTTCAAAATAACATCATTGTTAGTGATCGGTTAAATTATTTATTTTTGCCTATCAATTTTACGATCAAGTTTTTAATTATATCTCTCACAATATCGCACATAATCTTTTTAAAATATAGTTTAAAAGCTTGTGCTTTATAACGATATACGTCTATCTCAATATAGTAAATATTTTAGTAAATTTTGTTCAAAGTTTTACAAGAAACGATTACACATCTACATTTACATAAATGAATCTATCAAAAATATTCTTGTAGCTATGTACTTCATTCCACGTAAAGTATAAAACTCATTAACAGTTAATACTTAACTCATTTTTATGTTGTTCCAAGATTTCATGTTTCTAATAATATGGAATAGAACTTCAAATAACATGACTCATCTTATATCACTTCATGACTTGTAATTACCTATTGAACTTATTTTTTGGGATATTCAATCTATAAGTTGGGTTACCATCATGAGTGAGTCATCACTCTAAAAGCTTTAGTCTCATTTCTTTTGAGGTTTTGAAAACCTTATCCCAAGCTAGTTCTTTCATCAAAGGATTAGTCAAGTTATTATCAGTACATACATGATCCACTCTTACAACTCCTACAAAGAGAAATTCTCTAATAGCATTATGCTTACAATGTATTTGTCGTCTCTTGCCATTTTAATAACGTTAACCTTTACAATAGTTGCAGAATCATAATGGATCAAGATAGTTGGAATCGATCTTTTCCATAAAGGGATCTTAGCTAACAGATTTCTTAACCAACCTGCTTTCTTATTAGCAGTAGCTAATGCTATCGTCTCAGACTCCATCGTAGATTAAGCCAAAATAGTATGTTTCTTAAACTTCCAAAAAATAGCTCAACTAACTAAGCAAAATATATAGTCCCTAGTTGTTGGAGACTTTTGAAAGAATGCTCCAATCAGCATCAATGTAACTTCTAGGATAACGGAAAACCTCTAATAATGTAATCCAAGATTTATAATCCTTTTTAGGTACGCCATGACTCTTTTAATAGCATTCTAATGCTCTTTACTAGTCTACTTGTAAACCTATATAGTAATCCCATTACATAAGCTACGTCTGGCCTAGTGTAATCAATAGCATAACGTAAGCTACAAATAATGCTCGCATACTCAATTTGTCCAATAACATCTCCAGTGTTCTTAAACTTCACACTAGGATCATAAGAAGTACATGTAGGTTTGTAGTTAAAGTAATCATATTTCTTTAAAATCTTCTTAATATAATGAGATTGATCAAAAGACAGTCCTTTTTTAGACCTAATAACATTTATTTTAAGGATTACACTTGCTTCTCTGAGATCTTTCATATCAAAATTAACACATAACAAATTTTCACATTATTCACAACATAAATTTTGAACCAAAAATAAGCAAGTCATCTACATACATACATATAATAGTGCAAATTTTATTTTCAGACTTATTATAAATACATTTATTACTTTCATTCGTTTTGAAGCTATGTAAAATAACAAGATTATTAAATTTTTTATGACATTATTGAGATACTTGTTTTAAACTATATAGAGATTTATCTAATTTGCAAACTTTATTTTCTTGACTAGGGACAATAAAACCTTCAAGTTGGTTCATGTAAGTCTCTTCTTTTAAATCACCATTTATAAAAACATTTTTCACATCCATTTGATGCACAACAAGATCATGAATAGTAGTAAGAGAAAACAACACCACGTATCGAGGTTATTCTAGTGATAGATAAAAAAGTATCAAAGAAATCTACATTTTATATTTACCTATACTTTTTTGTTACAAGACAAGCCTTACATTTTTCAACACTATCATCAGGTTTCAATTTCTTTTTAAATAATCATTTACAACCTATTGTCTTATAACCTAGGGGTAAGTCAACCAAATTATATGTTTATTTTAGGTAAGAGAGTCAATTTCAACATTGGTGGTTTCTTCCCGTAGTTGGCATCTAAATAAGATAAGGCTTTTTAAAAAGTTAATAGATATTCCTCTAAGGTATAAGCATAAAAGTCAGACCCATAAACTTTGGTGGTTCGAATTTGTTTACTTCTCCTAAGTTCAAATATAATTCCTCATTTATTTCATTAGTTCTAATTATAGGAAAATCAATAAAAGTAGAGCCCTCCACTATTCTTCAATTTAAAAGAAAATCTATGTTTAAAACAGTCAATATCATTTGATTATATAATAACGTGATCATTCAAGTTAAAGAATTTATAAGTTTAACTATTTGCAACGTATCCAATAAACATACATTCATGAGCTTTACTAGAAAATTTATTTCTTTTAGGATACGAATATAGGCCAAACATCTCCAAATTTTAAAATAAGATAAGTTAGGTTTATTATTTTACAAAATTTTATATGAAAAGTTTTATTTGTAAATTTATAAACTCTATTAAGCATATAACAAATAGTTAATAAAATTTATCCCACTAATGAGAAGCAACACTATAGATTAGTACATTAACAAGAATTGATTCAGTAAAGTTAGTTTTTCTTTCAACTTTGATATTCATTTCAAGGGAATAAGGTGCAATTTTTTCACAAATGATTCCATGAATTTTATAAAAATCATTGAAAATACTTTAATCATATTCAATGTCTCTATCACTTAGAAATATTTTTTATTTTTTTATTAAATTGGTTTTCAATTTCAATTAAAAATATTTTAAGCATGTTAAATACTTCACTTTTATTTCTCATTAAATTACAAAAATATAGTCAAAGGAGTCAAAAATAAAAGTAATTAAATAATATTTTTTATTTCTATTTAAAACACCATCTAGTTCAAAAATATGAGAGTGAATTAATTTAAATGGTTCAAACTCACTAACTATTGATTTATGTGAGGTTTTTGAAATTTTAGCTTCACTATAAAATTCACATTTTTCAAAATCATTTAAAAATATACTAAAAATAACGGTTACGCTACCTATATTCTTAATTATGTGTTTATTAATGTGAAAAAATCTATCATATCAAGTATTAAAAAAATATGTAAGTAAAAGAAGAAGTTTTATTCATTTTAACATTTAATTTAAACATACAATTAGTGATATACTATTTCCTAACAAAATTAATATTTTTAGTAATCGTATACAAATCAACCTCTATTATTTGAGTAAACCCAACCTTATTTAGAAGATAGCTCGAGAATAAGTTCTTCCTTATCTATGGAATATGCAAAACATCTTTCAGGATGATCATCTTTTTAAAGGTGAACTTTAAATCCACCTCACTAGTATCAGAAATTATAGTAGAGTGAAAATCACCTAATAACACTTTCTTGTCCTCGATCTCAGAATAGGACTTGAAAAAATCATACTCATAGCAATAAGTTGTTTTTTGATAAGGTTCACTTATAGAATGGAATGAGGCCTATTCTGATAGTTCCTAACCAAGTGACCAGGCTTGTTACAATTATAACACACAAATGTGTCATTTCTTTCATTTCTTGTTTAGGGTTGAGGTTTATTCCATGGAGGATTTATGTTACGATTTTGATTATTGTGGTTCTGGTTGGTATTACAATTCTCATTCATGTTCCTCCTTTTGGGTTTCAAAATCACAAAGGAATATTTTTTTAGCATTGTTGTTGGAAACAACAAGCACTTCATTTATTTTGTCTTGTTTTCAGGATTTTTCCTCAATACAAAGATGGGTAATAAGACTTTATAGAGAAAACTTTTTAATTTTGTGCCTAAGAAATTTTTTAAATTATTTCCATATAGGCGTAATTTATCAATCATAACAATATTTTGAAATTGTTCATCCAAAAACATTTTCAAAAATTATTTCATGTGCTATCTTTTACAATTCAAATTACCAAGCTTCCATAAATTTGTCGTCAATCTTTTGAGATACATTCCAAATTTCTTTAACAGAGTTATAATAATCATACAAATTATCAGCCAAACAATTAAGAATAAATTTTGTACATAGGAAGTCATCTTTTACCCAATATTGATAATCCTTAGTTTGAGTTTCAACAGGTTCAACAGACAGTTTGGGTTTAACAGTATTTAAAATTAAATGACCTTCTTCATGGTAATTAAAAATAATATTTTTTGCCTCAATCTTTTAAATACAGCCTCTAAAAAGGAAGGGTTTGTTTTATTAACAATAACAATTTCAACAAACATGGCAGATTACAAGGTCTTAAAATTGTTGATGCACAAGTAATAAAAGAGAAAACAAGGTTGTCAAAGTTACTATTCGAGTTAAGTCTCAAACTAGTCATCTTTCTTTAAGACGTTTGGCAACTTTTTTCATTTTGTAAGAAATTCTCAGTTAAGTTGTCATCAGGATAAAACAATCTGAAATCTTACTTTATCTTAGACTTTTAATGCGATGTTGAAGATCAAAATTCTACACATTCTAAAACTAAGTTGCTCAGAATCAAAAGACAAAGAAAAACTAGAAGAGATTTTTAAGAAGACTAAGAGGAATATTTTGAAAAGTATGAGAGTTACAAATTTTGTTATATCAATTAATGATTTAACTATCTATCAATAGAGGAAAAATGGAACAATTTTTTTATTTTTAATGGTAAAAAAATCTCAATGATTTTTTTAAATTTATGAGTCGTGGGAGAGAAATAAGACGAAGGACGACCAATTTATTTATGAGTTGCTATATTTATGTTAAAATCATCATTTTTGTATTGATATAAAATTAAAAAATAGATTCAAATAATATTTGTATTGAACTTATTATTTTAAATTGTCCTTCATTTTTATGATTTTTTTAACTTTATCTTTTTTTCCCTAATTTATTTTCTTCCATTTTAAATTCAAATTCGTACATCTTAAATCTCAATTTATAAATCTCATTCCTAATTTTCTCTTTTTATATTTTCTTCCTCAAATTTTTTTTTCTCACATTAATGTTATTCAAAATAGATAGTTAAAATTTAAATAAATTGTTTTTTTTAAAGAGAGAGAGTAATAATACATGAATTTGGGACAAAAATACATACAAACACAAATGAATAAGCAAAATAGACATGAACACACAACATGGTACAATTACAATTTTACTCCTATTCTAAATAACTCTTGTTTTTTTTTCCTAAATGTCAAAAATTTAATAAAATAAAATGTAATGTTCTTAAACTAAAATGGTTAAAAAAAATTAAAAATGAGATGATCAACTATTAATTAAAGATATTAACGTTTGATAAGAGCTAGCCAGTTAGGTGGCGTGTTCAATGAAAGTGATTCTCATCGGTTAGTTTTTTATTCATTTTTATTTAGTTTTTGGGTGTTTATAGTTATACTAGGTTTAGCATTTATATTATTTAAAGTTACATCAAAGTGATGATATATGTGATGTTTATCTCATAGTTTTAGCTTATATTTTTATTATTTTAAATTATATATATTATTCAATTAAAAAATAATCATAATCATATAAATTTATTATATTGTGTAAATTATGAATTCGTAAAGGGTAAATCATGAATTCCGGTCATTGTTGTGCATAGTTCTTAAATGCGTTCAAGAAAAAGAAAAAAAAATATAAGAGTATATGCTTGGTTGATTTTATAAGATATATCGTAAACTCCTTTTTTTTTTTTTTTTTGAGGTAATGAATGTCATTTCACTTTCAAAAAAATCATGGGCAGTATTTTTTTTATTTATTTAAAGAAAGACTACATATATGTTTTTATATTAATAGCAAATATCATATAAATAATTATAAAATCAGTTTAAATGACTAAAAAGTAGTTGACGCTTATTATTGGTCGGTCTCTTGAAACTGGTTATTAGCTCTATTTATATATTTACGTTCGATCTCGACATAAAAATTAATTGGGCCAAGTGCCACAATGACTGAGCCCAATGGCCAAGCTTACAATTGAAGCCCAAAAGCCCAAAACAGATAATTTTGGAACGACTCCACTGGGGATCGAACCCAGAATCTCTGGTTTCGTAGACCAGCGCCTTATCCATTGGGCCATGGAGTCTTAAGTACATGGTTATTTCCAACAATGTTCAATTTTTTTAATTAAAATCAAACGCTCTAGAGGAAGGACGAGACGGACGAATAAAATATCCGATATAATGTAAATTAATTTTAAAAGTCTTATAGATTTTAATAAAAAATTTATAATTATCAAGTTACGTCAAAAAGTTCTATGAATTCTAATAAATATATATATTGATAATTCGCCGTATCTTGTTAGTGTAAATAATCATGTGTTAAATACTTAACCACGTTCTAAGAAATATTTTAAAAATTATAAATTAATAAAAAATTAACAAATTTTTAATTACAATAAATCTCAAATATCAATTATTAATTTAAGATCAATGTATATCTTTTTTTTAAAATTATGTGACTTTTGTTCACTCTTTAATAACTATAAGATTTTTGTAGAATTTTATTGAAACCATAGAATGTTTAAGGTCTTTCGCCTTTATATCTAAATACAAAAATAACATATTTATTAATTAAAATCATAATTTAAAAAAATAAAAACATATATATATTAAAAATATTAAAATAATTATAAATTTAATATTCACATACATCATCATCAAACCATCAAAGCATCAATGATATTAGTAAGTCATTTTTTTTAATTTAAAATGTGTCTTTTAATTAATGACATCATATTTTGTACATTTTATAATTGATTGTACATAATGACTATATCAATCATGAACTACAATCATGTAAAATTTGTGTAAATAAAAGAGTATGAGACAATTAAACTAATAATTTAGATGATATTTACTTTTAATGTGGCTTTAAAATCATAAGATCGAACCTTGCTAATTACGTGTGTAATATTTCTCAAGTAAAAAAAATATGGGTCTCAAGGTAATTTTAAAATATTCTTATTTATTATAAATTTATCTAGTTATCTATCTATCTATCTATGTTATATATATAAAATTATAAATCTCACTTAAATAAATTTTAGGCAAAAATAATTTAAATTTTTAAATAATAGCATATCTTGTCATTAATATTTTATTTTAAATTTTAGGAAAAAATTAAGCCAAAACCTTTTAAAAAAGACATATAATATAAAGAATTAATTTTGGAAAAGATTTAAGTTTTGTTCGGATAAATAAATCCAAAAATTGCAACTAACCTGACTATCATATAAATAGTATCTTCTATATTGTATATATATTGTAAGGATTATGAGTTTTGATTATTTTCGTGAACAAAATATTTATCTGTAAATTTATTTTTAGACCTACTATCAAGTTTATTAAGAAAAGTTAAACAAATATTCGAGTTTCAGATAATTATACTTCAGGTATATTTTTGATAATTACGATACATAGGATTACATTTATGCATTTAATAACACATGCTTATAAATATGAAATTATTTTTAATGCTAAAAGATATTAGATAAGATATATTCTAAATTATAGTAAAAATCTTTGGCATAAAAAATAACATAAAATCTATTTTTAAAATATATTAGATAAATTATACTCTAAATTATAGCTGAAATTTTTAGCATAAAAGATAACATAACATCTATTTTAAAAGAACTCTTCTTTAAATAAGAGTCTTCTTAATTAGTGAGTATTATTAATCCTATTTTGAAATACAAAAGATATTTATCAATCATATATGAGTTTTCTTAATTAATAAGTATTACTAATCTTATTTGTAATAGAAAATATATTTATCAATTACATAGGATTAAGGGTTTAAATTTTTTTTATAAATAAAACTCATTGCTCATTGTTTCAATCAACAACACAAAAACATTATTCTATTCTTCTTAATTTCTCTCTCTTGTTTTACAAATATAATATCATAATTCTTTAGGCTTTTTTATTTAGTTAATCTATCAAATATTGATGGTTATGTTTGATTGATTAATATGTCTAATTATTTTATGATATTTTGATACTATGTTGTTATGGCTTCTTCTTTATTTTTGTTTTTAAATTGTTAGATTAAATAATTATTTTTGTCGTATCATAATTATTTGATTTGATTATTAATCTTTAAAGAAGCTATTTTTATTGAACTTGTGCTTCATCTTTTTACTCTAAGATTTACTAGTTGATTTGATTTAAGTGGCGTATGTTTTGAATCATCTAATTAGGATTATTCATTATTAAATTTGTTCTAGAACACACACGGACATTTGTGTTTTTTGTGCTAATCTTTTTTGCAGTTAATTTGGGAACGTATCTGATTGTCGGGAAGTTTATTGGAACATTGGTTTGAAAACCGATCACGCTAATATTAGAAACTGTGAAAAGAGAGCAGAGGCTCGTAAGTAAAGTACATTGAGATAGTATCTTAGGGTGGGTATCAAAAAATTGAGTTTGTACTTAAACATTTTATTTTCATAGTGAAAAATTAGGTAGTTCAATAGACCGGTGATTTTTCTCTTAGGTCATGATTGTGGTCTAGATTGTTTTCATCTAAAAATATCGTGTATTATTATTTTACTTCTGCTCATTATTTTTACACATGATTATATGTCTAATCATTTTGTTTATGTTATTAAATTATAAATTAATAAAAATTAAAAATAACATATTTATTCTTTTTAATAATTTATAAACCGTAATATATTCATAATGCATGCGTCATTGTATAATAACTTATACAAAAGGTTTATCTTAACTGTTTTGCATGAAACTAAGTGGTTATTGCTACGTACAGACCTATTAGGATAGCTATTAGGCTAATGTCTAATCAATTTAAAGTAACAACTTTTATATTATATACATTATATTAAGGAGTTCAATATTTATTTAAAAAAATTATAAAAAATATCACCCAAAATTTATAACAAAAATAATATCTTAATAATATTAAATTGATTTCAATTAAACGACATTCAATATTTAACAATTCTAAATAATCGTACTTCAATTTGAACGAATTTCAATGAAAAATAAAAATGTTAAATTTTTTTATAGTAAAAATGTATTAAATATACATATGAAATGTTATTTTTATAATTATAAATTTTAAAAATATTATTTTTATTATTTCAAAAAATTTATGCATGTTACCTATATTTTTATATCGTTTAATTAATTGTGATTATCATGTTATTATATTTATTTTCTATAAGTATATATTGATTTTAAGACAATACATATCTAATTAAGGAAAAAATGTGTTTCTTAATAAATTACTCACAATAAGCTTAATAAATGTAATTTTCTTTTTTATTTCAAATATGCTAGATTTAATCTCCAGAGAGACAACAGTTGAACCAACTTTTAATTGACAATATTTATAGTCGGTACTCAGTTATGATTAAGACACATCTTCATTTTGTTACATAAATATAAATACATTTACAAATACAGGATAGGCTAGAAATGAAACCAAAAGCAGACTTGAAATATGTATGAAACAGGGTTAATAAAAATATATATCTACATGATATTGAGACTGCATTGATTTGTCTTGGTTTTATATTCAGAGGTTTATTTCTTTTTCTTTTTTTTATTTATAGATTCAGAATAACCTTATTTTATCACAATCCCATATGATATATCTCTAGACCCCAAACTACGCATTACATAAGTACTAACAACTTAACATAATATATTACCTAATTTTGTGGTTGGCCTTTTATTTTATAGATTAGATTCTCTCTCAACCAAACTTATGCATGAAAATGGAAAAGAAGACGATAAATATTGAATATATTTTTTTCCATTACAATATTAAATGAGAATTTGTTACAAAGATTATCCAATAAAAACTTCTAAACTATGAATTCTTACAATAAAAATAAATTAAAAATACGAACTAAAAGGAGCTCGACACCTTATGCAATTACGGAGTATGGACTAAGGACTAAATATAATATCTCTACGTATCTTAGTAAGATGTGGTCAGGACCAAAAAAATAAATAAAATTGGACCAAAAGTTCTTACCATCTTGCTGGCAAAAAAGAAAGAATGAACCTAAGCTTTGTCCCACTTCACCTTACTCCGCATGTCTTCTTATTAAGTTCAGACTTCTAGAAAATTATGTTGATTTCCTTTTCACTCATCTCATAAACATGGTCTCTTGCATCTGTGAGAGCACTCTGCGTGATGTGGAATTTCAATCAACATAACATACTATGAATATTTCAAAATACAAAATGATTGAGATAAAAAGTGGGTTTCGGGTATTTAACCTGTCCAAATTTGGTCAAGAAGTTGTTGCCCATTTGCAGAGTCGTAATTGACACATCTTCATTAGCCTTTAGTGCTTGAGCAATCGCAAAAACTCCATCATCCTGAATGCAAAACATAAAAGAAATGGTGCAAATACCGCAAGCATGTTACTAAGAACCCAAACTGAAATCTATGTTATTTGGACTCTTCGTTTTGGTAAAATACCTATGTCAAAACGACATAACATGGACATAGATGTTAGTACTTAAACACTCCAATGTGATATAAATTTACAAAAAAAATTAAAAAAATTGGTTACTAATACCCGAATATGTATCCAAAAATTCACAACTCTAGGTGTCCTAAAAAGTCCGATTAACATAGACTGAAAAACTAGAAAAAAAAAATTAAAAGAAAAGAAAAAGGAAAAGGAAAAGGAAAAAAAGCATATACCCTAATCTCATTAAAACGCAGATCTAGTGAAGTTAATGCTTCATTGACTACTTTTATGCTGCGGGCCAGGTACTTTGCACCCTGCAAATATTTTCACATCAAAGTGAGATAAGAGTCCTAAGACTGCATAAACAAGCCAAAAGGCATAGTGCAGTAATTAACATCAGGAAGAACCAACTTCATCTCGTAGCCCATTTCCCCTCAAGTCCAGACTAGATATTGTTGTATTATATCTCAACATATCTGCAATTAACCCTGCACCCTTTGCTTCTATCTGCAAGGTGTTGCATGAAAGTTACTTTAGGTAGGAAGATTGCCCTCAAATGATCAGAAGATCCTGAACAAGAATTCTAAAACTAATGGTAAAACATATAGTCCATTCCTGAATTGGAAACAATGCTAAATCTATACACCACCTTGCACCAGCCAAGACTTAGAGTGTGTATGTTTCCATGGAACTTGAGAACTTCCGATAAAGCCTTTGCTCCATCTTGTCCAATGGGATTATAAGCAAGATCCAACTGATAGAGACAGAGAGAGTTACATTATAATGAATAAGTAAAGGACAGCGAAGTCTTTGTAAAGGGCATACAATTGTGATGACAGAATTATCCTTCAATGCTTCAGCTATTGCAGTGACTCCTGTAACATGGATATTATTTCCTCCCTGTATTCCCCAAAGAAATCCAATGTCAGCTTGTCTAAATTGAAATTGACCCAAAAAAAAAACATAAGATGATATAGCAAAATCACTATGGAGTCCCCAACCAGGTCTACGCTTGCTATTTTACGGTTTTGCTTCAACGCATCTGCAATCATTTTGGCTCCCTGAAAAATTCAAAAACTGCAGATTAAGCAGTGTAAAACATGATTGTCATTATTTTATTCAAAATAACTAATTACTGCAATCCCCCACGCATAGCTGCAGCCTGCCACTTGAGCCTATTTTAATCTAATATAAAGTTTGCATAAAACAAATGTATTCAAATGTTACAATTAATCTATTTTGTTTCCAGAAAAAGAAATGGTACAGTTGAAGTGGATACAAAACAAGAAATACCTCATCGCCTATGTCATTCATGTGAAGACTCAACGAGTACAAGCTTTTGCTCTTCTTGATATATTCAGCAACATGAAAGGCACCTTTTGCACTAAATAAGTTGTTGCTCAAGTCTAGACAAACAAGCTTACCTAAGGAACATGCATGTCAGATCAAATACTCTGAAATGAAAGACAGGAAATAACTGTCACATTAGTACGGATAAATAAACAAGTTTAATGAAAAAACACAAACCTTTACGTGAAGATAAAGCCATCATCAATGCACGCACTCCTTCATCTCCAATAGAATTTCCATGCAAATAAAGCTCCTGGAATACAACATGACTTTTACAATTTCCAGAAAGGGAAAAAAATAACTATTTACAGCACATGCTTATATGCATTC
Source organism: Hippophae gyantsensis (assembly GCA_030763125.1). Classification (NCBI taxonomy): domain Eukaryota; kingdom Viridiplantae; phylum Streptophyta; class Magnoliopsida; order Rosales; family Elaeagnaceae; genus Hippophae; species Hippophae gyantsensis. Next base: position 18,218,693 of record CM061039.1, on the reverse strand, counting down.
TTGGGCAGGTCAACTTTTTTTCTGGGAGGGGTTCTGACTTCTGGCACGGGCAAGTTAACTGAAGATAAATTCTGCAACTATGTTGAATTTTTTTATTCAATCAGATGGCAATATAGGTCACACATCAAGAGCCATAGCAAATAATAGGATTATAACTGAACGTTCCAAATTAACTATCAAAAACTTTCAAGCTGTATATGACAGTAGGGGAACGATGCACAGACCTGAGAGTAGAATTCATCTTTATGTACTTAGGATTTTTGAATTCTAGACCCTCTTAAGTTACTGTTTCTCAAATGATTAAAACAATGCTCCCTAGACAATCCCTCATAGAATTTCAAAGGTTATGTGAAAAAGGTTAAAGAATGAACATACTAATTCAAGCAAGCAAGCAACCAATAGAATCAGGATTTAGTAATGTTAGTGCATAGACCTGTCTTTCTCTCTTTTTGAATCCCTAATGAATTCAAATATTGTTCCATTTCAAACTGCTTTTCTACTAGTCTGAAGCGCTTTCAAATATGTCAAAACACTTCAGTTCAAAGATTTCAAAACACTTCAGTTGATGCTTGGAAATAGTAAAGAGAAGTGCTTTTACAATATGTAATCCTTACATTTGAGATTAGTTAGGGAAAATGTTACATCTTTAAAATAATTACCAATATACCATCAAAACCAATTCTAGCATTTCTATGCCAAACACCTATATATGCTGCTATTGAAACTACTTTTGGCTTTTGAGCATTGACTAAACACCTTTTGAACCACTTAACAAACACATCCAAACAGACCCCGAATTTTATTTCCACTGTGAGGTTTTAAGGATAAGCAAGATATTGTGTGGTCTTAGTTTACTTTAAACAATGAATTGAGAATCATATCAAAAAAGGATCAAAGTTATATTTTCACTACATAGCATAGATAAATTTATCATTTGCAAAATGCTTACTGATTCATTTTAGTAAGAAACATAATTACAAACATTTTACAGATTGTGAACTATGATTTTAAGGTACTTCCTATTCCTAAGACCATAACTAATTAGGGCAATGAACATAAAGTGAAAATATCTTCTACGCAAAATAGAGACAGTAAATTAGACATATACCCTTAAAGACTTATTCCCTTCAAGTCCTTTAGCCAAAGCATTAACTCCCAGGGCACCACCATAGTTTCCACTTAAATAGAAAAGTAAGAGGAAAAGTATATCAGGTGAATTTCCAAAGGAACAAGAAAAAGAAAGATAAATGCCTAGCTGATAAACGTTATGAAGTCTTTAAGAACAAATAATAGTCCACCAATAAAACCAAACCAAACAAAATCATGTGATGGAGAAGAAATGAAGAAACACACACTCACTTTAGATGCAAAGCTTGTAATGTGTTGTTTTCAAGAAGAGCTCCAGCAAGACTTGTAAATCCCTACCTCCATTTTGGAAAAATGAATAGCTAGTCAATTTTAGTTAATTTAAGTGATAGAAAGAATCTCAAAATAATTTCAAAGAGATTCCATACAGCATAGTCAATCATATTGTTATTGAGTTCAAGAACTTGCAAGCTTGAATTTTTCTTCAACATTTCTGCAATGGCCTTAGCACCCTGTGCCACAGAGTGAAAATCAGTTTAGCCATATCAACAAGCTCTTCCCCTTGTGCAGCTAATGAAATATGATTACGGTCTCAAGGATATAAACATTGGTACAAGGAGTAAGCTAACCTCATCCCCCAAGTCAGTACTGTTAAGTTGAAGCTTCTGAATACCACCATTATTCACCAGTATATCACATAGGAACTGTGAAAGAGAACAAACTAATAATCATACTATGAAAGATAAAATTAATATTAATCTTTTAGGCATACATATAAAAAGAACCCAGATAAATGTTAAGAGTTTCTAAGTATTATTAGTCATAATAAACAGATAAAAGGACTTTTAGCTAACCTTAATTCCTTCATCTCCAATAGGATTTCCAGAAAGATTTAGAATCTTTAACATGAAATTTGATTGAAGAACACCATCAAATGCTTTCAATCCAGCTGCGGTTATTCCATTGGCGGCAAAACTTACTTCTTCAAGATTCTGGAACATGAAAAATATTTGACCAATAATTTCATAGAAAAAGATGGTTTCATACCGCTTATCACAATCTTGGACACAGTATGTTCCAAACAGCTACAGAGGATAAAATTATAAGCTCAATACATACATAAAAGAGATATGATATTTATAACTACTAAATAATGTCACTACTCTCCCAAGACTTGTGTGGCAAGCAGTGATTTGATGTAGTTGAAGTAAAATAAATGGAACTACTGATGCATTTAATGCTTGGTATACATAGACCACGTGCCTTGCCAAAATCACAACTTCCCATGCAAGTCATGATACATGCCACTACTCATTTGAGTAGTGTTCCATATCAGTACTATATATATATATATAAACCAGAGGGGCGAGGTAAGTGAATTATTACTCTAAGTATCTAACCACATCAAGAAGGAAATAAGCAAAAGAACAAAAACACCCAACAGTGCAACATACAAAGCTCTCACCTGATTGTATCCTAAACTCTCAGCAAGAAAAAAGAGCCCCTCATCACCAAAATTGCATCCTGCAAGAATTTTCCGGTAAGTTCCAATTAAAATTTTGCTTCCTCGAGTTATTCTATTCATTGAGAAAGCATGTTGTAGTCAACAGCTATAGATACTTAACTTTGTTTGCCAAAAAAAATGAAAGAAAAGTTGTAAAGCAAAAAATACTAATAATCCATCAGACCATTAGAAATATAGATCAGCAAGACATATGACAATGAAAGTGAAAAAAAACTCAAGGTCCAAGAGTGATGCAAACTAAATAAGGCGTCCAACTAAGTCAGAAAACAAAATTTACTGCCTAGTTCCCCTAAGCTCAATTAGATAAAACAGTTTCAAGCACAATTATGGTACCATGAAAATCAATAATTTAGATTTGTGTTCCCTGTATCTATCCAGCCAGCATACCTGACATATCAACACTTCCGAATGTCCTTAGCATCTTGGCAAACTCGTTGAGTTTCTGCCTAGACTCTCTTTCAATCTTGGCACCAAGACCTGGTAACAAATTTGTCCCCGCAGCAAAGGACCATTTGAGCCCTTGATCAGAAGTTTTATTCTCTCCATTTGTAGATTTCTGTTGTTTAGGACTAAGAACTTTCTCGACTAATTTCCACAAAACTGTCAACTGAAGACATAAATTAGTTCACAAAATAGAGAAACAAGACAACAAATAAAGTTATGAAGTGTCAGTCAAAAGCTCATAACAGTCTTCCAGTAGACCCAAAAAAAAATTCTTAATAACTTGAATAGCAAACACAATGCTTCCACACGGAACAGATACAGTTCGTTATAATCAATGCAGCTACTAAATTATACCAAAACGAATGAAAATAATACCAGTAGATAAATTAAATCGAAATTATTTGATGAAATTGATCTCTAATTTCACAACATTAAGTTAATTAAGCCCAAAAAAAGTAATACCAAAAGTGACGACCAAAAAGGCGCCTGCAGGCATCACAAAGGAAGCAACCTGCTTCGCTGGAGCAAGAGATAACGAGTTGCCACTTTGAGATTCCCTATAAACTCTTCGACTCCTCGAAGAAGCAGCCTTAGCCTTAATCGCAAAACCTCCAAACCTCAAACATGTTCGTCTGAGCGGGACAACAGTGGGTAACACCAGACCATGCGCACTATTGCCTCCCAATAACCGGCGATGTAGTCTCTTCTTGTTTGGTTCGTTACGAAATGAAATCTGCGAAGAAAGGCATCGAGAGCTTTATAAGTTTTGAAAGAAAAAAAATTTGAATACATGGACAGAAAAGAGACAAGTGAAGGATTATAATACTATAATACCAGTGGTGCTTCAGAGTAGATGGAGATGGCGGAAGTGGAGCCCATTTAAGGTTTTGGGTTATAGGTAGAGGCGCATAGGTTTGTTGAGTTCCGCTGCCTACTGAAGAAGAAAAGAGTCTGAATTGAAAAGGTGATGAAATCTGTTCACTGAGGAAACACAGGGGAGTCGTAGGCGATTAGATAGAACTGCAACAGTGGGGTGTCTCACTTACTCGTCCAGGGCACTCTTCCTATTTGTACGGTAAAAGGGCCGACTCATCAACCAATTTAGCTTAGTTTTTACCCATGTTTGTTTGGAGTGAATCGAAAGAAATCAAAATTAATTTCTTTTATTTTATGTGTTTAATTGGACGAAATAGTCAGACGGAATGAAATCGATTACTTACCTCATGTTTAGTTGGAGAGAATGGAATAGAATCAAAATTGATTCCTTTCATTTTGTGTGTTTGATTTGACGAAATGGAGACCGAAATGAAATCAAATTACTAAAATAGAAAAAATCACAATTTCTTCTCCCTTTCTTATTAATCATAATTTCATTCACATCTAAACTTTTTTTTTTCAATTTTACCCTCACCTAAAATATAATCTTAAACTCAAATCTCAAATTCTCAAACCCAAAATTCCAAAACCCAAAACCCAAAATTTCAAAACCCTAAACCCTAAATCCAAATCCTAAAACCCTAAACCCTAAATTCCTAAACCTTAAATCCCTAAATCCTAAACCCTAAACCTTAAAATATAAATCCTAAAACCCTAAACCCCAAATGCCTAAACCCTAAACCCCAGATCTCCAAATCTCGAAACCCAAAATTCCTAAACCCTAAACCGTAAAACATAAATCCCAAAACGCTAAACCCTAAACCTCAAATTCCAAATCCTAAAACCCTAAAACCCTAAAACCATAAACCCCAAATCCCTAAACCATAAACCCCAAATCCCTAAACCTTAAAACATAAATCCCAAAACCCAAAACCCTAAACCCCAAATTCTAAATCCTAAAACCCTAAACCCCAAATCCAAAATTCTAAAACCCTAAACCATTTTTAGAAAAATAATAATTTTAACCCTAAACCTTAACCTATAAATATAACCCCAAATCCTAAATCCCTAAACCCTAAATCCCACATTCCAAACCTCAAAACCCTAAACCCTATTTAGAAAAATAATAATTTTAATAATATATTTCTTTTTAATTAAGTAATAATTATTTAGAAAAATAATGATTTCAATAATGAATTTTGTTTGACGAAAAAATAGTAATTAAATGACATTATTTGAACTTTACAGCATGTAGGGGTATTAAGGTCATTTATAGTTTTTTTCATTCCATTCTAGTGGCAAACCAAACACTGTAATCCTGATTCCGAGCTTGATTCCAGTGGTTAAACCAAACAAAATTGTTTCATTTCCTTTCAATTCCGATTTCGATTCCATTTCACGAACCAAACGCCACCTAAAAGAAAAGAAATCACAATTCCTTCTCCCCTTAGTAATCATAATTTCATTCTCATCTAAATTTTTTTTTCCAATTTTACCCTCACCTAAAATATAACCTTAAACTCAAATCCCAAATTCTCAAACCCAAAATTCCAAAACCCTAAACCCAAAATTTCAAAACCCTAAACCCTAAACCTTAAAACATAAATCCCAAAACCCAAAACCCTAAAACATAAATCCCAAAACCAAAACCCTAAACCCTAAATCCAAAATTCTAAAACCCTAAACCCTTTTTAGAAAAATAATAATTTGAACCCTAAACCTTAACCATAAATATAACCCCAAATCCTAAATCTCTAAACCCTAAATCTCACATCCCAAACCTCAAAACCCTAAATCCTATTTAGAAAAATAATAATTTTAATAATATATTTCTTTTTAATTAAGTAATAATTATTTAGAAAAATAATGATTTCAATAATGTATTTTGTGTGACGAAAAAATAGTAATTAAATTACATTATTTAAACTTTACAACATGTAGGAGTATTAAGGTCATTTACAGTTTTTTTCATTCCATTCCAGTAGCAAACCAAACACTGTAATCCTGATTCCGAGCTTGATTCCAATGGTCAAACCAAACAACATTGTTTCATTTCCATTCCATTCCATTCTGATTCTATTTCACGAACCAAACGCCACCTTATATCTTATGAATTGGGCCCAACTGTCTCTCTTACTTAAAAAATGATAAATAATATGTATATCAATTTCGAACTATATTTTTAATCTTTACTTCACATCATCAACCATTTTTTTAATTCAAAAACTTTAATCTTCGTATTACACTTGTTCATATGTTTGGTTTGCCTACTAAAAATATAATAATAATAACAATTAAATTTAATAAAAACAATATTATTATTATTATTATATTTATTTTAATAATATAATCAAATTTATAAAATTATACATAAATCAAAGATACAAAAAATTAACTTTTTGGATTTTTAAGCAAGATAAAATAAAATAATTATATAAATGTACGAAGAAAATATAATATTTCAATTTATTTCTGAAGGGTGCATAAAGAATGAGTATTATTACTAATGTTAGAATATTTTACATTCCATTACAAGATAATAGTTAAATCTAATATAAAAATACCCAAAATTATTCATTATCATTCATATTACTGTCTTACAAACATGATCTTAAAATTAGAGATGTCAAATGTATTGTCTCGTCTCTTCTAATCTCATTTCTTATTTAATATTCTTAATAGATTTATGAGGTAAATTTATTACATTCTATTTAAATCTCTTCACAACCCATCATATCTCATTTAAAATTGTTCTTAATGAATTTATATTATAGATAATCATGTTTTTTTTTATTTTTTTGTAGTTTTACTTATACAATTTATGTTCACGTGAGATAAATGAAATATCTTATTATATACTATCTCATTATAATTTAATTAAAAAGATAAATAAAACAAGATGAAATGGGCTCGTAGTATTCAAAAATTATATTATGGATTAATAAAAGATCTAATCTCAATCGACACATTTACATTAACTCGTTTAATTATTTACTAGTTTGAATCCACTTTAAATGATTATTTTTTTAAGAGTAAACTTGTTATTAAAAAAAACACAAATTTAAAAAATGAAAAAGAACAAAATATTGGAATTTATGAAAGAAAAAATTAAAATTGAATTTTTGAAAGAAAAAAAACACAAAAATACATGTATGCCATACTATAAACTTTTTATTTTAAATACGAATTGAATTTTTTTTATTTTTTCCAAAAATATGATATTTTATTATTTTGATCAATTATTTTGTGCAATAATATATGATTCTTGTGATTATTAAGAGTGTTTGTTCAAACATCTTCATTATATATGCCTTTGTGTATATGATTGTGTGAGTTTATAATTATTATTAAAAAAATAATTTATAATTTTTTGAATTATTATTATTATTATTTTCTTTTTTGTATTTTTTTCTCTATTATTTCAATTATATATTTTTAAATATAAATTTGAGTTTATTAAAATTTTCAAAAAAAATCATATAATTAAATTATATATTTTGATGAAATATATGATCTCTATTTTTGATAATATTGTAAGAAATTTTTTATACAAGAGTAAATACTTTTAAAAATTAAGCAATATTTCATCATATGTTTTTTTCTCAATTATTTTGACATGTTTTTTTGTCAAATATATCAAATAAAAAAATTCCTTAGAATTTCAACAGTTTAAAATATTAAAATCTATAAAAATCATGAATTTTCAATTTCAAGAGTTTAACCCTAATAATGATAATACTCATGTTTATTTATAACCCTCACATTAGTATCATATTTAAGTAATGTGATATAATATCTCTAACACTCACTCAAAGTGAGTTATTATATTTTTCAAAGTTATGCTTTGTATTTTTTTTTAAGTTATTCATTATATTCTACTTTATTTTAATCACTTTTTTTTAAACTTATACAAGGCTTATTTCTTTTTTTAGGTGAGACCTAAGGTTTTGTTGGACACATCGATAATTAGAGTAACAAAAATGAATGCATAATCAAAAAATTAATAAAATAATAACACAAGAAATTTATGTGGTTCAATAAATTAATCTAATTCACACTCAAAAAACAAATAAATCTACCAATATCACTTTTGATATAAGAATATTAACTCAATGCTTAATACAACCTGTATCTCAAGAATAATATTAAGTTCACAAAGATAACACTCAAACCCGAATCCCATTACACCCAAATATCACATATATAAACCCAAAACAAAAAGCTTAAAAAATACCAAAATGTTCTTTGATTTTGGTTGCTTATAATTATCCACTAACATTAACACCAATATTTATAATAGCCTACTAACATCAACACCCAATATTTATAAGAGTCTTTTGGATTTCTAACTCCATAGGCTATAGCTAACCAACAAACCAAGTTTTAATTTTTTTTAATTTAACATTTGAGTCATTATCCTAACAATCTTCACATTGATTCAAAAAAGCTACCAATATCAAGTACCATATCATGATATATTTATACATGTCTTCATTACACTCCATTTACGGGTCAGGTGTACTCACCACTTCATTTTTAACCAACAACAACTTTACTTGGACGTATTACACTTTGAGAACAATTCTTTAATAATATATTATCACCACCAAAAATCGTAATCTCCTCGTTAAACTTGATACATTTATTTGGCATCATATTACCATAACTAATAAAAGCTTTTAAGTTTAATTTTAAATTAATATTGATCTTACCTTTAATGAGTTCAGCTCCCTATCGAACAGGATCCCAATCAACTTACACAAATTATTTCTCCTTTTTCCTTTCATAATAACACATTAAATCTTTACCAATCTTTCATAAACCCGTTCTTTGAAAAAAATCATAACCTAAGTTATCCAATCTGCTCAATAAAATTAAGTTTTTTTCTTAAATTGTGTATATGCCTAATATTGCCTAATGTCCAAACAACTTCATTTAACATCTTCACCTTTATTGTACTCATACCAACAACCTTGCACCTTAAATCATTAGTCATCGCAATGTCATCTGCATCATAAGGTTTGTACCTATCAAACAACTATTTGTTTGCACATATGTGAAATTAATTGTCTCAAAAATCATCACCTATTATCACACAAATTACATCATTCTTGGTATTACAAATTCCAATTACTTTTTCCTATTTTGTACTTTGTTGTTTCTTCTCATCAAAGTCTATTATGCCCTTTAATCTTTTTTTTATAAGATTTGAAGCAGTTTTCATTTCTACTTGGATATCTTTTACTTCTTTTATTATTTGAGCGTTCTCTTGAATCATTGATCACACTCAAAATTATTACGTTTAACTAAATAATTGTTGTAATATACCTTTAAGTGTCGATTCCATGTGTAATCAAAATAAATTAACAAAAAAGTTATCATAAAATAATAAATGAGAAATAAAAAAAAGAAAGATAAGAATTTTTAAATAAAATAAAATCAATATTAAATAACAATGCTTTAAGATTCACTCAATTGTTTTGTTTTAATATTATCAACTTTGATTTTTATATACTACTCAATTACATGTTTCACATCCCAAATAAACAATTGAAAAATATAAAGTTGAAGATTAATAACAAAAACTAATGTATTTATTTTGAAAAAAAAAATTTCATTAAAGAACAAATCACATCCCAAATAAACAATTAGAAAATATAAATTTGAAGATTAATAACAAAAACTAATGTATTTCTTTTGAAAAAATATTTTCATTGAAGAATAAATAAGATTTGTTACTGTAAGTTATCCAAGTTCGACAATATATCAAAATATCAAAACATAAATATAATAATTATTTTAAAGTAAAAATTACACATAGATAAAATATGGTTGAATTTATATAAAATTGAAGAATATAATATATTGAATATAACAAAAGATGAACAGAATAATTTAAAAAAATTGTAAACTAGAAAACACATATAAAAATGAAAAAATGAAATAAAAAAAACTACACAATTAAATTCTTTTCTAGCCTTGCTCTAACTTTAACTTAACTTACAAATCATTCTCAAAAATTTTAGAAGGAAATGATGAGAGAAGAAAGTAACAATATTTTGCAATTTTCTAATGATCTCTAAGTGATAAATGTTTCATCTATTTATAGTGTTAGAATATGAATATTTATTGAATCGTGTTTCTTCCTTAAAGATAATTAATATTTTTAAAATAAAAATTGTAAATAAACTTTTATCTTTCAAAGGATTAAGAATTATCTAATTTGCAGCTACATACAAAATAATATATCAAAAATACTATCTCAAATTGCATATACAAATTTTAACTCATTTTTAGGGTTAAAATAATCAAATTTGAATATTCTTCCTAAAATATGAAATTGTATATAAATATTTTATCGTTTCATATCAACTTGAATAATCTTATTTGGATATTAAAATCAAAAATTATGATCCAAATTTAGCAATTTGTTTATGAAATTTTGTAAAGATATGTTGCTAAAATAAATTTTGATTTCTTTGATATTCCTTTAGTGATTTTGTTAATTCTACAAACATAAAATAATCATAATTAATATAAATCAATATTTATTGAATTAATATCGATAATTATTAATTCTAAACTTTAAATCATAAATATCAATTAATTTATACATTTTAGATATTCATTTTCATGCTATTATCAATCATCATATGTAACAAGACAATGTCCAAAACTTAATGAACTAGCCAATTGCTTCTTATTATCAGTTTTCAAGATAGTTGTTAACTTTTCATTTATTGTCAATGTAGTATTTTTCTTAAGTAGTGAAAATACCAATACATCATATGGATCAGACAGTGAGAATAACAAAATCAATGTCTCCATCTTTTATCTTCACGTCAACACGTAACAATTCACAAACACATCTTCTGAATTTATTTACATGACATTTAATGTCACTACCTTCATATCGTTAAGGTATATAAATGTTTCTTTAAGTGCACCTTAAGAAGTATTTTTTGCACTTATATATTTTTGACATTGTTATTGTTGTAATCAAATCTTAATATTTACATACCATTAATTTTGAGATCACTTGTTAACTTAACTAGAGTAATAAAGGTGAATGAGAAAATAAAAAAATCAATAAAAATAATAACATAAGAAATTTACATGGTTTGATAAATTAACTTAATCAACACCCAAAATCATAAATAAATCCAATAATATCACATACTGATACGAAAATCTTAACTCAATACTCAATACACCATGTATTCAAAGAATAATAATAGGATCACAATAATAACACTCAAACTTGAATCCCCTTTGCACTCCAATATCACACATAAACTCAAAACAAAGAACTCAAAAAAATTCAAATGCTCTTTGCTTTTGGTTGCCCCAAAACTCACAAAATACAAACAATATAGTTAACCTTAATATATGTTTGTTGATGTGCTCAACCCATGCCCATATAGTAACTAATTTCTTTATATGCAGTGTAAGCTTACACCCCAAAACTAACACATTATATACAATATATAGAAAACCTTTTAGGTTATTTATCTTCCTACGGTCAAATACATATTTAAGACTCAAGTATTATCTATATACATATTTATCATTTAATTTTCACTTATATTAATACCCAATATTATAATAGTATTTTGGCTTTCAACTTCATAAACCCAACCAACAAACCAAATGTTTTTTTATTTAGCTTTTGAGTCACTATTCCTAACATGTTTTCAATGATTTTTATTTAGCTTTTGAGTCACTATTCCTAACATGGTTTCAATGATTAAACTATGTTGTTATATTAAAGTTCACAAAAATTATGAATAACTTATTTTCGAAAGAAAGCATGAGGAAAATATTAATCATGGTTATTTATAAACCTTACATTAGTATCATATTTAAACAATGTAGAAAATATCTTAAAGATAATTTTTCGTGAACAAATTTTGTAAAAACTAAGTACTTTTTTTAAATTAATAACTAAATTTTAAAATTGTACAAAAGTAATCAATAAAATATAAAATACTTTGAAATAAAAATATAATATTTTTTAACATAAGGTGCCATAAAGATCCCTTATATTAAAAGTTTTGTATCAATTAATCTTTACATTATAAAAGGTATCATTTAATCCTTTATATTTTGTTAAAGATATCAAATAATGATAAATTTTATTATTCATTCCACATTTTAATAATTTTTATGATAAATTTTTTACCATTCACTTAATATTTTTATAATTTTTATAATAACATTATACAGTAAAAATTATTTTTATTTTCTCTTCATTTATTAATAATATAAATTATTATGAAAATAATATTATTTTATTTAAAATATTAATAAAAAAATATTTTTTAGCTTTTTTGGTATTTTTTTATCAAATTAAACGAACAAATAATATTTTTTTTCTTATCCTTTTAATTTAATGCAAGGCACATGTAGCACGTTTTTTTTTTATTTTTTTAATATTGTGTTTGGATTTTATTCTCGTAATAAACTGTACGTTTTTTTTGTTTGAAGAATGTGTAATAAATCATGTATAAATAATCTTATAAAGTGTACAAATAATTAAATATGAGAATTCCTACAAGACGGTAGTTTTATTTTCACCTAGTTCATGTTGATGGAGTATTGCTCTATTGGTAATTATATTAGCTTATCATGGTATGCTGATGATGAGATTAGGGGTGTGCAAAAAATCCGATCATCTGATCAATCCGATCCGATCCGTTGATTTTTCATTCGATTCAATCCAATCCGATGGTCGGATCGGATGAAGATTTTTTCCATCCGTTAAGTGCGGATCGGATGGCGAATTTCACTGCGATTCATCCGATCCGATCCGACCGAAATTAATTATATATATATTTAATTAATATATATTTATTAAATTAAATATATATATATAATTAATATATATTTATTTAATTTTTTAATGTTTTTTTAAGTCAAATAATTTTATGTTATGATTTATGTAAAAATTTAAAAAAATTATTTAAAAATACAAAAAAATAGAGTTCATTAAATTTATTGGTCGGATTGATCGGATGTCATCCGAATAGTTTACGGATCGGATTGAGCGGATGTAAGAGGTGATCGGATCGGATGCGGATTAGGATGTTTCAATCCGAGCGGATGGTTAGATCAGATCGGATGACAGAAAAATTAGCGGTTTCGATCCGATGAACAGCCCTAGATGAGATAAAACATGATGGCTAAAATTTTAAACAAAAGCTTTGTAAGCATCATTTACGATAATGGTGATAAACGGAATTATTTATTAGTTGAAAAATAAATGATATATAATATTTATTTTGGATTAAACATATTAAAAAATAAATCTAAATTCAAAGTTACATTATATATATTTTTTTAAATATTTATATTAAAAAAAATATGATTGATGAATGGGAACTATTATTTTAATGTAAATTGTAACTTGATGAAGACTGTCATATCATCCTTACCAACAATGAATAGTCTTACCAAAAAAAAAAAAACTTACAACATAAATAGAAAATTATCATTAGCCTTGATTTTCTCGGAGAATCAGCGTAGTGTAGTACATCAGTACATGCCACCAAATTGGATAGTACAAATTTCAGTACTAATCTGGATTTCAGACTTACATTTTTAAATAGTTTTCTCTGAAACTTGTTTTCAAGATAGTTATAGTAATATTTATTTAATAATTTTTTTTATAAATTAAACGACTTAATTATTTAATATAATTTTATTTTTAATTATTTTAGTAAGAAAAATGTTTATTTTTATAAAACATTAAAAAAATTATGTAATTAAACGGTTTTTTTTTCAAATTTTTAATTTTAATTATTTAAGTCAATCTTTAATTTAAAAAAATACAAAAATTAAAAGGAAAAAAATAGCCACAAAACCCAAATTTATGTCTCTGTCTTTATTATCATTTTTTTAATAACAATATTAGTAATAAAATATAAGTAAATGACTTTTAGAATAACGATATTTTCCCTTATCATCGTTTTAAAACATAAAAGCAAACAAAACATAAGAATAGATTTCAACGCCAATGCTAGCAAAGATGATGCCAACTACAGGCCTATATCCATGCCATGAACAACGAAGTATATTTTGGACCAAGTCCAAGCCGACTAATAAATATTACAATATATCTATAACATTCTATAAAGCCAATTAATCAAAACCCAGAAGCAAACTTAAAGAAGTTATTTAGATTTTATTAGATATAGAGAAAGTAATGGCTTCTCATCTCAAATTTACAATTTGTGCAGCTTATTATTTTCTCCTTTTTGTTATTAATTTGGCTGCAGCACATGAAGGTCATCATCACACACCAGGAATGGTAATGTCTCCTGGGCCAGCTCCATCATCTCATCCCTCTCAAACCAGTTTCACATATCCATCAATGATTGTTGGAATTCTCGGACTCATTCTTTCCTCCTTTGCTTTGATCAGTATTAAAAGGCTCTAGCTAGAGCGCTAGCTCTATTTTGTTCCCTCTGTGCATGCATTTAATTAATGATCGAGCTCTCAGTCATGTTTCTTGTGGGTTGATTTGGATCTTGTCATATTATTATATGCTATGGTTTTATATATCTAGACTGAACCATGCAGTTATTGAGTCCTTCCTTACAGTTCTGTATTTTATTTTTCTTTTATAAATAAGAAAACTTTGTTATAAACAGAGTATACATATATTTCTAACATTTTCTTTTATCTACGTTCTACATGATCTTATTAGCTAATTGGATCCCAAGGTGGTAATGGAATATTATGATGATCCCCGATCCTTGTTACGATACTCTAGATCTTCCATAATTAAAATTTTGTTTTAATCTTTAACTTATTAATATATCATAATCCCTTTTTTGCAAAATTCATACAAGTTTTTACAAACTTTACATTAAAAGAATGTAAAGATATTAACTTTACAAAGGAATAGTTCAAAAGTTAATAAGATATTAATGTAAAGATGTAAACTTTATAAGATATTAACGTAAAGATGTAAACTTTACATTAAAAAAATATAAATTAATATAAAATTTAAAATAAAAGATACAAAAGAATTAAATTACCTATCACAACATACAAAAGAATCAAATATTAAAATTTAAAACATATATTAATATTATTAAACTGAATATTATATTGGGATATTGAATGCTAAAAAATAATTGTTATTTAATAATAAATATCATTTATATTATCAAATATCTATTAATTTACTAGATAAAAATCATATTCTTTAAAATTTTGTTTGAATAGTTCAAAGTTATTTGCAAGCTACACAAGATTGTCAACTTCTGTTACAAAACCCAATGGGAACAGGTAGATAATATTTTTTTTTTGGCTAAATAAGGAGATAATATTAATACATCATACAATATATTTATTTATTTTTGTGCTTTTATAAATAAAAAAAATATAATTTGTGGTACGGAATTAATAGGAAAAAAAAAACAAGTGTATATACAATTTTGTCCTCAGCAAAACTGAAGGACATAGAATGAAGAGGCCTAACCGGTCAGTTTCTAAATATAGTTACATCCATGCGAGTGTCCTCTCCTGCAAGTTCTCTCTTCCGTTCTTATGAAAGAAAATACAGCATTACTCCTATCCGCAGGCCACAACAAATTAATCAATAACATCATTTCTCAGTCCCCATCTTTTTTGTTCCCCCTTCATTTCCTAAAGTCGCCATGGCATTCCATTCCTTTCAATTCCTCTCTATGTTTTCCATTATCTTTATCACATTATTCATTCCTTCCCTATCAGAACATATTAAACTCGCCGAAAACTACTACGAAAAAACCTGCCCCAAATTCACTGAAATAATTCAAAAAATCGTCGCCGACAAACAACTCGCCACACCCACAACAGCCGCAGCAACTCTCCGACTTTTCTTCCACGATTGTATGGTCGAAGGCTGCGACGCCTCCATTCTCATCGCCTCCAATTCCTTCAATAAAGCCGAACGCGACGCCGACATTAACTTATCACTCCCGGGTGATGGCTTCGACATTGTCACCCGAATCAAAACCAACCTTGAGCTCGAATGCCCCGGCATTGTCTCCTGCTCTGATATCCTCGCTGCGGCTACCCAAAACCTCATCGTCATGGTGGGCGGCCCTCGAATCCGGCTCCGCTTTGGCAGAAAAGATGGATTGGTATCCAAAGCAGAGAGTGTAGAAGGAAAACTCACCAAAACAATCATGCCCTTGTCTCAAATTATCGCAGTGTTTGGTGCTAGAAAGTTTTCAGTTCAAGAAATGGTGGCATTGGTGGGAGCCCATACTATTGGGTTTTCACATTGTAAAGAGTTTAGTCATAGAATTTTTAATTTTAGTAAAACGTCGGAGTTTGATCCAGCTTATTATCCCAAATTCGCACAAGGGTTGAGGAAATTGTGTTCGAATTATACACAGGACCCGTCGTTGTCGGCCTTTAACGACGTGATGACACCAGGGAAGTTTGATAATATGTACTATCAGAATTTGCTGAGAGGGTTGGGGTTGTTACAGTCGGATCATGCTATAGCAACTGACCCGAGGACGAAGCCGTTTGTGGAGATGTATGCGGCTAATGAGACCAAGTTCTTTGAGGATTTTAGTCAGGCTATGGAGAAGGTTAGTGTTCACAAGGTTAAGACTGATAGGGAAGGAGAAGTAAGACGTAGATGTGATTCTTTTAACTCTTTGAAGACTACTCCTAATTAGACGTATGTGTCTTCTGACTAATTAATTTGCAGACTGTTCATTGTCTCATGAATCATGATGATAATTAGCTTGTATATGTAATTTTTGTATGTGATTTTTTTTTTAATTATTAGGAACTAGCCACTGTGTGTTGTAGTTGGCTAGTTGCATAATGAGGTATATTATAAATGTAATAGACTTTACATGAAAATGTAAAATCTTGAACGTGTTCATGATCTACTGGAATGTAGGAGTTAAGCATATCAGTGATTTAGCTGTTCAACAGTCTACGACTTATACAGGTAGTGATGCTGAGGTTTCAAGACAATCTACTAATCACAGTTGTTCACAAGGATTGCAGTTGAAGAATGCTATGAAGCTAAATAATACTGAGAATAATAATGTGTACTTGTGTAATAACAAACTGTAACAGAAATGTGTAATTGGCTTTGTTTTTAAGTGTATTAGTTACCTTTAGTTACAGAAAGATCAATGTATCTAGTTATAATTGATGACTTATAAATATCCTACTGAGCTATAATTGGTGACTTATAAATATCCTACTGAGCTATACAGATGTTTTATGTTTGATAATGTGAAAAGTTCAGTTTCATTTTTTTTCCCTCCCCGTCTCAACTTCTCTCCTTCTCTCATCTTCATCTTATCTGTTTGTGTTTAGTTCTTGAATGTTCACATAGTATCAAAACCACAAGCTCTCTGAGCTTGATCTTTTCTACATCTATTGTCAATCCACCTGTAACGATGGATAGAGAGGCACTAAATCAATCTAATGAACAAGATAGTGATATTTTTACTTTTCACAATATTTTAGTTGTAATCAAACTTGATTATAACAGTTTCATCATATGGAAGTATCAAATTATGAAGATATTGCGAAGTTTAGATCTGGAAGAATATGTGTTGAATGATCCACCCAAAAGATTGATGAATGATGGTAGTGTGAATCCTCTCGAAGAAGCAAGATGAGATGCTAAGATATTGTTTAATGTTCTGCAGGATTGATGAAATTCTTAAGCAAGTCTCAGGATTGAATATTTATAAGGATGAATGGAAAAGTTCGGAGAAATCTTAAGCATCTAGGTCACAAGCAAGGGTGATCCAAGTGAAAGAAGAATTACAACACTTCAAGAAAGGGAACTTAAGCATTAATGAGTATATTATGAATATTAAATTGATAACTGATGAACTAGAAGGAGTTGGATGTGGATAATCTGAAGAAGATAAGTTTATGAGTATACTTTGAGGACTTTATGAATAATTTGATAATGTACTTTTCACGCTTACATAATAGAATGTTGATTAATCATCTTACTATTGATGATGCAAAAGACTTGTTACTCAATCATGAATATTGGCTTGAAAGAAGGAAAATAGTTGTTTTCTTCTTTACTTCTAGTTAATCTTACTCTTAAGGATCTATTAACATAATTTGACCCTAAGGTCTTTGACAAAGGGCCTAACACATCATAATAATCTCATATGAGTTCAAATATTGAATAACAATATTCTAATAATAACAATGAGTAGTTTTTTCATGATCAATCTCAACCAAATTATAATCAACCTTATAATGGACAAAAAGGATCTAATCTAAGACAAGGAAGAGTCAAGAGTCAACTGTATGGAAGGCTTGGTCATTTGGTTGCTCATTATTGACACAAATTTGACAAAAACTTTGTTTAATCAGTTATTAATAATCACAATCATAGGCTTTCACATGAACCAGCTCAATTTGAGTTTTTTTGTTCTCAACCACCATATCCAACACCTTATTAGTATCGCGACTCATGTGTTAGTCAACGTGTTATAATTAACCCTAATAACTTGGTGTCTTTATAATCCTATAAAGGCAATGTTAAATTGTTAATTAAAAATGATAAGTGTATTCTTATTCATTCTATTGGTACGAATGCATTTCTCTCATATAGTTGTCCAAATAAAACTATGAAACTCAACAACATATTGCAGGTTTTATCAATTGCAAAGAATTTGATTAGTTTCTCACATTTTGCTTTAGTTAGTAATGTCTATATTATTGTTTCAAGGATGAGGTGGAGAGCAAAATCCCACTTCAATAGTCATTTGTTTAATGATTTATATGTTTTGACCTAGATTTGTAAAAATAATATCATCTCCTCTTTTTGCATTTAGTAACTCTACTATCGCATCTATTCTTGTTGTTAATTCCACTCTTCCTAGTCTTTCTTTATGGCATTAAAGGCTTAGATATGCCTCCATTTTTGTTGCCAAAAGTACTTTTGTTAGATCTAATATAGTATTTCAAAAGAATAAGGACGGTATTATGTTATGTATAACTTGTCAACTTAGTAAGAGTCATAAATTACCTTATACTAGTAGAACTCAATATTTTATGTTACAATTTCATGTAATGCACTCAGATGTATAGGTTGCACATGTTGTTTCAACCAATGATTATCAATACTATGTTCATTTTTTTAATGAATTCTCTTTTTATACATGAGTTTACTTTCTTCAATGAACTAATGGTTTGTGAAGCTTTCCTTGATTTCAAAGCTTATGCATAATTACAATTAAATTGTAAAATAAAAACCCTATAATGATTGGGGAGGAAAATTTCAAGGTCTTACATTTGTGCTTACTATTACCAATATTTTTCATCAAACATTGTGTCCTTATACTCATGAGTAGAATGGGCTAACTGAAGGAAAACAAAATCAAATTGTAGACATTGGTATGACAATGCTCTCTCAAGCCTCTTCATCTGTTCGATTTAGGGATGAATTATGTTTTTCTAGTACTTATTTTATTAATAGATTGCTTAGTACTCATTAAAATAATCAACTTGTTTTGAGTTTCTTTTTCATCATAATCCTGACTATATTCAATTTCAATTTTTGGTTGTTTTTATTTCCCGTGCCTAAGACCATACAATAATAAGTTGTAGCCTGAGTCATTTCCTTGTATCGTCCTTATAGTCCAAGGCATAGGGGTTATAAGTTTCTTTCCAAAGATGAGAGAATTTATGTCAATCATGATGTTATTTTCGATGAATATGTTTTTCCTTTTGCCTTTCAGTTTGATTAATCATTGACATCTTTGTTTGTTTCTACCAAAATTATTTTACCTACTATCAAAAGTACAAAGCTTTTACCTAATGTATTTTACTTGATCATCCTGTGGATGTAATTAATATTGGAACTATTTCAATTAAACCTTTTCAAATGTTAATCTCTCTATCTACCTCATCTTCTCAAACAAAGTTTTCTTCCAACCACATATTCTCTTCCTTTAACAACATCTTTTTCTTCTATAAAACTTCATTATGTAAGTTCTTTTGAAAATGTTGTTTCTTCTATTTCTTTAGTTCCTTCTTCTAGTGCAATTTCGATTCCATTTTTTTATGCTCATCCCATGATAATTCATTCCAACTCTGATATACATAAACATCAGGTATTTCATGTTGAGATTGATCTCACAATGGTTGAACCCTCTTCAGTTAATTAAGCTTTAGCCAATAACTTATGGAAAACTTTTATATAGTTGGAATTTGATGCCTTAATAAGAAATAATACATAAACTTTGGTGTCTCCTCCCAAATATAGAAAAATTATTTGGAATAGATGTATTTATAAAGTCAAAAGCACCCTGATAATACCTTGGACAAGAAGAAGTCAATGGTATTTTTTAAGGGGTATTATCAAACCTTTGGCTTTGATTTCTAAAAAACATTTTGTCCCAAGTTACCATTAAGATTATCTTGACTATTGTTATTTCTTATAAGTGGAAATTACATTAATTGGAAAATGAATAATGCATTTTTGAATGTGAGTTGCAAAAAGAGGTCTTCATGATTCAACCTCATGGGTTTGAAGATCTTTAATTCCTTCATTGAACAAAGCAATTTATAGTCTCAAATAAGCACATAGGGATTGGTTTGACACCCTTACAGTAGCCCCTGAAACCATGGGTTTCTCTTAGTCAATAGTTAATTTTTCCTTTTTTAACAAGATTACTTCATCTTCTACTATCTATTTCCTAGTGTATGTAGTTTATATCATCATCAATGGAAGAGATGAATATGAAATTCAATTGTTAATTACCACTCTCAATGTTAAATTTATACTTAAATACTTTCGTCTTCTTAATTTTTTTGTGTATTGAGGTTTCTTATTTGTTTTAAGGTGATATCCTTCTTGCTTAGTGCAAGTAAGCTAGGGAATTGACTTATTAAAACAGGTATAGATTCTTTTAAGCCTAGTGCTACACCAATGGTATCTGATTGTTCTTTGTCAATATTTGTTGGTGAACCATGTGATCACTAGACCTGACATATCTCATTAAAAAAATGTCTTGAGACACTTCAGTATCTCATTATAATTAGACCTGACATATTTTATGTTATTAATAAGGTATATCAATTTATGTAAAAATCATTAATACCTCATTGGCATGTTGTCAAAAGAATCCTAAGATACTGAAATGATACATTAGGTTATGACTTAGTGCTTCATACTTCATCTCAGCTTTCCCTTAAAGTATTTGATGACTTTGATTAGGGTGGTTTTTATGATGATAGAAGGTCTATTATTGGTTTGGCTATTTTCTTTGGTGCTAATCCTATTTTATGGTCTATTATTTTTTTTTTCTAACTATAATACAAATTGAGTACAAGACACTTGCTAACACAACTGCGTAAATCATATGTATTGAATCACTTCTTATTGAAATCATGGTTCCCTCTTCTGGATTAGGGGTGTCCAACGGTTCAGTCTGATTTTGGTCAAAAACTTTAACCGAACCAGACCGTTTATATTACAAGGACCGGATCGGATCGGTTGAAACAGTTTTAAGTAATAAAAATCGGACTAGACCGTTTGATTTATAAAACGATTTAATTTGGTTTGGTTCAATTTTTTATACATTTAATGAAGAATAATGTGAAATTTTTAATATATTATTAAACCGGTCTAGTCCGGTCCGAACGGTTTAAAATTAGTACAAATCAGACCGGATCGTTTGATTTGTAAAACCGTTCGGTCCGGTCCGATCCGGTTTATAGACACTCCTAGTCTGGATGTCATGCAGTATGATTTTACAACCTCAATAGTGTGACATTTATTGCGAATTCTATATGCCATATTCGAACAAAACATGTTGTGTTTGATATCCATTTTGTATTTGATAGAGTTCTTGTTGGTAAGCTGTTAGTTTTGGGCATACCTTTCATTGGACAGCCTATTGAGGTCCTTACCAAGCCCTTGTACATTTTACAATTCAATTTTTTATGTAGCAAACTTAGTGTGCATATCACTAATTCAGTTATTCAACAGCCTACAACTTATGCAGATAGTTACGTCGAGGTGACAAGATAATCTACCAATCACAATTGCTCACAAGGATTGCAGTTGAAGAATGATATGAGGCTAAATAATACCGAGAATGATAGTGTACACATGTAACAACAAACTATAACAGAAATGGGCAATTAGTTTTGTTATAAGGGTATTAGTTATGTTCAGTTACAAAAAGATCAATGTAGTCACATTGAGTACTTATATAGCCTAGAGCTATACAGATGTAAAACGCATGATTATGTGAGCTTCTCCTCTCACTTTCATCTTCTCTATTTGTGATCAGTTGAATCAGTTCTTGAGTATTCGTAAAAGAAAAGCCAAACCCGACTTCATTTTTGCTAAACTACACCGAATTTGACGTGTACATCACTAGTGTCAAGCTATTAATTTGTGTGCAAACATAGTAAATTATAAAATGGGGGTGGAAAAGTCGTGAGCCAATTTTGTAGGCGTTCCCCCCCACTAATGAGCTGAGGTACAGCTCGACGACTCTCTAGTTCTACACTCAAACGATGGTATTTCATAGAAAATAGAAAGTAAATACAATACTTTCTATAAACAATTAGACACGAGCCTACATTCAAACAAAGATATGACTTAGAACCCATCCAACTCAACTTGGCGTAACTTTTTAAATACTCAATTTGAATAATCTAAATTTCAAAATTCTTAGAATACCACTTCATGTCATAATATGAAAAACATCCAAAAACAAAACGTATTTGTTAGAAGTCTAGATTACAAAATTTATATCCATTAGCTATCAACGTTCACAAGAGCTATGTGAACTTAATACACATGCTAATTCAGTACAAGACTAAAATGTAAATTCAGTAACAGACATCACCGAGAACCCCAAGCATATCTTGGCTCTTTGAAGAAGAAATGATCATTGTTGCCTCTTAGAACGAGACAATAAAGAAAGAAGAATCTTTTTTCTAGGACCCTGCAACAGGACAATCTAAAAAAATCATTTCAAGAACCAACACAATATATTCAGACAAAAATAAACCCAACCCACTCAAACAGCGTAACAAATACAGTTACTCGCATTAAAAATAAACAGAAGACTAGGAAGCAATAAACACAAGTAACCTGTAGGTGGCAAGTTATAATTCATGCTGACCTCACCAGTGCAGTGGTCATTAACCAATGCACCACTGTATGGTGCAATTAAACTAACAATTATAATAGCAATGGATTCCCTTGAATCAATTAATCCAAGGATACTCCAATACTGGATCCAAATTGGTTAAGATATTATTTGACTAAAACAGAGAGATGGGGTATCCCTGCAAAGGAGATGACAGCACATAGCAATGCACTTCTATACATGCAAGAAATTAGAAATTGAAACAACTAATCCACTAATAGGTGGCATCACTAGCATGTGACACCATCCATAAGTGGTGTTCTATAGTTCTCAATAAGCCAAACGCAATTAAGGAACCTAAATACAATTAAGAATCATGTGGATAAGGTGTAAAGTCTCTAATAATATTGTATGTATAGGAACTTTGAACGTGCGGTTTTAGGTCATTTACTTAAAGTAGAACCGCACTGCAATAATCAACACAGTAGGAAAGGAAGGAAAAATACCATGGGAACTCCTAGCTCTTTTAGGTCATTTTCTCCCATCTGCTTTAATGCAGCCATATCTACCTGCATAATAGATGCTGTATCAATTATAACAAGTATTGAAAAGAACACACTGCCTCAGGGATATGGCATAACAAGACAAAAAGTACACCGCAGTCATATCAGCCACTAGCACAGCTTATTATATGATGCATAACTTGGGATTTGACATTCAAAAAATTCAATTCTTCCCATCTGAGAGAGTTGCCAAGTGGACTCTACTACTCATGTGTAGACTGTAAAGATAAACATAGGAAAGAAAAAAAAAACACACCTCCTCAGCCTTAAAAATAATGGCATATTTTCCTAGACCCAATGAATGTAGCAAACCATCAACAGTTTCTGTTGCGTCACCAACCTAGAACAGCCAGCACAATTCCAAAGAATCAGATCACAATGCAAAATAACTTGGACAATTGGAAAAAAAGAGAGTATTTTTTCCAAATATTGATGCTATTAAATATATAGTTAATATCAAGCAGCTTAAACTTGTAACTGTATGAAGCAGTGCAA
This sequence comes from Hippophae gyantsensis, assembly GCA_030763125.1. Lineage (NCBI taxonomy): Eukaryota > Viridiplantae > Streptophyta > Magnoliopsida > Rosales > Elaeagnaceae > Hippophae > Hippophae gyantsensis. The sequence goes on along the minus strand of CM061039.1, from coordinate 18,194,592 downwards.
AATATAATTATGATACACTGTCATTGTAAATAAAAGGTCCATGTTTAGACTAAAAAATTGTCATTGGCACGAAAGCTTAAATTTAATATATATGATCCCCTCATCTTTTTGGAACTTGTTAGGATATATTTCAAACAATTGGTTTATTTTACCAGCCTACTAATCATCAAGTTCAAGCTTGTTAGCGAACTAAATGTCACAAGCAACCCATAAAACCTCTACCCAATTATGAAACCATTAAAAATAAGCATTCATGAATCATGCTATATACCTTGTCATGTTGATGAGGACAAACAAATGAATTAAATACTTTTCTCAATGTTACTCCTAAAGTCACATCTAGCCAAACATCATACTGCACTGCAATGTCGCTAAATGAAATACAATAACATCCTTATGTAAAAGCATCCAAGCACCCACATAAAGATATATTTTTAGCTCTTTTTTGGATGAGCTAAGCACCAACATATGGTTGGTTCACCATTAATAAAGCAATTAACAGCTGCAGAATTTTCCCAAAACTTTGTTTATTTTACCAGACTACTAATCGGCCAGGTTCAAGCATTTTTATCAAAATATATGTCACAAATAACACATAAAACCTCTATTCACTTATAAAACCAATAAAAAATAGCATTCAAAGTAAAAACATCCAAGTATGCACCCACATAAAGTTTTTCTTTTATTTCCTTTTTGGCTAGGCTCAGCACTGACATTTGAGTTATTCATATATTAAGATATATGTTTAAATCACCAACAATAGAGTAGTTTAAGGGACAAACGTTTCATTTACTAATAAAATTGTCAATTTTGTGTTGCTAATTTTTTTTTTCTTTTTTGTCAACTTACTACTAAAATTATCTAATTTTGTTTTATTTTGGTATTCTATTTGTTTAAGCATCCAAACTAACAGAAAACAAAATCGAAAGTAAAGTAAACCCAATCCCAATTCTGAGTCCTAATTAAAGCTACCCGAGCAAGACCTTACAAGATACCATCAGCATGAAGGAGAAGACCATTCACCCATCCAACCACCACACTGCTGCCTCGCCACCGCACCCACCAGCAGCTACTGCCTCACCTCTCCCTACTTCAGCCCAACCGATCCTCAGTCAAGAGCAACGAATGAAGCAATAACCCCACGTGATACACATTGCCTCACTTGTTGAAGACAACATGATACCCAGCCACCATGAAATTTCAATCACCATTTTCTTCTTCCAGCTCCATCTTTCTTCCAAAGCCATTTTTATTCCAACACCATTTTCTTCAAGTTCATTTTCTTCTAGTTCCAAATTACCAAATGGTGTGATGTTGTTGATTTGTGATATTGTGTATTGCTTGCTGAAAATGTATTATTTGGTAGCATTTTCCGGCAACTATGTCTAAGTTTCAAATTGACTAATACTTTTTGGTCAATTTCGATGCAATTGCTGGTATTATGGTTGTTCTTAACGACATATAATAAGTAAATTGCTGGGATTATTTGGTTGTTCTTTATTTATTTTTTCGATCAATATTTTTTACATTAGATATGCAAAATTACTAAAATACCCTCAAAGTGGTCAAGTGACTAGCACGTGTTTGATTTTTCTGTTAGTTTAAAGTAACAGAAAACTTATTTGAAAAAAAAAAAGTAGTTTTAGTAGAAAGTTGACAAAAAAGAAAGTTTTAGAATTAAATTGACACAAAACTGATAGTTTTAGTACTAAATGAAATGTTTGCCCTAATTTAAGTGGTTACTGAATTTATCTAACTTCCATATCCTATAAATAACTTAATATCTGCTGAATTTTTCTAACTTCCCTCCCCAATAAATAATTAGTAGATTACAAATTCGATACTACTCAAGTTCTTATTTTCAGGGAGCCTACACATCCAATGTTTTTCATTTACTTGCATTCAAACAAGGGAAGCATCCTAGATAAACTCTAGTTCTCTTTTTATTTTTTCACTAGACAATTACATCAAAAAAATCTCTAAAACAGCACCAGGTCCTGCTTCAATAACAGTTAAATTAATATTAACTTTATGCTAAGATACATCAGTAGATACCAAGTCTTAGATAAATGAGTGATAAGTCAAGGTAGAATTAAAAGCCAAAAGACAACACAGCAAATACCGGGTATAAACTTCGGGAAAAAATGCTGTTTGACAGAGGAAGTTGGTTCATTTGTGGGGGCGGCACAGGTTTTGAAGGTCCAGGTGGCATTGAAGAATGTGGAGTGTAAGCCACAGAAGACATGGCTCTTGAAGTATCTATGACTTCCTTGCTCATGTATGGAACAGATCTAAAATCTTTTAATGTCCTACTTATTGGCCTTCTCTGAAGTTCATCCACACTCCTTGGTGGGGAAAGACCCCTAGAAGCACCTAGATTTCTTTCAGGCGATCTTCGCCTTAAATGATCCAATGTCCAAGGAGAATATGAAGATCTAGATGATTCCATTCGGTGCATATCATCTGCACTTCTAGTGGAAGGAATTTGACCCATGAAACCAGCCTCTTTTAGTTCAGGAACGCGTTGGTGTGAATCAACAATAGGTAGTGGAGGCCTAACTTCCTTAGATAGCTTCTCACGAAGATCCCCAAGCTTCTGATCATTATCATTTTGTGTCCGCCTAGATGCTTTTTTTTGCATGAGCTTATAACGGAGGTCACCTTTGCCAACAGGCACATCTTGTGTAAAGGTGGATAGGTTAGAAAATGGAAAAGTAACTCATAAATACAGTAATGTGGTGATATCACAATAACTACGAAATAAGCTTATTACCATTAACACCATTGGCATTCAAATTTGACATACCAGTATCTCCTCGTTGGCTGCAGAAAGGTAAAATATGACTATGAAATTTGTTGGATATAGGGGAAAAATAACATCCTTACAGTTTAGTATAAAAAAACTAAGAAGGGCAAGAAGAGAAGGAATGAATGATGATATATGCTGGAAGTTGGATGTAACATGACGGGCTAATAAAATTTCACCAAAACTTGCAAGGACTATACAATTTCAGTTTTTATAACCTACTATCACAACTGAACTACTGGTAACTGGTAAGAATAGTTAAAAGGATGAAAACAGGCCAAATTGGAATGAAAAATAATGTTTACACACCGTTTTCTGCTTTCGTGGTAAAGGCTTCCACGTAGCAATGAGCTATTGGCATTACTTCCCAACCTATCTCTTATCGATGGCTTCCTCCCTGTCACAGAAATCGAATCGCTCAAAGCATCATTAGATGCAGATCCAGCTCTCTTAACTACCTGTAAAATGTAAAATAGCATTCAATGTACTAGGAAAGAAAGCACATCAGTGTAGTCCAAGGCTATCAAAGAACTACCTCCTCCCTCCAAACTCACTTCTTCCTGGGGCTATACTTTCCCAGTGATGTAATCCAATACAGGAAAATAAGATAACAACACTAGCAAATGAATGGAACCTTAACTAAGAAAACTCATACAAAACAGTAAAAATCCGATTTCTCTCCTTTTCTTGTACGCCAAACGGGGTATAATGCCAGGGAAAAAAGGGGCCATGAAGTAATAGAAAAACACACAAAAAGTTCCATTGAATCAACAGTTTTAAAGATTGCCAGAATAAAAAACAAGGAAGTACGCACCTGACCAGTACGCCCTAGAGTAATGGTGACTCTAGACCTCGAAGCCTCTGACATGGTTGGAATCCAAAACCCTAAATCAATACCTAATCTGGCTTGACAACTAATAACAACCAACTAGCAATCGTAACAAACCTACTCAGGAAACAAAATAAACCCTAATCTCATTGTAAACAAGCAATTCGAGACGATAGACAAGAACATAGATTAAACGAGAATGATTTTATGTTCTTGATACAATTGCTCGTAAAATCGAAATGTTTCTTCTTTCCTTTTTGGTAACGAAAAGTTCCTAATTTGTTGTTCGATAAATTTTTGGCGACCAAATGGAGGTGTATAGAGTTCAGAAAGGGGATTGTTCGAAATGGAGAAAGAGGAAGCTTAATGAGAAGCCTAAGAGAAACAAAGAATCATAGATGCTGAAAAATCATCAAAAGGTAAAGAGCCGACTTCCCCGAAAAAGAAGACGGACCACCAATCACCATTATTAGCCTTACTACAGACCGTCTGTTTCTCCCGATTTTTTTTTTCTTCTTATTTTGTAGAAACTAATAACGGAAATTACATAAAGGGTTTGGTAGTGAGCTAGGGTACCAACTAATGTATTATTTTTATAAAAGATATACAAAAATATGATATTTATTAAAAGGTATAATATAAGTACTTTTTAAAATAATTTGGTACAATTTTAATTAAAATAACTATTTATAAAAATAAAAATATTACTAATATTTTTTATATTTAACATATCTTCATTTATACCTCTCATTAGTTATAGTGTTAACTTTATATCTAATAATGTGTTTTTTTCCCATGAGTCTTAACCAAATTAAAACTAATTGTTTTACAATAATAGGTGTTGTTTCCTACATATTATTATTTAAAGATAATTTTTAAAATTTTTTATTAAAATATTGTTTTATCTTTATATTTTTCTTATGTTTATTTTCATACAAATTTGTGGTTAATTTATTTATTTTCATTTTCTTATTTATTAATTTTATAAATGTTATAAATAAATATTTAATGGCTTAAAATTATAACTAATATATCTAAATTTAATGGATCCACTACAATATTTCATTATATTATTCATCTTCTTTTATCACACCTGATATGTCTTAAATTGATCAAATATTAATGTCCTCCTAGTAATGGTGAAACATTTGCATTTGTACGTAATATAGTGTCCAAATTAGGCTTATTGGAAAATTAAAAAAGAATGATTACACTCTATTTTATTCATAATATTAATAACTATTATAATTCTTAAAGACAACTAAGAATCTTAAAGAGAGATTCTTAATCACTCATAGTTTTTAGATTCATAACTACTAGGTGAATAATTTTTTAAAGTAAAAAGATTGCTTTTTTTGAAGTTGTGTCCTACTAATAGAAATAAGGTTCTTTTTATAGGACAAAAAATCTATGTGTATAATAGTAAAAAATCATTATTTTACCTCTATTTTAATAATTTACTTAATTTTTTATTTTTAGCTTTTGAATTTAAGCTTTTTATTTCCTTGACATGACCTGTTGATTAAAGATATGAGTTCTACATCTTTAATCTCCTTTATCATTTTCTATTGATAGTCCTTTCGATGACTTAGACGATAACACATTTTCATCTTCTTGATTTATAATGCATTAATGTTGTGTTTGATTGGAGGGAATAGAAAGGAATCATAATTGACTCCTTCCATTTGTGTGTTTAGTTGGGCTAAAAAAATGAGTTAGGAATAGAATCGATTCCTAAAGGAGAATTTTCATCTCAATTTTACCCCAACTATAAATATAACCTAAACTCAAATCTCAAAACCCTAAACCCAAAATCCTAAATCCCAAAACCCTAAACCCCAAATCTTAAAACCTAAATCCTTAATCCTTAAACCCTAAACCCTAAATCCCAAATCCTAAATCCCTAAACCCCAAATCCCAAATCCCAAATCCCAAATCCCAAATCCCAAATCCCAAATCCCAAATCCCAAAACTCTAAACCCAAAACCCTAAACCCTAAATCCTAAATCCTAAAACCCTAAATCCTAAACCCCAAATCATAAATCCTAAAACCCTAAACCTTAACCCACAAATATAATCCTAAATCCCAAAACCCTAAACCCTAAACCCTAAATCCTAAAACCCTAAACCTTAACCCACAAATATAACCCTAAACCTAAACCTTAAACCCTAAATCCCTAAATCCCTAAATCCCAAATCTCAAACCTCAAAACCCTAAACCCTATTTAGAAAAATAATAATTTTAATAATATATTTTCTTTTTAAGTAATAATTATTTAGAAAAATAATGATTTCAATAATTTATTTTGTTTGAAAAAAAAATAATTAAATGATATTATTTAAATTTTATTGAATATAGGGGCATTAAGGTAATTTATATTTTTTTTTATTTCATTCTAGTGGCAAACCAAACACTATAATACTGATTTCTTTTTTGATTCCAGTGGTCAAACCAAATAACATTGTTTCCTTTCCATTCCATTCTCATTCTGATGCCGATTCCGATTCCAAACGCCACCTAAATGCATTTTTTATATCTTTGATAGTTTTCTTAGCATAAAAAAACATTTTTCTTATTTTTGACAAATTTTCAGGTTATTATTGTTAAAATTTGTTTCAAACTTACTGATTTTCTCACCATCTTCTTCAATGAGGGTCATATTGCTATGGGAAGTGATTATGACTTTCATATTCGAATAATTTACTTTGATTTAAGAAGAATTATCAATTTTTTTAAGTTATGATAAATTTGGCCTAGCATCTTTCCTCTTAGTATACATAATTCATTTGTATTGAATTTTTTTAGAAGCACCATTGGTTTTGAAACTTCTCTATTAGTGTTAAAAATTCCTAATTTGATAAAATGATAAGGACTAACACAACCTTCTTTATTCTAGTCTATAAGTGAATTAAAAATCTAAAATAGACAAACTTGTCACCTATTATGATCTTTTTCCTGAAATTCTTGATAGCCTTCTTGAATTTTTAAGGAAAATAATTTAATTCACTTAAACTAATTCTTAAATATAGGTTATTGATTAAAACTACACGAAAGCTTTGTAAACAAAAATTAGATCAACTTCTTCAAGAATATTAAATTTAATGCCTACGGGAAATTCTTTTTTATAGTATAAAATTTCATATCTTCGATATGTTTTTGAGTAGATTTTATGGTTAAGTTATAGAAATTCAATCATTGTAGTTTACTTAAATTCTTGTATTGATTTTTTCATCTTCAATGACTAATGTATTTCTAAGGGTTGTTTTCTTGAATAATACTTATGGTTGTACTATTTTTGTTGTTTATATGATAGGTATTTCTCTAAATAGTACCGATGGTCTTACTATCTTTCCTAGGGTGTTTAACCTACTTAATGGAAATGGTCACTGTTGCAATGTTGCGGAGTAATTTTTAACTATATCTTCTAGAGTTATTAGTTTTGGTACTCTATAGTTGGTATAACTACCTTTAACTTCTATTGTATTAATGAAAATTCTATGAATTATTCCACTAAATCCGATAATAGCTTTACTTGTTTTAGGTCAACTGTTGTGAATTCTTAATTTTGGATTATTATAGACCATATAAGTTTTTCCTGGTCTTCCTTTTTTACTTATTAAGCCCAACTAAACTTTTTTTTTTATAGATGTTACTCTTTATTGACTTGTAAAGTTCTTCCCTCTTATTTTGAATTTATTTTTTCAAAAGTTTTACCTTTTTTTTAAATAAATTTATGATGGGTATTCCTTTTTAGAGTTTTTGGACTATAATGATCGTTTTGAACTATTAAGTTCTTATTCTTGAAGTATTATTATTTCCTTTTCTTTTATCTTGATCTTAATATCAAGACTTTTTATTTCTACAAGAATAAAATAATGTGTTAATTCTCTTGTAAGGACATCTATTAAACTATTTTTATTTCTTGGAAGATGTTTGACATCAAAATTGTAGTAGTTAAACTATTATTGTCATTACCTAATCTTTCATATTTATAATCACCTACTATATTACTTCTTAAAAAATAACCAAAAATCTTGTTATCACTTCTTACAATAAATCTAGAACTTATTACAAATATTACAAATTTTCTAATAGCCCTTTTGACAACTAATTAGTTTTTTTATATTATTATGATAATTTAATTGTGAACCATAGAAAGAAACTGATGTATATCTACAAAGATGATATTCTTCTTGGTCATATGCTTTTGCTTTTAAAAATACTCTTAACATTCATGTAAAATATTTGTTTCAATTATCATTTTATCATTTGGATCTAGCTGATATAAAGTTGGTAAATTTTTTACCTATATTTTTACCTTATTCATATACAAAGTATCTTTTTTTGCCCATTTTCAAAAATGATTTTTTTTTTCAATTTTTTTTGTAAAGGTTTTCACATTTTTGCAAGTTTCTCGATGTATATTTCAACATACGTTAAACATCATAAGAATCTTTCTAATTTATTTTTGTTTTTTAATTCTAAAAAATCTTTGAATGTTATTTAGTATATGGGTGTATATATTATGTTTTTTTTATCTTCAATTTCTAATCCTAAATACTTAGTTTTTTTCTAAGAAATTACTGTTTTCTTCTCTTGTAGTGCAATGTCTTATTTTTTGCATTTTTGTTTAATATTAATAATATCTAAATAATGTATTTTTAATTCGTTACTGAAAACCAAAATATCATTTATGTAAACATAGAAAATATTTGGTAATTTCTTAAATATATTATCCAAATATTTTTGAAAGATACATGAAACTTGTTTTATTCCAAATGGTACAATAGTCCATTAGAATTGTCTTTGGGGACAACTAAATATTGTTAGTTTTGAGATTCTCCAATCCAATTTTTTTTTTACCCAAATTCACTTTTGCTATCAAAACTTGAGAAATATTTCTTTCATTTTATTAATGATAATGATTATTCTTTCTTCAAAATAAAATATCCATTATCAATGATTTCTTTATTCAATACTTTGAAGTTTATTATCACTCTATTTTTTCCTCTTCTTTTTTCAACTTCCTTTTCAACTAAGAATGTTTGGCTAAAGTGAGGTGAATTATTTGGTATTATAACTTTTAGTTCCAAAATTTCTTGAATTTGTTTTTCAAATTCAAGAATGTCTTTTGAAGTATAAATCTTAGGTTTTACTCTAATGACTCGTTAAGTTCTCTTAGTTTTATGTTAACAATCATTTTAGATTTGTTTACCTTTAGATCTAATGAATTTTTTAAACTTAGAATTTTTAATAATTTTTTGATACATGTTAAGATTTTATCTTTCTGTATTTAATTAAAAAAAATTGTTTCTCTTCTATATCTAATGAAATATTTTTCTAAATAAGGTTTTTGTTGCTACTTTGTGTCTATCTTATCACGTTTTTGCTTTTATATTGTTACATAAAAGTTGGGTTTGATACAATCAAATTTTTTCTTATCTTTGACATGTAAATGGTTTCACTATCTAAGGTTCTTAGACTTATTTTGTCTAAATATTGTGTAAATAATTGATATAAGTTTAAAAAATTATTTCCTATTAATAAATCAGCTCCTGTTTCTTATTGATATATTGTAAAAATATGAAATTGATCTCTTATTATCATTATATTTGTATCCTTAAGACTTTATTAAGATTTATTGTAGTATTGTTAGCAATTTTTACAATTAGATCTTTTGGTGCTTATTTTCAGAGTTCATTTAAGAATATATATTTAAAGGTTACACAAGGAACTAATAATGAAATTAGATTCATAAGATTTTTTAGGATCATATTTTCTAGTTCCAAATCAATTCATTGATTATTGACGTATCATCTTTCTCTTTATTTGTACAAGGTTTTTCATCATAATGTTTTCCTAGTTCTTTATCCGTCAGGGTTGACAAAATAATTAATTTTTCTATGTCCCTATTCTTAAGATCTATAAATTGTTCTTTTAATTTTTTTTTATATTCCATTAAATTGGGATTATAAATTTTTCTTTATATTTGAGTTTTTCCTCATTCTTTCTTTTCTCATTCCTCATTCCTGGGTATTAATGCATATGATATTTTATGTGGTTCTTCTTTTAATCCTATAAATGTATCAAACTTATAACCTATAATTTTATTATTTTTAGGTATGTTATTTACATCCATTCTTAATTCTATAAATTCTTTATGTGTGTCATGTTGCAGTTTTTTTAATTTAGCCATATCTCTTATTTCTTTTAGAGGTTATTTTTGTGTCTTATTTATGTCTTGTAAGGACTTGATGTTTGATTTTTATACTATATTTATTTCTTATGCTAAAAACATTTATGCTAAAAAAATTAAAGCTTTCATTATTATCATTTGGTTTTTTGATATGCTTGTTAGGCTTCCAGTAAAATCTAATTCTATATTTTATAGTTTATTTCTAAACATTATTGAGATAATAATATTATTTTCTTTCAAATATTACTTCATGGATTAATGCCTTCGTTACTTTAATTTTTTGTTTTAGATTTTTCACTTCTCTTTCCTTGTTAGAGAATTCTTCTTCGGGATCTATAAACGTAAATCTTGATACATTACTTTTTATTACTACATTACTTCTTCTTTCTGATATTAGAGTTTTTTTCTTGACATCTAAGTTCCATTCTTTTGGTATTTTAAATTCTGTTAATATTTTTTATTTTATTATTTGTTCAATTTCTTGGATAGTTTTATCTATTTGTATGAATTCATTTTTTTATATTAAACTATTATTATTGTTTGTTAATAAATATTCTACTATGTAATATACAGAAAATGAATGATTTTTTCTTTCAAATTCATAGACTAAAATTAACACTTGGTTTAAGTTCTTATCATTAATATCAATGACAAGCCTAAGATATTCTGTAAATTTTAATTTCTCGTATTCTAGTTTTCATAGACTCTTCCTAATAAATGATATTTTCTATTTATTATTCTACTTTTAGCAATGCTAATTTTATTAGTATATCAATTCATTCTCTAAAATATATTTTTATTAATATTTTAATTTCTCCTAAATTGATATATCTAATTTTTCTTGTCATTTTGAGAGATTTTTGATAATTTATCTATAATAATTTTTTTGTTAATTAATGGTATATTATATATTCCTTTTACATATGTAATATTAATATTCATTTCTTTATTACTTATTACATAATAAATTATATATTTTCTCGAACATATTGTTCTTATTCTTGAGAATGATGAATCTTTGAATCAATCCCATTGTTTAAGATTTAATCTCGTTTTTTGTATTTTTCAAATTTCTTTTTACAATTTACTATTTAATGGAAGAAACATTATGAGATATTTTGTGTTTATAATTTCATTATTTTTGGATTTCCTATTATTTATTGATTTTCTATCATTTTTTTTATAAAAATTACTATTTAATTTTATTAACTTTAACTTTCATTAATTTAAGAGATATTTGTGAAATTTTTAAAACTTTGAGAGTATTTGTGATATTAAGATTATTTTAAAAAACTTTGGTATACCCCTTACTAAAGTAAGGTACTAATAGTGTATCCCTTTATAATTTTGATACTAATATGCACCTTTACATAAAGCTAAAGTACCACACAAAGCTTTTTTCAAGTTTGGTATTATTGATGTAACTATGGTAATTTACTCTTATTTTTATATCTCATTTTATTAAAAAAAATTATTTTAATATCTATATTCAAATATTGGTATCCTTTTAATTATTTTAAATAATATTTTTTTGTCAAAGTGTGAAACATGAGTGTAATACTAAATTTAGGATTATATTTAAGAGGGGGACTACCGTATACAAATATAGTATTAATTATTTTTCAGTTAATATTTAGTTTTAAATAAAAAATGCTATATATATATATTTCATTTTATTGAAAAATATTCAAATAATTGAGTTTATAGTGCGATATTGAGTATTAAAACCTAAAAAAATTTAAAATTAAAATGGAATATAATTTTATTTTATATATGTAATTTATCATAATTTTATAAATATTATAGCTAAAATTTTATTTATCTAGATTTGAGATGGAGTATCCTCATCCCTAGGTATATTCGCCCTAACATGAGTCATATGTGGAAAATTTTATGAGAGTATTGCGAGAATTTAAGAAAGAAAAAACATCTAAAATGATTGAACTCTAACAACTTAAAATTTTCAGACTTCGACGATTATCTCAAAAAAAATTCTTACAAAATAGTCACACATAAAAGTCGAATTCTTTTCAAACAAACTAAGCTTTGGTTGGGTGACATTAGTTTAGTTATTACAAACATGATAAGAGAGACTAAGTTTAAGCTTCTGATTGTAACAAAATATCTAAAATTGAGCCCAAAACTTGTAAAATATTTAGCAATTACCAACCCTAACATAAGTGAAAAATGTAATGTTTTGGGTAACATAATCGGAGATGAAAATGATGACCTTAATAGTTATAATTGTAATATCTATTTGTTTCTTTCTAAAATTTACACAATAATTTTGTAAAATTTGTCTCCTATGACATATATTAATTTATTACCGTGGATATATTTAAGGTACCGAATCCAATAAAAATTATAATAATAAAAAGCACATTCAATAATATTAAATGAATTCAATAAAAAAGAATTTAATAATCAACCATCTAAACATTAACAATAATGTTTTCTTACATTATCCTTAAAATGATATAAATAATAGAAAATAAAAAAATATTTTAAATAAAAACACAAAATATTTCAGGATGTTTCTCATAAGAAATAGTAATTAACAATTTTTTTTGAAGAAATACAAAAGACAATACTAAATCTTAAGGAATGAGATATATTTAAAGATTCATCATTTTTAAGAATAAAGAAATAAATATTAATATTGCAGACGTAAAAAGAAGATATAATATAACATTAATTGAAAAAGAAATCATTGTTGATATACTATCAAAAATCCCCCAGAAAATTAAAGGAAAAATTAAATACATTCATTTAAGATGAATCCAATTATTAATAAAAACATATAATAGAATAGGAGTTGACACACCAATAAAACTAACGTTATTAGAAAATAGAATAATAAATAGAAAATATATTTTATTAGGAATGATCCATGGAAACTTAAGATATCATAAATTAAAATTCACAACATACCCTAATTTTGTCATTAATATTAATGATAAAAACTTAAATCACATATTAAGTATAGCTTATCAATTTGAAATGGGAGATTTTATGAAATAATAAAATCATCTATTTTCAGTACACTATATAATAGAATATTTATTAATAAACAAGCATAATAGTTCAATACATAGACAAAATAAATTCATAAAAATAGATAAAACTTTCTAAGAAATTGGAAAAATAATAAAATAAAAAATATTAACAGATTTTAAAATACTAGAAAAATGTAACATAGATGTTAAAAAACCTCTGATACCAGGGAAAAAAAATATAGCAAGAAAAAGTAATATTAGGACGATAATATGATATAATAATGAAAGAATTAATCTATGGTATAATATTATGACGATAATGATACTATTATTATTCAAATAATGTTTAAAAATAAACTATATGATATAAAATTATATTTTAATGGAAGTCTAACAAGCATATATAAAAACCAAATAACTATAATAAAAGATTTAATTCTTTTAGCAAAAGAAATATATGTATCACAATAATCAAACATTAAGTTATTACAAGACATAAAAGAAACACAAAAATAACTTCTAAAAGAAATAAAAGAATATGATTATAATAAGAAATTACAACAAGACATATATAAAGAATTTATAGAATTAAAAAGAGATATAAATAAAATACTTAGAGATAATGAAATCATTGGCTATAAGTTTAATCCATTTATAAAATTAAAAGAAAAACTATCTAAAAGATCAAATGTATTGATGCTTAGGAATAATAAGAGAAATAATGAGGAAAAATCCAAGATAAAAAAGAAGCTATGATTGTTGTTTAATGAAATATAGAAAAAAATTAAAAGAATAATTTATGAAGCCAGAAAATAAAGACATAGAAAAATTAGTTAGTATGTTGACCCTAACAGATTAAGAACTTGGAAGACATTATAATGAAAAAAATTATACAAAATTCATATGAAACCTATTTCATTACCAATTCCTCGTTAAGAAGGAACATCTGATCCCCATAGGGAAGAAAAAAATAGACAAAAGCTAGAAAAACATGGTATTCCTTATAAAAGAAAACAACAATAAAAAATGAAAGAAATATTACATTAGGGAAATAGAGATAGTATACCACAAGAATTCAAACTTCATGAAAATTATAGACTCGATCTTTTAGATTTAAATTGTATAAGAGATAAAAAAAAATATTAGATGTATGGTCTAGAAATATGAGTGTAATCATACAAACTTCTCCAACCAAATAATCAAATCCTTCAACTTATAGAGTCTTAATAGCCAACAAAATGTCAAAAAATGTAAAATTTGGTTTATAAATTTAAAAATATAACAAAGTTTACAAATGCAAGGGAATACTCTCACCGTTAGAGAATATTTAGATATTATAGTAAATAAAATATACAAGAAATTTATTGAAGAAGACAAAGATAAACATATCACTCAATCTAGTAAAAATAAAATTGAGGAAGCTAAATGGTATTTAACAAATATGAAAATATGTTACATGTATTAAATAGATTCTTTTATTTGTGAATATAAAATGTATTATCACAAGTTATCACCCTCTATGCAAGAAACTTATAAAAAAATATTTTTTTTATAAGTTACATAGATTAAATAAAAGTATAACAGAAGGATGTAATAAAAGAAATAAGAGTTATACCATATATGGAAGGAAGAATAATAATTCTTAAAAATTGGATAATCATTAAATATCAAGAAATACATGTGTATAAACAAATAAGAGGAAATAATAAAATCTGTTATGATACTATAGATTTTAAGATGCCATAAAAATATATATGTAATATAAAATCTTATAAACAAAAGTATAAAAAATATGAAAAATATAAAACCTTCAAAAGATATAAATTTGAAAACAAGACTTTTAAAAATATAAAAGAGATATAACAAAGAACCCCATAGAAAAAGATATTTTATGAGAAAAAGTTATAAGCCAAAAAAATAAAAATATTGTTCTTCAAGGAAAAAGAAATGCAAACATTAGATCTGTAACGAGAAAATGACATTATGTTAATGAATGTCTTAGAAGGCTTCAACATAAAAAATAATTTAAAAATAAATGTCATAGAAAAAAAATCTTAAGGGAAACTTTTAAAATGGAATTAGAATCAATAAATGAGTTAGATATAGATGATTAAATTGAAAAAATAACTGATTCAGAATATGAATATTTTTCAGTAGAAGATGAATGATTTGTATAATATTACAAATCCAAATAATACTTATATTAAGGTATGATTGAAATTTAAAAGTTACATAAGTTACCATTTACATGCATATGTAGGTACAAGAGTTACAATGTGTGTAGCTAGTAAATATGTATTTTTAGAAGAATTTTGAAAACAAGAACCAAAATATTTAATTATAAGAATTTCTAGCAATACTACAATAAGTCTTAATAAAATCTTAGAAGACATAGACATAACGATAGAAGGAGAGAAATTTCACATTCCAACCATATATCAATAAGAAACATGAGTTGATTTATTAATAAGAAATAACTTTCTAAATCTCTACCAATCATTTACTCAATATTTAGACAAAATAAGTTTAACAATACTAGATGGTGAAATCATTTATGTGTCAAAAATAAGAAAAACTTTAACAATATCAAACCTAACTTTTATGCAACAATATAAAAAGCAAAAACGTGGTGAGATAGATACAAAGCAAAAATGTGGTAAGATAGATACAAAGAAAAAACTTTATATAGAAAAACATTTCAATAGACATTGAAGAGAAATAAAACTACTTTCTTAATGAAATACAAAAAAATAAAGCCTTAACAGGAATAAGAAAATTGTAATAAACAGTAAGATCAGAAAACTCTTTAGCTCTTAAAATCAATAGTCTAAAAATAATAGCAAGTAGAAAACTCAAAGATCCTAATAAAGTCATAAGAATAAAATCAATTATTTATATCACAAAAGATAGAGACAAATTTGGAAAATAACTTCAATAACTTTTGAAATTAAAAGTCATAATATCAAGTAATTTACTTCACTCAAATTCAACATTTTTAGTTTAAAAAGAAGATGATAAAAGTAGAGATAAAAAAAGAATAGTAATAATATCTTTAAAAAGTTACGTGATATTTATTATGTATACATCGATGCCATTTTAGTATTTAGTAATGACTTGAATCAATATTACTTAAATATTATAAATATCTTATAAGAATGTTAGAAAGAAGGATTTGTTTTATCAAAAAGAAAGGTTATAATAACTTAATAAAAAATTAAATATCTAGGATTAGAAATAGAAGATGAAAAACATCATCTCCAACCTCATATGTTAAACAATATACAATGATTTTTTAGTGAAATCAAATACAAAAAATAGTTACAAAGTTTTTTGGAATGTTTGACTTATGTAGAAGTACAAATAAAAATAATTAACACAAATGCGAGATCCATTATAAATTAAACTAAAAAAGATAATGTTTAAAAATGGACAGAACATGACACATAGTACATGGACAAGTAAAACACAAGTAAAACACTTTCTAATTTTATACCATTCAGGTCCAAATGGTAAAATAATAATAGATATAGATATTTCATATGAATATTGAGGTGTAGTTTTAAAGATGACTAAGATGAATATTTTTATAGATACACATCGAGATCTTTTTAGGATCTAGAATTAAATTATTATAATAATAAAATTGAATATTTAGCTATTAAAAGGTTGTAAAGAAATTTACAATATATATTATCAATTCAAGATTTATTGTTAGAACGGATAATAAAAGCTTGAGATATTTCTTAAAGATTAATATTACAGGTGATTATAAGCAAGGTCTATTAATAAGATGACAACAATGGTTAATCATTATAAATTTAATGTTAAATGTTTACCAAGAAATAAAAGTAGTTTAACTGATGCATTAACTAAAGAATTATTATCTTTAGTAATTTTTAATTTATTAGGAATGGATATACTTAACATAGACATTATGATAAAAAAAGAGGAAATAAAAATCTTATAAGATCAATTTGATATATTATATCTTAAGAAATCTTTAGAGGATAACATCTAAAAAGTTAACCTCTTAGTTAAGCAAGAAGAGCTTAAATATAATTCCAAAAATGATAAGATTATTCCTTTTATCTCAGATGAAAAGAAAGGAATCAAATTTCACAAAACATGTGAAGGATAAAATAATCTCTCTATAGAGAAAAGAAAAGAAAATCTTAATTGGGCAAATGAAATATAAAATAAATAATCTTCAAAGACTAAACTTTATGTAGTTTATAATAACTTCAAACCAAGTATCTATACTAGTTGGCCAGAAACTAGTAAAGTCATAATAAGCTTAAGTGGAATAATCCATAGGTCATTCAATAACAAGATAGAAAAAAGACTATTTTCTCAATTGCCGAATGCCAAAACTATTAACTCTTTTAGAGATAACCAAGAACTATTCCCAAGTAGTTCAACAATAAACCAGTTTGAGTAGATTGAAGACACTTGAAAGGATACCTAGACTGATGCTATTTAGGGAAGTAATTAGCAACTCTCTTGTTTTAAAAGAAGAAAGAGACCAACACAAAAACCTCATAAGACAACAGTGGTTAAGTTTGTATAACATAACAAGGAAATCTACTAAGAAACACCTTGTTAATATGAAGTTCTACACTTTAGAGAGAATTCCTTACAGGTAATAAATTCAATATTTATGAAGAAGTAGGTCCAATATTTATATACAAAGCATTTCATGATAGGTTAACAAAAAACTTGTATTCAGGAAATAATTTAAATGAGTTAAATTACTTTCTTAAAAGCTTCAAGAAATCCATTAAAAGTTTTAGAAAGGAAGTTAAGGCTATATATGTTTATTTAAGATTTTTTAGTTCAATTATGGATTAGAACCAAAAATTTCAATAAGTTCATATCATTTCATTAAGTTTGAACTTGCTAACACCAAAAGGGAATTTGATTGTCCCAAAGCTTTGTCAGAAAAAGAATTTAATTTAGAGGAATTAAGCATAGAACGTGACCAATTGTTAGGCTACATCTATTATGAATTAAGAAAAATTAACAACTCTTTTAAAGTTTAAGTTAATTATTCTACTAATAAAATAATTATCATCTAACAAAGTAATCTATCTATCACCAAGAAAGATCGTGAAAAGAATAGTAACTATAAATCTGATTTTAATTGCAATGAATTGGAAGTAAATATGGAAAGAAAGAATGTGTTTTTCCATTATGCCAAATAGTAGGTTAGGGTGACCACAAATGCATTTATTGCATTAAATATAAGAAAGAACACGTGGATAGTTCATTACACAAGAATTAGTGTATGCAAATGACTCTAAATAAATGTAGGGTTTATACACAATAAATTGGTGCTTTAGACTCAATAATGTAGGTGTTAACTAGAAAATTAGGTGAAATAATGAAATTTTACATATGTAAAAGAGAACGCTTATATCTATAAAAGAGAACTCTTATGTTATTTTAAGGGAAGACGTAACTCTCACAATCTCTAAGAAACTTATTCACTTAACTTCTATCTTTTTATCTTTTGTAATCTTTCATCTAAGAATATGTAACTAAAACTTTATTCCAGATTTTTAGTACTTTCATTGTAATAAACTATTATGATAAATAAAAGTCCATCTTAAATAAGCACTCCTCTTTATCCCTTTAATCTTAAAATAATTAATTGAAGAAAAGAAATCAAGAACTAATTTATATAAAAGTAAACTAAAAGCAAAACAAGAAACAAAAAAAAGTTTAAATTATGTTATATACCTTAAAGCATCTTTGCTATATTTTAAGAAATCTAAAAAAAAAACTTTATTGTTAGCACAGGAAGATCAAAAGTAATTAAAACTTACAAGAATTAATTGATTATTTTTTTAAAAATTAGAAAAGAGTGATAATTTAGTAAAAGAATGTGATAAAACAAATATCACATAAGATAATAAAATATAATAATTAAATCATTGGTTAGACATTGAATTTATTCTGAAAAATATAAAATTAATTTCAATATATGATTAATTCGAATCAAAAGAATCCAACCTTAATTTAATATCATAATCATTTTTGTCACAAGAAACAAAATAAGAAAATATCATGATTTTGGTAAACCTTACAAAAATTAATAAAATGTTTGTAAGGCTTATATTAAGAAAAATAATAAAAATGATAATATATATATAAGGAGATATATAGGATGTTATTATAATTTCTCTTTATTTTTTTAGGAGTGATAATGATTAAAAACAAATGAATTTTTTTCTAACTATTTTTATTAACCAAAATCCTTATTAAAATAACATAAAATGAAAAAAGTTTCAAATGTAGAGTAGTATTTATTGATAAAAAGGTTAGTCTCACTAAAAATAATTAGAAAAGGAAAAATAGTGTTAGAATTTATATAAATGAAATATGTAAGTTTTTTTAGTAGATCATATAAGTCCCGTTATTTTTATAATATTAATACTAAAGTCATACTTTAATTGTTAATTGATAAATTGAATTAGATTCTATTATTTCATGGTTATGTTATTAAATTTGTGAAAGTATTTTTAAAATAACAATTTTATTGAGATAATAATAATAATAGTAAATGACTAAATAATCTTATAAATTTGATTATATGACCAATGTATGACATAATCTAACTTAATTTTTGAATAAACGATTCAAATAAGATTTTAGTGTTATTGTATGAAAATAACAGGATATGTATAGTTTATTAAAAAGCTACTAGACTTATACTCTCACTTAGGTAAGCTACATGACCCATGTCACCCTTTACTAACAAAAAAAAAAAGCAATAAAACCAAGTAACACAATAGTAACTTTTGATAGTGTTGACTTACTCACAATTTTTAACATGAGTTGTAAGTTCTATCAGGCCCAATTTAACTCGTTTAAGTTATAAGCTGGATCAGCTCAGCCGTTTTAACCGTGGGCTGTTCCATCGGTTTTGTTTTGGGCTTCCACTAGTTTGGACAAGACCCAATGGCTCTAGATAAGTAAACGAAGTTTTAGGATAAAAAGGAAAAGCTAATTAACTAAAACTAAATATTAAACAATTGAAAAAGAAAAATAATAAATCACACAATCTATTTGGTTATGGAAACGAAATATTTAAACTTTTTGTTTCATTGATTAATGTTCAATCTTTATCTTTTAACTTTCCTCGACTCAGTAAATGTAAACATTTTGTTGCTTTGATTAATGTTCAATTGCGTCCGTCTTTATCAGATGGTAGTTCCCCTTAATATATGGGTTTGACTCGACTCGTCTTTTCTTAAAATTGATGAAGAACCGATGTAAAGAATACATATTTAAAGAAATTATTTATTATTTTTAGATGGTTAATTATGCAATACTTTATGTTTATAAAATTTAAAATTAATATAATTTTTTTAATTAAATACCTAATAAAAGATAGAAATAAAAAGTAATATAAAATATATTTTAATACATCCTATAATGAAGCATAAAGAGGTTTGACGGAGACCAAACATTAGGGCTAGTCAATAATAAATTAAAATTTTATCATAATATGTCAAAATAATTCAAATTTAACCTAGGTAGAAAATATGGAAGATGAGATGAGGTAAATAATTACCCTCCTACCTAACTTATTATTCGATTCTCATTTTTTTACAAGAAAAAAAAGTCTAATAATCATTTGTTTTTGTGAAAATATGCAGTTTAATGAAAAAAAGTTATTACTTTATTAAACAATCAATTAAATCATACATCTTAATCCTATAGGTATTTTGGCCATTTATATGAAAAATTGGACTCTATATTTTTCTTTCCATTTTTTTTTATCAAAATAGAAATCCCTTCCTTTTCTTCTCTCATATCTAATTTCTCTTTCAATTCATAGATCGTGGAAGACTTATTGGCATTAGCCAAAAAATATATTATGGTAATATAATTCATTTTTCTTTTTTCTTCTCTTTTTTCATTCGAATTCGATTTCTATCATCTCATACTATCACTAAAATCTAAATAACATTTAAAAATAATGAAAATCCGCATTTGGTACTAATTAATAATCAAGAGGGAAGTAGAATAGGCGCATTAAAGACTCTTAATATTCTTGCTTATAGTAAAAACAAATAACATTAATACACAATCATAAAAACTAAAGTGATAATAGAAGTAGATAAATATAGGAAAACAATAAATAAAGAAATAAGTCATTCCAATCATAACTAGAACTTCTTATAAGAGAATATGTTTGGTAGAAATTCTGATTGTACTAACACAACATATAAAATGGTAAATCATTTAAGATCCAATATCTATGTAAAAACATCTAGGATTGCAACACAATTTAAACATATCAATTACATGTTTAACCACTAAGTGGTGTGTGCATTATGCAAGCATACAAAGTATAATCTATGTGAGTATGTGAGATACCGAATAATCAATAATCAACCATATATAGGGTATTATAAGTACACTAAGTAAAATATAGATTCTATGTTCTACCCATAGGAATTCCAACTTAATGATAATAGTACTTACAACTCTTTTTTGAGTTTTCCATGACAAAATATTGCATAACTTAAAACAAGTGTGACATTTATATACAATAAATGCATGCAAAATGAAGCTAAAAACTTCATTTCTTTGAACAAACTCGGATACACAACTTAGACACTTCCAACACACCTACAATCAGTACATTTCTTCATATTGTGCTCTATTTATCTTAATGATCATTACATCCATCTTGATGGTCACTCCATAAAGCATGTCTAAATCTCCAAACAATTAGATATAAGCTCTAAGTTGCAACTATATGTATCAATATGTATCCTATACACATAAAGCAACATATAATTATGGAAAGAAACATGCAAAAATATGTGTAATCTATCCAAATATCATCATGTTATCCATCCACATGTGGATTATGATAGACCTTCATAATTAACTTCAAACAAAAACAACACAATTCCTCCTAAAAATATGATGAACTCTTTTTAAGTATATGCATATCAGGCAACAATAGATGCAATTCAAACTGCAGCTCATAATTCTTATACAACAATCAAGTGAATACCCCAATTAGAGGAAAATAATACATATAAATGATGCAATAATACTAAAAATTATGCAGTCAATAGATGCATAGGTTAAAGCATATAACATAACCATAAACTACAATAAAACTGAATAAAAATAACACTTTTTCATTGATTAAAAAGTTTGTTTAAGTACAAGAGAAAAGAGTTTAAAGACTCAAAACAAAAGTACAATAAAAAACATGAGTCTTTATAGTCCTCATCGTCCTTCCTACCACTAGCTCATTGCCTACCTCTCTAGGTAAACCTCCAAGAAAAGAGTCTATAAAAGGGTTGGTATCAATGTAGTCACCTAGTAATCAATAGTCTAAGGTTGAAAATGAGGTTTTGTATCTTCTATGTTTGGACGATAGACAACATTAAAACTGGCTCTAGTGGTATGAATACGAGAGGTACTACTACCTTGAGCTCGAAAAGAGGGTCTAGACTAAGCAAGCCAAGTAGGGTTGAAAAGAGGTCTTGGCAATCAATAAACAACCTGCTATAGTATAGTGAAGTAGTCATAAACCTTCTAGTAAAAAGGAGAGAACTCCTGGCATAAAGTAATCAACTACATTGACTCATCTTGTCTATGTATCACCATCTCATATCTTATAAAAATAACTCATGTGATAAATGACTAAACAAGTATGAGAAAAACTTATGAATGAATCTGAACCACCACGAGAGGAAGAATTAGTAGGATTAGTCAGTATAGTTTAAGCATGATGATCAGAAAAGAAATAAGAAGACTCTAATATTCTCATGTCAGAAGTTTATTCCTATTGAACAAAAGGATTAATAGTAGATTCACCCTAGTGGATGATCAATCAGGGATAAGTGAGAGAAAAATGTGGTGCAATAAAGAATAAAAAGATAATGGTTCTAAAGATCATCCTAACAAGATCAATAGACTCACCATCTAGAATAGCAAAATGAAAATGACTATGGAAAGTAGCCACAAAAGAGTGATGTGAATGAGAATGGACAGAAGCATTCACAATGTTTATTAAAGTTAATAAGATATGAATCTAATTAACCTAGATAAGATAAATATGTTATTTTTAATTTTTATCAATTTATAATTTAATAACCTAAACAAAGTGGTCAGGTATGTAATCACGTGTAAGAATAAAGTATGGAAATAAAATAATATCACAAAATTTTTTTTAGGTGGAAACAATTTAGGCCATAATCATAATCTAAGAGAAAAACTATCGGTCCACCAGACTACCTAATTTTTCACTATGAAAACCAAATGTTCAAATACAAACTCAATTTTATGCTACCCTCCTTAGGATACTGACCCAATGTACTTTACTTACGAGCCCCTGCTCTATTTTCACAGTTTCTAATATTAACGTGAGCGGTTTCTAGACTAATGTTCTAATAAGTTTCCATCCAATGAGATATGTTCATAAATTTACTACAAAATGGTTAGCATAAAAATAAAAGTATCTGTGTATGTTTTAGAACATATTTAATAATGAATAATCCTAACTAGATGATTCAAAATATATGTCACTTAAATCAAATCAACTACCAACTCTTAGAGCAAAAAGATTAAATACAAGTTCAATAAAAATAATTTATTTGAAATTTAATAATTAAATCCAAATAATCATAGTCACTCATACAGTTATTGGATTTAAATATGCAAGATTTTAATTAAAAAGAAACTACTTGAAAATAAAAAATAAAAAACAAAAAACAAGTAGATTAAAAAATATAGAACTAAAATAAAGAAATCAATTAGAATCTATTATAATATATCAATTTATCTTTCACTAGTTATAGTCATATGCATAAACTTATATTACCTTATCTTTGACAAGTCAAACTGTTCAACAATTGATTTACTATCCAGTATCCACACTACATCAACCTATATATATTACTTTTCAATTATATGTATACTTTATGTTGATGAGCATGTGTATATCTTATTTTCCATTCAACCATTAATTCTTTTTTTTTCTCTTTCAATGATTTCGACTTGTTCAGTCGCTTAACAGATTGGAACAGTTCGGCAACAATAGTTTTGTAGATGAGGCTCGACAGTTTAGTAATTTTTATTCGGTCACTTTTTTAACCTAACAATATATATATATATATGATAATGATAATCTAATAGAGTTAAAACATTTTGGGCTTCACTATTCAAAGCCTTAATAATATAAAAAAATAATTTTTAAAACATAACTTAAAAATATTAAAACACATTTAAGAAATATTTAATTAATAATTTTATAAATTAATTTAAGTTTAAATAAATATTTTAGCAATAAAAATAATTTTAATTTTATAAATATGTGCTATTAAATGTACGAGTATAATCCTTTGTGTCGTGATTATAAAATATATACTTGACGTATGACTATTTGGAACTCGAGTATTTGTATAGATTTTCTTGATGAACTTGATAAGAGACCTAAAAATAAGTTTACAAGTAAATATTTTATCCACAAAAATAACTAACACTCATAGTCCTTAAAATGAATAAGATGACAACCTGGAGAGGAAGCAAACAAAGAGACAGTAACACCAACAAAAAACATTTTAAATTCTAATCAACCTACTTGCCATTATAGTAACATCCCGAGCATAACAAACTCAAAAGGAAAGTACGTAACAAGAATTTTCTCATACTCAAATGGAATAACATGGAAGGAAAGGTTCGCAACATACAAATAGGACAAAACTTGAATATTGTCTACTTTAGAGAAAGTGACCAAAATTCCTCTGAAAGAGAAAAAAAAAACAAAGAACTCCAATAAAGTTCAAGGGAGAGAGTTGTTGAACACTTGAAAATATAGGGATCAAAAGTTTTGGAAATAGAACAAAAAGGATAACCAAGAAAAGAGTGCAAACCTTTCTTAGATGGCAAAAAATTGTCTATTCGATTTGGTCTTTTTGAAACAAAAGTAGCTCCATCAATCTGTGTAACCTCTTCAACAATCTTATCACCTTGAACTTCACCTTGATTAGGGACACAGGGATTTTGATATTTATGTAATCTTTTAAAGGCCATTTATTCTAGATGATAGTAAAAAAAAGGTACAAAAGGATTTTTACACTACTACAAAAATGGGTATTTAAGTCGATACGTAAAATTGGTTTTTAGAAAAAACCGACTTTAAATTGGTTTAAAGTCGGTTCGGTGTAGAACTGACGCTATCCACGTAGGATGTAGCGTCGATTGACATGTCGAACCGACGCTATGGGTGGACGTAGCGTTGGTTCACCACGTCAGCTGACGCTACACATGGACGTAACGTCGGTTGACGTGGTGAACCGATGCTATCCACATAGCGTAGCGTCGGTTGGCACGTGGAACCGACACTATCCACGTAACATAGCATCGGTTGACACGTGGAACCGACACTACACACGTGGATAAATTCTTTTCTCTTCTTTCTTCTCAGACAGAAACTATTTTCAGCGTTGTAGAACTCTAAAAAATCGAAAACCTCCTCCACTCTTTCTCATTTTCCAGCTACCTACGACTACCATTTCCAGCATCGGTTAGTAAGTTTTCTTCCTTTTTAACTAATCTTTTAGATCCCCTATTATTCATTTTTTTCTGTTATTATGTGTATAAATTTTCGAATTATATATGTAGGTTTGTATTATAACATAAGGAGAAGAATATGATGATCTTGAATAAAATAGAACAAAACCATGGTAATTTTTCTACTATTAATTAATATTTTATTTTTCAAATATTTGTATTATTTGAACTATTTGCTAAACTGATTTTTTTTTCTACTCGAATACAGGTTTTTATTTGAGTATAATAGAAAATGAATAAATTAAAAAAAATAAATTAAAGTCGGTTCACGCCTTGAACCGACTTTAAACTTTAAGTCGTTTCATTTAAATTCGATTAAAAATTGACTTTAATGCCCCTTTTGTAGTAGTGTTAGGATATAAGTTTAAAGAAGGTAAAAAGAGGATAAAAGTTTTATTGTGAAATAAATTTTATAAAGAAAAATTACTCCTCAATGCATCTTCATTGACTCCTAATTAAAGGATTGATGAGTTTTAAAAATACTTACTCAGTGAGCACTTGATGAGAAGTCATCGGGTGGGAGGCAATAGACGACAAAGGAAAGAAAGAAAATTTTAAAATAGTTTTAATACAACAAAACAAACTAAACTAAATAACACATAAAAGAACTAATTCAAGAACAAAAATAAATAACACATCGTAAAACAAGCACAAATAAGAACTATATAAACATGTGCAAAAGTACTACAAATTAAGAGAGAAGAGAAATGAAAATATCCTCACACAATGATCATATCAAGTCGATGATCAAACAACATTCCTTCTTTTTGGTAGTACCAATATATATCTCTCATGATAAAAGTTGAAAATCTCCACCAAATTCTCTCTCGTGATAAAAATAGCAAAAACTTATGTAAGTAATACAAATATATGATCTATCA
This sequence comes from Hippophae gyantsensis, assembly GCA_030763125.1. Taxonomy (NCBI): domain Eukaryota; kingdom Viridiplantae; phylum Streptophyta; class Magnoliopsida; order Rosales; family Elaeagnaceae; genus Hippophae; species Hippophae gyantsensis. The sequence goes on along the minus strand of CM061039.1, from coordinate 18,168,277 downwards.
CACTTCATGTTAAGACTTAATGTCCAAATTTAACTACTTTTTATTTTTTATTGTTACTCTCATCAAATTAAACATATATAAAATTATATTTTGGGATTAAGAATTCTTAATCTCGCGTCACTCTTTATAATATCTTGTACCCCAAATTTATTCAAAAATTCATCAAATCAACATTGTCATTTATGAATCCAAGAACATCATTGGTTATAGACATTGAATTGCAAATGGGATACGACAAATCATAATATTGTAATTTATTCCATGTGATGTTATCAGCGTAACATTTATATATGTTTAATATGAGGCTAGTAATATAACCATGATTGAAAAGTTTTGGTGGGTTTTTATGGTAGTGTAAATGCATTTGGTATGTCAATGTAAAATGGATTCGTGGGTGGGTTTTATGGTGTTGTACGATAATTTTGTTATACATGAAAATGATAGTGGATGATTTTTAAGGTGTATAAAATAGAACATTTTGGGTAATGAGTTGTGTTTTTAGTGTTTTGTTTGAACATGAACACGTGTTTAAGGCAAAGACAGGGATAATGGAGGGACCATTAGCATTATTATAATAATTTAATTGCACATTTTTAATATGTTTTTGAGTTTATATATGTATTCTCAAATTTTTAATAGCTAAAGACATGGTGTACAAATCGCCTAGTTTTGAAATGTTCATTGTCATTTAAACATTGTAGGTTACAAGGAAGCAAGTGCAATGTATCCAATCAAATTGTGTGGATGATGTAGCATGAAGAAAAATGAAGATCAAATTGTTTTGATATGGGATAATGCAATGATGTTTGAACTGATATAATTTCATTTTGATCAAATTGTTAGGCATGTGAAGGCCTTTTTTCTAATGTACTTTTAGATTTAGGCATGTATTAGGAGTGTGTCATTTGAACTAAAGTCCAAGTTTTATTTACCTTGTATTTGGAACATGATTATTGTATTATGGGTGTTTTATTTAAACATAGATATTTATTTAGAATTTAAAACTGTAAATATGTTTGAAAATTTGTGTAATTTATTCATTTAGTTATAGTATAATGTAGTTTGAAACTACAATAACATTTTATTATTGCATGTTCACAAAATAGAGATATGTTCACAGAACATGAAATATCCTCAAAACAGTGACTGTATTCAATACATAAAATATGAAGTATGTTCCCAAAACATGACCTTTTATGTTCCATTTCAATATCAACAACCTAACAAAATAGGGATTATGTTCAAAAATTGAACATCCTATAGTAACATATTACAATATCATTACACCCTTTTAACCAATTATTAACTTACATACCGACTAAGGCAATACCCTATTTGAACTAGAGCTTGATTTATTAGAGCTTTAATATATGTTATACTCAAGAGAAAAATTAACATAATTATGACTATAGTCCATAAATTTTTTATCAAACTATTCTTACTCATATTCTCTATGGTAATTAGTGAGTTATATTGAGGCATATGAAATGTAATATATTTATACTCTTCATTTCCCTTCATTTTCTTATTCACCTTTGAATTTGCAAATATATCCTTTGATTTTCATCTTCAATTTTTAAATTTTTGCTTCCTGCATTTCAATCCTTCTTAACAACCCAGCCATAACATGTTTTCCTCTTTTGCAAATTTCACCGTCAAACCAAGAGAAGAAATTACAATGTTAATTAGATCCTTACATAACCCAAATTGTTAATATGTCCATAAGATAAAGACTTTATAGTTTAATTATATTTAAAAAATTATACTATGATCAAGAATAATACTTAGGTTGAAATTGTTGCAACCCCAAAACCTTCTTGACGAGTTATCATTTGTCTACGAAGTCCAAAAATTACACAATACACCGCATAAGCAACAAGGAGCCATAGGTACCTAAAATTGATCCTTATTTAACATTTCTTCAATTCTTATATGTTAAAGAACAAAAATTTGGCCAAGATTAGCTTGAATGATGTTTTTGAGAAGAAATTTCAATAAGAGATGAGAGTTTTTGTAAAATTTATAAGCTCTAATCCTCAAATAGAATGCTATATATTTTTAATTTGTTTAGAGTGACACTCAAAATGAAATAATTAACATGGTGATATTTAGACATTAAGTTATGGGCTATTTTTGTCATGTGAGATAGTTTGATAATATATATACGATAATTTTATGGTATGTTTATTAATTTATCTAATAAGAAGAACTCTAAAATTAAATGCAAAAGTAATACAAGTATAGAGAAAAGAGAAAAGAGAAAAGAGAAAAGAAAACATCTTCCCACACTAATCATCACACTAATTATCTCAGTTTGATAATAAAAAAATATTCTTTCTTTTTGAAAAGAATTTTTGAGATAGAGTAATACCATCCTGTAAACCATGGTTCACATTTCTCTTAATGGTATAGAAATCTCGTGTTTTCTTTTGGTTTGAAATTCAAGAAAACCAACAGAAGTATCTTTATACTGACAACTAGGTGGGCTTTTAGAAAAAGATTTTTGTGTCCTCTCAATGCTATGTTGTCAATACATAATATATTCAAATTGAAAAAATATTTAGAAAAATTACAGTACTTACAACCTTAGTAATTGGAGTGGAATGAGTAAGGAAAATATCTCTTAGTGATGCTCTAAGAATATTTCAAACACTATCTAGCAAAATGGCCGACAACACCACATAAATAGCAACAATCTGCAAAAGAGTGAGAATAATCAAGTCTCTGACTCCTAAAAGCAATACAAGGAGAAGAAGCACTAGTACAAACTCTCACACAGGGTGAGTAATTAGCATACTGTGCTCTAACATGCATATGCTTACAACAATGGTGTCAAATAGGAAGAAAGCATGTAAGGAAAGGCAAAAGATCATTGTCGGTGCTACGAGGGAAAGTAGCAAGAGATGAAACTTTCATACTATTAGAACAATCATAATTTAATTATTTTTTTAGGAATTTATGTGACATTCATATGATAATAATTAGTAAGATAACAATTTTGTTAATAAATTTATGTGATTTAACATTTTATATTTATGGAAATCATGTTCCTTATTCAGTGAAAACACCTTTTCAATTTTAAAGGTTACACGATTGATTAAAAATACAGGTGATCATAGAAGTTTAATAACTTTTTAAAATGGAGCATTTAAATTTAATATTTTTTGAGTTTAATAACTTTTTAAAATGGAGCATTTAAATTTAATATTTTTTGTGACAGGGTTAGAATATTATCTTAAAAAAAACATCACAGTTATATAAATTTAAATTTATAATGTTACTTTTTCAAAACTCATTGACTTAATTATTACAAAAAAACTATAAAACCTAAATACTTTATCTACCCTGTCTAATGAATGATGCACCATATATCTTTTATTAAAATTGTTCAAGTAATAAGCCAGCGATTAAGTTTGTAACAAACAACCATGCATTTATTAATTTATACAAATATTTATTTTATAAAAATAATATTTATTATTATTAAATAAAATAATAATTCTATTATAACTTATATAATAGATGATAATTTTATATATTATTAAAATTCATGTTATATTTATTATTTAATGTTAATGTATATTTTTATTGATCATAATTTTACTCATAAATGGGTGTATATCACTGCATTATTTAAATAATATTACTTACCATTAAGCTTTATATTATCTTCAACGTTTATCATAGATAAATATTGTGATATATAAAATATATGTTAATTAATATATTATATTTAATTCAAAAAATATAAGATGATTTTTATTTGATAATTAGATTGGTTTTGATAAAATTTTTAAAAAATATATAATATTTAGGTTAAATAATTGATTAATATTTTTAAATTCTTATATATATATATATATATATATATATTAAAATATAATGTTTTTTTTATATTTATCTAAAATTTTATAATTTTTAATAATTTTACTATTAAAAAACTTGTATAATTATACAAAATATTATTTAATAAATTATGTTAATTAATCTGAATCAACCAACATATATAATTCATAAAATTAGATAAAATAATTATAATATATAAATAAATTAGACATTATAAAATTTATAAATCATTCAAATTAAACAACATTTTTGAATTAATTAGTCATATTAATGACATCATGGATTACGTTTATACGTTCATATTTCTTCTAGAATTAATTAGTCAAATAACATCTTAGAAAAGTTTTTTTTTTAAAAGTCAAATGACACAACGTACGATTGACTAATTTTTATTACCGAAATACTATATTTTTATCGAATGGATAATTTTACCAAATATCTGACGTTTACATTTGTCCATGTTGGCACTTGGCAGTTAAAAGGTCAGTAATTACTTAAATCAGCGTCTCATTAATCTAACTATATTTAATAAAATCTATCAATTATTAATATTGATATTTATATCTATATTATATATAAAAAAATCTAAATTATACCGTATGAATTTATATAATATATTAATATTTTTATTTTTAATTAATTAATTAATAAATTATTATTAATTAAAATATAATAATTATCTAAATTATAATTATTTATCTTTTTTTATAAAATATTATCTACCTTAAATAACATACATAATTATTTTATCCATCAATTAATAAATTATTAATTAAATATTGATAATTATCTAATGAATTATTAGTCATAAGTATAATAAACAAATTATCATGGGATAAATAGGTAACATAAGTACACTAATTATGAAAAAAGTACACAAAAATTCATTAACTTTTATGTGGGTTATTAGTAGTCTATCAATTATGAAAAAATATATTAAAAATTAAAAACTTTAAAAAATATAGAAATAGAACACGTGAACATTTGCGTATTTTTTTTAATTACTATATGCTCCCTAAATCTATAATGACTAAAAAAAAAGAACTTTAATAGCTTTGAATACGTAGAAATTAATTTAAGAACACATATAACAACTTAAAAAGTACGTATATATGTTTCATATGCTCAATTTTTGGACTTTTGTTATATTTTTTCATAGTTTATGGATTTTTAGTTTTCAACATAAATTTTAAGAATTTTTGTATATTTTTATCATAATTAATGTACTTTTACTATCTTTCATCCATTATTATGAGTCAACTTAAAGTTGTCTTTAATATAACATTGTGTAAAAAAAAAACTATTAATATTTTTATAAATTTATTGATAGTATTTTATTGAAATTATAAGATAACATGTGCAAATAATGTAAATTTAATTCGTCTATAATATATATAAAAGTATAAATTAGGTTTATAAATTATAAATTTTTGAGCCAACATATTTTTGAGTATTATCTAAATTAAATAAGTAATAAATTATTAGTACTTAAAATATTAATAATTATCTAAATTAAATTAATTATTTATTATTTGTGATACCATGGGTATTTGTAATTAATTTTAAAAAATTGAAGTACATTTTGAATGATATTTTAAGATATAATAATTCATTAAAAATTATCATCTAAAAAGTTATATTTGTAACAATTATTGAGTTGTTCTGAACAACTCGTTGGAATCTTGCCGTGCCACCTTGTTGAATCGTTGGTGAGGTTGGTTAGTAAGGGTCCAATGAACATCAACGAGCATTAACAAGGCTTAGAGAGGTTGCAACAATGAGGATAGGAAGGACTTGCAATGCTTATCAAGGTTCATCTGGAACTTATTGAAGGCACTGTGAGCCACTAACAAGCATGGTCGACAAGGGTTTAATTTTGCCTATAAAAGCAGTGGAATCAACTTATTTTTCTTCATTTAAATCTCATTATCTATCTTTCTCTAAAATTTTCTCTTCAAAAATTATACCATTTTTGGTACTTTTTAAATTATAAGACTAGGGATACAAATATTCTAAGTATTCAAGTAAGTAAGAGTGAAGTGTTAGGTTGAAAATTTGTTAGATTTTACTTCGACAATAAATAGGAGTCAACTATAAGGTGGTTAAGAGTGCATAGAGACATAATCGTAGGTAAGAAAACTACTCTATTTTTATTCATGCATTGTATTTAAAAATGATATGCATATTCATATGTTTAAAATTGTAAAAAAATAATGTCATGTTTAAATAATTTTTATGGAAGCATTTATAAGTTTCATGATACATTATATGCTATGGATATTTATTGGTACACATAACTTTATGACATGATATGTGACATCGAAATAAAATATATGACATCAATAATTTTATGCATGCATCATGAAATTATTTTCATAGGGAATATTACATGTGTCATAGTCTTTTGCAGAGTTTGGTACCCCATAGATATTGGTTGTAATAGATTGAATTTTTACATACCATAGGTATGCATCTACATAAGTATCTCAATGTTTTTCCATACATGGGGTCTTAGAGTATGATCATACATGGGCTTAAGAGTTTAACCATACATATGCTTCAGAGCTAAGCATATGCCTTGGAGTTCACCGTCTATGTACTTCGGAGTTAACTATCCATGTATCTCAAAGTTGACCAATAAATCTATCATATGTACATCGAAGTATAATTATACATAAGTCTCAAAGTTTAACCACACATGCACCTCAGAGCTAGGCCACACATGTTCCTCAAAGTTAACTAACTATGTATCTCAGATTTGACCAATATATATAAATATTACATAGCATGCATATGAATTGATGACTTCGCATAGCATATTTTATAATTACATGATCATGCATTAAGATACTTAAAATGTACATTCACTCTAGTTTAGAAAGAAATGAAGTACATGTATACTTGATTTTTAAAGATCTCTCCACTATATGATTATTGCTTTGTTTGACATATACACAAAAAATTATAAAATGTACAACATACATCATTATATTTATTGTTATATGTTGCATGGAGTAAACTCCTATTGAACTAGTCATAACTCACTCATGTTCTCTCTAAATTTTACATATTAGACTTTAAACAAAGTGACGAATTGTTTGGTGTTACTTATTAATCAAAATATTGAAGCTCTGATGAGCCTTTAATCAAAATATCCTAAACTAATAAGACTTACTTATTAATTAAACACAACCACTAGTGTTTGATAAATTAATTAAAGAAAGAAGCCTAAAGAAATATGATCTTAGTTTTACAAAGTAATTTAAAAGAGAGAGCTTAAGACGAAAAGATTGATACTCTTGTGGTTAATTAAAATACAAAATGTTAGGTTCTTTATATAGAAAAGATTGAAGCACTAATGCTAGGTTAAAGTCCAAATAAGATTCAGCTCATTAAACAATTCATAAAGGAATAAATAATAGGGGCAAAAAAATAAAGGAATAATTAAAGTTGAAACCCTAGTCACTTGATCGATCTATATCTAGGTTGATCAATCGATCTAACTAGTCCTCAATCGATAGATTAAATATTAAATCTCAATCGATCTACCTCAATTAAAAATTAAATCAAGGACTTTTTAAATAAGGTAGATCGATTCTTGATCGATCTACTCAACTTGATTGATCCAGATGTGTCACAATCAATCGAGTAACCTAAGTGCAAAATGATCCTATGTGTCTAATATTAAGTCTAATGTGCATAAAAATAGAGATATACCTGAGATGTGTTCATTTGGAGCTTGATAGTTTCTTCAACTTGAAAAGTATTTTTAAAAAACTCACCTAAAAACTAAATTACATTTAAATGTTTTGTTTATGAATATCACCAATATTCATAAACCTTACAATCTTGAATAAATATTTTTATGAAATGTCTAATGGTTCATTTAATAATGCAAAAATACTGGTGGATTGCAAGTAGTATCCAAAGGTGTGGACATAAATGAAACAATTACAAAGCCTTTTGAGGGAATTCAAAGAGAGTCATCTGACCCACCTACATTGTACAAGACACCAAAACCATACTGACTGCCTATACCATTACCGTACCATCTTAAGGATGTTAAACATGATAAGAAAGTTTTTGATTTATTTAATATGCCTTCTAAAGTTAACATTAATTTGTCTTTCTTAGATGTCATTAGAAATGTACATTCCTACTCAATTTCTTTTAAGAATTAAACACTACAAAGAGAAAGTATGATATTAATGAAAGAATAATTGTTTCAAAAGTTGCAAGTGTAATACTTCAACAAAACCTTTCACTAAAATTAAAGGATCCTGCTAGTTTTATTATTAATATTACTATGGGAGAGAAAAAAATGGTTAAGGCCATATTGGTAAGTATTAATCTCATGCCTTACTCAATATATTGGCAACTAGGTTTAGGTGAGTTCAAGCCCATAACCATGTCTCTTCAATTAGTTGATAGGTTTTTCAAATATGCTAAGAGCATAGTTGAATATTTCCTTGTACATATGGATAAACTAATAATACTTGTTAATTTTGTGATAATGGATATGCATGAAAACCCATCAATAGATAAAGACCACACTATTGTTCTTGGTAGATTGTTCATAGCCATAACCAAGACTATTATAAATGTCAATAATGGGAAATTAACTATGACAGTTTTGGGAAATACTGTTAATTTTAAAGTTTTTGATTCGTTTCCTATTCCTTCTATTTCTATTGATAATGAGTGTTTATAAATTGATTATGTAGATACACTTGCTCATAACACCTTTTTATCGGATGAGATGAATGATAAACTTCAGTGTGCTTTAATTGTTGATAGGATAAAGGAAGACTTAGATGAGGAGACTAAGAGGTATCATGAATTTTTAGATAGTGTCAAACTAATAGTGGAGCCTCGTGCACTATTAGATCTACTTAAGATACCATCTGAGAAAGATAATACTCCACCTAAGTTGGAATAAAAATAGTTACATAAGCACCTAAAATATATGTTTTTGGGAGAAGAAGATACCTCTCCAGTTATTATTTCATCCACTTTGACCAAAATCCAAGAAAAGAACTTATTAAGGTTCTTAAGAAATTCAAGAAAGCTATTGGATAGAGTATTGGAGACATTAAAGATATTAGTTTGGCTATATGTATGTATAAATTTAATTTAGAGGACAATATCAAACCTATGGGAGAATCCTAGAGAAAAGTTAACCCTACTATGCAACAAGTAGTGAAAATTGAAATTTTAAAACTCTTAAAGGTATGAATTATTTATTTTATTGTTGATAGTAAATGGGTTAGTGTAAGGACTATAAGTGTTGGCTATTTTCGTGGACAAAATATTTATTTGTAAATTTGTTTTTAGGCCTGCTATCAAGTTTATCAAGAAAAGCCGAACAAATGTTCAAGTTCTAGATATTCGTACTTGAGGTATGTTTTTTTATAACTACGACACATAGGATTGCATTCATGCATTTAATAACACATTTTCATAAATATGAAATTATATTAAAATATTTATTCAAACTTTAATTAATTTATGAAATTATTAATTAAATATTTTTATAATATATCTTAAGATAATATTAAGTTTTTGCTTTTAATGGGGTTTGAAAAGTTAAGACTAAAACACATTTAACCCTAACCCTAATATCATTAAGTATTATTATTATCTATATATATATATATTAGGATTAGAGCAGCAGAGTGAAAAATAGAAAGTGAATAAGGTGTGGCCGAATAGAAAGAAAAAAGAAATTGCTACAAATTGTTATATATATATGCTAGTCGTTCACTGCCGAAATACAAAGAAGAAGGAAAGGCTAACATTCAAGAGCTGCACTTAAGGTAATATAGGAATTAATATAGATATGCTGTGAATGAAAAGGTAGAGTTGTAGTTCACTTTCATCAACATCAGTTATTACATATTTCGGCGACAAAGGTAATTAATATATATATTGATTTATATTATATTTATATAGTTTTCTCTTGATTATTTGATTATTTAGATTAAATAATTTTATGAATGATCATGATTATTTGATTTATTATTAAATTTCAAAGAAGCTATCTTTTATTGATTTTTGCTTAATCTTTTTGCTCTAGAATATTCTAGTTGATTTGATTTAAGTGATATATGTTTTGAATCATCTAGTTAGGATTATTCATTGTTAAATCCGTTCTAGAACACACACGGGCACTTGTGTTTCTTTTTGTGCTAACATTTTTGCAGTTCATTTGTGAACGATCTGATTGGCGGGGAGCTTATTGGAACGTTGGTCTGAAAACCGCCCACGCTAATATTGGAAACTGTGGAAATAGAGCAGGGGCTCATAAGTAAAGTACATTGGGGCAGTATCTTAGGGAGGGTAGCATAAGACCGAGTTTGTACTTGAACATTTGATTTTCATAGTGGAAAGTTAAGTGGTCCGGTGGACCGGTGGTTTTCCTCTTAGGTCATGTTTGTGGCCTAGGTTGTTTCCACCTAAAAATATCGTGTGTTATTATTTTATTTCCGCACTTATTTTTATACACGATTACATGTCTAGCCACTTTGTTTAGGTTATTAAATTATAAACTTGGTAAAAATTAAGAATAACCTATTCACCCCCCTCTAGGTTAATCAGATCCATATTTTATAAACTTTCAGTTAGTCTAATACATATGATACCCAAGAAATCATGCATTACTGTGGTAAGAAATGACAAGAATGAGTTAGTGCCTACTAGAGTCATCATATGTTGGAAGATGTGTATTGACTTTTGTAAATTGGACCTATATATAAAGAAAGATCACTTTTCCCTTCCTTTTATTGATTAAATGATAGAAATATTAGCTTGTCATGACTTTTATTATTTTCTTGATGATCTTTCAGGATATTATGATGTACCAATTTCACCAGAAGATCAAGAAAAGACCACATACACTTGTCCTTTTGGGACATTGATGCACAAATTTTGTATATTTTGTAAATAGCTTGCAAGTGCATGAATTACTTTGTAAGAAATGATAAATATATTTCTAAGATTGCTCTAAAGAAGAATTACGTGATTTTTAAATAATTCAATAAAGTTCTAGAAAATGAAAAATAAAACTAAACATTATATCACAATTGTTTTGGTTTGAAAATATTAATCTAAATGACAAAAATGATAAAAAGGATAGAAAACAGATTGGTTAATTTGGTTGAATTAATTAGGTTAATAAAATATAAATCTTTATTTATTGATTCTTTCTTATATGTAAAAATAGTGTCTTCGGTCGAGTCTACTATTCATTATTAATTAAATCACTTAATGTTTTCGGTCGGGTCTATCAGTTAACTTAATTAAATTATGCTTATTTTCAAAGAAATTAATAAATCATTTCACTTTTCACCTTCGGTAGGGACTAACAAGTTAAACTTTTATTCAAACTCTTTAAATTAGCTTTAAGATCAATGTATCCAAAATCTAACTTTCATGTTTTAAATTTATTACAAAAAAATATCATCAATATATTTTTTAATAATAAATCTTATAAAAATTTAAAAATAGAATATAATTCTAAATTATATTTAGATTCATATTTCTAAGACCCAATTTTCATATGTTAAATCTATTACGAAAATATGTCGTCAATATATTTTTCGATAATAAATTTTATAAAATTCTTGAATAGAAAATAATATGTGTTTAATAATTATTAAAAATACTCTCCTAAATAATTTGCTCAAGCATGTCAACATAAATAAAATCACATTATCACAATCAATCAAACGTTCTCAATTTAATAAATAACCAATATATTAAAAATAATATTTAGAACAATACATAACATTAAATCTGTAAATAGAATACAATTAATACCTAAAATTTATTATTATAGATAAATTTTGTAGTGATATGTTATTTGGAATATCTTTCTTTTTACTGTTACATATTTGTGATAACTTGATCTAAATTATTTAAAAACTAAACATAAAATAAAATTTGTAACTCTCAAAACTTGAAAGAAACTAAAAGAAAACTACTAAATTAAAACTAAAGAGCTAGCTGAAAACAATTGGGTTGGGATGATGAATTACAAAGGGGTGAGAGTTTTAAAGGTGAGAAAAAGAGAGAAAAGTGGATCATAAGGTTGCGTACCACGACACATATTTTCCACCACTGCGGCATCCGTCAATTCTAGTGCACGTTCCATTACTATCCGAGAAGGTCGCATCGCGACACACTTTAATCACCATCGTGGCCCGCTTTGTTGTATTTGTCTCCAAATTTCTTGGTATTTTACACCCTTATATTTGGTTGGTATATATGCAAGACTTACGCATGTTATTCTTATATTCCTCTTGGTTGCAATTGAGTATTTTCAAGTACAAATCTTTAAGTGTTTATTCATCGAATCATTTTTAGGTCAGAAATAAAAAAAACTACAAATATACCTGTGATTTCAAAAATATATTTACTAAAATAGTGATAAAATTATGCCAATAAAAATATATTTTTGAAATTAAAGTGTAAATAAATCACGTAATATTTAGTGTTTTTCAAGCACTAATTACAACCTCTAACTAGCTTCTTGTTAGTCTATAGGAAGGAAAGTGATAAACACTAAAAAAATAACTAAAATAAAACTATGCTAAATAATTTTTATAGATTGACATGATTGCATTTAGTATATGCAATAAGTTTTTAAACCCTTAGGTTGCCATAGTAGACGGGTTTAAGTTTCAGGAGGGCTTTTAGTGATGATACTCGTAAATATCAAACTAAATGCAAAAAATAAATATCAAAATAAAATAAGAACTAAAATTAACACGAAAAAATAACAATAAAAAACTTCTCATGCTTTAGTATATTTTAAGTTCATAATTAAAATCAAAAGCATAAATTAACATCTCAAAGAATAATATTTTATTGTAAAAATTAGCTAAAAATTACAAATTTATATTCTATATAAAAAATGTATCAATATTGATTTGCAATTTGACATAGCTCAATGTATCTCATATTGAGGTAGTGTAAAACTTGGGCCGTAACCCACATTCACTTATTCGACTCGAAGCCATTCTACACTAACATTTCTTATAAATAAATCATTTAGGTAAAACTAAATGTATGTAGATTTTAGAATATAATTTTCTAGTTGCTATCTATCTTTAGTTTTAATTATAAAATTAGGTTAGTCATTCCAACGTATAGAGATACAGAAAATGATCATTTCAATTGTGAAGAAAATCCAGTGACAACTTGTTCAAAAATTTGAAATCACCTTTAACAAAAGGGATATTTTCAATTGTTGTAGTTTTTATCTCTTTCTGTAATCTGTTGTCTCTTTTGGAGAACATAATAAGTAATAATATTTGTAAGTAAAGATCGTTCCCATGGAGATTTGTTACTATAGTTTGTTGAGTACTAAAATTATTTCTTTCTAATTTTATTCAAAATAATCGTTGATTAAGAAAAAAGTAACATAAAAAAAATAAAAGAAATCTAGGATTGCAATTTTTCACCAAACTAATCCACTCAAATCATGTTATTTTCTTTTGATTTATATTTTTTAGTACATTTAATTTGTCAACCGAAAACTTCTATTTTTATTCATACATCTCTTCCGAGCTCCGTATAAACACACCTCGTTAAATTAATTCACTATATCTCTATGAGAATTAACTTTAATAAGATTCATTAAGTTCTAAGTTTTCAAATGGCCACACATACAATTAGGGTATATTCCTATCCTTCATCATACATGTCATTCTATTTACGAGCAATATACACACAAATGCCTCTTCCAAGTTTATTTATGTGCCACAGATCGTTTTGATAAGATTCGTAAATAATCAAAAAGCATTAAGTACAAAATAGAACAAACAAATCGAATGTCTTATAAATCTATGAAAAATAATTAAAATCAAAGCTTCATAAATTTAGATCAAATGCAACCCTAGAAAAATTAAATTACTTCATTAATTAAAAATAAAAATTACAACAAATAGAAAAAAATAAGATGAAGAAGAAAGAAAATTAAAACATCTCATACGAAAATATTTGGCACACATAAAACACAATAGAAGCCAAAAATGTCTTCTGCGTGTTCTAAAGTCCAGAACCGAATACTACTAAAATTCCAAAACTCCAAAAAACTCCTCTAAAAACTTTCGAAAACTAAAACTAAAAAAAAAACCAACTAAAAAAAACTCTTTAACTCTATCATCTTATCTCCTATTTATAACACAAAATTTCTAAAAAAATACATTTAAAAATATATTTTTTTATACATGCGGGAGACAACTAATGATGGAGAAATTAATTTAAAATTACGAGTGGGGGACAAAAATGTATCGAAAACGCGTTCAAAATGTGAGTGGAGATGCTGCACGTTTCTGTTTTTATTTTCCTTCCACGTTGCCACGTGTCACGATCTTATTCGCTAAAACAAAATAGTGGGACACGTGGTAGCACCTCATTCGTTGAAGGAAATGGGCGCAGGCAGACTTGTCGCACGGGATTGGGGCGCGCGAAACGTTGGGCAACGGCTGGAACGCGTGCGAGATTCTGCGCTTTTGCGTTCACCGATATGTGCCACGTGTCCGCTGATGATTCGTTCAAGGGGAAATTGGGACACGTGGAAGACTTTAATTGGATAGAGGAACGATTGCACGTGGTTCAGCCGCACAGAACAACGCCCTTTGGCGGACGTGTAACCGACACGTGGGTCCCACCCTGCACGCCGGCCTGCGCGACAGGTGGGCCCCACTGGCACGCCGAGCCGCGTAATTAAGAATTCCCTGCATCCATTCGCTTTGGTCGGTTGTGATCAACACGCGCCAATCCTAACCGTTTATGCTTTGATCGGACGATCCACATTGTACGCGTGGATGATGACGCGTGGATTCCTCTCTCCTGCACGAATATTAAAATTTATTTAATTGTATTTTCACCCACAAATATATTTCAAATTACATTTTAAACTTTATTTAATTGCAATACAGCCCTTTTGTAATTTAAATTAAATTTTAAACTTTTAATAATTGAAATTAAGCCCGATTTTAATTTAAATTATATTTTTAACTTTTATGAATTGCAATTAATGACACTTTTCTTTGAAATTATATTTTTGGACACAAATTTGTCATTAAGAACGTTTTCGATACAATTTATTTAATTTTCTTAAAATATATAAAAAAACAGAAAATATAAATTTATTAAACTAAAATTAACTAAAAATAAAGAGAACATAGCAATTATAATTAATAAAATAGGTGAAAATAACTATATAAAATACAGTTATCATAATCTTATGTCTTTCATAGTTGAACTGACTTTTGACTTTTGTTAATTTAGTTATGTTTGGTCAAATCTGTATATTCGATTTTAGTTTCTGTTTTCAATGATTGGAAGAATAGTTTTGTGATTTAAATAAATAAAAATTTTATATTTATTTCTTATTTATAATCTTCAAATCTTTAATCATACATTTATGATGGTCAAATTTTGAATTATGATTAAAGAAAATATTTTAGAATTAAGTATTAGACACATCGTTTATACTTAATTGTGCATGATGAATAAAAATCTATTTTAATTTTATTAATTTGTATTAATTTATAGGGTAAAAAAGCAACTTTAATTATAAACTAAAGATTGATCAAATATAAAACTTAAGTTTATCATTTTTTTAATTTCAAGCCCACCAAATAAAGTTATTAATTGATTAAAATTTTTTGATTTATATATATTTCTTTAATTTATTAATTAATCAATTTCAATTTTAATCAAGGAAGAATTAATTGAATATCATTAAAAACTTTTCATGATTATATGGTTTTATTTAAAAAAGTAAATCAATAAATCTAACTTATATTTAAATCATTTAATTTGTTTTGTCCATGAATGATTATACTTATTAAAATCTCATATGCGTTCGTCATTAAGTTCAACATAGTTTAATTTTCTGTTTTAATTTATTGTTTTCATTTACTTACTTTCTTTAGATATAATTTAATTTAGAATTTAAAATTTAGAATTTTGTTTTACTAAACAAAAAAATATTATAATGTTTAGGATTTATTTTTCTTAATTAAATTAAAAAAATAATTGAACTTTTTAAAGCAATTGTAATTCTATAAAAGACAATCTTGAGTATAAAATAGACTAAAGTTTGAGTATCTTAAAAGATGTTTATCTTAAAAGATATATCTAAATTATGATTTTTTGAAATTTAAACGTTTTTTTTACTTTTCTTGATAGACTTGATAATGAACTTAAAAACAAATTTATAAATAAACGTTTTGTCTACGAAAATAATTAATATTCATAATCTTTATATATTTTAATAAAAAATATAATTGGATATTTTTCTTTAAATTTTTTTTAGAGAATCATTGTATCAATTTATTATAACAAACGCTAAGACGAATGAGATACAAAGTAAATAAAGAAAGTTAAAAAATATTATCTCGTAGATAATGTAGTACAGTTGTTTGTTAATTTTTTTTTTTAATTATAACTTGAATGTATTTAGAAAACATGATTTTATATCCCCTTATACATCTGAAACATATTTAAATAAAATCTTTAGTATTTATTATTAAAAAAAATAATCGTAAATAGGTGGATATCGTTAGCCTAACAGCCCAGAACCTTCCATTTTCCCAATCAACCGAATCGAAGTTTCCTAAGGAGTCGGCCCTGTCATCACAAAATGCTTGTGGAAGAAATCATCTAGAAAGTGGATTCCTTTGACAGTCTTTATTTTATTTTCTTGGTTTAAAAAAATAAGGATTCGCTATCCACCGCGTTCAAAGCATAAAATTCAAATTTGTCCGCTGCTCCTAATTTTGCATATATATATATATATATATTAACATGAACTCAACCTCTGGTATAAGCAAGTCATAGTAACGCAAACTAGTAATCTCTCTTTAATTTCCTTGGAGAAAATTAAAGTTGGGCAAAATTTGATCAGTATTTAAGTTTGAAAATTGAGAAAATGACATCAAACAATAACAGCTCGTATGGGACTTCATGGGCTGATCAATGGGATTCAGGTTCAGACCCTCTTCCTATTGTAGGGAAGAGCGGTGGAAGAAAGGCCAACTATTCAGAAAAAATGAAAGATGGGATGCTCAAAACCAAAGATGTTGCTTCTCTTGGCGTCCATAAAGTTAAGGAGGGGGCTTCTGTAGGTATTCGTTGGATCAAAGACAAGTACCACAAGAACTCCAGAAAGAATTAATTTCAACAATTTTATTTATTAGAGACGTCAAATATTTGTATACAGTATTGTTAATTCTTTATTTTTATTTCTTCCTTGATTCAACTTTGGTTTTGTATTTTGGATATTATATTCTTAACTTTTGTAGTGCTGTAAATTTTAATTAATGGATTTGATTGATTATAAGGTATCATATTTGTGTTATGCCTTGATTCTCTTATAATTCCTCTGTTTTTAAAAATAGTTCATTTGAGAATTGAGATCGAACTAGTTCGTTGATTTTCAACAGGTGTTAAAAACATTGTTTTCCTGATTTTTTTTTTCAGTTGACACACATTCAACCCCTGTTTAAACATAAATTTCTCCTTATTATAATAAACTAAAAAAGCAATATTAAAACTATTAATTGATGTGATATAGGCTTAAATATACCTAACTTGGGGAAAACCAGGTATAGACATCTCCGCTTAATTTTTATAGAATACTTTTTAGATAAAAACATTACGATTTATCGTAATTATAATTTTTTATTATATGATAAAATTAAATAAATCCAATATAATTCTCAATAATAATATCATGATATTAATTTTAAAATTGAGATGTATAAATTTTAACTTTAAAAAGTGTCCACAGTTTTTATTTGTCCAATTTAATCGATTATAATTCAATATCTATCCAATTTGTTATAACTTAATTAAAAAGTTAGCAGGAGTTGAATTCCATTTTGACCCGAAAAGCAAATATGAATTGAACTATCTATTTAACCCGTAATTACTCATTAACGGTTTTTAATTGAGTAGATGAATATGATACAAGATTATATAAAGGTATATAAACAAGGAAAATTCTATCATGCGGAAGTATGCAAGGTACATCCATTTTAGAACAAGTGATCCCTTCCACATATCATTAATAGGGCTATTCAGCGGATAAAAATCGTTGATTTTATACTTATTTGATCCAATTCGATCATCCGTTCGAATTGAAACATCATAATATGCAATCGATCCGATCACCTTTCATATATGATCAATCTGATGAGTAAACTATTTGAATGACATTCGATCAATTCGATCAATCCGACCAATAAACTTAATTAACTCTATTTTTTTGTATTTTTAAATAAAATTTTAAATTTTTACATAAATCATAACATAAAATTATTTGACTTAAAAGAAACATTAAAAAATCAAATATATATATATATAATTAATTTCAATCGGATCAGATGAATCATAGTGAAATCTGTCATCTGATTCGCACTTAACGGATGGAAAAAATTTCCATCCGATCTGACCATTAGATTGGATCGGGTTTTTTGCACACCCCTAAATTCATTAATATATAAAAAGCCTCCGGGCTTTGGCTTTAGTCATTCGTTGAAATATTTTTTTTACTTTTTTATATTAATAAATATTAAAATATTTATATTAATAAATATTAAAATATTTATATAATAAATATATATTTTATATTTTTTATTAACTTTTTACGCCAATAAATACTACAATATTTATATAATAAATATATTTTTTATTAATAGTTATTTTATGTAATGCAATCATTTTTATTATATTAAGAATAATAATTCATATAGTTAATGATTAGATATTTAATAAGTATTTATCAATTCACTTAAGCCTCAGTTAGGCTTTTGTTGTGATAGTTCATCCACGCCCATTTTTTCTTTATTTTTATATTTTTATAAAAATAAATATTAAATTATAATTTTTTATTAGTTTTTTTACACTAATACCTTAATAAGGCTTTGGTTTTAGTCCTTGATATTTTTTTCTTTTATTTTTTTATATTAATAAATATCAAAATATCTATATAATAAATATATATTTTTTATTTTTTTTACATTAATAAATACCAAAATATTCATAAAATAAATACATTTTTATTAAGATTTATTTTACATAATATAATTATTTTCATTACATTAAGAGTGACAATTCATATAGCTAACGATTATACATTTAATGAGTATTCAATTAATTTACTTAAGTTTCAATAAGGCTTTGATTTTGGTCATTCGTCAATGCCCTTTTTTTTAATTTTTTACACTAATAAATATCAAAATATCTATATAACAAATACATATTTTATTATTTCTTTTATACCAATAAATACTAAAATATTTATATAATAAATATACTTTTAATGAATAATTATTTTGTATAGTGCAACCATTTTTATTATATTAAGTGTGTTAATTCATACAGTTAATGATTACATATTTAATAAATATTTGATGAGTTTATTTATGATATTTTTATATATATAAAGGCATAATGTTTAGTCGATAACCATTTTTTTTGTTTTTTACACCAATAAACACAAAATGTTTATATAATAAATACATATTTTATATTTTTTGTTATTTTTTACACAAATAAATACTAAAACATTCATTTAATAAATGTATTTTATAAGTTGTTATTTTATATAATCTAATTATTTTTATTACATTAAAGGTATGATTCATACAGTTAATGATTATTCATTCATTAAATAGGTAATCATATGTATCGTTCTATTATATCTGATATCACTCATAGAAAATCACGTGCTAAGTTTATGTGTCATTCTATTATATTTGATTAATTAATATTATTATATATATATATATATATACACATTTCATCTTTTTATTTACTTAGTAAGGGGAAAATTTTTAAGTTTAATTATATGGTATTATCTTTTCATATATTTATTTTTATTTTTAACATCATTAAAAAAATATATGTTTATTTTTCTTATAACGTAAATAAGTATATATTTTAAAATTAAAATTATGTTGAATAAGTGAATTAATTTTCATGAATTTAGCTATCGTAAAAAAAATCTATTTAAAATCATCGGCCTGAAAGAAACCCTAAATCTTCCATGAAACTAACTTTACAGATTTTAACATTTGCTATATCACCTACTAAGTGCTCTCTTTTATATAGAGAGTCTTCTTTCCTCAATAACCCATATAGGGTGAATAATACAATCTTTCGATCGAAAATGGTGAAGACAATAAATTGATAGAGTTAGAATTAGTTGCTATTATTTAGGATATTTTACTTGGTTAATTTTCTTAATTAAATAGGAGTTATTCTTTAGGAAAGCTATTAGTGGTGGCACAATTTGTGCCATTTTTTGTTCATTTAAAGGCTATAAAAGCCTAAGTAGATCCTCAATAAAATCAATGAAGTTGTATTTGTTTTCCATTTTATAACATATTGGTATCAGAGCTTGGGAGAGAGGGCTGATTGTGAGAGTTAGGAATTGTAGCATCCTAACAAATAAATAAAGAAATGGTTAAGCAAAATTAAGGAGAGATGGTAGTAGAAGGAAATTTTGTGCCAGCTATAATTCCATGATTCGATGATCATTACGATCATTGGGTGATACTCATGGAGAATTTTCTTAGATGCACAGAGAAGAGACCTCGACCTCTGGATCGAGGTCTTGGGAGAGCCATCAGTATTCTAGTGCTAGTGGTGAAGTCTTCTAGCTCGGGCTCTTTAAATGAGGAGAGCCAATATACTCTTCAACCTTCTGTCTCTACCCCTCATCCTCAAACCACTCATACCCTTAGATTGATCATTCCTCAGACTCAAATCTAAGTAGCCAGGATATGGAGGAAGAAAACGAGGAATATAGGATCTGGAGAACCCACAAGTCATACCAGTGATTGGTTAGTTGTGTCAAATCCTTGTGAATTGGTGTCCCAAGATGAAGAGAGACAAAGAAAAACCTACAATATACCATTCTCAGTTCATATAATGATTCATCCATAGGGAGCGTGTGATAGCGATCAACCTTCATCTGGTTGGATTGTCTTTCATGAAAAGACCTTGTGGTTAGGGATAAGGTTCCCCCTATACCCTCTCATTAGTAGATTTTTTATTAGAACACAGCTTATGCCAGGGCAATTGATGCCTAACGGGTGGAAGTATCTATTCTAGTTGACGATGATATACCAAGAGCTTGGAGTAGATGTAGAGATGCCTGAGTTTAATGAGGCCTATATCCTGAAGTAGAATCCCACGGATACTAGGAGGGTATTTATGTCAGTGAAACAAGATCAGAGGATGAACGTGTCACTTCTTAAAAATGAGAAAAACTGGAAAAAATATTTTTTCTATGTTTTAGGTCGATGGAAGTCTCCTACTAGTGACACTAGATTGATAAGGAGCATCTGGAATGACACTAAGGTTGTGGTAAGGAATATGGCTTCTTTAATCACGAACTTGAGCCTAGACGTGAAACAAAGGTTGACTGATATCCAAAACTATCTTCTTGAAAAAAACCAATTGGAAGACCTTGTTGAACACTCTACACTTTGTCACGTGTGGGTTGATGAGGCATGGTACAGTGGCCTCCCCTAAGGATCAATTGCAAACCTCAGGCACTTCCTAAATCTCGGGCTCCTCCTAAACGTAGAACTCCTCTTATAAACTTTGGGGGTCGGTTCAAGGTGGTGGTTGATGATGGTGAACTAGTCATATAACTTACCTTTTTTATTTTTTTGTTGGTGTGACGTGACTAATTTGTTATCCTTATGTGACATCCTTTTGCTCTTATTTTGCAGATCCTATGGATGTTACCGCTACTTAACTCTTTTCCCATATGAAAAGTAAGGTTGCACCCGTAAGAGGGAGAAAGTATTCTCATAAAGGTCGCCCTTTTTTTGTTAAAGAAGAAGAAGAAGAAGAAGAAGAAGAAAGAAAATGTGGTAGTCAATGAGCCTGCCTTCAGCTACGAGCCTCTGAATGTTTGCCCACCTGTATCACCCTTGCGAGAACCACACATGGCTCAAACTCCTTGCTCGAGTTTCAAAGAAGCTGAGGAACTTGTAAAGGGTTCAAGGAAGAGGAAAACCGTCCTTAATGTTCTTACTACTGGTACAGAGGGCATAGTCTTGAATCGAGGCTTGGCACTAGAGCACCCCGATAATTATATAAGCCACCTTTCTGTTACCTCGTACAAGAAGCAGTTGAAGGCTATCTGTGAGGGTATGGACTCTGGCAAGGTCATTCGTTGCCAGATGTGTTAGGTGGGTTATCTTGAGTTTTGTTTTTATTCATTTTTATTTAAGACTTATTGGTTTGAACTTTTGTTTTCTTTAGTTGATGCTGCTTTATGACTTTGATAAGTCTTGCAACATGGATTTTTCGAAAGATGATTTGGTGTAGGAGAAGCAGAGCCACGCCTCTACGATCTCAAAATACATTGCACTGTTGGTGAGAATTACCAAGTGGAAAGGTGAGGCAATTGATAAAGAGGAAAAGCTAAAAAAGGCCACTCTCGAGATAAATAAGTATACCCGATGCCTTACTGAGGTCAATGAGGCTCTTGAGCATTATGATGAGGCTCTTAGACGTGCGAAAGAGGGGGCTAGAGAAGCCCAAAGAAGAGTCGAGGCTTCTGTTGAGGAGGTTTGTTATAAGGCGAAAGTTGATGTGGATGCCATGGTTTAGAAACTTGAATCAAGTGTAGAAAAGAGGTACAACTGGCCTTGGAAATATTCAATTATTATTGCATTATGGACACCCTGGTCACTCCTTCGTGTATGCAGATTCCTTCTATGGAGGACAAAGAAGGAGAAAGCTCGTACTCTTCTGATGGTGAGGATAGTCCTGAGGTCGCCGGGGTATGGGATGATTGGATGTTTAACGACTCGATCCCATTGAGCTCAATGCCACATTTCTTTCGCTCTAGTAGTCCAGATGGTACCAACTTGCTTCCTAATAAGGTACTTAAGGGCTAAGTACTGGGTTTGAAAGTTAGGGAGAGTGAAAGAAATGTATGTTAGCCAAGATTAGGCCCTACACGTATATTCTAACATGTATGAGCCATGCTCAAACAACTAATAAGTTAAATAAGGTTATTATTAAAATCTTGTAACATCTAAATATTCCGTTAAGGGTCTCAATGTCATTTTTTTAATTTTCTCGATTATTGTAGTTGAAAAGTGAGGGAATAATGAGGGATAAACTTGCAGTTTAGTACAAGTCTATTCTAATATATTATCATAACAAATAAGTATTCATGATACCTGGCTTCGGGGGACTAGGAGAGTGTAAATTTTAGGTATCTTAATGCATACTTATACAATATAAAATATGATATTCAATGTAAATTCAATGTATGATATGCACTGTATATCTATTAGTCACCAAAATACATAGACACATGTGTGGTCCAACTCTAAGACGAATTTGGAACCATCTTCGATTCCATGTATGATCATAATGCACATGGCATGTTTATTGGTCCAATCAACGTCATATGGACCCTCTCTTATGGGCCTCTAAACACAACGAGGACTCTAATTCTAGGGTCCATGTGTGGTCAAATTATAAGACCAAATAGACGACAAAATTTGAGACTCAATAAGGGGTCCAACTTCGAGGTCCATGAGCGGTCAACAATCTGAGGCACCATAGACGAGAAAACTTTGAGAATATATGTGTATGTGATACGCACTTGTAGTATGTAGAAAAATAGTCCGCTGCAACGATTACCTTATGGGTACCATTCTCCGCAAGACAACATACTTGTATAATCCTTACAAATAAAATCATTTTCATGATATATGTATAAAAATCTCAGATGTCATGTGAATTATTTTCAATACAATTTCATGTCAAATATTAAAACTTGCATTATAATTTTTTTTCAATGTATGCATAATAAAATATTTAGAACAAATATTTCATTTTAATAATATTTATAATATTATTTATAAAAATCATGGTATCCAATTTTTCTTTTTTATTCATAATATATGATGCATGATAATTTTTTAAAAAACAATGTATGAATTAAAAGGTTACAGTACAAACTCTTACCTGAAAAGTTATTCTATCACTATACTTTCGAACTTAAATTTCTTGATATTTTATCCCCGAAATGCATTCCAAAATGTACCCAAAGAAATGAACCACCTAAAGAGAAACTTTTAGAGAGTGAAAGGAAAGGAAAAGTTTGATGTAAAAAATGGGAAAGGATTCAACCAAATTTATTGGCAAAACTATTGCTTATCGAACACCCTTGTTGGTGACTCACTGAGGGTTCAATGAGACCACAGTGTAGGGTCTTCGATGAGAGTTCGGCGAGACACATAGAATTTTTTTCAATTTTTTTGTTCTATTTGATTTTTTACTCGAAATTTTTTTGATACGTCGTTAGACTTTAAAATGTTATTTAAAATTTCTTCTTAGACATTATAATAAATTTTTGGGGTTTTACAATAATGATTCATATAAACAAATATTAGGATAACATACAAAATACTAGGGGAATATTACTTGTCAAATTGCACTACATATTATAATAACAATATGTTTGTTACGCAATAATAAAAGTTATGATTATATACTTTTTATATCTTCGTACATTTAGTTATGAAATTAAATTATATTGTATAGTATAAAAATTGTACGATTATATAGAAATTTAGTACGATTAAGAAATGTGGGTTTAAATCGTACTAGATACTTAATTTAATCTATTTAAATTTTCAATTATAAAATTAAGTGTATTAATTTTAAATTAAAAATAATATTTTTATTTATTTTAAAATATAATGAAAATATAAAAATAAAATAAAAATTAATTTAAATAAATTTTATATTATCAAATTATTTTATTAAAATATTTATAACCAATATTTTTTTATTATATTATATATTTCAACATCAAACATTATATAACATAATTACAATATAATTTATTTTAATTATATTTAATAGATGCAATAAGATGCTATCCGACAAGCCAAGTATCAAAATACAAAAATGGAAATGGAAGTTAACATTTATCAGGCCTATCATAATTTGGAGGTAGAGATGGACAGTTCTCATTCATATGTGCATATGGCTGAACTGTGTTGTAATGGGGCAGTTCCATGCGATACTCACCGAGGATCTGACAAAACGGAAGCTTTCCATTTTCAGTGTTGCACCAACTTGGCAAGCGCGTAATATTATCCTCGAATATCTTTAGAGCATATGCATCACGAATCTGTCAAAATGTATATATTAACAGGATATTTAGTCATTGAGATCACTTCTTTCTGAATTTGGTGTGTCATGAACTTACAGTGAATTCAGTTACTTGAATGAAGGTGGAATTCGACCTAAATATTCCAGCTTCCTCGTACATAGATAGGATAAAGGAAACGCATGTTGTCGACTTGCCATCGCTGTATACCCATTCATCTTGTTCTGGAATCGTTAATAATTTATCAAAGGATATGCCCCGCTTTTCGGTCTCAGCCAGAATATTAGGTAAATCCAAATTCTGAAACAGAGGAACAGATGAAACTAAGATATACATAATTGATATAGATCAACATCACTATCATCCCATCATCGTGTTTTGGAACGGTAAGAAATTGTTTACCTGTTAGTCTTTTACAGAATGTATAAAAGTATACATGATGTTTCTTCTTAATTTTTTAAGAATTAGTTTTCTGATAATTTTTAACATATTATCAAAACTAAAAATCTTATGTTTAAACCCTGATAACCTTCAATTATTGAATTACAAGTTTTTAACTTTCATGATGCATAAATACAACATTTATAAAAGAGTTATAAAAAGTATAAAAATATAGTTGATCATGTTGAAGCCTTAGAATTGTTAGAAATTATCTCCGCACTTGTTGCTTAGTTGGTTATTGATTTTGTTAATAATGTCCTAATTTATAAGGCAATCATTTTTGTTTTGAATGGGTCCTAGACCCACTTACACGTTCTTAGGAGTAGTGAACGTGAAGCTATATTCTTTAATTTCTTTGTAACTGGCTCTATAAAGTCATTACTTTCAGCAATTTAAAGAGATTTTTTGCCTAAATATGTTATGAGATCCAACATCTGGTATCAGAGTCACATCGTAGAGGGTTGATTGAGTGCTCTAAGAAACTACAATTTCTTCAAATTGTAGCAAAAGAGAGAAGAGTTAGCGAATCATGGCGACAGAGAATAACAACTTTGTCTAGCCAACCATTTCACGATTCGATGGTCATTATGATAATTTGTGCATACTTATGAAAAATTTCCTCATTTCAAAGGAATATTGGAGTTTGATAGAGAATGGGATTTCTGCAGCAGCAAAATGAGTTGAGCCAACAGAGGTACAACAAAAGAGCAACAAAGATCAGAAAATGAAAGATTTTAAGGTCATGAACTATTTATTCCAAGCTATCGATAGGGATATTATTGAAACCATACTGAATAAGAAGCTTGCGAAGGCTATATAGGATTCGATGAAAATGAAATATCAAGGCTCTACAATGTGCTCAACTACAAGCTTTGAGGAGAGAATTTAAAATTCTGGGCATGAAGGAAGGTGAAAAGGTTGATGAGTATTTTTCCAAGACATTGACCATTGCCAATAAGATGAAGGCATATGGAGAAAAGATGGAGCATATTATGATAATTGAGAAAATTTTGAGGTCTATGACCCTCAAGTTCAATTATGTCATTTGTTCGATAGAAGAGTCCAATGATCTCTCCACCATGACCATAGATGAGCTTCAAAGTAGCATGTTAGTCCATGAATAGAGGATGCAAGGACAGTATGAGAAAGAGCATGCTTTGAACATCATCAACTCAGAGAAAAGTGGAGGAATAGATGAGTACAGAGATGAAAGGAGAGAAGGAATTCATGGAGGCTTTAGAGCAAGAGGTCGAGGTAGGCGTAGGAAATCCTTCAACAAAGGCTTGGTCCAGTGTTACAATTTCCAAAAACTAGGTATTTTTCAATATGAATTCCCTAGTTGAGAGATATGTGTGCATTATATAGAATTAGATGAGGCAAAAGAGATGTTTTAATGGCATATATGGAGAAAAATCAATCAAAGAGGGAGAATGTATGGTTCCTTGACTCAGGTTGTAGCAATGACATGCGTAGTGCCAATGAATGGTTTTTGATCTTGATGAAATGTTTAGACAGTCGGTGAAGCTTAGAGACAACTCAAGGATGATGGCTATGAGAAAAGGAAATGTCAAACTTCATATCAATGGATTAATTCAAGTAATCACAGAGTTTTATTACATGTCTGAGTTAAGAAATAATCTCTTAAGCATTGGCTAGCTTCAAGAAAATAATTTAGCCATTCTCATCCAGCATGGCATGTGTAAGATTTACCATATAAAAAGAGGATTAATTATACAAACACAGATGTCAGCCAACATGATGTTTATTGTGCTGGCTTCTGTGATTCCTCTAACCTCAAACTATCTCCAAGCCACATTCGAAAATAACCCCTAATTGTGGCATTGTCGGTATGGACATTTATATTTCAAGGGGTTAAGGACTCTGATCTATAGGAAGATGGTCACATGCTTTTCCAATGCTCAAGGTTTCATCAAAAATGTATGGTGAGTGTATGGTTGGGAAGAAATACGAAGAAGTAATGCCAAAGAAAAGTCTGTGGAGGACATCCAAGAAGCTTCAACTGGTCCATGTAGAAATTTGTGGACCTATCTCACCAAAGTCAAACAGTCACAAAAAGGTATGTAATGACATTCATTGATAATTATAGTAGAAAGATATGGGCATATTTTTTATCTGAAAAATATGAAGCATTAGCTATGTTTAATAAGTATAAGTTGTTTGTGGAAAATGAGATTGGAGACACAATTTACTGCTTAAGAACTGATAGAGGTGGGGAATTCACCTCACTCGAGTTCAACAATTTCCGTAACATGAATAGGGTTAACAGGCAACTTACCACAACTTATATATACCCCACAACAAAATGGGGTTACCGAAAAGAAGAATCATACCATAATGAACATGGTACGTAGCATGCTATCAGGAAAGGAAGTACCCAAAGAGTTTTGACCATAAGTAGTTAATTGGTCAATTTATGTGTTGAATCAGAGTCTTACTTTAGCTGTCAAAGATGTTACTCCTAAAAAGGCTTGGAGTGGTATAAAACCATATGTCAATCATTTCTGTGTATTTGGATGCATGTGTGGCTCATGTTCATGTGCCTGACAATCAAAGAAAGAAACTTGATAATGAGAGTTTCAAATGTGTTCTTTTGGGTGTGAGTAAGGAATCAAAAGCCTATAGGCTTTATGATCCAATTTAAAAAAAATAGTGATTATTATAATGTGTCTTGAAGATGAGAAGTAGAATTGGGTAAGAAATAAAGAGGAGGTGAAACATGATGTGTTAGAGTGTGAAGGTAACAAAAAATATGTTAATGTTAATGAGAAAGAAGGTCGAGAAGATGAACAAACAAAAGAAACAGATAACTCATCATCAAATGAGTCATCTGAGGAAGCACCACTGAGTCTATATCAAGGGAGGAGTCGAAGCCAACCAGCTTGGTTCAAAGATTATGTAACTGGTGAGGGACTAACTGATGAAGAGGAGCATAGCTTGGTAATGTTTATCTCAGTTATAAATCCAATCACATTTGAGGAAGCATACAAGAGTCTAAAATGGAGAGATGCAATGGATTTAGATATGAGAGCTATTAAACAAAATAAGACATGGGATTTAACTACCTTACCAGCTTGAGCTAAACGAATAGGAGTAAAATGGGTGTTTAGGGAGATGTGGACAAGCATAAGGCTTGACTTGTAACAAAGGGGTACTCTCAAAGGCAAGGGATTGATTATACTAAAGTATTCACGCCAATGGCTAGGTGGGATACTATTAGAACAATCTTAGCGCTTGCAACTCACAAAGGTTGGTGTGTTTTCTAACTAGATGTAAAAAGCATGTTCTTGCATGGAGAATTGAATGAGGTAGTGTTTGTTGATCAACCTCAAGGCTATGAAAAGTAAGGAGAGGAACACAAGGTTTATCTCAAGCTTGGTACAATAGAATTGAGGCATAATTTGCCAAAGAGGGGTTCGAAACTTCTGTAAACACACATTGTTTATAAAATCAGGTGACAAAGGAAAGCTATTGATTGTGAGTCTCTATGTGGAAAATCTTATCTTTACAGGAAATGATGAAGATATGTTCAAAAATTTCAAAGGATAAATGAAGAAGGAGTTTGATATGTCTCATCTTGGTAGAATGAAGTATTTTTTTGGGTGTAGAGGTGGTACAAAATTCAGATGGGATTTTCATATGTCAACATAAGTATGCTAAAGAGGTGCTTCAAAGGTTTGGCATGGAAAGAAGTAATCATGTGAATAATCCAATCATTATAGGATGTAAGTTGTCAAAAGGTGGAAGTGATGCTGTGAGCGTGGATGTTATAGAGTACAAGCAATTAGTTGGAAGCTTGTTGTATTTAATAGCCACGAGACTTGATATCATGTATACAGTTGGGCTGATTAGTAGATACATGGAAAAACCAACCGAGATGCACTTGCAAGTTGCCAAGAGGATACTAAGGTATTTGAAGGGCACAATGGAGATTGGAATTGGTTACAAGAAAGGTGGTAATGGAAGTTTAATAGCATTTGCAAATAGTGACTATGTGGGGGATGTTGATTATCGAAAAAGTACCTCTGGGTATGTGCTTATGCTAGGAATAGGGGCTGTTTCATGGTCCTCAAGAAAGCTACCAGTAGTGACCTTATCTATGACAGAGGTAGAGTTCATAACAACAGGCTTGTGCACATGTCAAGTGGTTTGGCTGAGAAGGATTCTTGAAAGGCTTAGTCATGTTCAAGGTATGAGTACTACTATTTATTGTGACAATAGCTCTATTAGTAAACTTTCAAGGAATCCAGTTTTATATGGCCGAAGTAAGCATATCAACGTAAGGTTTCATTTTTTATGTGAGCTTACAAGAGATGCAATAGTAGAATTGGTGCATTGCAGTACACAAGAGCAAGTGTTTGACATCATGACTAAATCTCTCAAACTGGAGGTGTTTATGAAGCTGAGAAATAAACTTGGTATGTGTGTAATATCCAAAGTAAACTAAATGCACTGAGATAATTCAGTTTAAAGAAGGATGTCGAATTAGAATTGTTAGGAATTATCCCTGCACTTGTTGCTTACTTGGTTACTGATTTTGTTAATAATTCCTAATTTGTAGGGCAATCATTTTTGTTTTGAATCGGTCTTAGACCCACTTACATGTTCTTAATAGCAGTGAACGTGAAGCTATTTTCTTTAATTTCCTTGTAACCGGCTCTATAAAACCATTACTTTCAACAATTCAAAGAGACTTTTTTTCTAAATCTGTTTTGAGATTCAACATATCATTTTTCCAATAATTTAAATTTTTGTAAGAGTTGATTTCCCTCGTAAAAGTTTAGGTAGCGAGATGTGATGTATTGAAATTGGTACAAGAAAGAAAACAGTGCTACCTCAAAATGGAGGACAATTATATTAGATTTCAGTAAATACAAATAGCAATTATGCAAATTCCATGCCACTGCATTTATAATTCATAAACCAGACATGATAAAATTGAGCGACAATCTGGTATAGAATCACAACTATTCAAAAATTATGACCAGGAATAAAATGAATGAACTAATAAGGAAGCAAAAGTACCTCAGTTCCTAACCGTTTATTTAAAGCTTCATTCCACATATTGGCAGCATAAGCTGGCTGTAATCTAGTGAACATAGACATGACAGAAACAACCTGCAAAAACAAGCTACACAAGTTAGGTTGCTCCCAAAAGTATTAACATCGAGTCTTTACAACACATTAGGTTGTATAAATACAATGCAAATAGCAGAAGCAGCATGCATATGTAAGCTGAATAATGTCATAACATATATATGTTATGGCAGAAAAAGAAATATTCACAATTACAAAGTAACACCATCATGCACATGAGGGTGACCCCACGACCAATGCTGTAGCCGGCGCACCTACATATATACACTGGATAAGGGATACTACCCGTCATGCACTTCAGTTTTCTTTACATAATCCTTCATGGAAGCAAGATTCAAAATTTTCATTTTTTTACTCAATTCAGTACAATGCCTACCAAGTGAGCATCAAGAGGTGGAGGATAGTTGTCAGCCACGGTATCAATCCAACTAAATATCATGTTATGATATCCATATGGCTTTCCAGACATATGCTGAGCATATTCCCAAGCCGCTGTAGAGTTGAATTTGGCACGCGACTCTGGGTGCAAAGGAAGCAATGCTATTTGAGGGTTAGAACTATCCTGCACTGCTGCATCCCACCATTCATCCCAAGGAATAACTGCTATGATTTCTTCACCCTGCAAGCCAAAAATTACTAGTGTCAAGAAATTCATTGCTTTCCGATAAAAAACAAATTAGAAAATAAAAAGGTTACCCATATACTTGCTTCAAACCTGTATATCTCATTAAGTTTCATACCTTTTCATTCTCATGTCCTGATTCTCCCACCCAAAGGTTACCCATTTCATCCTTCAAGCACACAGAAGTGTGACCAGCAAATGCACCAGTTACCCACTTTTCCAATGTTTCAAATCCTCCCCATCGTCCACGGATTTTTGAAACTGCTAAAAAGTCACCAGAATGAACATCTTCAGGATTTATAGTCACACGCCATGGCTGCGGACGTTTTTCAAAGGTGGCCCCCATGTGCTTTTGCAGAAAAGCTAAGTTTGCGTTTTGTCCCCAGCCAGTGTTAGAAAACAGCGGTAGCACATCTACCAATGATCTAAAAGTTCCAAGCATCCCTGATGGCATGAGAAACACTGACACACCGTGCTGCTTTACCTGCACAATGGTGAGTCAAGTGATCATCTTCTAGACGACGAGGTTGTCTGGTATGTGTATGTATATATATATATTATTGAAATATATAGTGTGAATTTTGGAAAAAAGAGAAAAGACAATGCCCATTTGAGTTGACCGCCTCAACTTATCCCACCTTGCTTTTTTACTTATCTTTAGAGGTGTTTATAAGGCATTGAATTGAGACTTGGGTGCGACTCCAAGAGGTATCCAGTTTTGTGTAGAGGTGAGAAGACAAGCAATTGTTGGTCTACCACATGCACACGCATTTCGCAACCTTTCGATCGAGTTTTGTGCAAGTGTGTGAGATGAGATGACGTTTTACATTTTAGATAAATATTATTTTATTATTTTATTATTAAAAATTAATATTTTTAAAGCAGTCAAAGAAGACTTAATTGTCAGAACGTGTCTTTCTTTGCCTGTTCTCTCCCAAAACTCAATCAATTAATAAATAATTTTCATTTTTTTAAAGATTTTTTTACAGTTAAAAAAATCAGAGAACTACTCTATTTTTTCCCTATAAATAGAGGCAGTTTTCACAACAAAAATTTGTAGCTCTTTCTTCCTTTGTGAAATATTTCTCTCAACTCTTTTAAAACCTCTCTTCCATTTTTTTCCCTTTGTTCTTCGATTCTGAGCAACTCAGTTCTAGAAGGTGTTGCAGTTCACTGTCTTAAAATAGTGTAGTAAAAACTTGAGACATGACTATATTATAGGTTGTTTTATCCTAGGACAACGGGATTGAGAACTACTTACACAATTTGAGAAGAGCTGTGAATCGTCTTGAAGATGTAACAGATCTCTTATTAGCAGAAAAAAAGGAAAATGCCTTGATAAGCATCGAATCACAAAAGAGAGAAATCTAAAATTCATACAATAGATCTGTTAAACATAAGAACTTCAATGTAGAGGAATTGGTCTTACAGAAATCATTGAGGAACAAAATTGAAACTACCTATGAAAAATTTGCTACAGTATGGGAAGGCCTATATCAAATATATGATATTTGTCTATGAGGGTCTTATCTGATAGAACATGATGGCGTAAAAGAGAAGCTAAGTTGGAGTGAGGAATATCTTAAGAAATATTATGTATGAAACTTTATGATCAATATATTGAAAAAAAATGATGTGTTTTGAGCCCATTCTTGTGTATTATTTTGTCATATGAAACACCAAGGCCTATAAACTCTTAAGTTTAGAGGAATGAGTCAAATAACCCCCACTTGGGATGTAGGATACGTCTTATGCCTTATGTTTAGAGGAAAGAGTCAACTGATCCTTCCACTTTAGATGTGGGATACATCCTAAGAAAGAGTTGTGAGTTCCAAAAGTAAAACCCTTCTTTAGGAGCACATGTAAGGGTTGGATTCAATTTCACCCTTATATATCTCCTGTCTCATGAAAAACTAACGTGGTGACCCCTAATTTAAAAGAAAAGAGTCAACTGACCCCCTACTTAGGATGCAGGATACATCCTATGCTCATGTTTAGAGAAAGGAGTCAATTGATCCCTCCACTTGAGATGCGGGATACGTCCCAAGAAAGAGTCATGAGTTCCAAAAGTGAAACCCCTCTTTAGGAGTGCATGTAGGGGTTGGATTAAATTTTACACTTATATGTCTCCTATCTTGTGAAAAATTAACGCAGTGACCCCCAAGTTTGGAGGAAGAAGTCAACTGACACCTCTACTTAGGCTACAGGATACGTCTTATGCCTCGTGTTTGGAAGAAGGAGTTAACTCACCCCCCACTTGGGATGTAAGATACGTCCCAAGAAAATGAATAAGGCACTCAGTCCAGCAAAACAAAATCGATAAGAAAATGAAATGCATAAATGTGTTCTTTTGTTATTTTAATTTGAATTACATTCTAAAAAATGAAGAAAACAAATTTGTTACAAACTTGAGACCATCTCTCTATTAATAAGATCGTTACTTATTTATGGGACATGATCCAGTACTTTCGAACATATAATCCTTGCAAATATTTTTCTCAAGGGCCTTATATTTCCAATATTATACCAATTTACACAATTCATCCTATTCTTCCTTGTATTTATCCTGCTTATGGAGTGCAATGTGCAATTCATTATGTATATCTTGTAACTCCTATTCCATTGATCCATAGTGAGTCTTTAAATTACACAACTCTTGGTCAAAAAATTTGGTCGCTTCTTGACATGTATCTGCCTTTTTCTCTAAATATTTAGTAAGAGATATGGCCTACACCAAATTAAAAAAATGGTATAAATTAGTGATTGATTAAAAATGAAACCTTACCAACAAATTATAAGGTTGCTTACATCGAGAACGCTTCTAGCCATCATATGCCAAATCGTCCCTTTTTCTTGTTTTTTAGCTATGTAAATGGAGGGATAGTCTACAAGAACCCCAAAATGATGATACAATTCATCTTGAGTATGAGGGTTATCAAACATCTTACTCCAAAATAGGTCTTTCAGACCATCACCCTCACCTCGTTCCTATTTAACGGGGTATATACTTTGTAAAGGGCTAAAATCCTTCCCTAATGGGGACAACTCTTCCGCATGACCAAACTTCGCTAGCAAACCCTTGCCTATTGGGGAGTCTTCATTAAGACACCTCCCACTTAAGGGTGGTGATGTCTCTAAACTAGCCCTCTTTTTGAAAACGATTATAACCTGGTTTGGTTCTAGATGTAACCCCGTGTCCACGGCACGAGGTGACACATGGATGGCCTTTTATTTTATAAATTTCTTCCCCATATAAATATCGGGGGCCTCTAGTTCACCTCTTCAATAAGGGTGGGAAAAGGAGTTCGCTTATTAGTAATAGGAAGTTTTATAGTAACATACAAAGTGATGTTTAGGGTGTAAGAAAAATAGGACCCTGTTTTAATTAGATCATCTAGATTTACTTGGATATAATCCATTAGATCTCTCGTACATACTTACGACCTCAAACAAAGACTGAATTATTTTTAGGTCGCATGGAATGTAATAAAATAGATATGTTAATTCCAAACACGGCAGTAAACACTCAGGAAAAATCAAGCTTTATCTAAAGACAACCAAACACAAATTTCATGGGGGCATTAAATAGAAATATCCAAAACAAAAGTATTTAATTAATATAAGACAAAGTTACAAATTCCCAAAAGTTCCTTCTACATCAAAATTTCACATCCAGCATTACAAGTCATTTAAAAATAAATAAACAAGGTGTTTTCTAAGAAGTGGCTTCTTCTACCACACCTTCAGGCTAAGTTTCAACCATGGCCTCTTTTCCACAAGGTGAGGATTGTAGGGAACTAGTTGGTGCTACTTTGGACTCGTTGCTTTGAAAGGCTACCATTAAAGTAAAATAAGGCACTGTTAGATCCAACTTCTCAGTCTAAGTCTTGAGATTACTTACCATGAAACTTATACCATTTCTATATGCTTTAGTGAACTCTAATTTCAAGTTCTTTGCCAGGTTTAAAGGCAAGCTTATTTGATCTGACATCACGCTCATTTAATTTCCTATCAAGCTAGCATTTTCCTTAACCTTCTTCAGAATTTGCTCGAAGTGATTAGCCTATTGTCCTTGCTCAAAATAGTAGTTGTTTACTTTTCTTAGCTTCTTAATTTTATCCAATAGGTCGCCATCCATCAGCTTTCCATTGTATTCATTAATAAGGGAATCCTTGTCCTCTTGATACTTCATAATTTGCAAGCAACTAGCTTACACTTCGCGTTTATAAGCCATGAGTGACAGCTCACCCTCTTCAATTCAGGTTACCCAAAGATTCCCTTATAAAAGTATGTAACCGGGGTATCTGACACCACGACATTCCTCAATATGACTTCATCAAATTTGAAGTCATCTAAGTCCATGGCCTCTATACTAGGAATACATTCCTCCACGACCTTCCTCTTTTTTACGACCTTGGATCTGGGGAATAAAGGAGATGAACTCGGCATGTCAGACACCATAGGGGGAGGAGTGATCTCAATTGGTTCCACTTGAGGAGTAGAGTCCTCGGTTAGTGATGGCAAAATAGGTATAATATGTATGTATGTGGGAACTAGGTCTTAGACACTAGAAGTGTCTTCAAATATTCAAGATTGATGTACGAGTAGTCCATATCGATACAAGATCATTCAAAGGTCAAAAATAGTACGAGTTAGAAACTAAAGTATTTACCTCGTATGAAAATGACAACTCGAATACTCATCTTTGTATTCTCTCCACATTCCATATTTTTTCAAGTGAGCCATAGTCAATATTTCTGGATAGCTTTCACTCAAGGTGTTCTTTGCCTCGATCCTCCTAATCTTTTCCATACTATCTAGACCTAACTTGTTTATCATATTACTTGCACGAGGTTGAGTGGTACTGAAGTGATGATTTTAATATGGTTGATTGGTAATTTGACCCTGCTACCCCAAATATCCCTAGTAATATAAAAGTACTTATCCTTCTAGCCTGAGGTGCTATCTAGGAGTTTAAGATGTAGCCCATGCCCAAAAATACATGATACATACTCTCTTCCTTTGTCCAAGTTGTTCCTCTTCAAGCAGTATATGCTTCGAAGTTCATCATTTGTCAAGTCTACCCCATGTTCACTAGCAACAATGGAAAGACATATGAGAGTCCTTCACCCATTGGGATTTACTTGGGCAAGGTTGATATCAAAAGTATAAAAGGCATGAGCTATCATCCTAGGGAATAAACATCATAGTCAAATTTTGAAGGGCACCAAATGTATCACCCATCACCTCATTGAGGGATCATCGACATCGCATAAATGATTAGGTACAAGTATCAAACCTACACTAGAAAGGATGTTGTATTTGTGCCTAATCTCAATCAGGTCCTTTGTAGACAGAACATTAGGCATTTTTTTCTATCTGGTGTTTATCTTTGGTCCTATGGGTAGGTTCACCTCGATTCTCATGCTTTTTCTTAGGATGGGGTATCTTAGTGGTAATAGATACATGGATTCTAATAATAGGCACAAGACCTCGTAAGGACGATGAAGAAGCAACACAGGATCCAGACAAGATGGGAAGAGCAAGGACGTTTTCATTGGCTGGTGCACCCAAAATAAGTCTTCTATCACAACCCCTAGAAGTTTCAATAAGTCATTTGGTTTATGACGAGCTCCTTTCTAAACGACCTGAATCTTGTGATCCTTCTCAAGTGGATCAATATTTAAAGAGATACACTTGGTACAACCTAGAGGGGTTTCTTTAGGAAAAGAGTGAACCACGTATTCTCCTTTAAGGTACATGGTTAATAAGAAATAAAAGAGAAATTACCTAAATTGTATGTTGTAAGTAGGAGAATAAATGCCCTAGCAATAGAAAATAGGTTGGTTCTCAACAGATGTCGTTAGTTAGAAAGGTTGAAATCTAAGCCAAGTGTTTTTCAAATGGGCTAGTGAAAAAAAGGATAATATAAAGAAAATTATTAGGATGAGATCCTCTGAAAACAAAATTTGACCAAGTTATTTGGACCATGTAAAAGTGAATTTTCTTACTATTTATAAATGGGGTGAAAGTTGAATGGTTTATCCATTGAAACCCAAATTAATTATGGCAATATACTCTTTAACAGTATGGTAACCTCACAACGAGGGGAGTTCACATAAGACATAACAAGCATGAGAAGGCTGCTATCCATTAAAGAGCCCGCTAGATCAGACTTCGTGTTAATAATGGCCTAATTATACAAAGACTAAGCAACAAAGTATTAATTCCCTTGACTTTTTAAAATCAAGGGAATATGAGGGTTAATGTTTGGTATTATCTAGGTGTTAGGTATATGACCCTAGCAATCTGAGGTACCTTGCTCATAGTAAAGGTAGCTCATGCATAATCGCTCGTGCACGATGACCTACGAGACTTGAAGGCCAAGACCTGAAGATCGAGACCTAAAGACAAAGACTTAACCTAAGTAAATGGCATGGTACATCACCCTTACAACTTAGATTACCTTTGCATATTAGACTTCAGGTAGCATATATATGGTGAACTGAGGACATCAAACTAATTTTATGTAAAACTATCTTATATGTACTTTGATAGCTCGTATGAGAACACCAACCTATGTAACCTTGGCACCTATCTAATAGGTGATATATATACCTCCTTAGTGAGAAGAATAAAGAATATACTCATTATTAACATTTCTTACATCTCTCTAAAATCACTAGAATTCCTAACACACTAAATTTTCTCCAAACAATATGAATCATATGTTTAAGTTCTATTTCATATTATTAGAAGCATGCAATTTTGAAGTGACAAATTGATGAGTTAAGTATTAACTCTTAATGAGTTTTATACTCTATGTGAAGTGGAGTACATAACAACATGAATACTCTTAATAGACTCATCTATATGAATGTAGAAGTATGGTCACTTCCTATGGAGTTTTGGACAAAATTTACTAGAGCATTCACTATACTGAGATAGACGTGTATGGTTGTAAACTATGGGTTTTTTTTAACTATACCTTGAAAAGGTTGCGTGTGTTTCATGTTATTAGAGATAGAGTTCAAAACTATGAGTTACTCTAGTATATTCTAAGGCATCTTCTCTATGTAAAGGTTCAAGTTGATAAACATCTTCTGCTTATGCACTATCTTATATTTTGATTGGTGGCTCAATGAAAACTATTTTTAAAAATTCAAGTGGGGGATTATTGAAAATAATAGTATGCATTTTGAAAAAAAGAAAAAAGAAAGAGTGTCAATATGAGTTTACCGCCTTAACTTGTTCCATATTTCTTTTTCACTCCTCTTTAGAGGTGTTTATAAGGCATTGAGTTGAGACTTGGGTTTGGGCTCTAAGGGGTACCTAATTTTGTGGAGGGTTGATGAGATAACAATTGTTGGTCTACCACATGCACCCGCATCTCGACCGAGTCATATGCGTGTGTGTGAGCTGAGATGGTACTTTATTTTTTACATAAATATTATTTTATATTTTAATATTAAAAATTAATCTTTCTGAAATGGTTAGAGAAGACTCAGTTGTGAGAATGAATCTTCCTCCACCCGTTCTCTCCCACAACTTAGTCAATTAATAAATAATTTTTATTTTTGTTAAGAGTTTTTGACAGTTAAAAAAATCAATGAGCTACTCTATTTTTTTCTATAAATAGGGACAATCATCTCAGTAATTTTCATGACAAAAATTCATAGCTCTCTCTTCATTTGTGAAACATTTCTCTTAGGTCTCTTAAAAAATCTATTCCAATTTTTCCCTTTGTGATTCAATTCTGATAAACTCAATTCTAGAAGGTGTACAATTCATTGTCTTAAAGCAGTTCAATGAAGATCCGAGATATATCTCGAGGATGACATGACTAAGAGCTACTTGCATAATTTGAAAAGAGTCGTGAAACATTTTGAAGAAAACGACTTAATTTGCAGCTGAACTTAAGCAATAAATTTGGTAACTTCGTTCCTTCTTTTATTACTTGTGCAGAAACATAAACACACATATATATAAACATTTATTTATTTTATTAAATAAATAGAAAAAAAATAATAACTGTATATATTTTCTCTTTTAAGTTAGGTTGATCACTTATAAACCATCTTTTTTTTCTTTTTTTTTTATCCTAAAAACCGTCTATGTTATGTAGGCTAATAGTATATAGCTAAGATGCCTATTAAATTGATTCTCTAATTTTTTTTATACTAAGATAATTAATTGTATGATCATAGATAAATAAGGTTAATACGAACCTATTCTTAAAATATGAGGGTTTTTTTTTTCAAATATATATATATATATAAAACTGAACATACGTATTCCATCTCTTTGGGTTCCTCCCACGAATCGAAGTTCAAAGTATGTTCTCCAGCAGTGTAGTAGTAGTCCCACGTAACTCGGTAGGGTGTTGCAAAAACATACAGATCCGTGCATGTCCAGCTGTGTGCATCAGATGTCTATAGCAAAAGAAGAAAAGAAAAGAAAAAAGACAAAATCAAAAACCCTTAGGTTAAAAGGAAAAACTTGAAAACAAATCAGCAGCTACAGTTATGAGAAGCTGGAATCATTGACTCCACTATTATCAGGAAAAGAGAAAACATCAGCTTCACCACGTATTTGACATTATAAAATCCCAGTAAATCAGTTTTTACTTGATGCCACATAGTTAACTGTATGTTGCCCATAACTACAAAAGAAAACCACATTATCACTCTTTAAACAGAAAATTATAGGCTATACCAAGAACCTATGCTAGAAGCAAGTCTGTTAAATGAATGAAATCAATGAAAATGAAACTCAGACCATCAACTTAATCATCATTCCCTAAAACTTCTCCACCTCATCAGTCAACGGGGAATTTCCCATTTTTTATTCTTGATATAGAATTTGTTTTTCATTCTCATTTAAAATTAATACGGAAATGTACGTATTAAGAATCCTCAGTAAAGAATGGGATCCAAATGAGAAATGGGATTC
The DNA here is from genome assembly GCA_030763125.1 of Hippophae gyantsensis. NCBI lineage: Eukaryota > Viridiplantae > Streptophyta > Magnoliopsida > Rosales > Elaeagnaceae > Hippophae > Hippophae gyantsensis. The sequence continues at coordinate 18,128,123 of CM061039.1, read as the reverse complement.
TAAAAGATATTTCAAATGTTATTTTTTTAGTATTTCTTTTATTTTACTAAGGAAAATTATAAAAAAAATTAAGCTCATAAATATTTATAATGAGAAATTTTTTTGAACCAAAATATAATTAAAAAATAAATAATATTTATGTCAAAGAGAAAAAAAAATATATGTAATAATAAATACATAATCTTTTATACTATATAATATTGATAGAATGTTATTATAAACTAATTTAAAATAATAAGAATAAATTATAAAATAATTATAAGATTTTAGAGTTTTATAATTTAAATAAATAGTTTTAATAATTTTTAAAAATAGAAATTATTGGAGTTTTAATAGAATAAAAACATAACTTAAAGATAAAGTATAAAATATAGAATACATTACTTATTATATAATTTAAATTTATATATAATTAAATCTATAAATTTTTTTTATTAAAATAATATATATAATTTTAAAAATAAAAAGATAATATAATCCTAACTTATCCGATCTTATATTATAAAATACAAATCTTTACTTTTCGTTTTCTATTTCCATCTTTACCTCAAAGTAAATAATCCCCACTTAAATTTGTTCGGTCTAAAAAGAACAAAAACTTACGATCTTACTGGCCAATAACAAATGTATAAAGTCTTCCTATCCTTAAGGAAGAATTAATTTAATTATTTTGTAATGAATTTTTCCCGAAGATATGTAGAATTATATAGAAAATACTGGATTATTATAAAAAATATCCTGAGATTTTATATTTTTTCAAAATTATCCCTGAGTTTTATTTAATATCAAAAATGTTCATAAATGTTGTTAGCGTTATATTTCCGTTTAACATTAAGGGTAAAATGGTAATTTCATCCTTATACATATATCACTCCTGTGGACAATATCTTCAGTAATATCCTTAATGTTTAAAAAAAATTACAATACCCTTGAGGTTTAAGGTATCTTCAAAAATACTCTTATTATTTAACATAAGTATAAAAAAATTATAAAAAATTACATCAATATCATAAAAATTCTTTTTTATCTCTGCCTATATAGTTTTTTGAATATTATCGTAGAGAATATTATCACAAATACTCCTTGATGTTTTGCTTTTCTTTCAAAATACTTATGCTATAATAATTAATTTAACTTTATCAAAAATACTTCTGCTATAATAATTAATTTAACTTCATAAAAAATGTCCCTACTATACTCCTACTTCTCAATAACACGATATAAAATATTTTCCAAAAATATTTAACTTGATATTGTGTGCTTTGTTAACTCAATTTATCTTCAGGTGTATTTTTAGAAAATATTTTATATCGTGTTATTAAGAAGTAGATATATTTTTTATGAAGATAAATTAAATATTATACCAGAGGTATTTTTGATGAAGTTAAATTAATTATTGTAGCAAAGTTATTTTTGATGAAGTTAAATTAATTATTATAACAGATGTATTTTTGATAAAGTTAAATTAATTATTATAGTAGGAGTATTTAAAAAAAAACTTGAAGGGTATTTGTGATAATATTCTGAACGATAATATTTAAAAAAACTATATAGACAGGGGTAGAAAAGACTTTCAGATATTGATGTGATTTTTCACGATTTTTTTATGCTTCTGTTAAATAACAAGGATATTTTTGAAGATATCTTAAACTTCAAGAGTATTGTAGTTTTTTTTTAAATGTTAAGAATATTTCTAAAAATATTGAAAACCTCGGGGGTATTTTTAATTTTTTTTCAAAAAACACAATATAACATAGAATAATGCTATATACATAAAATTGTTTGATACATTAAATTACATGTTACCGTTGTATTGATGTTAATTTGATAATATTTTAGTAAAAGAAATGTTAAATCGATAAGATGAGATAGTAGACTAATAATAGCACCACTTCCTAAACAAAAAGAATTATATTATAGATTGTGAATCGATTCATGGATAAGTTGTGACAAAAAAAAAAATTTATTAAAAAAACAACCTAGATAGATATTATTGAACATCACATTATAACACCCATAGATTATTCTTTAGGGGTTTCTGGCCCCTGTACACATTCCGACGACGTCGAAGATAAATTGAATATGAAGTATAGGTAACCGGGTTCAAATAGTCCAATAAATCTTGTATAAAAGGCATTTTAGATTTTTTTTTCTTAAGTTAACGAGATTTAATTTGTAGTTTTTAGATAGAATTAATCTAGTTTAATTTTTAAAAAATAATATTTTTCTAAATAAAAAAATTGAATTTCTTTTATAAATAACATTTTATTTATAACATTCTAAAAATAACATAAAAAACATAAAAAAAATGCATTTTTTCTCCTTTAGTTTTTAAATAAAAATAATTTCTCTCTCATTTAAATATCTATCCATCTCTCTATTTTTTAAAACAAAAATATTTTTCTCTCTTTTAATTTGTATATTCAAACAACTTTAGAAATAAAAATAGCATTTATATAAATGAATCAAATGTACACAAATAAAATAAGATGAATGAAAATGTGAGAATAAAAAATAAAAAAAGATGATAAAGAAAAAAATTGATATTTTTTAAAAAATAGAGATAGTGTTTTGATTTTAGTTGTTATTTTTATTTTTAAAACAAATTCAAATTTTTTTTTTTAAATTGGAGACCCTAAGCCCTAGCCAATCACTATTCAATATATGGCAGAAATAGAAGAACAAAAGTCATGCAAATAAATATTACTTACCATTTCAAATATGGGTGAAATTTTCTATAATCATGACAAGAGTTTTGTTATCATGAAAATAATTAAAGGGCCTAAAGAGCGAACCTTGAGATGGAGAACACCACCCTCCAAACCCGGTACGTTTCGATCACCAGGGATGAACTCGAGCCGAGCCTCGTTTCCCAAAAAGCAAGCACCTTTCCATTGAATGGAAGCATTATTGGGTGTCACCGATCCAACATAATCAGGTAACACATCCACAGCACTGTGCAAATTATTCAGAACAGGCCACGATAATAACTGACGCGGAACAACCGGAAGCACGTCCTTGACCCTAATGGGTACCTTCAGAGCTTGCCCAAACCTTAATCCCAGATTACATACTACAAGTAATAACAGAAACATTGTATTTTGAGAAAACCGAGACATAACGGATAGGAGTTTCCTAGAGGGAAGTCCAAAAGCCCAAATTAGGGTTTGCAGAGAACGAGAAAGAGGACATGCAATAACCCTGACCATGAAAGAGGAATTTTTAAGGAGTATAATCGGTCGATGGCGGACGACGGTGATTCTGATAATCCAGTTTTAGAGGATTTGATATTCAAAAAAATAAAATAAAAATGGAGTTTTTTATTCTTTTAATAGAATAAATAATACAACATAGATGGTAGTTTAGGACTCTAATACATAGCCATTGAAAAGTAAATTCTTTAACTTCAGTAACAGATTTCTTCTTCATGGTAAAGTTGTTACAAAACTGCATGTCCGAAAAACTTACCAGTGTAAAGTTGTTACGAAACTGCATATCCGAAAAACTTATCAGTGATTTTTGAAAGAATTTAATTAAAGTAGTTATCTTCTATCAAGCTGATATTTTCCCAAAAAATTAAAAAATAAAAAATAAAAAAATAATTTAATTTAAATAGTTATGATTTAATTCAATTTTCTGTCGAATAAATAAATATGTTAAAAAATATGAACATGAAAACATACAACAAGATACATATATATACAAAACACGCACAAATTAGGGATAACATGCAAGAAAATTGCTGCCCTCCACCTTACTACTCTCTAACTTTAACAACGGAAAATTTTCTCTAACCCGAGCCTTGAGTACTTGATTGTATTCGTTAATTTATTTTTTAAACTATATTTATAATATCCTAAAATTTGTAAGAATAAAAATCATTACTTCGATTCATATATTTTTATTATGTAAATAAATATAATTTCAAGCCTACACCTATTTGAGTTATTTAAATTAAAACTATTAAGTATTTATTATTTAAGTTTATATTTTTATTATTATAACTTTTAAATATGTTATTTAAAATTATTTTTCAAGTTAGTTTTATTTTTAAATTAAAAATTTACATGACATAAATGTTGAATACTAACCTGTGCCTAAATGTTTTAGCAAAAATAATAAAAATAATATTCTTAAAAATTATAATTAAAAAAATTATGTTTTTATATGCACTTCATACATCTTCTATAAGCTCTGTAGTCTTTGGTGTAAGTGTTGGCTTTTCGTGTATAAAATACGAAATCTGTTTATTTTATCAAGTGTTATGTTTTCCTCTGTGTAAGGTTAGTTACTACTGATTAGTAATACTCATATACACTTAGTTATGCACTTAGTTAAGAATACGGTGATTGAAAGTATATTTACACACACCACAAGTAGATTTTCGTAGTATGCATGCTAGGTGAAGTGTTGTAATTTTTGATGAGTGAGTGTGCAAGCGAGCCAATGTTATCACTTGTGTTTTTGGTTCGATTTTGGTGTGAATATTTATGAAAATTCCTCGTTAATTTTTGGAATGAAAAAATATGTTTTTTTGGCACCTAGCTACACCCTTCGACAATGGCTTCACCACGCTTCTCGACAAGGCCTCACCACACTCATCCAGAAAAATGTAGCAAAGTTTTGTCAAATTGATATTTCATTTTTATATTTTCGAAGCATTATTACCTTGAGAATTGCTTAAGTCATTCTTGATTGATAAGTAAAATAGTATTTTTGAGTGGTGAGTACTCAAGGTGGTATTTGCGATTTGGTTTTTGGTGAGGATCCTGTGCAGCAGAAAGCCTTATGTTGGATGGTAGTTTTTCTCATGCAACTTTATTTTATGTGAGGAGCCTGTGTGGCCTTAAGTTGTACTTCGACTAGTTATTATTTTCTTACAACTTGTTATATATGAAAATAACTCTGTGTGAGTGGATTGAGTTGAATTGATTGAGTTATCACATATTTGATTATGTGCAATACATAGATTGACTATGTGTTCTATATATACGATTGGTGGTTCGTGGCTTGACTGTTTGTCCTACCGAGGTTATTAGATGTTCCTGTTCGATGGTGGTTCTAATGATTGTTCACATTTCATATTACTGATCTACAGTTTCTAATCACATTACTTAGGTGGTGTTGGCTTTCGAGAAGAGTCGGATTTGTGCTATTTGCTTAATTCACATTTGTGAAGCCTATTCGGTCAAATTGCTATAGAACTCCTAAAAAGATTCAATAGGTTGACGTCAATTAGAATTTGGTTATCTATTTAAATTAAAAGAATACTTAATCTTCTTTAGATTGTTCTTATGTATGGGAATTTTTCTTCATAATTATTCATATCGGGTTGTAGATACATTAGTTGATTCCTTCCATCAAAACTTTCTATATTTTTCATTGACATTTTGTGAAACTATTACCTCCATAATTAGTGGAACTAGCAGCAAGCACGTGCTTTGCACATTAATAATTATTTTTTAATAAAATATATTATTGATCTTAAATTATAAAATCTTAAAATGTTAAATATATTACAATAAATTTGACCACACTACTACAATACATATATATGGTCTTTGAAATTTACCCTCGGTTTTTACAATACATACATATGGTCTCAGAAATTTAACCTTGGAAAAAACCGAGGTCAAAACCCTATAACCTCAGTTTTTAAAAACTTGAGGTCATTGACATACGTTATCAATTTTCTCTTACATCAAACACCAAATTTTTTATCATTTTTTCCTATTTTTTTTCTTTTTCCCTATTTTCTTTTCATTTTCACTCCTTTTTTCATTTTCCCCTTTTTTTTTCTTTTTTTTTCCCTCATCTCTCTCTCCTTTAATTCATTTTTCCTTATTTTTTTCACTCCTCATTTGATATCCTTTAGAGCCGTCCGTCCCAAAACCCTAGCTCAACAAAAATGTCATCGATGAGCTAGTGCTCCACTCTACATCGATCTTAGCAAGGATGATGAGGTTCAGGTGGTTTGAGGCACATACAAGGGTTGTTATGGAAAGGTTGTTCATGTCTATTATCGCAAGTGGGTCATTCACATCGAACGAATCACTTGTGGTTAAAGGGAAAACTATTAATTTTCCTAGATTTTTTTAAGAATGAGGATATGGTTCTTTCACTGTCAGCTTTAACAACTCTAGCCGTCGAGCCCAGCCATTGGTAGTAGTGGTATCAACATCATATCTTGATTCCAAGCCGACAGTTCTTGTAGCTGAGAAACTAGGAGAGGCTGGGCTTGAGCTTTTGAAAGGTTTTGCCATTGTGGATTGTTTATATAATTTGACTCCTGAGGAGTTGTGTACCAAGATCTCACTCTGTGATGCTATAGGTAATGGTTCTGGTTCTGGTTTTAGATTCCCTAAGGTCACATTTAAAAGTTTCAAAAGTCATTTTTTAAGTTAAAGCATGGAATCCATTTTAGGCTAATATTATTCTCGCTTAAATGTTTGGAGTTTTGTCAGTTATGGTTTTATCTTAGTTTTTGATTCGTTGATTTTACAATATTAGAATAGGGAAGAAATGCTGGTAAATAGTTCTACTCAGAGTTGTAACAAAGTTAGTGGACCTGACTCCTGAGGTTTAGGAAAATCTTTACTGGGAGTGAAAGTCTATACATTTTCTTGCTTTTACTCATGAGAAAAGCTTTTTCATTGTCAAATATTTATGAAGATGAGCGAGATGCTAAGTTAATAAAATTGTTGTTTTTTTGAAGTTGTGATGGTGGTTATGAGTATAGCTATAGGAACATAACAGTATGGAGCTCATCTGTTGTTGTGTAGTTGCTTGAGCTCCCAACCACAACTTGTAATAGATTTTAGAAGAATGAGAGCTTGTTTTTTGTGTAATAGCAAACGTGGCATTGTTATGATTTTTTTTCTTTTTGCTAATGTTAATATAAGTGTCATAGCTTTTCCTGTGAGTAGTTCTGCTTTGGCCATTTGTAAATGTAAACTAAAACGTCTTGTTGAAGGCATGATATGGTCAATCCGGGTAAATGGTTAAGGAGCAAATATGTTGGTGTATCCCTTGTTGGAAAGACATTTGATGTCATGGGGTTCAAAAAAGTTGGATTTGAAGTTGCTCGTCTAGTTTTGCCAAATTTTGAGTCCGGAGCTTACAATTCAGCACATTTTTTCATGCGTAAAGGTGCATTTGCTAATTAAATTTTATTTATAAACTTAGTTACCTTATAACTATTTGATTTTTACCTTTTCGATGCATTCTTAAATATCAACTATCTTACTATATAAATATCTTACCAAGAACTATCATCAGACTCATCGCAACATGTTCATTCTACTTTGGCTTCAATTATAATAATAATGGCCTTTGTCTTAGGAAAGGTACATATATTAAGTAATTCCTTTTGGTGCATTCTAATATGGTAAAAAAATTTACTGTTGAGATGTGCTTTTATGATAGAAGTTGCCACCAAAGTTTTGGTTTTTGTTATTTTTTTTAAAGTAATTATGTCTGACAAACCAATCAAGGTACAAATATGGTGTGTACTTCAATTACAAATGAATGCATGGTCTCAGCTAACCGAGTATTAGAGATGAACAAATTTTCCGCCTTCATTTCATTCATTAAGTTGTTTGAGAAAAGTGCAGGGCATGTAAGACGAGTATTTATAATACTAGACTTTTTTACATCCATGATAGGTGTCACAGTTTCCACATTTATATTATTTCCTTTATATTGATTTGTTGTGGTCTTGCAAATATTAGTACCTTTTTTGGACAAACATTTGTATTTTATTGATGTGTTGATTTCATCAATAGTAAGTCTTTGGATTTAGCTTGAATTCAATTTTTATTTTAACAAAGTTGACATTGCATGCATTCTACTTCTCTTACTGATAGATATAGCTTCAAATTTGTCTGACTAATTGGTATAGCTTGGTTATTAAAATTGACAACTTTCACTAATATCATTTCATTGAGATTCTTGCTTAAATCTCATGAAAATTGTATTTGGTGCTTTTTATTTCTTCAGTGATATTGATTACATTGTTGTAAAGCAGTTTTTGTCTTTAGGCATATTCATTCCAAGGTGTAATTTTTTTAGGAATGTAACTGAATTAACTACATCATCTTTATCTTTAATATGGGTTTCTTGTGTTTGCATCAAGGGATCACTGACTCACTAGATATTGCAGTGAATAGGTTGCCTTGAAAATTATATCTGTCTAGACAATGAGGTGCTTTTAAATAGTTCACTATTTATCATTTTCATAAGTTCCATAACATTTTGGTTTAGATTATTGTGGTCTCAACTTAATTTTGATGAATCACATTTATATATGTATAGTCTAGAAGCATTATATTATCATGTGCATCGAGTCGATATCTAATTGGTGACGGTTAATGTAGAATGCTATAATATAGCAGCTACTTCCAAATTTTCTCTTTCTTCTGAAGGATGAATTTCTTGATGTGAGTCTTAATATTATCAGCAAACTTGATCAAGTTAATCAGGTATGCAAAACTATGGTATTAAATCCTTAGAGTTAACTTCTCTCAATTTGTAGAGTATGTATCCTTTGACCTACTGGAAAAGGAACATTACGCACCACGTGTTACATCAGTAAAGTTGTGCACATATTTAACTCATCTATATGAGTTATTGTCCAAAAGCTTAAGCTGATTGTAGTTGGGCCAATCTTTCATTTATACTATTTTTCTTAAAATGTTTATTTTACTTTTTGTGCTTTTGCTAACTGAAAGATGAGAAGCAATTCTTGTAGGTTATTGGGATTGATCTGTTGTCTCGATCCTTGTTACCTACCATTGTTGAGCCTGCAGAGGATATACATTGGAGAGTTTGTCTTGCAATCATAGAGTATATACCTTTATTGGAGAGTTAGTTAGGTGTAGGATTTTTTTATGACAAGCTTGGTGCGCTTTGCATGCAATGGTTGCAAGATAAGGCTTGTCTAACAACATCTTAGATATGAACAATTGAAATGTATTTTCCCCTATTTTCCTAATTTTTTTCCTGCTTGCATCTCTTTCTTTCATCTTTTTTTTCTTCAAGTGGTGGAGCTTTATGATTTTTTTTGGGTATAGAGAGATGAAGATATTGTTGTTTACTAATAATCTAATTCTAGTATTACATGCATCTGTCTTGTTCATTTTGTTTTTGCAACATCTCTCTCTCTCTCTCTCTCATAAAATAGCTTCTCTTGAATCATTTATTCACTATTTGGGTTATCTGTTACAAGTTTACTTAATTCATGATGCAGTTGCTAATAACTTAAAGCATCTGGGTAGAAGAATTTGGTCTAGAGTGGGCAATGCAACACAGTTCCCAGGTTCATTTAATGACTGAATATATCTATTCATTATATATTTTAAAGGATTAAATATTGTCTCTACAAAAAATCTGGATAATGTTTTAAATATAATGTGTTTTTTGAGTTCCATATTTGACCTCTGATTTGTTGCGTTTTTATTTATACTTCTGTAAAAGGATTCCATAATTAGACCATAGAGTAGTATCTGGTTAATTTCTTATAGAAATTATGCATTGTGGTTAGTAAAACTAAAAATTATTTTTGGTGTTAGATTTTCTTTCTTTTTCCACATCAGCGCACCAGGCGTAACACCAGCACACCATCGCCTATGGTATATGCATTTTCTTTACACTTCTGTTGAAGTCGTTGTGGACTTGATTATGTTGATTTGTAATACACTTATAAATGCTTGTAATTAATAATAAAAAATCAATTTGTAATAGTAAGGTTACTCTTAAATGTAATTATACTTTTAATTTTAATATAATATGATTTTTAATATTATAATTAATAAATTTATTGTAATTTATATTAATTTTTAATATTATAATTAATAATTGTATTTTTTTTTAATTTATGCATACCATATGACCTCGGTTATTGAAATATCGAAGTCATAAGATATATTTATGACCTCGTTTTTTTAAAAATTAAAGTCATAGATAACAGTTTATGGTTTCTCTCACTAAAATCTCGATTGTTATAACCGTAATAGAGCTAGTATCATTTGTACCACTGTAATCGTTAAATCCACGTATTTAATGGTTGCTAACACGCATCTCCACTTTAATTTTATTATTTGATTTTCTTTTTCCCTTTTCATTAACCTATTTATTTATTCGTTTCATATTTTATCGATGGTTTATAAATTAAATTGGGATCTGTTTTTCTTATTTTTTGCATCACTGTGTACGTCCCATCATTCTGCTGTGCATTAATATCAGTTAGACTCAATTTTTTGATAAATAAGAAAAAGAAAATAGATTATCATCTCTTACACAAGGTAATTTCTTTCCCCTCAATCTTTAGCTCAAACCATAAAATAATAATAAAATTGCTTAAAATTAAAATTAAAATCAATAACACGTTAAAATAATTAAAAATTTTAGTTTGTTCATAAATATTGTTCAACATTGAATATTAGTCCAAACAGTATTATTTGTACAAGTATACATGATCGATTTGTTCGACTTTTGATTAATTTTATAGACTTTAACTTGAAAATTTTAATATTCTCATCATTATAGTACTAAACTTTCAAAGTATTACATATTGAACAATTAATAAAAATAAACAATTTTAATATTCTCGTCATTATAGTACTAAACTTTCAAAGTATTACATATTGTCATGAACAATTAATAAAAATAAAAAGTTCAACATGATTTAAAGTTTTGGACTTTTGTCGAATCACGCAACTTATAAAAAAAATTGTGTAACTCAGTTGGTTCGATAATTTTGAAAAGAAAAATGTTTACTTCTAAACTTTAGCAGGATCACAATATATATATATCAAGAAGCATACAATACAAAAATTACAAAGTGAGAGTTATTTTCGCAACATTATAAATGAAATCTCCTTGACTAAGTTCTTCGAACAATACTTGTATAGTAGTTCGACCAGCCAAATTTTTTTTTCCTTTTTTGTATCTTATACTCTATGCTATAAATAACAAATATTGTGTTTTTTTGATAATTATCATGTATATTTCATATCATCTCTATTCTGTTTCTGTACAAGAGTTTAGGTATATTTATACAAGAAAAAATGAAAACTAAACAAATAACCTTAGTTGCTGCACATCCATATTTTATGGTTCCACTAATATTATTGCTTGCTCCATGTTTTGTTCCACTAAACATTGGTGTCTGTCATTATTGCAGCATGCACCACAACACACACCAACACTTCCCCTCAAGTTGGTGCATAAATGTCTCTTATGCTCAACTTGTCAAGTGAGTTGTAGAAGTTCTTTGCAGACACAGATTTTGTGAGTATATCAGCCAATTGATCTTCTGATTTAACAAATGGAAGCTGAATAATCTTTTCTTCAAGATTTTGTTTGATGAAGTTTCGATCCACTTCAACGTGCTTCGTGCGATCATGTTGAACTGGATTGTGAGAGATGGCAATGGCTGCTTTGTTATCACAAAATAAGTTCATTTCAGAGTTAGGAGCAACACTAATCTCAGTTAGAAGTTTTTTCAACCAAAAGAGCTCACATATTCCTTTGACCATTACTCGAAATTTAGCTTCAACACTAGATAAGGCAACTACCTTTTGCTTCTTGCTCCTCCATGTAACAAGATTGCCTCCTACAAAAGTAAAGTACCCAGCAGTAGATTTCATATCCTTCATATTCCCTGCCCAGTCTGAATCTGTATATCCAATGACTTCCAATTGACCATTCTTTGAAAACATAAGTCCTTTCCCAGGGGAGGATTTTAAATAACGGAGTATTCACATGACGGCATCCATATGGTCTTCACTTGGGCAGTGCATAAATTGACTCACGACATTCACATCATAAGTAATATCAGGTCGAGTATGAGATAAGTATATGAGTTTACCTACTAACCGTTGATATCTTTGTTTATCTGCTGGTACTTGGTCCACATATTCTCTAAGTTTATGATTTTGGACCATCTGAATATCGACAGGTTTACAATCTAGTAATCCTACCTCTGCCAGTAGGTCTAGAGTATATTTCCTTTGGGAAAGACATATACCTTGTTTTGATCTTGTTACCTCAATGCCTAAGAAGTATTTGAGCCTTCCCAAGTCCTTCATTTCAAACTCATTTGACAGTTGTTCTTGAAGCCTAGAGATTTTTTCTTTATCATCCCCTGTAATGATCATGTCGTCTACATAGACTATAAGGGCTGTTATTTTTCCCAATTGATGTTTTAAGAAAAGAGTGTGGTCAGAGTTGCTTTGTTGAAACCCATATTTTCTCATTGCTGAACTCAATCTACCAAACCATGCTCGAGGTGATTGTTTTAGTCCATACAATGCTCGTTGTAATCTACATGCAGTTTCTTTTCCTGATGTAACCATATATCCTGGTGGAATATCCATGTAAATCTCTTCTTCTAGGTCACCATGAAGGAAGGCATTCTTCACGTCAAGTTGGTGCAATGGCCAATCTAAATTTGCTGCAAGAGATAATAAAACTCTCACAGTTTTTAGCTTAGCCACAGGTGAGAAGGTTTCTTGATAATTTATACCATGTTTCTGTGTATACCATTTTGCTACTAGCCTCGCCTTGTATCGATCAACTGATCATCTACTTTATACTTAATGGAGAAAATCCACTTACATCCTACCATCTTCCTCCCTTTAGGCAACTTGCTTAACACCTATGTGTTATTCTTCTACAGTGCCTTAAATTCTTCTTTTATAGCTTGAGCCCAATTTGGATCAAATAAGGCTTCTTCAACACTGCTTGGAATTTGACATGAGGAGAGTGTTTCTGCAAAAGCCCTAATAGGTTATGGTAACCCTTGAATAGATACATAATTGGCTATTGGATACTTGGATTGTCGTTCCTCTTTGTCTGGAGAGTATCGATTCGGAGGTTTACCTCGATTGTGTCTGAAAGGTAGAACATAACCAATAGATGTATCTATAGCATTAGTTTGTAAAGGTGTGATAGGAGAACTTACCTCAAGAGTATTCTCAGTAGGAGGATCATTGGGTACTAGAGAGTGGATGGGTGGATCAACCACTGCATCTTCTGAAGATTCAATCACTAGTTCAGATTCAGTTCTTAGAAGTTCAAGTTTAGGTCTAGGTACTGGATCATCCATATTTTTGGCATTATCTGAGTATGTCAGATTGTTACTAATGTCTAATACTTCAACATCAAGCCAATTATGTTCTTCACCATAACTCTCCCCCTGAATAGGGGAATTGGATACTAATGATGGGAAAAACCATTCAGATTCTAGGAAAATGACATCCATGGTAATGTAGGTTCTTTTAGTAATAGGATCGTAGCATCAATATCCCTTTTTTGTATGCCATACCCCAAGAATACACATCGGACAGCACATGGATCCAACTTAGTTCGTTGATTTTTATAGAGGTGAACAAAAGCAACACATCCAAAAATTTGGGGTGGAAGCATCAAAATAGTAGGCAAGGGAACATGATCAGATAGCACCTTTAATGGAGTATGAAATTGTAAGGTTTTTGTGGGCATACGATTCAGTAGATACACAGTTGTAGTAACAACATCACTCCAGTATCTACTAGGCATATTTGCACCAATTAGTAAGGCCCGAGTAGTTTCTAAAATATGCCTATTCTTCCTCTCCGCAGTCCCATTCTGTTGTGGGGTTTGTGAACACGAGGTTTCATGGAGAATACCATGGTTATCCAAGTATGTCCGAAATTGTTGATTAACATACTCTCCTCCATTATCAGACCTAAGAATCTTAATTTTCTCATAAAATTATGTCTGAACCATGGTGTGAAACAAGTGAAACGTAGAAAATACTTCATCTTTATGTTTGAGAAGGTAAAGCCATGTCATTCGTGTACAATCATCAACAAAAATAACAAACCAACGATGACCCGATGACGTAGTGACCGAGGAAGGTCTCCAAACATCAGAATGTACCAAAGCAAAAAGAGTCATACTTTTATTCATGCTCATAGGATAAGATGCCTTATGACTTTTTGCTAGGATACAAGTATCACATTTGAAATCTGAGTATGTGATATTTGAAAATAAACTAGGGAGTAGGTGCTTTAAATACCTGAATGATGGATGCCCAAATCGACGATGACATAACCAAATATGGCGTTCCTTGTTACCAACAGTATGTTGCATGTGATTGTCTCTTCCTGAACTAAGGTCATCCACATAATATAACCCACCCCTCTTAGTACCACGCCCAATGATCTCCTTGGTGATAATATCATGTAGAAGACAAAAGGTAGAATACATCAATACTAAACAGTTCAGATATGAAGTGACCTGACTTATAGACATTAGTCTATTTGAAAGAGAGGGTACAAGAAATGTATTAGATAATGATAATGAAGGAGATAAAGTCATTGTTCTAGCCCTTGTAACTGGATAAGTGACCCCATTGGCATTGGCAACACGGCTCCGTCTCGGATGGGTTGTATTGGAGAGATCTTTTGGGTCAAATTTCATATGATCTATAGCTCCAGAGTCTAGAATCCAATCCTCATTATCACTACGAGTAGATGTGTGAAATTCTTTACTTGAAATACCTGGATCCTGGGAAGATTCGGCCTAAGAAATAAGGGATAATGAGGCATTATTGGTATCCACAGCAGCTCACCCAGTGGTTTCCCATTTCTTCTGTGCTTGAAGATCATTCCACCATTCTAGATACCTATGTAGTTTGAAGCAGTTTTCATGGGTGTGTTTGGAGTTTCCACAATGGCCACATTTCATGTCAATAGACGGTGGATTTATCGTGGATTTCTTGCTACCCAAAAAAGTTCCTGGTTTGGGTGGAAATAGATTATGATGTCCCTTGATCCCTTTGAAAGCCATAACTGCTCCAGGTGTCGTATCTACATCTGTGATCATCATGGTCTGTCGGACCTCTTCCCTACGGATGAATCCATAGGCTTGTTCCACCGTATGAAATGGTTTGATTTGAAGCACATCACTTCGAGTTTTATCTAATCTATCATCAAGTCCATCGAGGAAGGTATACACTCGATCTTCCTGTAAAATGGAGTTGTATTTTTGTATATCAGTCGCACACTCCATTGGATTAGGGCAACGAAAATCAATTTCTCGCCACAACCCTTGAAGGTCATTGTAGTATTTTTCAATGGATCCACCCGTCTGCCTCATACGAGTAACTCGACAGCGAAGATCAAAGATCATACACTTGAGACGTGTCTGTCCCATCATAATAGGTGGTAGCAGCAGAATCAGCATAGTAGGTAATTCCATTAGTAAGCAATAACTTGCTCTAATACCATGACAAATATTGTGTTTCTCTAATAATTATCATGTATATTTCATATCATCTCTGTTCTGTTTTTGTACAAGAGTTTAGGTATATGTATACAAGGAAAAACGAAAACTAAACAAATAACCCTAGTTGTTACATATCCATGTTTTATGGCTTCACTAATATTATTGTATGCTCCATGTTTTGCTCCACTAAACATTGGTGTCTGCCACTATTGCAGCATGCACCACAACACACACCAACAATAAATTGTCTTGGATACAACTTGAGGTTGTGGATTTTTTTGATAAAGAGAAAAATAATCTTACAAGGTGTTATTCCTGATTTTATCATTTCTTCATCTCTCATTATCTCTTTCTTTAGGATTTATGATTATATGATCTATTTTTCAACTCTAGTGTCCAAAATCCATCTTTATGTCTTTTACCTTGAATCTGTAACATCAAAGTGGTACAACGGAATAGTGGACCATGGTAACGGTTCGGTTTCGTTGGAACCGTACGTCGGTTACGAAACTAAATAAGGTTCTTGATGAGAGAACCTTTATAAAGCATCAGGTCCTCTCACTATTCATTGATTCATTCAGATACACCATCAAAATGTAGAGAATAAGTGTGAGAAATTAGTGAGAGCATCAAATAAAAAATCCATTGGAATTCTCATGTAAGTGTTGAAATTTGATCAATGGTAAAAGGTATATTTTCAATCCATTTTGTTTCCACTGTATTTAAATTTTGCGTTCATATCGTTTCCTGAACGTTTCTGGATATGAATTATTATCTTACATTTGATATCAAAGCTATTTTTGAAAACATCTCTGTTTTGCTCTGTTTCACCAGGAACTGAGATTTTGGATTTTTTATTTTACTTGTTTTTGATGCATATGAAAATTATAAATTATTTCAATATTAATTTTAGAGTGATTATGTAAATTTAAACTTGAAAAACAATGAAGAAAATAAATCTAATTTACCGTAGGTATTCATTTGAATCATTAATTAACTTTTTATTTAAAATAATGTTTTTGATTCAAAATGAGACCATGAATCACTCGAAAATAGAATTATGAGAATTTTGATAAAAAGAACGCCAAATTTAATCGTCAGAATAGAAAGATACGATCGGGTATCTGTCAGGGTCAAAACCGGGTCGGGTTGACCCGTTTGGAGGTTAAAGATGAAGTTTAAAAAAAATCTATTGTTTATGGGAGTCGAACCTAGACTTCACTAGTGGGCATAAGAGAGGTTGTCCACTAGGTTGCAACAATTGTTACATTGTATTTGGTGTCTAAGTTATTTTTATATATGTATTCGGAATTTGATTTTATTAATAAAAATCAGAATATAATTTTAATTAATTATTTAACTTATATTTTTCATATGTATAATATTTACATGTGATATTTATTTAAATAATTTTTAGACACATTAAAAAAAATTATTTAAATACATTATGCTTAAATTATTTATTTTGGTATTTGTATGTGTAAATTTTGTAATTAATTATATATATGAAAATTTGGTTAAATAATTTATGTATAATGAAATTAATTGTTAATGGCTCTTTATGGATTTAATTAGTGCTTATATTACTTATTTTTCTTTGTATAATTTATTGTTATATATGCAATCTTAAGATAGATAATATTTGCATATTTAAAATTAAATTAATATTGCTTATGGTTTTATGTTATATTGAGCCTAAGGATTTAACTAATATTTAAGTGATTCATATAGTTTAATTAATTAGGGATTAGCCACAACATCTTTAATTAATTAAAACTATAATAAGGTTTATTTAGAATCACATTTATAAAATAAATATTAATTATGATTAATCATATGTGATATAATAAATCTTATCCCATATGAATTTTTATTATATTTCTGTGTGATTAATTATGATAAAATATCAAATTATATTTTCTGATTTACCCACAGAGATTAGGAAAAAAGAACATAATTTGATAGTTTTATCGTAAAGTTAAGATAAATTTAATTGAATTAGAATTTTAGTCGACTGACAAATTTTATGTCACTAGATTCATATTTTTCATGATTTACATTGGTAAAGAATTAATTTAGGTCTCAAATTTTAATAAGCATATAATTTTTAGTTGAAGCTTCTCTACCTGTAAATTTCTCTGATATCCCCTGTGAAATTTCTCTGATATCCCCTGTGATATTTCTGATCTAAAAGGGGATAATTATAAAATATGGAAGGAAAGAATTCTCCTTCAACTAGGGTGGATGGATATTGTTATGCTATTAGGAAAAATGAACCACCTAAAATTACTCAAAGTAGCACTCCAGAGAATATCATGCTTTATGAACAATGAGAGCAATCCAATCGCCTTAGCATGATGTTCATTAAGACTAAAATCTTTGCTGGTATTCGTGGTTTTGTTGATCAACATAACAATATTCAAGACTTGCTAAAGGCCATTGATAATCAATTCATCACTTTAGATAAGGCTTTAGCAAGCACCCTTATTATGAAATTCTCTTCTTGAAGACTCACCAATGTAAAAGGTGTGCACGAGCACATTATACAAATGAGGGACATTGTAGCTCAACTTAAACATCTCGAAGTTGAGATATCAGAATCCTTCCTGGTGCATTATATCCTTAACACTCTCCCACATTAGTACGACCATTCAAAATCTCATACAATACATATAAGTATGAATAGTCAATCAATGAATTAATGATCATGTGTATTGAAGAGAAAAATAAGCTTGTTATGAAATTTGATAAAAGTGCAATGTTGATTACAATATACGAGAAAAAAAAATGTCTATATGAAATATTTCCACGCTCTAATATCATATGAAACAGAGAAAATGAATAAATGAAATACAAATGATTTCTATATAATAATATCACGTTAGTTTTCTTGACTACCACTTATTATAATGTACAACACTTTTAATACCTTTCTAACCAATACAATACTTTTCATTTTATTACTATTGCTAGATTTGCATTAAAAAAATCACAGGCCATAATCAAAGGCAATGATAATGATATCATGTGATTAATAATGGGAGAATTTTTTTTTTAACTCTCGAAACATGTACTGTTTTAAAAGAGATAGAAAAAAGGTAAAAAAAAAATTAGTAAAAATGAGAAGAAAGGAAGTTAGACTATACAGAATTACATCAAAGTTATGATTTTATATTTTTGGAAGTTTATCGTAAAGTTTTTATTTTATTCTAAAAATAATATTTAAATTATATATTTATTTTTATAACAATTTAGTTCTATTATTATAAAAAAATAATTTCATAAAAATAAATAATTTTTTTAATAATTTTTTTTTTCAATTGTTTGAGTTATAATTTATTTAAATTATAACAGTTTTTATCTAATGTAATTAAATAATTAAAAAATTAAATAAATAAAAATTATCTTTATTTTTATATAATTATTTTTTTAATAATAGAATTAAATTATTAAAAAGTATATAAAATTTAAATATTATTTTTACAATAATTAAAAGATTTTGAAGGATTTTTCTCTTATATTTTTTAAGAGTATTTTAAAAAAAAATCAGATAGCAGAGATTTGTCATTGAAAAAAAAAAACAAATATTACTTGGAGTAATACTACAAATTTAGAGGGGAAAAAGTAGCTAGGGATACACAACCGGGGTTGAACGGCGTGTTCTTTTTTTTCAATATTACATTTTTTTTTTTTTTGGCGATCAATAACCAAACATGGGACTTTTTTAAGCTAATAACCAAACTTGTTGACTAAATATGGAATTGGTCCACCCACTAAATAACAACTGACATTTATGACATATTGATGTGTAGTCTTCGCTCCTATCACCCAACAATGTGAGTCTTAGCGTCGGTCCAATCTGATCCTAAAATACACATTTTAAAAAAAATTTGCAAAACATAATTTGGTTAGCCACTCAAATTCAGTCACTCACAGTATAAACACAAACGTTTCCACGTGGACTCATGAGTTCCGTCTACTTGCACTTAACGAGGGATGATGATTTATATCTTAATTAGATTTATCAAATTAAATTTAGATCAAATTTAAATAATTTTAAATAATTCAAAAAAATTAAACTAGATTCGAGCTATCCGATTGTTCAAAATAAAATTAAAAATAAAAATTACATAAATATTATAATCTATACACTAGGTCAAAAACATAAAATTAAAGAAACACTCAAAACTCTAACAATATGATTGTGCATATGGATCAAAATGTTAACTAAAAATGTTGAGGTATAAATTTAAATTCTTATTGCATGATATATGTATCTAAATTCTTGTTATACATAAAAATATAATTTTCTCGATACGCTGTGATTTTGTGATACATATTTACAATGACTTGAGAATATTATTAGTAGGTACATAATAAATTTATGATATATACTGCAAAAAACTCATATTATAAGTGTTTAGTATTTAAATAGGTTATCTGTTAATAATGATAACCACAATGACAATTCTTTTAAGGTTCTAAATATGTATTATATTTAATTTAAAATTAAAAAATCCAAGAAATCAATACGTGTTTTATTGGACCCTTTGTTTAATAGTCGGAGGAAATTCCTTTGTTTAATCTCACTTATATATTTTTTTATTTAATGGTTAGGAAAAATTCTATGAAGACACGATAACATCTGACTTTTTCATGAAAGGAGTTTGATGATATTTATTATT
Organism: Hippophae gyantsensis; assembly: GCA_030763125.1. Lineage (NCBI taxonomy): Eukaryota > Viridiplantae > Streptophyta > Magnoliopsida > Rosales > Elaeagnaceae > Hippophae > Hippophae gyantsensis. Next base: position 18,108,165 of record CM061039.1, on the reverse strand, counting down.
GTTAAATTTATTTAAAAATGGACGTCTTGTTTTAAAAATTAACTTTTTTTAACTTATATTTATTAGCATTGTTTTTTTTAATTAACTAGTTATTGTAACATAATATGTGTGTGTGAGGAGTTCTATTATCTCTATTGACTTTGTTGTGTGTGAGAGTTATTCATTTAATGTTAATTTATCATTTGTTTAAAAAATTAGTTATGTAATATTATTTTTCTCATTTTTGGTATTTAATGTAATATTGTTTGAACTAATGAGCTTTAATCATTAAATATATTTGGTTTGAATTCGGGCTTATCTTTACTCACTCAAATTATATTTGAATTGAAACTTGTACAAATTATCACCCCTACTTTAGCTCATATTTTCACTTCAAATTAAAAAAATCAATTTTTTCATCTTTTATGAAAATTACTGTTAGATATCATAATAATATCATAATCGTAATTGATGTTGTAATTTTTTAATAAATATAATTATATGAATTTGATTGTATTTATTAATAATATTATGTTATATTACTTATAATTTATAATAAGCTTATGATAAATAAATTTTTCTTTTATAAAAATAATCATGATTTGTACTTATTAATTGTAATGACTAATGTTTGGAGTATCAACGTTGATAAAGATATTGAGATATAATTTTTACGAAAATATAGAAGATATTATCATTATCGATGAAAACTTTGAAAAAATTATAAAACTTTATAAAATATCAAAACAATTAATTACTTCCATTTTAAACTAATTTTTTATTTTAATATATGTATTTTTAAATACATAAAATATTTATATTAATCAATAAGTTGATCATTTAATTAAAATACTATATCATAAAATATATTTTTTTTGTTAAATATAATAGAATAAGTAGTTTCAAAGTTTGAAATAATTAAATTAACTATCTAATTGTAAGTATTATAAATAGATAAATCTTAAAAGTATAAAAATAAATTTCATTGATTATTTGCTTTTAAAAATACTCATATGTATAGCAAACATGCTATAAACAAGAAAAAAATATAATATTTTCTTTTCTACAAAAATGAGAAAAAATTAAATTGAAATGATCGTAAAAAAAGAGAAAAATAAATCAATAATTGATATTTTTTTAACGAAATTTTAGTAATAATATATAAAACATTATAGCCAAAAAAATATATTTATAAGACATTTAAGCTATAATTTAACGATATTCTCGATAATTTTACGATATTTTGACCAAATTATGGATATAAAGTTTTAATATCAAAAATATTTATAAAAGAAAAAAGATATTATCATGAAAACTTCGTGATGTCATTGACATTTTTTATCATTGACGTGAAAAAAAGATATTATCAATGGCTATATATATATAGATATGTTTGTCACATCATGTGAAGATAACTTGTCATATACAAAAGGCTAATATATATATATATTTGTTACATCACGTAAAGATAACTTGCCAGTATACAAAAAGCTAATATAGAACTAATTTTATGGTCTTAGGTAATTGCACTGTTGTAAAAATGTTTATAATTTTTTGAGAAATTATAAAAATATGTATTTTAAAAACTTATAATAATAAAAATAGTACGTATTGAATATAGTTTAATTAAATGATTTTTAACATTAAAAATATTTAAATTATCATAATTTAATTTAAACGACATCTAATTGAACGATGTTTTAAATAAAACTATATGTTATATTTTTTAATAGTAAAAATATATAAAATAAACATAAATGTGTTATTTTTATGGTTATAAATTCTAAGAGTGTTATTTTTATTATTTTTTCTAGAATTTTTTTTCTTAAATGAAAAATAAATGAATATGATTCCATGCAAGTTTAGTACCTTAATATTTATGATAATGCATCGACATAATTTATATTTTTTGTTATTAAAATATATCGTAGTTCAAGGATTGATGCAACTTTAATGAATTTTAAATATTGAATTTTTTTTGTCATAGTATGCATAGATTTTATAAAGGTATTTTGAAAATATTTTTCTTGATAAGAAAGTCGTGCATAGTAGTTGAATTCTTATTAAGAATTATAATTAATTTTTGGATGAACTAAATTAATTAATTTGATTATTTTGAACACAAGAGGGATTAAATTTTGATTTTTAATTGTTATCAAATATTTGGGACTGAGCACAATTCATGAAATCGGGATTGAGCACATAATTCATGAAATATTCTACAATTATTAAACTTAATGCAGGGAGATGAAAACGTTGATATTAATAGTAAATTATAATATTGATTTTTTCCTTCTTAAATTCTTATAATATATTTGTAAAATTTATCATATAGGATCTCAAACTTCCATTAAAAAAGAAAAAAAATTAAAATGACTAAACATAATATTAATATCTAAACTATGATATTAAAATAATTTTTTTTAACTATATGAGTCATAAAATATATCTACTAGTCAGATAATAATTAATTATGTTAATTATAAACACAAGAAAAAAGAAAGAAAAAGAATAAAAATAGGAAAACTATGAAAGTTTTTTTTAAGCAAATTAAAATGTACCAAGTTTTATAATATTAATAAACTAAGTATTATAATATAAAAGAAATGTGAGAAGAGAAGAAAGAAGAGAGAGAGAGAGAGAAGATGGAAAAGAGAGAGAAATAATTATAATAAAATTTTATTTATTATCTTATCATATTTATTTTATATTTAATTGTTTAGAAAATTATCATTTTCTTAACCATGCGAAAAAAGTCATTCCAAAAAAAGAAAAGAGGTTGAATCTGGGTTGCATACCCGATTATTTCTTCTTATGAATAAAGCTATCAAACCTTTTAAAAGGTCAAAACCAAAAACGCAATGACACTTCCAATTGTAAAATGGTTACGTTTGCACACTAGAAAGTATTAAGAGAATCTTCTCTTTGACTTTTTTGATCACTGACCAAGTATTTACTTTTATCTTACTATTTTCAGAATTTTTTCAATAATTCCAAAATAAATTTTCAGGGAGAAAAAAATATAAATATAAATATAAATAGAAGTGAAAAGAATAATTACTTAAAAATTCAAGTTCCTCAACTGTGAGTTTATAACCTTTTATTTTGCATGTCAATCACCTTAATATTTTTTATATTACGTCACAACATATAATTATCAAAATTTTAGCTACATATCTCTCATTTAAAAAAGTCATAATATTATTTTACATTAAATCTAATTTATTAATTAAGTTTTCTTAATACATTGTTTAAAGGCGCCTATTTTATGCTAATAAACATTTTTTCTTACTAGAGCTAAATACTTCGACCATGAGAGAGCAATTAAAATTGATTATATTCTTAACCTTTTTTGCATTTAAAGAAAAAAAAAACTGAAATATGACGTGTTGTTTGTTCCCCTTTTCATTTTATATACCTCAATATTATTTAACATTTTTATTTTTGTCTCTAATTATTATTTGTGATTAAACTCTAATATATCCTTAAAAAAAATGTAATAGAATTCAAAATTACGAAGAACCTTTCTCTATTGAAACCTTTACGGAGTAAAAGTGCTTGTTTCTTTTAATAAGTGTTAGAAACAATCAATCAATCAACCACTTTCTTTGAATTTGTCCCTAAACCGAATACCAAATGCACACGAGAAAACATAAACCTCTAATACCACCTATGCTGAGATAATTAACATTCTACAATTTTCAACAAGTCTCACTTTCAATCTTCTCTGCAATTACACAAGCTCAAATGCTTAGGCCATGTCTTCTTCTATTGTTATTTACTTTTCATATTTCATTTCTTCTTAATTTCACTAATGGGCAATCAGATTCCCCTAAAAATATTGAAACTTTTTATCCATTTTCAGCTACTCCTCAAAAACCCAGTTCTCCAAATGCAAATACTCCACTGATTTCTCCACCACCACAGCGACTGCAACCTTCAAAGCCATCATCTTCTTCTAACAGTAAAATAGCAAAAGCAGCAGCTGCCACTGCAGCTAGTACTTTAGTGCTTTCTGGGTTGGTATTCTTGTTGATCAAAAGAGGTATTTATGGTAGACGAAGAAGAGATAATGTTGGAGGTAATTCTTCAAGAGAAGGAGGTGGTGGTGGTGGTGATGGTGGTTCAGTTGTAGTGCCTCATAATCATAGTGATCAGTTTGTAAGATATGATGGTAATCTTAAAGGGTTCATTGTTGATGAGAATGGTTTAGATGTGCTTTATTGGAAAAATCTTGAAGGTAAAAACTCGAAAAAGGACCCCTTTAAAGAGGTTTTACATAAGAATCTTAAAATTGAAGAAAAGGATCATGTTGACATTGATAGAGGCAAAAAGCATAAACCTGGTCAAGAAATTCCTCTGCTCCGAGGAAAGTCATCAACTTCTCATATACCAGAAGTGAATGATTTCAATAGTATTCAATCTTCACAATCTTATGTGATTGAATTGAAAACTACCCCAAAACCAGAACTAGAGCCCCCACCACCTTCCCCACCACCAACACCACCTAACCCACAACACTTTCGACAAATTGCTGACAAGAAAAGTCCGACACCTCCTCCTCCGCCGCCAGCTGCTAAGACAAGTCGGGCACTGCCTCCTCCTCTGCCCACTAGAGCAGCTAGTTTGAACCCAATACCAAAAGCACCACAGAGGCTGCAGGGTACTAAACTAAGTGAGGCATCAACTGGAGAAGGCAGTTCAGAGAAAGGAAATAGTCAGGTAAAATTGAGGCCTTTGCATTGGGATACAGTGAACAAAAATACTGATCATCAAATGGTTTGGGACAAAATTGATGGTGGTTCTTTCAGGTAATTAAAGTTCTAATCTTTTACTGGAGTACCTTAGTCCAATTCCAGTCTGTTTGATTAATGAGATTCTGAAGAGTTGAAATCTAATATTGGTACTGCTTTCAGGTTTGATGGTGATCTTATGGAAGCTCTTTTTGGATATGTTGCTACCAACAAGAAATCCCTTAAAGGAAATAATAATACTACAAATCCTAGAGAGTCAAACTCTGGTCCATCAGCCAAAACATTTATTCTAGACACACGAAAGTCCCAAAACATTGCAGTTGTTCTCAAATCATTGTCAATCTCACGCCAAGAGATTCTTGATGCTCTTATGGATGGCCAAGGACTTGATGCAGATACCCTTGAAAAGCTTGCTAAAATCACTCCAACAGAAGAAGAAAAATCTCAAATACTTGTGTATGATGGAAATCCAACAAGACTTGCTGATGCTGAATGCTTCCTTTATCATATCCTGAAAGCTGTTCCTTCTGCATTTGCTCGCATTGATGCTATGCTCTTCAAATTTAACTATGACTCGGAGATATCCCACCTCAAGGAGTCCATACAAACACTTGCATTGGCATGCAAAGAGCTTCGAACACGAGGACTATTTACGAAGCTACTAGAGGCAATCCTCAAAGCTGGAAATCACATGAATGCTGGAACGTCCCGAGGGAATGCACAAGCTTTCGATCTCACTTCTCTAAGAAAGCTATCAGATGTTAAAAGTACAGATGGGAAAACTACTTTGCTCAGCTTTGTTTTAGAAGAAGTAGTGCGGTCAGAGGGAAAACGGTGTGTCCTCAACAGGAGTAGTGCCTTGAGCCGCAATAGCAGCCAAAGCAATAGCACTAGCAACTTGAATTCTGAAAGTATGACTTCAAAAGAAGAAAAGGAAAAGGAATATATAAGGTTGGGATTGCCAGTGGTTGGAGGTCTGAGCTCTGAGTTCTCTAATGTAAAGAAAGCAGCAACTATAGACTATGACAACTATACAAGGACATGCTCAGCTCTCACAAAGCATGTAAGTGACATTAAACAACTTGTAACCCATTGTGTTAACGATGGAGGACAAAGGTTTGCCAGCGAAATGAAACGGTTTCTTGAAGTAGCAGAAACAGAACTGGAGGTGCTAAGAGAGGAGCAAGACAAAGCAATGGAGCTTGTGAAGAGAACAACAGAGTATTATCAAGCAAAGGCTTCAAAGGATAAACGAGCTTACCCATTTCAACTATTTGTCATAGTCAGAGATTTCTTGATCATGGTTGATCAGGCATGTGTGGAGATCGCTCGGAAGGTACAAAAGAAGAGAGGGACTGCACGTTTAGGTTCATCATCTTCCAACTCAACACCACATAGGGTCACTCTGAGATTTCCAAAATTGCCAGAGCATTTCATGTCAGACAAATCTAATAGTAGTACTAGTGAATCAGATAAGGATCAAGTCTGAATACGTTTGTTTTTTTTTTCCTATGTAAAATCAGTAAAATGGTATAGAGGAAAATACCCAAAGTGAATTATAGATTTTCCATTGTTTGTAACTCCATTGGAAGTTGGCTCCATGAAATTATGCCTATGATAAGTTGTAAACTGTCCACTTTTTGTGTCTATGCCTGTATATGTTCCATCTAAAAGTTAAAATAATTCAGTAATATTGTTCGACTTAAAGAGAGTGAAAGATCAGAGCGATTTTTTTCCTTTCTGTTGTTTTTTATTTTGGTTTAGATCGATCTGTTGGAAAAAATGAATGTTTCATAAAAACTTTAGTGAAACCTTGTCTCACGTTGTTTTTTTACCTTACTTAAAAAAACGTAAAAATAGTGAATAGTTGGTTATTGGGATTGGACCCCAAAGGGTACCCACTTTTGTGAAAGGACAGACGATCTAGGTAAATGTGATACCACGCACGCGCCGTCGCCGTCGATCGTGCCGAGTCCGAGAAGTGTCATTGTATTTTTTGGAAAAAAAATTTTAAAAAAACCTTTACACTCAGAAAATGGTTGTTATATATATATATTTTCTCAGAAAAATAATTGTTGTTTAAATGACCGTTACTCTTCTTTATTCAGAAAAATGGTCGTTACTCGTCTTTATTTCGAAAATGGTCGTTACTCGTCATTACTCAGAAAATGGCCGTTACTCTCTTCATTCCCAAACATTACCGTTATTATCATAATGGCCACACCGTTTCTAAAACCTATAAATACAGGGCCTCAGCTCTCAGTTTAGACACAACAATCTGCAAACTCATCTCATTAAAGAAAAAAAAATTTCTCTCAACCATTCTAAGTTACTTTTCAGTTTTTCGAGCAACTAATTTTTCAGGTGTAACATTTCGGTCTTCATCAGTGTAGTGAAGTTCCGAGACAGAAAAAAGATTATGGGTTGTTTTATCTTGAGGATGACGAGATTGTGTTTGCTTACACAAATTTGGGCAGAGCCGCGAAACGTCTTAAAGAGAGCGACCTAGTTCGCTACTCAACCCAAGCAGTTTATTTCAGGTTATCGATAATATTGTTCCATCACTGTTTTAACGTACTTGTATCAACAATTTTAAGACGTATTCTATCTGTCATGTCTACTGAAATGCTAACTGTTGATCTCAACAAACCATTCCGTTTTGAGGGATTACACTTTAAAAGATGGAGACAAAAAATGTTATTTTTCTTAACCATGAAAAATGTCGTTTCTGCTCTTACTACTGAAAAACCAATACAGTCTAATCCTCCTACTGAAGCTACAACTAATGATTTAGACACCTGGATGCAAAATGATTTTCTGTGCAAAAATTATATTCTTAATGGTTTAGTTGATGACTTGTATGATTATTATAACTCTGATAAGTCTGCTAAGGAAATTTGGAAAGCACTTCAAAAAAAGTACGACACTAAGGAAGCTGGAACTAAGAAGTATGTTGTCAGTAGATACATGAAGTTTCAAATTATTGATGGCAAATCAGTGGAAGCTCAATCACACGAACTGCAGAAAATAGCACACGAAATAACTTCTGAAGGTATGACTTTAGTTGAACAATTTCAAGTAGTTGTTACTATAGATAAATTACCCCCTACTTGGAAAGATTTTAATAATACACTTAGGCATAAAACTAAGGAATTTTCTTTATAAAGTCTTATAATCCGTTTAAGAATAGAAGAAGAAGCCCGAAAATATGACCAAAGAGATGAAGTACATGTAGTCTCAAACAATAGTACCAATAAGAAACCATCCTCTGCAATTCTGAAACCTAAAGGTAGAAATATAAAAACTCATAATCGTAATAATAACCAAAACCGCAACCACTAAAATAGAAATAGAAACTATCCTCCCCATAATGGACCTCAACCCCTTAAGGAATAACACATTCATGTGTTATATTGTAACAGACCTAGCCACTTAGCTAGGAACTGCCAGAACAGGAATCGTCCTGTCCCACAGGCGAACCTTACCGAAGATCAACTTATTGCTATGATATCTAAAGTCAATTTTGTTGGTGGATCCGAGGGGTGGTGGGTGGACATTGATGCTTCTCGCCATGTTTGCTATGATCGAGACATGTTCAAGTCCTATTCTGATTTTGAGGATAAGAAAGTGCTACTAGGCGACTCCTACTCCACTAAAGTTGCTGGTACTGGTGAGGTGGTATTGAAATTTACCTCTGGAAAGACTGTCATCTTGAAGGATGTCCTACATACTCCAGAGATGAGAAAGAACTTAGTTTGAGGCTATCTTCTTAACAAAGTTGGGTTTACTCAAACTATAGGGGTTGATTTATATACTATAACTAAAAATAATATATTTTTTGGGAAATGGTACGCCACTGATGACATGTTTAAATTAAATGTTGAAATCAATAAAACATCTTCTTCTGCTTATATGTTGAGTTCTTTTAATATTTGGCATGATAGATTGTGTTATGTTAATAAACGCATAATCAAGAACATGAATACCTTAGAACTAATTCCTAAACTATCTTTGAATGATTTTGAAAAATGTGATTTTTGTAGTCAAGCTAAAATAACCAAAACTTCACATAAATCAGTAGTTAGAGAATCTGAACTTTTAGAATTAATACATTCTGACATATGTGAACTTGATGGAAATTTAACAAGAAATAGAAACGCTATTTTATAACTTTTATAGATGACTGTTCAGATTACAATTATGTATATCTAATGAAAAATAAAAGTGAAACGTTTGACATGTTTAAAATATTTATGACTGAGATTGAGAATCAACTTAAGAGAACAATAAAAAGGTTTCGAAATGATAGAGGCACTGAATATGATTCCAATATCTTCAATGATTTTTATAAAACTCATGGAATCATTCATGAAAAAACAATACCTTATTCTCCTGAAATGAATGGCAAAGTTGAAAGAAAAAAATAAAACTTTTATTGAATCAGTTGTTGTAATTATATTAAACTCTAGTGCTGCTTCCTATTGGTGGGGAGAAATTTTATTAACTGTTTGCTATGTGTTAAATAGAGTGCCTAAATCTACAAATAAAATTTCACCATATGAAATTTTGAAAAATAAGAAACCTAATTTAACTTATTTTAAAACTTGGGGTTGATTAACCTATGTTAGGATCCCTGACCCTAAAACAAATAAACTTGCTAGTAGAGCATATAAGTGTGTATTCATAGGATACGTTGTGAATAGTAAAGCTTATAAATTCTATGACTTAAATGATCATATAGTTATAGAATCAAATGATGCTAACTTCTATGAACATAGGTTTCCCTTTAAATTTAAAAATAGTAGGGGCTCGTCTTCTAATAGTTTACCCATAACTAGAACTAGTGAATAAAATGAGAAATTAAACACTAAAATTAGAAGAAGTAAACGAGCTCGAACCCTTAAGGATTTTGGGTCTGATTTTTATGCTTATACCTTAGAGGAAGATCCCCAAACTCTTAAAGAAGCATTATCTTCTTTAGATGCCAACTTATGGGAAGAAACCATAAATGATGAAATGGACTCTTGAATATAATAAGACTTGGCATTTAGTTGACTTACCTCCTAGTTGTAAAATCATTGGATGTAAATGGATACTAAAAAAGAAATTAAAACCCGATAGTACTATTGAAAAGTACAAAGCTCGTCTTGTAGTTAAAGGGTATAGGTAAAGGGAAAAATGTAAATTTCTTTGATACCTTTTCACCAGTCACACGAATAACTTCCATACGTGTACTTTTTTCTCTTGCTGCTATCCATAATTTAGTAGTACACCAAATGTATGTTAAAACTACTTTCTTAAATGGTGATTTAGAAGAAGAATTTTATATGGATCAACTTGAAGGTTTTGTTATCCCAGGTCAAGAAAATAAAGTTTATAAACTAGATAAATCTCTTTATGGTCTAAAACAAGCACCTAAGCAATGGCATGAAAAATTTGATAATCTAGTTATCTCACATGGATTCAAAATAAATGAAAGTGATAAATGCATTTATTATAAATTGGAAGATAACATTTACACTATTATATGTTTATATGTGGATGACATGCTTATTTTTGGATCAAATATTCATGTCGTGAATAATGTGAAAACTTTGTTAAGTGCTAACTTTGATATGAAAGATCTTGGAGAAGCGAGTGTAATTCTTGGTATAAAGATTACTAGGTCTGAAAAAGGAATTTCTCTAGATCAATCTCATTACATTGAGAAGATCTTAAAGAAATATAATTACTTTAGTTGCAAACCTGCATGTATTCCTTATGATCCTGGTGTAAAGTTGTTCAAGAACACCGGAGACGGTATTAGACAAACTGAGTATGCGAGCATCATTGGTAGCTTACGTTATGCTACTGATTGCACTGGACCAAACATAGCTTATGTTATGGGACTACTATGTAGATTTACTAGTAGACCTAGTGTAGAGCATTGAAATGCTATTGAAAAGGTTATGAGATACCTTAAAAGAACTATATACCTTGTATTACACTATAAAAATTTGCCCGCTGTTCTAGAAGGATACAACAATGCAGATTGGAACACTTTATCAGAAGATTTCAAAGCAACTAGTGGCTATATATTTAACATAACTGGTGGAGCTGTTTCTTAGAAGTCTAAGAAACAGACAATATTGGCTCAATCTACAATCGAGTCCGAAATGATATCACTAGCCACTGCTAGTGAAGAAGCAGACTCGTTAAGAAGTCTGTTAGCTGAGATCCCTTTATGGGAAAAACCGATATCAGCTGTCTTGATCCATAGCGATAGTACCACGACTATTGCAAAGATTCAGAACCGTTACTACAACGGCAAGAGACGATAGATACATCGTAAGCATAGTACTGTTAGAGAATTTCTCTCTACGGGAGCTGTAAGAGTGGATCATCTACGTTCTGATGAAAATTTGGCAGATCCTTTGATGAAAGGATTACTGAGAGAGAAGGTTTTCAAAACCTCAAAAGGAATGGGACTAATGCCCTTAGAATGAAGAGTCACTCGTGATGGTAACCCAACTTATAGACTGGAGATCCCAAGAAATAAGTTCAAAGGGTAATAACAAGTCATGAAGTGATGAGATGAATCATGCTATTTTCAAATCTCATTCTATATTGTTATGAAGCATAAAGTCCTGAAGCGATAGAAAATGATGAGTTAATTGTTAAACTCTTAATGAGTTCTATACTCTATGTAGATTGGAGTACATAACTACAAGAGTGCTCTTGATAGATTCACCTATGTGAATGTGAAAGTGTGGTCGCTTCCTATGAAAATTGTTTGGGCAAAATTTACTAGAGCGTTCACTATACTGGGATACACGTGCATGGCCGTAAAGCACGGGCTTTTCGAACTACACCTTGAAAAAGTTGTGTGTGTGATGATTGTTAGAGATAGAGTTCAAAATTACGAGTTACTCTAGTATATTCTAAAGCATCAACACTATGCAAAGGTTCAAGTCGAGAGATACCTTTTTTGCTTATGCACAATCTTATATTATTAATTGATCGATTACTCGATGAAAATTATTTTTATATAAAATTCAAGTGGAAGATTATTGAAAAAAAATGAATGTTTTATAAAAAATTTAGTGAAACCTTGTCCCACATTACTTTTTTACATTACTTAAAAGATGTGGAGTTCTTAGCCAACTCAAACAGTTCATTTCAAATTATCGATAATATTGTTCCATCACTATTTTAACGTACTTGTATCAACAATCGATCAATACTTAGTGTGGAGTTCTTAGCCACCTCAACTAGAAGGGAATCGGTTTTCAGGGCGATTATATATAAAGAGCTCGCACAAGTAATGATGTGCGACCAAGTAACATATGCATTTTTATCGGTACAAACTATTTTATACATTGTTTACTTCGGCTATGTTTTGGGAAGTAAAATAATAATGCAATGACCATAAAAAGGTAGCATAAGCACTTTTCCTATCTTCTTCACATTATTCAATTGCTACACCTAGATAACATTTTCCATGATGTAAGTCTTTCTGTTCCATAGAGAGCTTGTAACTCATCTCTGATTGTAACTGCTTAGGAACAGCATAATACTAAAACATGGACCCTTCTTCTGAAGAAGCTCTACTCTCATTCAGATCTATCTTGTCCATTGTTATGAGAAGTCTACAAAACATGTCTCAGCTGCAGTTCATTGACGAACCCCACTCTTTGAACCCGTCTACAATATCATAAACACCTCATTATAAGAAAATATAATCGACAAAGGTTTTGAACGGTGAGGAAGAACTATGGCAATAAAAAAGATAAAACAACAAAAAAAGCATCTTAAAACTGATAACTACAAAAAAAAAAAAAAACACCCCTTATATCCACCTTATATCTTTTCACTACTAAAAAAAATCTGATTAATCATTTCATTTTAAACGTCATCCAATTTGATCTCGTTTAATTATTAGTGTATTATGTTTGTTGTTATAAGTTTTTTGGGTATTATTTTTTGTAATTTTTCTTAACTTTTTTTGCATAGAGATGATTTCAAAAGATAAATCATAGCTCAGTGGGACAATATGACCAGTTTTCTTTCGATGAGAACTAGACATTTTAACAACAAAATAAGAAAGCTATGACTCTCCGCTTCATCTACAACCAATACCAATTATTTTTATACTAATAACATTCGATTTTTTCTTTACCTTTCTATCCACCTACAAAGAATGAAATTTCTTGGACACTTTAGCCCATCATTTTCAATCACTAAATATTAACATAATGTTGGTGAGATTAAAAAATAGAGCATGGTGCCACTGAATGATATGTGCTACCTTTGTTTATAAATCATAATGGAGCTCCACAAGCCATAGGTTCATATATTATAGTGACTCACCTTATCTGAAATGCTTTTTGATACTTTTTGTCCCCTATTGAAGCCTGGCATTGGAGTGACTTTAGTATTAAGGTTCTGCCTTGAATTTTTCACATCTGCTTCCTTTTCTTCCTGTTTCAAAAGCAGAGTCTCAATATTAGATGAACATGGGCTCATTTATATTTATTTTACAAAGATATAGGCTTATTTATATTTGTATGTATTTCTATTTTGAACAGGGAAGCAAATAAGGCAATGTTCTTGCACCATTGGTTTTGATTGGAAACGTGTTTTCTCAGTCTTTTCTGCACCGTGTGTTGCCTCAAGCTTCTTTGAAAGCTGAAAATCATTAGTATTGGAGGTCACTTGATATACGGTAATTTGAACAATATCATATCCAAGTCTCCAACATATCTAAAGAAACTACGAAAGCTCAGACAGATATAGTAGAAAAAAGAAGCTGAAGTGCTACCGCATACCTCTTTTCTTTTCTCTTCTCTATCTTCACTTTTTAATCCAGAAGATGACGGAGGAGTCTTGGAACTTCTTTTTTCCATCACACTAGTTTTGATTGGCCTATTTCATCAATTGCATGTCATAATTTTAAACATTTAAAAATCTCCAAGATATCAGTTGATTTAACTCGCATATACTTGCAGTTAAGGTTTAATTTCTTAGTACTGGCTGGACAGCCAAGAGTTGATTTTGAATCTATTCACACACTGAGAAACACAGATGTGATCTCGAGGTGCAAGTAGAATACATACAAGAGATCCACCACAAGTTAGAATAAATTGCGATGTGCTATAAATTACCTTTCATTCTCTTTTCGGGGAGTCAATGAAGTGGAAACATTTGCTTCTGTCAGCTGTGTAGGAGCCTGTTTGGGATTAAAAAACAGGTAATTACATAATTTAATTGTATCCTCTTAATAATTATTAAAAAAAAATATGTCATTTGAGAATTCAAACAGGAAATTTGATAATAGATAAACCTGTTTCTTCATTGAAGATTCATCTTCACTAGAAGACCTCAATGAGCTGCTGAAACTGTTTTGAAAAGTCTTGAATGCTCGTTTGACAATTTCCTTATCCCCCATTTTCTCCATGATAAGGGATTTTCTAGGCACAGCAATGGAAGATGATTCGGAAGTTTTAGGAACCAAACTAAGGGGCATATATAGAGATTTAGGAGCAACTTTGTTGGTTTCAGTAGAAGGTGGATTCTTGCTCCTTGGTAAAGATGAACCATTTTCCTTCGTTTTGGGAGATTTTGTTAGAGGTACTGGTCTGGAAGTTGACATGGACTTTGACACTCTAGGGGTAGCATTTTTTGGTGTTTTAGCAATTGTTGATACCAATTTCTTCTTTACATTTCCAGCATTGCTTTGCTTCTTCATAGGAATAACCTACACAACCAAAATTGCAGAAAATATTATACATCAGATCCACATAATCTTAAATACCAATTTTTCATGCATTGATTAAAGTAACTAATAACTTACCTTAGGAGGTTCCTTGGCATTTTTGGCTTTCACCTTTTCGACTTCCTTTGTAGTCTTCGAATCACATCCCATCTCATTTTCTGCAATCTGAGGTTCTTCTTTTATGCCTTGAGTGTCAATTGAAACACTTACTACTTCCTTCACCACTGAAATCACTTCTTCAGTTTTGTTTAATGTGGGTCTAACCAAGTTGCTTTGAAGTTCCTCAATTTCTCTTTCTTCTTCAGATTTGCTTAACATGGTGTTAACCTGATTTTTATGAATTTCCTCAATTTCTCTTTCTTCTTCTGATTTGCTTAACATGGTGTTAACCTGCATTTTATGAAGTTCCTCAATTTCTCTTTCTTCTTCAGATTTACTTAAAATGGTGTTATCCTGATATTTATGAAGTTCCTCAATTTCTCTTTCTTCTTCAGATTTGCTTAACATGGTGTTAACCTGATTTTTATGAAGTTCTTCTTTTTCTCTTTCAACTAACATGGTATGAAATTCTATAGTGATTACATCCTCCTCCGGAAGATCATCCACATCTATAACATTCATATTATTGATCAAATCATTATCTCGCTTAAATCCTTCAGAAGAATCTGGCTCTTTAAACATATTAAATTCAGCATCGGTTGATTCAGATCCACATGTGTCATTGATCAGATCTCTACCATTTGGATCATCGGAACTCACAACATCACGATTCAGTTGCTTCTCGTTATCCATGACCTCAGCTTTTTTAGCCGCAATCTTCTTGTAATGGGCTTCAAAATAGGCTGCCTTCTTAGCAACCGAACCGGGTGTAGCACACTTCTCTACTTCTTCCAAGTACTTATTTGGCGAAAAAGCTGACCATTTCTCCCAAGATAGTGAAGCATTTTCAAATCTACCAAATGAAACTGATACTTCCAAATCAGAACTTGAGGCATCTGTCTCTCCCATCTGCTTTATACAACAGAAAAACAAAAACAGAGGTTTTTTTGTCAATTATAAATTAGATATTGAAACAACCAAAAAAAAAAAGATTTTGGGGAAAACCCAATTTTTAATTATAATTTATAAATCTAAAGAGCAAAGAGTGTACCTTGATTGTATGCCTTGGGAGATCTACAATTGATTCACCCATAAATCCTCAGTAATCGGGTTGAAGTGAAATACTACAGAGCTACCACACCAGGAAACATAATGAACAGGGCAAGGTTTTTGATAAGCATGAACATAATAACTTTGGATAATACTGGATCACTGAAGATAGAACAAGAATAAGAAAATTCACAATGAAGACAAAAAGGAGAAGACTTTAAAATTTTGGGCAAATGTTGAATAAAAGAATAAAAAGGCATGTGCATGTGTTTCAGTTCTTCTTTTACCATGCTTCCATTATCAGTACAACTTTTCACAGTCATGAAACTTTTATCTGTCTCTGGTAGAAACCCCTTTTATAATTATGTGGTTCAATGATTAACACAAAGAAACAAAAATGGAGCAAAAAGTAAAAAAAATAATTCTAGATATGGTACAAAAGATAGTTTAACTTTCACTAGATCGCTTTTAATTTTGGGTAATGTGTAAGAAAGGTATAAACAGTAGCATCTTTTATGAGACCATAATTGGGGAAAGTGAAGAAAAGAAAAGACATACCATATGGATATGGTGGATTGTTAGGGATGAAGTGAGCTCAACAATGGAGATTCAAAAAAAGAAAGTGGGCACATTGAATATGTTTAACAAAGACATGAATGACCATAAAAAACCTTCTAACTTTTCTCTTACCTTTCTACTTAAGTTTCAGAAAGAGAGAGACCCAAAAACTCCAAAGACTGATCAGTTCAGCTACGAATATCATCATGTTAATGAAGGTCCACTTGGTATAGCAATGAAAGTTATCATGTGATATTTGACTCTGAGATCTCCGAAATAATTATTTAGCCTACTCTATCCCTTTAGTGGTCCCTCTGATTTAATTGGTTGAACTAAACGATACGGCCACATTATTGACAAGTTTTTTACTCCGTAAACTAATAAATAAATAACTAAGAAAATTAAATTTACCATAAGCATAATAAATATATCTTTACATTATTTGATAAGTTTTTACTCAGTAAACTAATAAATAGAAAAATAAGAAAATTAAATTTACCGCTTAATTTTTAAGCATAATAAATATATCATTAACTAAGATTGCAAAAAAAAAACTAATAAATTAGATTGGACAGAAAAATTAAATTATTTTGAATAATATAATTTAATTTGTTATTTAAATTTATAAAAAAATTAAATTATTAAAGTTTTACCAACAGTTTATATTATTATATTTGTTACTTCTGCTTCACAAATATAATATTGTATATAAGTTAATGTTTAACATAGTATTTTAAATTGAATATGAATAATAATTTTATTATTATTTTAAGTGAGAGTAGATAAATAAATAAAAATATTATTATTGATAGGATAATTATGTTTAGTAAAATAACTTAATAATATATTAAAAATTAATAAATTAATGTTTAATTAGTGATAATATAATATTATTTTAATATATATTTTAGTATTTATATTTTAAATCTTTATAGATATATTAAATTGGACTAGATCAATTTTAACTATATAATTAAATTTATTTATATTTTATAAAATTTAAAATGCATCGAAACATTCCACTCTCTATCATTAACATTAATATTTTAGTTATTTATTTAATTTTATATATATATAACCAGTAACATTTTTATAAGTATTGAATAACATACTGTTTACTTTAGTAACGAAAGTTTAGCTTTTTTGATAAGTCGCACAAGGTGATTAATTTAAGCATTGAATTTAGATAAATCTAAAAAATTAAGCAGAGTTTATTTAATAAAATATTAATTTTGTTATCTAAATCATGATATTATATTAATATTTAGTAATAATTGGATGATATATATATTATATTTAAAATTAAGTAATAGATATTAATAAATTATAAATATTTGGTGATATATTTATTAATTTATCTTTTTAAAATTTACAAAAATTTTAAACCAATTTTATGGTTGATGTATTAATATTTTATTAAATTATTAAAAATATAATACATTGAAGTAATTTTGAGACAAAAAGTTATTTATATTGTAATATATATAAGCATCAAGTTGTAATAAATAGTATTTTTATAACTCAAATTGAATTTTATTGAAATATATAATTAATTATATTTTTAATAAAAATAATTATAAGAATAAAATAAATAATTTATATATTATTTTCATGATAATAATAAAAAAATTATGATAGTATTATCACCTAAATTTTAACATAAACCACGACGTACATCTTCCATTATCTTATTAACATATTGATATAGCCGAAAAACAGAACAAATATATTTTGTATAGTTTTGTGTACTATCTCTTATACTCTTTTAATTTATTTTTTTAAAATATGACACATGTGAATTGAAATATTGTATAAAGGATAATATTTTAAATAATATATAATAATTCTAATAATGTATAAAAATAAAGATAAAATTCTAAATTGAGCATCCAAAACTATAGCATAGTGTCGTTAGTGTTATCATATATAAATGTCTTTTTACATGAGTTGCCTGTTTATAATTAAAGCTACATAAGATTATCTTACTCAATTATTATATATAAATCTAAACATTGTGTCAGAACTTGGTAGTAAAGAAGTGTTCGAGTAAATATATGATATGAATATAAAGAAAAATACTTAATGTGATAATTAAAATTTAATCTCACTCTATTATAAATTCTCATGTATGAATTAAAAAAACATGTATCAATGAAATACATATTTATATTTATATTAATTATAATATATTATATGATAAATTTTTTAAAAATATAATGAAGTTATTTACTTTATAAAAAACCTTAAATAATGCATTTAACATTTCTCTTGTGGCATAAATATAATACCAAATGACATGGATGTGATAATTCCTACCAATAAACTACTAGCATCACATCAAAACCTGTTACAAGTTATAGCATACTTAACTTGCCTTGTGTTTTTCCCCTTCAATTCTCCCAAGTTACTCAATCATCTTTTCCACATATATTTTCAAGCATCACTTTCCAACATCTTCTATATATTACTCAGATATCTTAGCATTCTGTAACAAAGCAAACATGAGAACCAATGCCCTCTTCCTTCAGATGTTCTTATGTTTTGTACTATTAGGCCAAGTAAAAGCAGACCCAAGCCCGCTTCAAGACTACTGCATTGCAAATACAAAAGGGCCACAATCCTTCTTCATGAATGGGTCACCCTGCATTGACCCAGACCTTGGAAACTCTTCTCACTTCACAACATCTGCTCTATCCAAGCCAGGGGATACAAAAGCCAACCAATTTGGATTCAATGTCACCCTCACCAACACTGTTAACTTGCCTGGGTTCAACACATTGGGTCTAACCATGGCCCGGGTTGACATAGCGGCTAACGGTATCGTCCCTCCCCACTCGCATCCACGGGCCTCAGAGGTAACCCTTTGTCTCAAAGGTTCAATTCTCGTGGGCTTCGTCGACACGTCCAACAAGCAATTTACACAACAATTAGGGCCCGGTGAGTCATTTGTGTTCCCAAAAGGCTTAGTTCATTACTTGTACAACATTGATCCAAATGGCCCAGCACTTGCCATTTCTGGACTTAGTTGCCAGAACCCAGGTACACAATTAACATCATTTGCCACATTCACATCAAAACCACCTATTCCAGACGAGGTATTGAGAAAGGCCTTTAAGATTACTCAACAAGATGTGAACAGGATAAGGAGGAATCTTGGAGGTTGAAGTTGATTACAAATTTCTCAATTATTTAATTCTTCATCAAAATCTAATGTTTATTTAATAAATTATTTCTACGAATGAATGT
Source organism: Hippophae gyantsensis (assembly GCA_030763125.1). Classification (NCBI taxonomy): domain Eukaryota; kingdom Viridiplantae; phylum Streptophyta; class Magnoliopsida; order Rosales; family Elaeagnaceae; genus Hippophae; species Hippophae gyantsensis. The sequence continues at coordinate 18,088,725 of CM061039.1, read as the reverse complement.
TGCTCGAAATTTTTTAACTTAAGGCGTTCACATTCAAACTATACTTTCCAACAGTCATATAATGTGATTTGATCGTTTATAGGAAATTATAATGTTGTTTTATACGTAAAATTAATTGACGTTTCCTTTTTTTTTTATGTTATTATGAAATGTAGTAGAATTTATACTAAACTGTATTAGCAACTTAAAATGAACTCAATTTTAAAAGGGAAGCTTATCATTTCTTAGTTTCATATCCCATTGTAAGGTTGAAGTTAATTTGGGTACCATTAAAAAGTTCCACATATTTGAAGCAAAACCAACGTCAAATTGTACGTCGACCAATTTAAATTCAAAGCTACGGGTCCAAATTTCTGAAGCAAAACCAAATTATGAAATCCACTTGACAGCATAATATAATTACCTTGCTTGAAGAGGAGAAACTCAAAATTGAAGAAACTAACCGGAGGCTAAAGATATTTAGGTACTGACTTAAGTAGAGTGCTAAACTTACGCAGACACATATTAATTATAATATTATAGATAATATAATTTTCTTAACAAATAAATAATTTAAAATTATTTTCAATTAAAATGCATTTTCTTTTACATTCCTCACGAATTATTATTTAAAAAAATTCATCTTCAATTAAGTACTCATTTGTATACAGAGATGAGCATTTAACTCTAATTATCTGTACAAATTCTATAATTTTTAAAAAAATAATCATTCATATAATATCAAAATTAAGAATAATCAAAACCGAATATATATTAATATCATTTCTTTATATATACAATTATATAATAAAAACATACACTTTTGATAATAAAACATATAATATGTTAAATAATTAGATTAAATTTTATTTATTTTTAATTTTATATATTATTATTTTATTTATAAATATATAGTAAATAGTTAAAAAATAAAAATTAATGTTTAATAATTTAAATACTGTAGTAAAGTAAATAATATTTTAACATTTATTTTTAAAAATTAAATATATAATTAAATAAATATTAAAAAATAAAAATGTGTTTAAATTGTTAAAAAATTATTATCAATTTATAACTTATGATTATTATCCAAATATATTCAAAATTATTATGAGATAATTGTGGTTATTAGTATAACTTATTTTAATCGTTCTATGTTCATTCCTACTTGCACTAGATACAAAAAAATTATTTATTCATTTTAAAATATTTAATATTTAATAAAATTTAACTCGAATTATCTTAAAAATTCGATAATTTTTTGAAAATAACCATAATTGATAAGTCATAAGACGAAAATGAGTATTATAATATCAAAATTATGAATAATCAAAATCGAACATATATTAATATCATTTCTTTATATAGATATAATTATATAAAAAATACACTTTTGATAATAAAACATATAATATGTTCAATAATTAGATTAAATTTTATTTATTTTTATTTTACTTATAAACATATATTAAATAGTAAAAAAATAAAAATTAATGTTTAATAATTTAAATAATGTAGTAAATTAAATAATATTTTAGTATTTATTTTTTAAAAAATTAAATATATATTTAAATAAATATTAAAAAATAAAAAATGTGTTTAAATTGTGAAAAAAATATTACCAATTTATAACTGATGATTATTAACAGAATATATTCAAAATTATTACGAAATGATTGTGGTTATTAGTATAACTTGTTCTGATCGTTCTATGTTAATTTCTACTTAGATAAAAAAAAATTATTTATTCATTTTAAAATATGTAAAATTTAATAAAATTTTACATATATATAATTTTTAAAAAAAATATTCAATATATAATAAGAGAGAAAATATAATCAATATAAAATATATTTTAAAATATAATAAATAATGTAAATAAATACAGTCGACGTAGAATTAGATGACAAAGACATTGAGGTGGGTTGGTTGACAGTTTTCTCTTTGCCTCACCTCCAAGAATGCCGAGTGAGCCCAACTTATGCTGGCACCATATGACTTGCATTGCTTCCCATAGTCACACGCTTTCTTTTCCTTTTTATTCGACGGAATCAATTTTCTTTACTTTGAACCTTAATATAATAACTTTTCCACAATTAAAAAGTATCATTTATAAATGAGTAAAATAGAAAGAGTAAAAACAAAAGAAAAATGATTTACAAAGAAAAGAATAAAGTATCAAAATGCAAAACAATCAAAAAGAAAACAAAAAATTTATATTGCAACTCCTCAATAGGAAATGAATTAATAAAAAAAAGTCTACAAGTATTTTCTGAGTAAAATATGTACACAGCTATGAAAAGAATGTCTTAATAAATGAAAGAATTATCTAAAAACAAGTAACATGAATTCTCAATCAAGAGGATTATGACAAATCAATAAATGACACATCTTTATCCCTATTTTGATGATGAAGATCGTACGGTTGCCAAAGAACATCAACAGGACAAGGCTTCTTAGCATCAAGTCTAAACCATGGCTTCCCTTTCCCACTCCAATGCAACAAACTCACTGGACCTGAATGAAGAGACCTACAACTTCCTCTCACATTATCACCACCCAAACCATGTTGATTCCAACTGTGATCAATTCCTTCAACTTTCCCACCAAAAACCAGCAAAAATGGAGGAAGAGAACCCAATTCGTAAATCCTTCTCTCTCTCTGTATTTGCATCCAATTTTCAATCTTTTTCCTGAAATTTCCATCTCTCCATCTCACTAAATCCATAACCATCACTCCTGTGTTGAAATAACATGGCTTTCTTGATCCAAAAACACGACTCAAAACCGGGTCAGACCAGAACCCATCAGTGAAGTACTTTGTGAAATTCGCGTGACAATACTCTGGAGCTCCGATTACTCGTGACCCAGATAGTTTAATGTTCCAAAGCTTGAGAATATCGTCCACAATCACCACGTCCGAGTCAAGGTATATGACTCGGTTAACACAAGGATCAAGAATGTCACCGAGGTAGTTTCTTGCGTAGTTCAATGGGTTTTCAAGAGCTATACGAATAGAAGATGATATGAGATTGATGACTCTGTCTTTCCTAAAAATGTAAAATTTGAAATTGAGTGAAGGGAAAGTGGACCGGACGAGTTTGGTCAAGACAGTCGCTGAGTCAAACTCAGCCGTAATGAAATGGAAGAAAACGTTTCTCGGGCAAGAAGCGTGCTTCAAAACAGAGTGTACGGCAGCCATGGAGCCTCTAAGGTATTCGGAATCCAAGGTCATGACGATGTGAATCAAAGAAGGGTCACAATCCGACGCTTTTTCTGGTTTACAAATCACCGGACACTCTGCACCGTTACGGTACTCTGGCGCTTCACGGAATCGGGGCAACCCATTAACGACGTCGTTCCGTTTTGTCCGATACAACCGACCCCCTTGGCAAAACGGCGTCGAAACACCAAAGACACTAATTATTACAAAGACGACTGCGCATAATCTCAGAAAAATCATTCTTTCTTAAGAAGCAGCAGAAGAAAGTTAATTTCTTTATGGGTTTTAATTTTCTTTCTGGTATAAAAGAATGAATGGGTGGAAATTGTGTACCTTGAATTTGCATTGATGACGAAAGGAAATGGAAAGAGACGGTTGGTTCTAGAGAATGCTTGGAGCCAAGAAAGGTCGACAGAATGTAATAGTAGTAGTCATATGGAGGAAACAGAGGAAATACACTGTAGCTTTTAGTGTTAGTTTGATCTCTTCCTTCTTGTTGTTGATGAAAAACATTTTCCTACACGTTCTTATTTTATCCTAAATAATTTATATATTTTAATTTTATAATATTTTAAGAAAGTTTTATTTAACTTATAATTTAATAATTTAAAAATATAATTAATTAAGTTAAATTTTTTTAAAAATAAAATAAAAATTATATATATATTTTTTCTCTTTTTTTTTATTAATAAAAATAAAAAATAAAATTAATAGAAAGAAATATCGAATAAGAGTGATAACGAAAAGGAGAGAGAAAGGGAGAAGTAAAAATAAAAATAAAAGTACGGATAGGGAGAAAAAAAAGAAGCAGAGAAGAGATGTCATTGGTTTTTTTTATATTTTATTAATAAAATATATAATAGTAATTAATAACTCAAAATTATCGGTTAAAACAATATAAGAAAATATTTTTAAATATTTAATTCCTTAATTTTATAAACATGTGAATCATTAAAATATCTTAAAAACATTTTTGAATGAACACTATTGCGTGTGTGAATTCAGCGTTTTTGATACATTTTGTCTAATTTTTTTGACTTTTTTTAAATTTTTTTCAACATATTTGTGATGTATTATTTTCAATATTTTTTTTGAGTCTTTAAGTTACTTTTAAACAAAAATACCTAAAAAATAATAAAAATATCTATGATTCTGAAAACACAAATTTATATAAATGATAAAATTATACAAATATAAATATATTAAATCATGGTAATTTTAGTGTTTTTTAAGCACTCATCACAACTCAAACCCAACTTCTTGCTAGTCCCTTAGCAAGAGAATCAATAAAAACTAAAAATTAAACTATCATAAATCACTTCCGTAGATTAACACAGTTACATTTAGCATATGTAACAAACCGTTAAATCTCTAAGTTGTCCTAGTAGACGAGTATAAGTCTAGTAAGAGTTTTTAGTAATGATACCCAAAAATATTAACAAAAAAAATGAAAACAAATAAAATAAAAAGTTAACTAAAATTTAAAATAAAATAAACAAATGAAATAAAAATATATATCATGCTTATAATCTCTTTTAAATTTCAACTTCCTAAACATTAATGATTTATTATAATAATTAATTGAAAATCATTTTCATATTTCATATAAAAAATATATCAATTTAATTTTACTCAAACTTAGTGTGATGAATTCAAATTCATTTCGACTCTATTCCTCACAAGTCAATACTCTCAAAAACACTAAATCGTATGAGTTTAAGCACTCATACTAATTTATATGCGAAAGAGTTTATGTATAAAAATGAACTAATATATTTGCATATGTATAAAAAGGAAAAGCTCAAAGTATTATTTAACGTTGATCTCGTGAAAGGAATTAAATGTAAGAATTTATAAAATATTATACATTACTTTCATGCATCAATCAAATTCATCAAATAAAAATATCAAGTAATATATTTTTTTTAAAAATGTGGGAAAAATGCAATGACTTTTTAAGGAATTACTTTCTATATTTTCTTTTGCATTAAATAATTTTTCACAATTGTTTAGGATTTTTGGGTCATAATATATAGATTATATTATTAATTTACTTTTTTTTTTCCTCTTATATATTCTTTTTTATAAAAGAATCTATTTTTTTAGAGAGTGGACCCATATACATATTGCAAATTTTTATATGGTAAGATAAGTGGTTAATATTTGACTTTTCTATTTGAATGTATAGATAACCTTAATTTTTTTTTAATAGAAGTCATGCATGAACGAAGAAAGACATACACTATCAATTTCTACTTAAATCATTTAATCTAAGCAAATAAAAAATAAATATATAACATTTCATTAAGATGTAAAAATCCAGACATTCAATGCTAAGTCTTATAGAGATCATCTAGTAATGCTAAAAAAAATAAGAAAAGTGTTTAAAGTATAAAAAATAATATTTATCACTCATAAAGGATAATGAGTTCAAAATATTTCTCACAATGATAGTTTCCATTATTTGATAACTAAACATCAATTTTGGGTTTAATATAATTTCCATACTTTATCAAAAAATACTAATCATGACAAAAACTAATTAATTATCATATACTCCATGATATGTTTTCAAAAATTAATCTAACAGTGTAAAATATTTAACTATTTATTTAAATTTGATTTTAAAAAATAATAATTTTTTTGAGAATTTTTCTAAAACTAATCCTAAAATTCTAAAATTTACTAAATCATATAAATAAAATCAAACACAATAAAAATGAAAATATGAACATAATTTTTTTTTAAATTATTAAATTTTTTGAAATTAAGTATGGTAACTTTTCACCACCCTCAACCTAGAATTTATATTTTCCTCAATGTAATAATTATAAATTAAAGATACAAAGAAAAAAGAAGAAAAATTACCTATTTTTTAAGAATGTGCAAATAGTGATAGAGAAATGCAGATGCATCCATCATGTTTATCATTAAAGTTCACACAGATAGATAAATGTGAACTTCTAATATTTCAACAAATATTTTTAATTTTAACAATTCTAAAATCATTAAGATGCAATCAAACTAAAATAAACAAAAAAATATATAACAAATAAAAGAAAATTATTTAAAATGATAGGTTGACTACCATCCAACGCTTAGTTTAACGTTTTAGTAAGAAATAATTTTGAGGATTTCATTTTAAGTAAACTCAATGTTCACATATCATTGAGTCAATCAAACTTACTGGTAGAACAAGTTTGTCTATCTATACTTTTTAAGTCATGCTCTATGAATGTTCAAAATTTTATTTACTTAAAACTAAGGACATGATTGTGGGTTTTAGATAACCAACTTCTAGGTACAAGTCAAATAGATAAGACAATCTAACAAAGCAATTATCTCATTTTATCACATATTGTGATTAAAAACTTTGAAATTTTAGAGATAGCTTTAATATTTTTTAATTAATCTAACACTAAGTATTAAAATAAATACTAAACAATAAAAATAAAAATTGAGTGAAAGAAACAAAAAAAAAAGAAAATAATAAAAGAAAAATAAACAAATAAAAGAAAAAAAAATAAAAATAAAGTTAGTAAAATAAAGAAAAAATAAAAAAAATTATACAAATTATACAATATAATAATACAAACAATTTTTATACAAATTTTGATACATATAATTATACATATTTATAATACACTCTAGCTATTATATAATACAAACATATTTTTTTTACAAATAAATATACATGATTAAATTATACAGAATAAATATTTATATTACATTTTATCTAATATATAATACAAACATATTTTTATACAAATAAATATATATGATTAAATTGTACAGGATATAACACACTCTATTTAATATATAATACAAACATATTTTTATACATATTATATCATACAATATTTACAAGTTAATACATAGAAATATTATATAATAAATAAAAAGGAATAAATTAAAATTAATATAATCTAATGATGTTAATCATTGTTAACTTAATAATTAAAATCTAAGTTAAAAATTAAGTTAATATTTTTTTATTAAAATTAAAAGTAAAAGTTAAAAATTAATTAATCTTTTATTAATAAATAATTAGTATTAACTAAAAGTGCTTTTAGGAAAAAATGGTGGGACAAAGTCCCCTTAAAAACTATCATCATAAACAGAACAATGTTTCCAAGAAAGATTAGTGACATAAAGGTTACAAAAAACTAGTCTTATAAACAAAACTCACTTAGATCTTTACTTTTCATGTTATTACACAATTATTTTTTAAAAAAATTAAATTAAAAAATTAAATATTAAATATTAAAAGAAAATTAAAACTTAAAAATTGAAAGTTAAAAAGTTTTTTTATTATTTTTTTTAATTTTTTTCTGGTGGTTTGTATCTTTTTCTCGTAAAGTATATTTTCCTATAAAGTTCTTTGTTATACATTCTCTTATATCTTTAAAAGATTTTATTTTCTAAAATCTCTTGTATCACAATATATTTTATCATTTTATCTTATTTATTTATATATGTCTTTTTTTACATTTGATGATTATCCAGTTTTTAAGACTTCTTATTCTTCTTTTTAAAGTATCTGGTATAATTTTTCCATTTTTTTTATTCAATCTTTATGTTATGGTTTAGTGTAATATTTTAGATAATTTATGAAAAAAAACATTTTTTTATAAGTTTTTTGCATGAAAAATAGTAACTTATGATAATATATTTCATATTCACAAATAAAGGAATGTATATAACACTTGTTACATATTTTCATATTTTTTAAATGCAATTTGGCTTCCTCAATTTCATTTTCATTGGATTTGGTGATAAGTTTTCCTTTATCTTATATGATAAATTTCTTGTATACTTTATTTACTACAATATTTAAATATTCTCTTTCTGTGGAACATTCTACTACATTTGTAAATGTTGTTCTATTAACTTTATAAGCTGAATTTTAACATTTTATGCAATTTTATGAGTTATTAAGACTTTACAAGTTGAAGGATTTGATTGTGTGGTTGGAGAGTTTTATTTGATTACACTTATATCATTAGAACATTCATCTAAAGTTTTTTTTATGTCTCTTATACAATCTAAATTTAAAAGATGAGATCTATAATTTTCATAAAGTTTGAATTCTTATGAGATATTACTTCTAGTTTTTCAATGTAATCCTTATTCTATTTTGGATTATTATTTTCTTTTATAAGGAATGTCAAATTCTTTTAACATTTACCTATTTCTTTCTTCTTTATGTGGGTTAGATATTCCATTTTAATAAAGAATTGGTAACGAAATTGGTTTCATATGATTATTGTCATATCATCTTCCTCTTTGTTTCTACAAAGTTTTTCATTATAATGTCATACTAATTCTTCATCTGTTAGGGTTAACAAAATGACTAATTTTTCTATGTCCCTATTCTGAAGATCCATAAACTACTTTTCTAATTCTTTTTTATATTCCATTAAACTATGATTATTGTTTCTTCTTTATCTTTGAGGTTTTCTTCATTTTTTTTTCATTCTCAGGTATCAATACATTTGATGTTCTTGGGTATGTTATTTATAATCTATAATTTTATTGTCCTTGGGTATGTTATTTACATCTATTCTTAATTCTATAAATTTCTTGTGTATGTCTTATTGTAGTTTCTTATTATAACCATATTTTTTTTATTTCTTTTAGATGTTCTTTTTGTGTTTATTTTGTCTTATAAGGATTTGATGTTTAATTCTTGTACTATATTTAGTTTTTCTATTAAAAGAATTAAAGATTTCATTATTGTTATTTGTTTTTTTTATATGCGTATTAAGCTTCCATCAAAATCTAATTTTATATTTTGTAGTTTATTTTTGAATATTATTGGGATAATAATGATATTATTTTCTTCTTAATATTACCTTATCGACTAATTCTTTCATTATTCTAATTTTTTGTTAGAGGTTTTTCTTTCAAGATCTATAAACGAAAAGCTTGATACATTACTATTTTTTGCTAGATTATCTGTTCTTTTTGGTATCAGATTTCTTTCTTTAATATCTAAGTTTCATTTTTCTAGTATTTTAAAATTTGTCAATATTTTTTATTTTATTATTTGTTTAATTTCTTGAATTTTTTTTATCTATTTTTATTAATTCATTTTGTGTATATATTGAATTATTATGGTTATTTGTTAATAAATATCCTACTATGTACTATATTGAAAATGTATGATTTCTTTCTTTCATTCATTCAATATCCTCTTTCGAATTCATAGACTAAACTTAACACTTGGTTTAAATTCTTATTATTAATATTAATTGCAAACTTAAGATATATCGTGAATTTTAATTTTTTGTATTCTAGTTTTTGATAGATCATTCATAATAAAACATTTTTTATATTTATTATTCTATTATTTAATAATACTAGTTTTATTGATATATTGATTACTTTTCTAAAATATATTGTTATTAATATTTTAATTCTTCTAAATAAATGTATCTAATTTTTTTGTTTTTTTATGAGATTTTTGATAGTTTATCCATAATAATTTCCTTGCGAATATTGAGATAATGTCAATTCGAGCCCTTTATGTTTGTGCGTGTGAATAACTGTTATTTCAAAAAATACATTACAAAAATAATCCTCTTAAAAAAACCCAATATCTTAAACTTTAAATTGAGAAATGGAATGGAAATGACCAAAAATACAAGACATTATTTATTTTATTTTTTATTACGAAGTAACAACTACGTTGTAAAGTTCATTACCGGAATCCCAAAACCTTTCACATACACATTTGTGAAGAGCTCAGAAGAATCTGGCATTAATTGAACTTTCCTGGAAGAAGAAAAAAAAAACAATAACTGTTAAAATGTCCCACATCGATTGGGCATGAAATATTAAACACATATATAAATGAAGGCAATCATCCATCTCACAACCTGGGTTTTGAGATAGAATTAGGCCCAAATTTAACAATAACAAATAGTGTGAGGAACATTATTATGAATAATGTTTTCAGATCATCATGAACAATGTCCAATACGTTATTTTATAATTCATGCTGCTTCTTACCTTGGCTTTAACAATGGCTTCATCTACTTCTTTTCTTACTTCCTTTTCAGTATCCTGAAAAATTGAAGTTATATGGTATTAGACTACTAGTTACAATTCTATGGATCTTTTGATTCCATAGATAATGGACTGGAAGATTTGACCTATATTTAAATGAAATTTTCTCCTTTAGGTAATCTATCTATGTTAAGTGGACTTGTCCATGTTTATTGGAGCCCAATATCAAAACTAATACCAGCATCATATATTATGAAATCAGTCCGAATGACAAGACAAAGTAAACAGTTGATCACTACTACAAAAAAGGACATTAAAATCGATTAAAAACCGACTTTAAATCAATTTAAAGTTGGTTCAATGAACCGACTTAAAGTTTAAAGTCGGTTCACGGGATGAACCGACTTTACGTTTTTTTTTAATTTATTCATTTTCTATTATATTCAAATAAAAATCTGTATTCGAGCAGAAAAAAAACAAAATCAGTTTAGCAAATAGTTCAAATAATACAAATATTTGAAAAATAAAATATTAATTGATAGCAGAAAAATTACCATGATTTTGTTCTATTTTATTCAAGATCATCATATTCTTCTCCTTATAATACAAACCTACATATATAATACAAAAATTTATACACATAATAACAGAAAAAAAATATGAATAATAGGGGATCGAAAAGATTAGTTAAGAAGGAAGAAAACTCACTAACCGGTGCTGAAAATGGTAGTCGTAGGTGGCCGGAAAATGAGAAAGAGTGGAGGAGAAGTGGAGGAGGTTTTCGGTTTTTTAGAGTTCTGTAACGCTGAAAATAGTTTCTGTCTGGGAAGAAAGAAGAGAAAAGAATTTATCCACGTGTGTAGCGTCGGTTGACGTGGTGAACCGACACTACGTCCATGCATAGCGTCGGTTTGACACGTCAACCGACGCTACATCCTACGTGGATAGCATCGGTTCTACACCGAATCGACTTTAAACCAATTTAAAGTCGGTTTTTAGAAAAAACCGACTTTACGTATCGACTTAAATATCCATTTTTGTAGTAGTGAATACCACAATAAAGCTCAGAGTTAAGCAGACAGTAACTACAATTTGATCTAAACTGCAGTTTCAATGAAGTAGTTAACAGCGTGTGTTAGTGTGAATTCAAGTCAAGTTATTAGCTTTAGCTCTTTCTCATTAGCAAGCTGCGAATGAGACAATATCAACTTTCTTATTCTTTCAATTGGATCACACACCTGTAGGATATATCAGAAGAAGAAAAATTATGATAACTTTCCCGTACGTAAGTATATCAATTACACTTCTCATATGGAAATCTGAAGTATCTACCAACCTGTCTAATATTTCAAATATATTGTGTCTATTGATCAACCAATAGAAAATATTTACTTATTTTATGAAGATTTTTCAACCATTGAATTACATCACCAAGTAAAAAAAAAAGATTTCTTTTTGTACCTTAATTTTTGAAAAAATCTTCGACAATTTTCATTTAAATGAGAGTTGTTAGAAAAAAATGGTTCAGTAAGTATTATTTTAAATAAAATCCACTTTATGATAGTAGAAGATCTTACTAGATTTTGGCTATATTATGTGAGTACATCAAAAATACATAAATAGAAAATTAAATATCAAAATTTACCTATTATAACGAAAAAGATACAATGATTTTTGCTGGTCACACTTGCACATTCTTAAGTTATCCCGATGGATAACTTTTAACATCTAACACTTATTGGACCTCGAAAGGAACCAATAGTGCTAGATTTAAACCAACAATGGTGGTCTAAGATTAGTAATAGGCAAAGGTAGTTGGTTGGTATAATTAGGATTTTTTGGATTTCTAAAATATATAAGGTTCATTTATCGTGGTGCCCTTAGAAATATCATGTTATCACGAAACCAAATTTTGATTATTTTATATTAAATTTATCTTTTTTTTTTAAATTAGTAAATTATAATTTTCTTAAAATTAGAATAACAGTAAATTTAATCAGTTTTTTCTTTTATTTTTATTTATATCAAATATTCATATTAAAATTTAAAGAAAATTATAAGCAAAATTCCTCTATTAAATTTTAGTGTGTTGCATTTAATCTCCAAATAATAAAAGATATTTTTGTCCCCTAATTTTCATAATAAATTTTAATCTTTTAATTTTAAGAATATATTTTACTTTTAAAAAAATAATTCAATTAAAGATAACATAATAATAATTTAATATTTTTATTTTTCTTGTTAATATATTAAAATACAAATAAAATTTAATCTTTTTAACAATGATAAAGTAATAATTAATAAGAAAAAAAATTTACTCATTTTTATTTTAATACTTATTAAATATCACTATTTTTATTTTAATCTTTTATTAATTTTTAATTCTTTTTAAAAATATATAATTAAATAATTTTATGAAAAAATATTATTATTATTGTTTCTTTTAAATAATTTCATATTAAATTTTACTTTAATATTTTTAATAGTTCATATTTTATCGTATTTTAATAACTTCATATAAAAATAATATTTTCATAAAAATTATTAAAATAATATAATTTATCTTTTTTTTAACTACTTTTCTTAAACCAAAGATATTAAAAAACATTTTTAATTTAAAAACTAAACGATACCAACTTGATAATTTATAAACTTCTACGACGATCACCAGAGTAAATATAGTCCCTTCGAATATAACACTAATACAAATTATTTGCATGAATTTCTATTCATATTTTATTTTAAATGATAAAATTATAAACTAAATAAATATACATATATTTAAAGCCAAATTTATACACACTTGTAATAAAGGAAAGAGGGTAAAACAGGAAAGGAAAAATAGAGAAACATAAAAGATAGAAATTACAAAACCGAGCAATTACATTTGTTTTGTACATAATCCGATTTATTTTTCGTCCAACTCGTAAAAATTTCATTTATATCATTCTTTAAGGTGACCCTGCAGAAAAAAGTCCAAGTACAAAGTGAAATTCGTGCCCAATCAGTGGGAAAATTACATTAGGAGCTGGGTCTTGCTGGCTTATAAAAAACAAAAGCAACCAACTATAAATGAATTGAACGAACTCAAGTATGTCAACGTTTACATATGAAATTACCTCTCTATTTACACCACCGTAGCTACAAAGTGCCACGAACTCTCAGTATACAACTACTACTTCCGAGCCATGTCCTCTCCATCAGCTCTTTATTTGATTAGTGAGACAAAAATGTGATGATGGTCAATTGGTCATAATAATACAAGAAAGCTACTACAGATATATGCTTTTTGCTCACAGCGCCTTCCAATTAACAAAGCCCTGCAAAATACTACTGCATCACAAAAACAAATACAAGACAACGAAAAACACATTATTAGTGTTTTCTTAGGTTGGGAAGCAACAAACACATTATTAGAGTTTGGAAGGTTTCATTTTTTTTTTTACATAAACATTAAAGTGTATTGAGAAATTAAGAAAAACATCACCCGTATAATTTATAACAAAAATAACACCCAATAATATTAAAAATGATCCAATTAGATAATATTTTCGTTCAATATTAAACATCATTCAATTGGACATAGGTGGATATAAAAAGTGCTATTTTATAATTATAAATTTTGGGAGAACTATTTTTATTATTTTTCAAAATATGTTTTATTACAAAGCTTTAGATTATATATCTTAAAAACACTTTCATAAAAAATGATTACATATTGTTTTCCATATTTCCTAAAAATAAGGATCCATTTGGTATAAGATTTAAAAGAGAACATAAGGAGTATATACTTGGTAAAAATATTTTGAAAAATTATATAAAATAAGACCTTTAAAACTTATAACGAAAAAAAAACACCCTAATAATATTGAACATGATCAAATTAAAATAAAATTTAACATTAACGGATCTAAATTATAGGAATTCAACTTGAATGACGTCTAAGTAAAAGGTGTTCAATGTGAAATGTTTGGATGAACTTTTTTTAATAGTAAAAATATATAATTGAACATAAGATGCGCTACTTTTATAATTACAAGTTGTGAGGGGTAATATAAATGTTGTTCTCCTAAATATATTTGAATACATGTTTTAGGATAAAATCTTGAAAACATTATTGACATGTTTGTTACATAGTACTAAAAATCCTGATTGTATAATTTTTGTGTAATCATGTGTTTGACTGTAGTTAGTATTATATAGAATAAAAATTATACATTTATGTAGAAATTTAATATTAGTAGTGGATATTAGTTTAAACTATATTGGACACTTTACTTAACATGTTTGAAATTTCAATTATAAAATTATGTGTCTTGATTTTTTATTTCATCTCAAATTAAAAATAATTTTTATTTTATTTTTAAAATATAAGAAAAATATATAAAAATAAATTAAATATTGATTTAAATATTTTTTTGTGATGAAACTATTTTGTAACAAAACTACTTAAAACAAATTAAATAATATTTTAAAAACAAATTATTTTATTAAAATATTTATTATTAATTTTTATTCGCATAAATTATATAAGTTATCACTAAATATGCTACAGAATAATTATATATAATTCAATCTAATATATTTTTATTTAATCTATGTAATACGATACACCAAACATATCTTATGTTTTTAGAAAATGACAAATAATATTTTATCCATATATAAACCAGTAATATCTGAATAATAGCTTTTAGATATAACAAATACAAACTCAAACTTAAAAGATTTCAAATAGAACTCAAACATTTAAATAATCAATCTAATTTTTATGTGGTACTGTATATTTCATCAATATGTTACTATTTGTGCTACCAATATGCAACACATACCAGAAAAAAGTGGCTAAAAATGTGGAGAAAGTTGCATAATCAATTATATTGTTATTTTCCAAAAAATAAATAAATTATAAACAAATCGGGCCCTTATATATTTAATATAAACCTAGTAAAATCTGAATGAGAGTTCTTTAATATAATAATAAACAAAAAATTTAAGAACTTTTAAATACAACTCAAGATTTCAAATAATTTAAAATTATATCCTTATTTTTTAAAATTTATTTTTGAATCATTAAACTACAAGCAACTCAACAATTATTTATTCAAAAAAAAATGTTTTTTTTATCAAAATTTGATGTATACATCAATACATATGTCACAATTTAATTGACCTTAGTATTAGTAAATTGTTCCACAATTATTTCACTATCTTGCCTTCCTAATTTAATGTCTAATTTAATACGAACACGTCACTTGATGCATATAACATTACTCTTTATTCAGATACATTTTACCTCATTTTCTAGTAAAAAAAAATCAAAATTATAATCACTGCACCAAAAATCCCCAATCCATTAGTAAGAAATAAATGTCTCACATCCTCATTCATCAAACGACATGCAGATGAATTAAACCAATAGAGAACACGGGCATTCGTTGATGACCATTATCCTCCATACATAATATCAAGATGATATTCAATGAAATGGCCGTCCTTTCCATGGTAGTCAGTGGTAGACAGGCCGTGCTCTCTATTGGATAGGTTAAATAGCTAGCTTGTCATTCTGAACTCTGTAGCTCAGAATGGAATCTCAAAAATAAAACAAATAACTGAAGGCTCCATAACCAAGCCAAAAATTGCACCATATTTATGCTTGGATATATGGAAATGAGACAAAGCACACATACCATATTTACTCCATGCCACCGAAGAGATTATCACGAGCCAGAAAGTATATGGTATGATCGCCGTACTCTACTCGAAATAATAGAAAACCTAGCCTGGCCATGACAAGAGCTGTTCTGAAGTGAAGTTTTTCTTTGTGTTTTTGCCCGAAATAGGAAGTCTTCCGTATCTAAAACATAAGAAACCTAGAAGCCAAACAATCAACAAAAGCAGATTTAGAGACAGAAAGTCATTAAAATATGAGTACTCTTCGTTTAAATGCAATAACACCATCAAATAACAAAAACACCCAATAACAAATATAGTCAATAGAGAATCTGAACATATCAAATCAGGTACCTTGGATGAATTGCAAGATATCTTACACTCCAGACCATTGAAGACTTGAAGTCCTTCCATGGCCTGGCATGTGGAAGTCGAGTCATCACTACTAAGATATTTGTGCCTATTCCTGCAGACATCAGCATGCAAGATCAGTCACGGCCACAACTGGGAAAATTAGTTGAACTCTGTTAATTTGACAAACCTCTTCAGGAAGATTCCAGACTTCCTTTTTTTGTTGGGAAGAACAGAAAGGAAGTCATTGTGCAGATAAGCTGAAAAATTAGGATCCATTGAAACAGCAGTAACTTCAGGTTTATCATGTCCATAGTCCATAAGCTGAATAGAAAATCGTGCTGGCGAGGATGACTACAGAGCGGATTTTGAGGATATACAAGGGACAAAGTTAACATTATTAAGGTGTAAAAGAAAATAAAATCCATTTACCACTGATGTGAAATAATATAATCAAGGACTTACACATTCAATGCGATATATATTTTCATCATGAAGAAGAACACGGGCATTGTCATGATAAACCATATCAACAAATCTTCCAGGTTTTCGAGATTTTTCATAAGCATATAATTGGAGAAGCTTGTTATCCATCTCATCAGTAGCAACCGTTTGGAGCTGGAAAAGGCATGCAAAGAGGGAATTAGTTTGGTCAAAGAACACAATGAAACTTCAGATAAAGGCATTAGGGGGATTTCCAGACATTTTACCTGTTTAAGAAGTTTATAAATTAACTTGTCCAATGTGAACAGAACATATGACTGAGTTCCAATGGTAGCCCGGCAGTCATCCTCAAATTTTGTATTGTCAGACATACCATCAAGTAGATTGTATAGTGCAGTCATGAATCTGAACCAAAAATAAATAAACTTCCAATTAGATGCAACAATAATTTCCGTTTATTTTTACATGAAGTTCGATCTACAACTTAGAACTTTTTTGCCAGGCGGATGTCAAACCCAAGACCACCTGCAGTCCAAGTTTTTTTTTTATTTAAAAAAAAACCACCTGGCATAGGTATCAATTGAACTTGTATCATTTGAAGCTTTCCACTTCCTTTCAGCAGTTGACGAATTCACTTTTGCTGAGTGTATCCTTTCATATAATGTCTGCCAAAATTAAGGTAAAATATATTTATAAAAAATATTTTAAAAAAACTAATCTAATACTAACATACTATGTTGTCATATAATGGAAGCTAATATAATGCACTAACCTGGTGAAGCCTAAAAAGCACATAGAAAGAATCATTTCCGTAAAATACAAGAGAATCCCTTTTTTTGTCATGTAATGTTGGGAGGACATGTTTTGCAAGAGGTTTAACACCAAGTAGAAAACGTTCTGAAAGTGGTAATGACATTCCATCTCCCTCAACATAAGGGGTATTAGCCATCCCTTCAGCCTCGCCTTCACTCTCAGCCTTGGTATCATGTTCATCATTGTCTCCATCCTCGGGCTCTTCATGAGAACATTCCTCGGCATCACCAGACTCACTTCCAGAAACATCACCATTCTCAGAAGCATTTTCACCATCCTCTGATGTCCTCTGCACGCTTTCCTCACCTTCATCATCATCATCAGCATCATTTTCTCTCCCTGCTTCCCCACTACCTATTTCTTCTTCTCCATGTCCAGTTTGATATGTCTTCCCAACAGCACCATCCTTTGATTTATGCCCAGCCTCTAAAACAGCTTCTCCATAGTTTGCAAAGTTATCCTCTTCGAAATCTCCATTTGGAGATAACTCACCCTCTTCTCTTTCAACCTTTAAGTGTCCCATAGATTCCTCATGATGCAGGTGAGTGCGGCTGGTCTCTGTGAATGCCCAATTTGAACAGATGACAGGCCTTATAGAATCCCCACCCTGCAGCATTTTTCCAAAACCGAGATACCTCATAAGATACTTGTTGCAATAATATACCATACTGCCACAAGCATCCAAAAGGTACAATTTTACTCATGAATATATATGAAAGTGAGCACATTGTCCCCTAAAAATAAAATTTGAACAATAAAGTTCAGTTTGAAAATTTTCCCAATTGACATCTAAATCAATACCGGAAAAAGCCACATTGATAAGACGAACAAACTTCAAACTGCACACAAAATCAAGTGTGGCTATTGAAAATAAAAAAATCCCAGAAATTTGCTCTTATTAAATACACACATGGCCCTCTTCTTTTGGCCAATTGCACTCTATTCAAATTCATCGGGACTTTATTTCTCAAATTTATTTTTCAGTGACGAAAGTGTTCACTATACAATTTATTAGGGATGTGTAATAATATTTACCAGTCCCAAATATCAATGGAAATAAAAGAAATTGTTTATCTAGATTTTGATTCAACAAAGCTATGAATGACTGGCAGAGCCTAGCACAAAATCTTTGCATGTTATGAGGACTATAACCATCCTGTCAGCATACCTCTGAAGAATGTAACTCTTGCACCCCCTCAACTGCACTGTTACCAGGTCTGGAAGGAGTAGAACTAAGCCCTAGCAAGACAAAAGAAATAATTTCAGAAGTACAATGACAGTAGTAAAACGAAGAATTGTGTATTCACCAACTAGATTTAATATGATAGACAGTGAGAGGACAGGAACGACCGAGCATATGAGTAGTTTGGATTAAATCTCAAAAGTTGAAAGTACTTCACCTACCTGATGTCTCTTCAAAATTGCTTTTTCCATTACTTTGCTCCACACCAGTAGCAAGTGATGCATTTGAATTAATTATCCGTTCGTTTGAATTTTCTTGCTTGCTGACTCCAGATAGGTCATCAGCTGTAGAAACGTAAATCTGCACTTTTCCTGCTGCAGCACTATTGCAGGTATCATCCTTGTGCATGTGATCCACATCATGCGTACTTTCTTCCTTAATGCCATTATCTCCATTTACTGGCCAAGCCCTGTAAGAACTTGATCTTTCAGGTGGAATACTTTCTTCTACCTTCTTGGCACGATTTGAAATTTTGGAACTCATGATAGCAAGAGGACTGCTATCACTATCCCCAGCACAAGCAGTACCGCTTTTGCCAGCACGAACCTTCTTCTTGACAACATCTTCAGTGTCCTCTGCACCCCTAGGCCAAGAAGGAACACCAATAATGGGTTCCAGAAAGGTCGTCCATACCTTCATCACTTTATCCAACTGTTCAGTTGTACAAACTTCTCCACATGAATATTTAATTAGCTGATAGAGATCTTCATGGATGCCAGGGTCAGGGTACTCGAATTCCATATTTGGAATGATGGGCCGTCTATTTCCAGCAGCAATAGCAAGGAGAACATTGTCTTCTTTTCTCTTGTTCTCACTTATTTCTTTAATCTCCGCCAATAGTGCTGAAAGGAGAAAATTGCAACAAAACATCAAAG
Organism: Hippophae gyantsensis; assembly: GCA_030763125.1. Taxonomy (NCBI): domain Eukaryota; kingdom Viridiplantae; phylum Streptophyta; class Magnoliopsida; order Rosales; family Elaeagnaceae; genus Hippophae; species Hippophae gyantsensis. The sequence continues at coordinate 18,069,113 of CM061039.1, read as the reverse complement.
GCAAAGAACATATGAGACATTGAAGTTGTGTGAAAATTCGATGAGTTTTGTATACAAGTATATTTTGTGTATCTGTAATGTGCATGTCCAAGTCAAATATATAAATATAAGTCTCATATATTTCATTGAATTTGAGTGGTTTAGTTACCAACAGGGGTACTATTTTCAACAGCAGAAGCAACAATTTAAAAGGGCAAAAGGCCAGAAACCAGAACTCTTACAAGAGTTGGAAAGTGTAACCATTTTTGTTAACATTGTCACACTTTTCCTGTTTAACATGGCACAAGAGATAACAAAGTAGTGTTCAGTATGAAATAGATGAAAGAGCTAGGACACAATATCTTGGTAAACCTTATATGCAAACAAAGCTATTTGGGTTATTTTCAATAAATTTACTTACCTTTTGTGCTCAAGCTCTTTGTGTCCTGTTGCTTGAAATAGAAGCTACGATGATCAAGTGATTTGTGATGGTTCTTTGCATATATTTCAGCCCAAACTTTATTGAAATCAGAGCGACACCTTGCCCACTCTTCCTGTTTGTGTTTCAAGCGGGTCAATATAACAGGCAAAGCAAGGGGAGCATTCTTCCTTAACACGTCCATCACATCAAGCCCATGGTCGCCATATAAGCGCTCAATGCACCTCAGATTCAGAGCTGAAAAACAGCATGGAACAGAATTTAATGAAATGAAGTAAAAGATCCCATAAAGAAGACCTTGTGTCATAGGAATGATCATATAATTCTAAAGCAGCAAAAACCATATTACCTGTGATGTGTTCTTCAACACAAACTGGACCGTCTGTTTTGATTGCGTTGTAATTAATCTTGCCTAGGAGTTCTTCAACACGCTTGGTTGTTACATTTACAGATTCTAACAACATGTCCAGCTCAAACCTAACAAATTGGCAAAACATTACCAGCTTCCAAAATTAGCTATAAAAAAACTGAAAGTCCTTCATGTTTCAGTTATTCTTTTTCAGATTGGAAACAATTAAAGGATCAATGAGGCAAAATCGAGAAAATAACAATACAAAAAAATCATATCTTATATTTTCTACAGAATGCAATATTAAAAAAATTACAGAAAATCATATAATAAAGCGTATCATAATATTTCTCTACAGAAATGCAACATTTTAAAAAAATGGCATGGGCTCACAAGCGTATCATATAATAAAGCAGGAAACAATAACTTCAGCCAAATCATATGGTACCAACAAAATGAACGCAGCAACTAAAATCTCCGGCAATTTCTAACCTGTCATCTTCACAGCGGAAGAGACTTTCTTCGTACTGGTTTTTCCGCATGTGTTTAAAAGAATAGTCTTCACTTCCTGAAGTGACAGATACCCAGTGATCATTTAATACTTTATCCCCAATATCTGTTCGGTGGCTCACAGAGGGCATTGGATACTGCCTCAAACAAACATAATAGCATGGGTAAGAATCATCATGGGAACATCTTCAAGGAAATTTATAAAGAAATAGTACAAGAAGGACTTACATTCTTAGGCAGAAGACGGTAGCTAGGAGTGCATTGTTCGCAGTTAGAGAGATCGAGTTCATTTATAGGCTTTCCAAAGTACTCTTTGCTGGGTAATAGAGACATATTGTGACTGGCTTCTTTATTTCCAAAGCCAGGGCTTTTCTCCATTCTATCCCTTTCTCGGTTTTCACGGTCTTTATCTTTAATTTCATCATCTCTATCACAATCACCATCTCCCTCTCTATCATCTGGCTTCACTGATCTGGGTAAATTTCCTTCATTCCACAAAGACTCTGATGAATTCAAATTTAATAAACAGCTTATACGACCAAGAGAGAGAGAGAGAGAGAAGGAAAAAAGTCCAAATAGTATGAATTTCAAAATGCTTCTAACAAAATATAATCCTTGCATAACAGAGAGCAATCATTGTGCACCAGCGCAGAACTCTATAGAGAAACATCTAGCTTTGTAGAGAAAAGAGGGAACAAATCATTTACGTACTTTTACTCATGACACCAGCAAGGAATCCATCTGCAGGACAGCACTTAGTTAGAAACTAGGCTTTAGACAGTATCCAGATCAAGAAGAATATAGAATCAGACAATTACCATTCTTCTCACAACGTGACAAAAAGTCATTGAAACCAATCATTAGTTCTGGATGTTTTCCAAGTAAATCACCCACCTGAACAATGTAAGACACCAGAAATTAGAAATCAGATTGGGGCACATGTTTCTTGACCAATAAGTAGAAGTGTAGAAAGTTCAGTCAAATATCATATAAAGTTTTAAAACAAACCTATAGTGTTTGAGGCAAAGATGGTTGATCAAATATGATTAAGATCAAGAACAAAAACAATGCCACATTGCCAAACAAACAAACAACATCAATCATATATTGCAATTATCAGAATGACGTTTCACGTAGATCACTTTCTGACATTAGATGTGGGTTCTACCCTGGACCAGCCTAGAAATTTCCAGTAAAATCCAAGACTTTGGTGTCTCAACAACCCAAAAAAACCCCAAAAAATCATTGGTATCCACAACTGCCTTATATAATTTTTTTAGTAAGAACAACTGCCTTAAATCATGACCTCATCTGAAACGACTACTTATATAAGATCAAACTTTACAACAAAATAGATCATGAATACTGTCTACTTTCATTTTCTGTAGATAAACGATGACACTCACATGTAGTGAAACTTATAAATTATTGCTGAAAAATCTTAAAAAAAAAACATTAAGTAATCTACTCATGCCATACCAAAGTTTGCAATTCTGTTCGTGATATAATTTCCTTGCTATAGATATGCAAGCACTTCAAAAATTCCTGGTAGTCATCAGTATTTTTTAACTTCTCCTTCACATTCTCACAAAATGCAAACTCCTGGCTGTAGATAACTGCTATAAGGAAAAATAGAAGCTTGTAATAAAGTGGTTTTACAGTGTTAATGGAAAGATAAATACATCTGAAGCATTATATCTCAGATTATACAACCAAGAACAGAACCAGTTTTTTGTTGACAAGACAAGATATTAACTTGAGAAATATTTTCAAATTTTTAAACTGCAAGGAGCATTGATAAGGAGGAAAAAAACAAGTTTACAGAAAACTAAAATACAATGTGACAATTCTGATTTAAAATGGAAAAATAAATTTGAAAGAAATACATAACATATAAACGAACAGCATAAGAATAAAAGTAGCAGACATATAATGGCCCGTAGTCACAGAAATGTAAGTGTCTTTCTTTTTTATTTCAATATAGTGGCAGTTGAGATTATGAAATTCTAAAATGTAAGCTTAAGTGCTCACTTTTTGCAGAATTATTTTCATCATAAGAGGATGAAATGGGATGCATTCCAAAGTGTTCATCTCCATCTCCACTTGGATGTGATTGATCTGCCGCTGAGTCTTCAGCTCTAAGAGTAGACTTTCTTTTGTGGGGATAACGTGACATGTTCGGGTCCCTATTGCTAATATGCTCAAAATCTTTGTCATCACCGTCATGGTTCCACTCTCTTCTTTCGCTGTCTTCTCTCCTATCTTTTTCCTTCTCACCACGCCTCCTCTGATCTTTGTCTGCTCTCATCAGAGCTCTATCATGATCTGTATCAGGACGGTCAACACTGATGTCACGATCAGCATTTGAAGTTGTAGCCCTTTCTTTCTGTCAGCATTAGAAAACCTAAGGTTAGCTCAATAATCAATATCAGACACAGATCCAGGCAATGAAGTGGGAAAACATAAGAACCTTATCAACATATACGTGCAGCATTGAGGGCATGGAAGTACCCCTATCACGGAGCATTGAATTCCTGCCAGATGCAAAATAAGTAGAAGCAGTCCCTGAGGAGTCTGGTAGAAAATGAGTAAACTCCACAAGTAGGTCTGAGTGATCTTGGAAGAGCACTGCAACCTGCAAAATGTCCAAGACATCCAAATCATATGGGGAAATATCAAACCAAAATAAGCAGGATCAACAATTGAATTAACTTCAAACTTCAAAGCATGTTAGGGAGAGGAAGAAGAAATGCTAGAAAATGCACCTCCTTGTAAACTTCCCTAATGGACTTGTTTTCCTTCCTGTACATGTTTAAAATGTCTAAAAACGATTTATAAGCATGATCATCACCTTGAAACCTTGTCTGCACAGAAAATTTCCATTAGACTATGATACTCCAAAAAAAACTGTCAACTAAAGCTAGTCTATTAAATGATAGGCATACCTTAATTTTGTTTACAAAATTAATAGCCTCTTCAAATTCAACTGGCTTCTTTTGTAGTGGTTGATCATCCTCGGGGGGTAGGGTAATCTCATATCCCTTCGGCAAGAAGGTATTAAAACCCAGTATTAAGTCTCGATGGCCTTTGAATAATCCCTTTACCCTCTCTATCACACCCGCAGTGTCGATTCTATACAGTCAATGTAGTACAAAAGTATCAATAACAAGCTCTTTAAATCAAATCACAACTCTCCACCCTAAACCAACACTTAATGCATGTTAGATCAAACCTTTGGGCCTTAAAATCTTTCATTACTTCAAGAAATACATTATATTTCTCCTTTTTGTCTTGGAAAATGTCCTTCACAGCCTTTAGATATGCTAGGGCATCATTTGTTGTAAGTTTTTGGGCGCCGCCTCCTCCCATCATCTGGGCTTTCCCAGAGCTTCATTGCCAAAATGAAAAGGTACATAAACAACAAATCAATTCACCAATTGCAAAATCCTAACAGATGATACATAATCCATAACTATTGCCTGAACATAACTGAAACATAATTAAACCTTATAATAAGAGAGAAAAAGCTGTAATATGTGCCTGCAGTCAACACCTATCTATATTTCTGACGAAGTAACGAAAATCTGATCTTTTCACGGCAGGCATATCAAAAGAGAAAACTTACGGAGCCTTACTCGCATGCTTAATATATGGTGCATAAGAAACTAGAATTAACAAAGAAAAACAAATAAAATTCTAAAATTAAAATCAATAATCAAGCACAGACACAAGACAACATGAACAAAATCAAAAACAGAAAAAAAAATACAAGAAAAAATATTGAACTTACGATTCTCCTCCAGAAGAGAGAATAGGCCGCTTGAGTTGAGAGCCCATGTAAACGTCTTCTCTAGACCTTTTCATCTTCAAAACAAACTCCTTCTTCTTTAACAACAAATCATTCTTCTAACTCCGATTAGTGGCCAAAATATTTATATAATAAAAAACCTACACAACGAAGTCCACATTCAAAATAAGAGTAACAGCCAAAAAAATAAAATAAAAACAGATCTAAAACGCCACACGAAAATTCAAATGCAAAAGAAGCTTTTTTGAAATACACACACCACAAGTAAGAGCTCCAATTTCAAAACCTCTGTACAGATCACCTCTAATGAACAAACTACAGGGAAAACATAGGCAATATTGGAGCGAAAATTACAGAGAGATCGTTGGGTGGTCGAATGACCAGGTCTTCTAAAACAAGCTCCCTTAGGCACCACTTCAGAGCCCAGAAAACTAATGTTATGAAGATTATATGGTTCCCTAACAATATCAAATAGAGAGAATACAATAATAATTGGGAAAATTAAGAAAAGCTTTCTTTATATGATTCCTTGTTATTTTTCTGCAGATACAAATAAGAAACAGATGACGATTCAAAGCAAGTGACACTATGGAAAGAGGACTTAGCCGTGTTGAGGCAACGAGGTACTCACTTCGAGTCTTTGACAAATGGTGGGCGCAGTTAAATTATATTTGGTTTTAGCCCAAGTTATTTTGTTGTTAGTTTTTTTGTTCATAGATAATGACTTCCTCTTTAGATTAACGCAAAGTCCTTATATTTAGCCTAAATTGTTCCAACATACGTCGATTCATGTATGAAATGTACATTCAAGTCATGAATTAATAAAGAAAAGTTATGACAATTATTTCTAATCGAGTCTAATCATAATCCCTCAATCAAATTAAAATTTGCTCTATAATAAATACATTGAGTTCCAAAACTCTTTATGCAATTGTATAATTAACCATCTCAACTGATAACTCTCTTCTTTGGATGTCAATTATACAAAGAATATATTTCATTAAAAACTTTGCTAGAAAAACCCAACAGGATAAAAAAAATGGGAAAAAAAATGTGTTATCCTCATATATGAGTACATTTGTTAAAACATTGCCCAGAAAACCAGTGGGATAAAACTATAATGAAAGAAAAAGAGTACATGACATAAGTAATTATACTCCCCGGGTGAAAACAACTCAAAATGAGATATATGAGAATGTGAATTCCAGTACCTTTCATATTACTTCTAAAATGTTGAAGTGGAAAGTGATTTGATAAATAACTTCTCCTCAAACGATTTTTCTAAGTATCTTTTGTTCACCATCTTCTCGAGTTTGTCATAATAAAAGAATTTGGTAAAATATACTTAATCTGATATCCTTTGACATATCACTCTTTTATTCTTAGTGATGCAAGCATCATAATCTTCATTCGGCACGGTGGGTTGAAGAAAGTTTCCAAGTATCTATAATATATAAAATAATATAAGGGCAGCCAAAGATTATTTTGTAGATCATCATACTACAACATTGTTGTCATGCGTGAGTGTATCTCATGAGATCAAGCATTATGGATAAGATGATAAGCATGTATATGCTTGTCCAACTAATTATAACTTTGGTTCTTTTTATCAAAATACATGTGTGGAGTAAAATTTAGAATACACAATTTTAAATTTATTAATATTGGATCCAAATAAGTAAACAAATTACTTGTATTATATTCATTATAACACATTTCAAAAGACAACTCACAAATTAAAGAGAAATACAAACACTAAAAAAAAAAGCTCTTAACTCAATCAATTATATATGAAACATCCTTTCATATTTTATTAATGCTTTAGGCACATCATACCACTAATTGACCCATTTCAATAGCTAATGAATGTCAATTTTATATCACCTATTATAATAAAGATTATGATGTAATCATAGTAGGAAAGAATAAAAATATATATCACGAAATCATATTTCTCAATTTTCAATAAATACGTGTGTATTTTAAATATTTTATATTTCAAGTATTTGAGGTATTAGTCATAAAATAAACATCTTCAAGTGTTCTAACAATAACAAGTATTTGTTGGTCCAACTCATGTGGGCCAACAAACAAATAAAATAAAATAAAAAAGCATTCAGTAATAAAGGCTGAGAATGCGGTGGGAAGAAAGAAAAAAAAAGAAATCAAATGTATGGGTTGTTTGTCTCCACAAAATCTACCTTGAATGGCTTAAGGGATTGATGCTTTGATTCTATAAAAAGTCTTTACCTCAATCTTAATACATATTAAGTTGAGGGAAAGAAAATTACAGAGAGCAGAGAACATAAAGAGTTTTCTGAGAGAAAAATTTGAGAATTAATTTATGAAGTTTTACCTACAAATTGAAAATACATATTTATTGTATTTTTGTAAGAGATCCACTTAAAGGTGAAATTTGTAATCTTATTTTATTATAGTAGAAGTTTTACGTGACCTACAAGTCCCATAGCTGTTACTTTTATTTTGGAAGATTTTTTCACGCTGAAAATCTTTGGTGTTATTTTTATTATATTTTAGTTTAGAAAATTATCCTGAATTTGTGAAATTTATTTCTTTACAACTATCAATTTTTCTCAACAGTATTCATATGATATCTTTTCTCATAGTATTTTCTTCTTTGCCTATTTAATTTCGTCCATCTTCTTTCAAATAGTTTTTACCACTGAAGTATCAATATACTTGGCATGCATTTACAATTTAGAATCATTTGCTCCTATATTGTTGGATTGTCCACATCGAACCATGCTTGAGAATTTACAGCTAAGATAATTTTCATTTTCAACGATGAATGCATTAATAACTTACAATACTTTGTTGTTGAATAATTTTTTGAAGTTATATTTCTTAGTAAAATAATGTATTTAAATTTTTTTTTGCATCATTATACATATTTCTTCCTTAATGGCAGAAAATGAATTAAAGCATGCACACATCTAATATCAAAACTCTAACACATTAACATTTACCAAAAAGGTCATCTTATTGTGTTGAGTTAATGCATCAGGAACATACATAAAGAAACTAAAACTTACAACTAGTAATTCAAGTTGCCTTCAAATCAAGTCGTTGGATAAAATCGAACCATAACATTTATGTTCTCAAAATGAAAAATGACACTACAAATTATATACACAATAATATATCAATCATTTAGAGGTGTGAGATGTTTCAAAGGGGATCACTTCGATTTGGGAACATGTAACTTATAAAGAGTTACTAGCAATAAAAGACTTGGATCATAAATTTAAAATTATTAAATTTTATTTTTAAATAGATTATTCTTAATCCTTGATGATGTAATTAGTCATAGTAAATATAATTTCATGGCTAAAGAACTTGAGATTCACCATATTTGTGATGATAAATTCTTTATCATTTACTTCAAATCATTTTTAACTCAACTAATTTAGTGGAAAATTAATTTTGACAAATTAATGCAACAATTTTATAATTTTTATCATAAATTGATCTTTTGGGGGTTTTTCTTGTTATATATATTCAAATATAAGATTTAATTTGAAATTTAATATTTAATATAATCAGACGTTATTATTTTTAATGTCATATTTAATATTCTTATCATAAATATATAACATTTCTTCCTTCTTAAAGGAGAAGAGTATAGGCACAAGTAAATTTATCTAATAATATTATTTTGTTCTTCTAGAACCTTATATTAGATTATGCTTCACATTATGCTTAGGTGAAAATAATTTATTATTTAAAGGAATAATGCTCTCTGTCTTCAAGACACAAATATATTTTCACCATTTTTTTCAAAATCATTTAGCTTTTGGCTCAATTCATTTTGTTATAATAATAATTACTTCTAGACAATTAATATAAATAAAAAATAATAAAAATACAATTATATTATTAGAACAATTAATAAAGTATAAATAAAAAATCAAAAGAAAAGATAAATAATTTGACCATACATAATCCAATTTATTTGATGGAATTCATCAAGATGATAACTTATAGACCATCAAGGTAATCCTTTGCCTTATATTTCTCTATTAGAGATTGATGACCAAAGTTTCACTTCAAGTGACTTTATATATTTTCCTTCCAAATAAGTACGACCATCACATCACTTATAATAGTTTGAGTTAAAATCATGTCCATGGTTATTAACGTTCACTTCAAGAAATGATATAGATAATCCCACCATTTGTTTGGATTGGCAACCATGTCATGTTGCTAACTTAGAAGCAAATTTTTTCCTTAAAAAAAAAACTAAACTTAGAAGAAAATTTGATATTAAAAAAGTTAATATGCAAAATTTCCATAATTGATTTCAATGTTACTGCTTCAAGAGTACAAGTTTGATGAAAGAAAAATATTATAAATATAAAAAAATTTGGTTTGTCACTTCAAGCCATCTATCAATCATAATTTATATACATGATTTTTAAAATAAGAACTCATAAATATATTGAATGTTGTAAATATCTCAAATAATCACAATAAATTCTTTATAATTTAATGATCATCGCAAACCTTGTAAGTGTCAATTCAATCATTCTGAAATCTTCTTGGCTCCTTTTTTATTGGAAAAAAAAATCAACATCATTAATATAGGCTAGAAATTATAACTGCTAATCAATACTTTATATATCAACATACGTATGAGATTAAACATTTAAAAATATTTACACTTCACAGAATAATGTTGAATTCTTAAGAATAATTGTGTTTATTATCGATTTAGCTTTTTCCGGGAGTATATTTAACAAATAATTTTTTTCTATTTTCTTAATCAGAAATAGCATTGTGGGACACATAAATTATAGTAAACATAAACTTGTAATTTGCTAGATATTGTTTAAGGAACTTTCCTATTGGATCCTTCTAGGATGCTTTGACATTAGATACTCAATGTTATAAAATGTGATATTTAAATTAAGATTTAAAGTGAGTTTTCTCTACCGCTATAAAATGTGACATTTAAATTGAGATTTAAAGTCGATTTTTGGAGAAAATCCGATTTATAATGAATTTAAAGTCAGTTATTGAAAAATCGATGTTATCTACGTAGTTTTTATCATCTATTGACGTGTTAAACCGACGCTACGCATGTAGATATTTTACTTTTCTCTTTTTCCTCATCAAACACAACATTTTTACTTGCAGTGCTATAAACAACACTCAAAAATTTAAAATTGATTTTCCTCCTCCTCTCTTTCTCATTTTTCGACCACCTACGATCACTAATTTCAGCACGGTTTAGTGGATTTTTTTCCTCTCTAAATTATCTTCCAAATTTTCTATATTTTTAGCGAAATATCTAAATTTTTTATACTCATTTTCTTATTTATAAAACATCATTTTTTCTTCATTTCTTTCATTTTGTTATTTAATTTACTCTTGTAAGTATTTCTATAAATCTTACGCACTTATTATTCACTTTGTGTTATTTTTTGTATATTATGTGTATAAATTTTTGTTTATGTATGTTATTATTTTTATTATGTAGGTTTTGTATAAATATTTTGTAATTATTATATTTGTTATGTTTAGTTTTTATGTAATTACAATCAATTATTTGTATTATTTAAATTTTATTAAATAGATTTTGGTTTTTTTCTGCTATATGTGATCGAATATAATTTCTAATGAGTAAAATATGTTAAAAAAAAATTTAAGTCAGTTCAAGCGTTAAACCGACTTTAAATTTTAAATCTTGTCATTTAAAGTCGGTTAAAAACAACTTTAAAGCCCGATGTTATAATAGTGACTCAAAGCATCATTCACTTTAAGGATTTTAAATTCTTGTGATTTTATTGAATAAGGCATTTTAATATGTCAATTCTCAATTTTTGCTTCTTCAAGAGCAAATTTAAGAAAACGTGTTTACCAGTTTGCCTCATTTAATGATACTTCCTTCTTACTTGGAGAAAATTGTGATCTTTTTAAACTATAATCAATTTTGAATCCCGTATTGACATGGTTAAAGAACTTTTCTTATACAATCATCTAGAAAGTCATAACATATAGTCATATTTAGGAAATAATTTGAATACCTAAAATGTGTAAAATGAATTTCGTAATTAGTTTAATTCAACAATACAATTATATACATGTGATTCTATATTTGGTAAACATATACACGCATGAATAAACATAATTAAGTATTTTTTTATACCAAAACACTCTTTTGTGAATATTATCATAAAATTTAAGATAATAAAATAAAAGCATTTATTTATAATAAATTATATATTCAAAATTCATAAAATTAAATACTATAATTATTGATAGATAAATTGATATATAAATAAGCATTGAATGTAACTTTAAGAAAATTAAATGATAATGAATATTTGTTATAGTATATTGCCAATTAAGCAATTAGGCATGATCAATTCTATTAAATCTCATGTCTCTCATTTCAAAAGTAGATAAAGTGATTCACAAGATATTAACAAATGCAAAATGCAAAATCTAGTTATAAATAACAATATATGCATAATACTTAAAAAAAATTAAAATTAAAATGCTCTATTCATCAAAAACTAAATCAAATTGTTATATATCTCAAATAACGTTATAGGATTAAATTTATATTTAAATTAAATCAAACATAAATAGTTTGTGGACAATAAAGAAAATTAATATAGTGATCCAAATCAATCCTATAATTATTGAAACATTTGTAAGTTTTTTTAATTCATTTTTTTATCTTTAGTTTTTATAGATAAAAGTAGTAATCTTAGGAAAAACCTCAAAGAATAATTTGTGGACAATAAAGAAAAATCGAAGGTGTTGGAGATTGATATAAGGCTCATTAATTTAAGGAGTAAATTAAGGAGCAAGAACAAAACATGAAACTTAATTCAAGGAAACATTAATTTAAAGAGTAATTTAAGGAGTAGATTTTCCTATAAATAGATGTGTAATTGTAATGAATTAATCAACCAATTGTTTATTCCAATTAAGAGAAAATCTTAGAGAGAAAAGCTTTTGTGAGAGAAAATTGAGAGTAATTTTCTTAGCTATAATTGGGTTGTGGGTTGTAAGTTTTGAGTATTATAAACACCTTGTGTAATTTCTCCTCTTTCAATAAAAAGATCTACAGCAGGTCCGTAAACGTAAGTAAGATTAGCCGAACTCTATTATCAAATTTGTGTGTTATTTTTTCTATTTTACTTTCTCATAAATCTAGCTTATCGAGAATTTGTGTGATTTCCTAACAACTGGTATCAGAGCTTTTGGTGGTGATTTATGTTATTTTCTTTCAAGGATACTATTCATGTGAATAGTAAAATTTTGTTGACGATATTTGTTCATTGACAGAGGTGTTCTAATACATGGTGGTTTGTATAAATAGTCAGAAACGATCCAAAGGAAAGTCAAATTTAAATAGGAGCAATGATCGTAGATGAAGGAAAGGTGAAACTCGAGAAATTTGATGGCACAGATTTCTTGTTTTGGAAAATGAAAATAGAGGATTATATGTATCAAAGAAATCTATATCAACCTCTCTCAAGGAAGAAGCTAGAGGCTATGATGGAATAAGATTGGAATCTTCTAGACAAACAAGCCCTCAGAGTTATACGATTGACGTTATCACGTAATGTTGCTTTCAACATAGTAAAGGAAAAGACCATGGTAGGTCTTATGGTAGCTCTTTCCAATATGTATGAGAAGCCATCGGTCTCAAACAAAGTGCACTTGATAAGGCATTTGTTCAACTTATGGATGATAGAAGGCGCATCGGTAGCTCAACATCTCAATGAACTTAACACAGACACAATCCAATTGAGTTCAATTGAAATTGAATTCGATGAAGAAGTACGAGCATTGATATTTTTGTCTTCTTTACCAAAAATCTAGAATGCTATTGTCACGGCTGTGAGTAGCTCATCAGGAAGTAATAAGTTGAAATTTGACGATGTTCGTGATCTGGTTCTCAGTGAAGAGATTCGACGTAGAGAGTCAGGTGAATCGTCAACCTCTTTAGTTTTGCATACAGAGTCAAGAGGAAGAGATTCAACCAGAGGGAATGGACGTGGCAGAACAGACTACCAAGGTAGATCAAAGGACAGGAGGTCCAAATCCAGGAATCCTAATAATTCCCATAGCTCGAAGACTATCGAGTGTTGGAATTGTGGGAGAACCAAGCAATACAAAAATTAGTGCAAAAGTGCTCCGAAGGACAAACAAGTAAAAGTAGAGGCAAATGTTACTTCCACTTCAGGAGGAGATGATGCATTGATATGCTCTTTAGAAAGCAACAAAGAATCTTGGGTGTTAGACTCTGGAGTATCGTTCCATGTTATTTCATAGAAAGAATTCTTCGAGAAATATATCCCCGGAAATCTGGGAAAGGTATATCTTGGTGATGATCAACCGTGTGCTATTATTGGCAAAGGTGTAGTGAAGATTAAGTTGAACAAGTCTATTTGGGAACTTAAGGATGTCAGGCATATTCCCAACCTAAGAAAGAACTTAATCTCAATAGGGTAATTGGCTAGCGAAGGCTACACTACGATCTTCCATGGTGATGATTGGAAGATTTCAAAATGTGCAATGACGATTGCTTGAGGCAAGAAGAATGGCACTCTTTACATGATAGTAAGGGTACGTTGTTCAATCGCAGTTGCATTAGGCAATGAAACACCAAATCTATGACACAAGAGAGTAGGCCATATGAATGAGAAAGGGATGAAGATTATGCACTCAAAGGGAAAACTTCTAGGTCTAGAGTCAGCGGAGATAGACATGTGTGAAGATTGTATACTTAGAAAGAAAAAAAGAGTCAGCTTTCAAACAAGTGGCAGAACCCCAAAGAAGGAAAGGTTAGAGCTTATCCACTTTGATGTTTGGGGACCAACGACTGTCTCATCCATCGGTGGGAAACACTGCTTTATGACTTTTATTGATGATCACTCTCGAAAGGTATGTGTTTACTTTCTAAAGCATAAGTCTGAAGTATTTGAGGTTTTTAGAAGATGGAAAGCTATGGTTGAAAATGAGACATGTTTGAAAATCAAAAAGCTCAGAACTAACAATAGTGGTGAATATTAAGACACCATATTCAAAAATTTCTACTATAAGCACGGGATCAGAATGGAAAGAACTGTGTCAGGCACGCCTCAACATAATGGTGTAGCTGAGAGTATGAACCGAACGTTAACAGAAAGAACCAAAAGCATTCGTATATAATTAGGTATACCGAGCAATTCTGGGTATAAGTAGTCAACACGATAGCTTATTTGATTAATCGAGGTCCATCTATTCCATTGGAGCACAGAATGCCAGAGGAGGTATGAAGCAGAAAAGAGGTAAAACTATCACATCTAAAAGTTTTCGACTGTGTAGCATTTGTGCATATTAGTGATGAAGATAGGAATAAGCTTGATTCCAAATCTAAGAAATGCACCTTCATCGGCTATGGTGAGGATGAGTTTGGCTACCGCATTTGGGATGACGAAAACAAGAAAGTGATACGTAGTAGAGATGTGATTTTCAATGAAAGAGTGATGTATAAGGACATGCATAAAACAAACATCAATGACTCAAAGCAGAATGAGTCAGTATTTGTAGATGCAGATGATGTCCCAGATAGTTCCGTGAAGGAACCAATTGTAGCAAGTCCTCAGCTAGAGGAACTCGTTGGACAGAGCAGTGTGCAATAGTCTGACACACCACGACCTTTTACTACAACTCCTGTATTGAGAAGGTCTTCTCGACCTCGTATGCCTAACAAGAGATACATGAACTATATATTGCTAACTGATGGAGGAGAGCATGAATGCTATGATGAAGCTTGTCAAACTTGAGATGCCAGCAGGTGGGAGCTTGCCATGAAACTGAAGTTATGCTCAACTTCAGTTGGTCTGCTAGAGTAACAAGACTAGAAAAGCTGTTGCATTGATCGAGGTGTGAAGATAGATTGAAATCAGTCTTCAAGTGAGAAATTGTTATAAAACTCCTTAATTTAAGGAGCAAAATATGGAACTTAATCAAGGAGCAATTCAAGGAACCATTAATTTAAGGAGTAATTCAAGGAGTGGATTTTCCTATAAATAGATGTGTAATTGTAATGAATTAATCAACCAAGTGTTCATTCCAATTAAGAGAAAAGTTTTTATGAAAGAAAATTGAGAGTAATTTTCTTAGGTGTAATTACGTTGTAGGTTGTGAGTTGTAAGTGTTGTAAACACTTTGTGTAATTTCTCTCATTTCAGTAAAAAGATCTACAATAGGTCCGTAGACATAAACAAGATTAATCGAACTCCGTTATCAAATTTATGTATTATTTTTATCTATTTTATTTTTTCATAAATCTAACTTATCGAGAATTCACATACTTTTCAAACAGAAGGTGGGTTTCAAAACATTCAAAATTTACTAATAGTGATTGCAAAATATTAATAAAAGGAGGTTTTCATTAAACTCTAATTGGGTTAAGAAAAAACATAGTTCTCGGATCAAATTTTGCAACATTTAGAAAAAGAAAACTTAAGTAAACAACTCCTAAAGTATTAGCATAAGTATATGATGTTTTTACCGGATTAAAAATAAAACTCATAAAAAAGTTGTACTATATAATTAAACCATTTTTTAATTAATTTTTTATATTATAAATAATTATCTTCATTTTTTTTTACTTTTGATTCATTTAGAATAAGTAATTTATCACATTTTAATATCATCTCTACTCGTCACAAAATTAAATAAAACAAAATTAATGAAATAGTTTATCTCAATTTACCCATCAATTTACCTCCACCAAATTTTCGCAAAAGATGTATCTTTGGCTTTACGGTGATAATGCGATACTCCTAATATTGTTATTTTAAAAAATTAAAGTAGATGATTAATTTTCAAATTTTAATTAAATTTATTAATAAATTTTTATATTTTTAAAATGTATAATTTAGTCTTTAAATTTTTAAAACTTTACATATGTATTTAAAAATTTTAATTTTTATAATTTAATTTTCATACTTCTAAAATTTTATACATAAATCTTAATTTTACTATCAAAATACCAATGATGTCATTTAACATTAAAAAATGTTTTGCTATTTGATTGAACTCAAAATAGATCATGATTGAAAGTATCCATTATTAATTATCAAATATTAATATGTATTATAATTATAATTAATTAATGTAATAATTTTTATTAAATATTTATATGAATCTAATTGTATTTATAAACAAAATATACCACATCTTAAAATTATTTATAATTTAAGATATATATATATGTATATATTATTATTTTTAATTAACATGTGAATCCACTTTATATTTATATTTTTAAGGCATGTTTGATACGTTTTATTAAATAAGATAAATATAATTATATTAAATTAAATAGTATTAAATTATAATGAATTTATACAATATTTGATATCATTGCAAAGTACGGATATGTATACCATTGGTTGATTTGAATTTGAACTAAAATCAAAACTAAATCAATAATGTCGGTTTCTAAAAAGTAAGGACCAATATGATTCATTAAACCCTATAAAACCAATTTAAATTGAACCATTTGGATTAGATAAATCAGATTTTTGTTTTTATAATTGGAAATATTTTTAAAAAATATTTGTTTTTAATAACTAAACAACTATTAAACTAAATTTTATGCTTTAATAATTGATTAAAATTTAAACCTAAACATGGAAAACCCAAACATGCATAGTATATATAAACACTCATTTACTCAAACTTTTAACATACCTTAGAATATTCCAAACAAACATATAAAGCACAAGAGAAAGAAGTCCAAGCAAAAGATCAACAATAACCAACAAGAGACAAATAGAGAACTAACACCAACATATTAGATATAAGAAAGAATAATCTAGTAAAACAAAAGATATACATTCTATATGACATGTCATACAAATGAAAAGACTATAAGAAGAAAGATCTTAATACTTTGAAACTACATGCTAATAAACATGTGACATGATGCTTATGCAAACAACAACATATAAAGTAAGCAGTAAGCAATGAAAATACACAAAAAGAGCATGTCAAAGCAACTACAAGGAGAGAATACTAATAAAGGATTAAACAATTAAGCATAGCAGCAAATAAAGTAATTAGTATACTATGCATGACAAAGAAGCAAAGAGAGAGAAAGATATATGCATGAATAAGTAAACATGGAACATGTAGACAAAAAAAGTTCATTGAGATAAATAACTTTAGATAACAACAATATTCCACACCACCAGTGACATAGGGCACAAATATACAAAGTATGTGTATGTGTAGATAAAGTTCTATGATCGAGCACCTAGGAAATTCAATATAAACATGGGTAACATGTTCTGATACCAATTGAAGAGTCCTATACGTAGGAAAAATTACACAAAGGTTAATTATTTTTTCGAGTAAAATAGGTAACTAGGACGTAAATAAGAGATAAAGATACCATCCATAAATCTTTTTGTGAAATCAATATCACTTTGGTCAAACTAACCTCACAAACATGAACAAAAAAACTTACACGATGAAAATATAAAACATGCTTAATCCAACACAGAACTAAAACATTCAATAGATATGAAAACAACAATATATAGTAAACACACTAGAGATGATGTATCTCATATGTTTCTATCTAGACCAACAACGTACATATATATGACAAATAATTAATAGCATGTGAGACAAGAATGCATGGTAAACAATAGAGGATTTTCAATTACTTCAATACATCATATAAGGTAACATATTCAATAAATGATAATTTATTCTCACAACATGTGATCAATCAAAACAAAGCAAATCAATCTCCTTCGAGACTCACATAAAGCTCACATACACATAATAGACATAAGTAAGATAAATTAATCAAGGAGTAGACAGATTAATTTACTCACTATAATATATGATTAGAAAGTTATATGCATGCTGCAAAGAAAGAAAAGAAAGCATACGACAACATATAACAAGTAAGCTTTCTAACTAGAGTATACATCTAATATGTTGGAACTTATATGAAAGAAATTCATATTATACTAACATATATATTGATCAAACATAATACCATTGAAAGAGTTTAAAACTTGATACACAATTAGGCTAAGAAAATAGTGATTCCTTAAGGACTTTAGTCAAACAAGCAAACAATAGAGAGATAAACTCCTAACAAATAACTGTTGCTATAATAAAAATAATCATAGACAAACAGTACAAAGTAAAAGCAATATTCAAGAGTCAAAAAGCTAAGAATAATTAATAAAAATTTCTAATCAAAGTTTAAACTTCAGTATGTAGAGGCATACATCATTTAAACTATAATTATACCAACCACACATTCATCAAGCATGCATACACCTGATATAATGAGGTAAACTCACATAGAAACTCTATCTATGTGGTAACATCTTCGGATTGCTTAAGGTAATCACTCAGTAACAAACAATCCACTAAACAATAAATAAGTTACAACTCTAAAAGAAATAAAACCATTGTTACCTCTATCAGTTAGGACCTTCGTTCTAATTGCCTGATGTTGCTCTTATTTTTTGCTTTCGTAATGACCCAGTTGACACACAAAAACCAAAAACCAATAATGTGTAAATTGAATAAGATAATGTTGCATGAATGTAACCTCTACCTAACACACAACTCATAACCACACAAGCTCCTCATATAAGAAACAATTGTACAAGGGCAATAAACAACCAACACTAAGCTCACATATAAACCCTTGCACAAATACCGTCTTGAGTATTTACTATTCAAAAGCACAATTTTGCTCATATTATCACAAATCACTAATAACAAATAACACTCAAGGTATTAGTGATCCAAAAATAGAAAAAACAAGATATCAATTTGACATAGCTCCGCTATATTTTCTAGATGTCAAATAAGAAGAAATGTGGAGATATTTATAAAAATCGAATTTTTCACCTCACTTACCAGCCACCTCGCCACCACTTGTGAGGAGGTCCCTTGCGAGCTTAGTGGTGAGCTTGGTGAAGAAGAGGTAAAAAGTCACATTTTTTTGTTCTGAAAATTGATTAGTATTTTCTAAAAATACCCGCACCCAAAACAAACCAAAAACACAAGTGACAATGTTGGCTCGCTTGCAAGCTTGGTCGTTAAAAACTAACACTCTATTTAACATGCACACTACGAAAACCAACCATGTGGTGTGTGTAAACATGCTTGCATACAAAATATTCCTTACTATGTGCATATGTGTATTACTGATCTGCAATAACTAATCTTATATAAAGGAAGACAAATACATTAAATAAAATAAAACCAATATCGTGTTTTGTATAAGAAAAGCCAATACATAGACACAAGTATAATAGGACTTACATTGTGAACAAGTGAATAATCAATATATGAAAACAAAAAATATTACAATAAAAATAATGAGTAAAATGTAGCAAATTTTTCATGATATGAATTAACTAACTTAGCATATAAAAAATTATAAATCATATATAATAATAATTATAATTATTTATTATTTTCATATTATTTGGTTGATCTTAACCTAACTCTAACCTAGTCCTAATTTTTCGTGTTATTTGGACTTATCCAAATTGGACCCAAATTAATTCATTTGTGTTTATTTCTTGTGTTTTTGATTTGTGTTCGGTTTGAACAATCGTGTTAAAATATAAATTACCACCCCTCTTCAACTATATGGGTATATGAGTTCTTAAATTTATGATATATCTATTAATATATATAATAAGTGAGGGTTCATGACTTCTTGTAATCGCCTCCACTTATTTTTAGCTTTTTTTTAATTTAACTTATTTTTTAATTTTATCTCATATCATTCTTTAATAAACAAAATATGTATATTGACAATATTTAAACATAAATTTATGCTTTTATGTTGACTATGAAATTATGAATATATCATTTCTTTAATTTATATATGAATTAAATTATGATTTAAATAAATTAGACTTATCATCTTATACAATTCAAATTAAGCTTAAATAATTTTATTTTTATTATCACTAGCTTTGTATCATACCCTTATTAAATTGAGAAGAAAAATATTTACAACCAAAACTAAATGTAAATAATTTTTTTAAAAATTATTTATATAAATAATTTCTTATTTATATTATCCGATAATATTGTTACGAAGAAATATAATGTTTGAGTTTTATTATCCAAATCAATTATCACAATTCAAAAGTATAATATTTACAAACCAATTATATGTAAATAATTTTTTATAGTTATTAATTTACAAAAGTGAGACCTAAGCTCTCAATTTTTGATTTCGTATCTATCAAATTCTTCATTTTTTTAATTATAAAGTCAAATTTTTTGATTTCATTTTTTCAAAGTCTTTAATTTTTTTTAATTATAAAATCAAATTTATAATAATATAAAAAATGGATTGCCAAAACATCACTTTTAAATAAAATACAACAACAAAATTATATATTATGAAAATATAAATATTTTTTTTAAAGAAAATATTAATAGTTGAACTTTTTATTTTTGTTTTAATTTAAATTATACCTAAATATTTTTATTTATTGATGATTATATATATTTTTTTATTATCTAAATTAAATATTACAATAATATTTACGAACCAAATTATAAGTAATTTTCTTTTAAAATTTATTGACATTGTAAATACGTTATTTTTTAAATTATAAATAAAAAATTCAATAAAAAATTAAATATATAACTACTAATTAATACAAAATATAGTTATAATAAATACATATATATTTTTAGTTAAATACATTGAATTATTGAGTTTAAAAACTTTATTATTTATAAATTAGTAACATTATAAAATATTAATAATTTTTACTTCAAATTATTCTTAAAAATAAAAATATAAAAAAATAAAATAATACATAAATATCATTTAGTTTAGTTCTTTAAGTTTTTATGAAATATATTTATTTTACAATATTATAATTAGTTGAATTTTTTTATAAATAAGTGATTTAATTTTATTGGTTATGATTTTTTAAATAATAATTTTTTTTCATAAGTTGTATTATAATTTTTTTTATTTTAAATTTTATATTTATATTAATTGTATTATTTTTAATAAATAAATATTTAAAAATATAAATAATTGCAGTGCCCCTACATAGTTTTAAAATCGATGTCTGACGTGGCTAAAATAACATGGCCGGCCCAATGAATGGAATCTTAAGCGTGGCGTATTATTGAGTCTTTTATATTACATTCATTTATTTTTATTGAATTTGTAAACTTTAAATTATATTTATTAATTATAAATATAAATATTATAATATTGAGTATGAAATTACAAACATACATTTATATTAATTTTATTTGATTATTTTTAAAATTACTTTAAAATAAATAATGTTACATATTTTTTAAAAATAGAATAATTTTTTTCTTATTAAAGCAATTAATAGTAAAATTAATAAATATTAAATTATTTATAAATTTATTTTGAGCACCTCAGATATTTTTTTTAACACAATTTAAATAGCTAAAAAAATAAAAATTTAATTTAATTTTAAAATTTTCTAAAATGGCTTTAGAATTTAAAATTCCCTTTAGAAAAAGGGTGGGTCCTTACTCTTTACCATTTCTACTGATTATATATATTTTAAATGTTAAATATATTTTTTAAGATTTATTAATTTGTTTTTTATATACGATAAAAAATAATATATTTATTAAAAGTTTGTCTAATTTATTAAATTTAACACATTTTTTTAATTCTGTTTTTAAACAACTAATAATTTTACTACAAAGAATTTATTTTATATATGACAATATGTATATATTTTATTGTAAATATATAATACAAATAATTATGATTTACACTATTATGGGTAAACAATTTGGTGTTTATTGATTGAAAATTATTAAAAAATAAATAATAATGTAAAATTAATATAAAAGATAGAAGAGAAACCAAATTTTTTTATTTAATTGCTTTACTTTATATGAGATGTTATATACATCTTACTTATAAATGCTCATTTTTTGTCCAAGTTGATAAGTTAAGCTTGACAATCATGTTGTATCACATTTGCTTATTAGTTTGGCTCTAGTTGTTCTGTATTTACGTGCTGGTTGGTATAATTAAAATTTTAAAAATAGTTTTTAAGTAAATTATTTATAATAATAATAATAGTAAAAAAATAATAAAAATCTAAATATATAAAATAATTAGTGATAAAAGGTAATAAAATCGTGCTTTATTTGTGTAATAATTATATTTGTGAGGGGTTGGCATATCTTGTTATGTTTATCACTCTACACTTGAACGAAAAACGATAAAAAAGTTATTTTTTATTATTATATTTTTAAAAATTAAAAAAATATCGATATAATCGGGATCCTCTTTTATAGGTATTCTACGTTACCTTGGTTTTGGGCTGGTCCTTAGATGAACATGGAATGGAAGGGGTGGAAGAACAATATGCTTTGGGATAATGATGCATTCATTTAATAGAAATAATAGTTCTATGATTATTTGATGCATAAAACAATTTATATGTCATAATTTAATTAATCTCTTGTTAATAAATAGCTATATAATTATCTTATTATCTTATATTTTTAATTTTATATTTAATCAATAATTAACATTATTTAATATATATATATATATAATTTATAATTTAATGCATATAATACTACTCTCTTATTTTAATGTTTATTGCAAAAATATTTTATCCAAAATAGTGTAGAGCACTTGTTCATTTTGGTTTGTGTGAGAAAGCACAAATGTGCCTATGTGTATGCGAGTTTTGTGTACTCGAAAGATCACACGTTAATGAAATGTGTTTGTGGTAAGAGTACTATGATTAGCAACACTAATGTAACCATTTGTGTTACTAAAGAGATTCACTCTTGGATGGGAACCACAAACGTATGCACAATTATTCAAACCAAATAAATTTTAGTTATTTAATTATATTGATAAATTTTAGTTATTTAATTATATAATTTTATTTGTGTGAGTTGTTTGTGTTCATTATTTGTGCTATGATTTTATAACTTGGGTTCTGTTTTTTCAATTGCATTCTACTACGAAGTTGTTTATTTGGTAACCATATCACTACAAAGAGTCCCAAATGGTAAGCCAAATTTTAAAAGAAATACACACAACAATTAATATCGCAACGTGAACTTGTTAAAAAGTCCCAATATTAAGCCTAAATTTGAAACAAAAGTATGAACACAATATTAAGTCTTGAGTATGGAGACTCTGAACTAAGTAAAAAATTGGAACTATCACAAGAACTAGAGTTTTTTTTGCATTTTTTGTCACTTTTTCAAACTAAAAAAAAACTCATCTAAAACTCTACTTCATCTCAATGACACAATATAATGATCAAAATACTTTATCATACAACTTCAATAAAATAATAATATCATTAGATTCAATAAGATTTTCGAATAGAATTTTTTTTGGAAGATTTTTACTGAATTTAGTTAACCTTACCTAATATAAAATTACATATTTTTTTTTAAAATATATATAATATATTATATATGTTTCATATGTAAGACCTTAACATATTTATATAATTAAGGTCTTATTTACGTTAACTTATCCTTACTAGAGTTTTAACAATTTTAATAAAGTTTCAACATTTATCATTGTATAGGCAAGATCTCATCCTTCGACGAATTTTGAACAAAGTACACACTACGAGGGCTACCTTCCTTTAATGAATGGTCTTATCAATACACAAATGTATAACTCTCGTCACGGTGAAAAAATGTGGGTACATATATTTCCAGACAAACCCCTCTTGAAAGCCTTACTATCCTTGAGGTCTCCTTTTTTCCAAGAACCAGTACTTTTTTTTTAGAAATAAGGGCGTCTACATAACTGGTTGTTTGCTTACTAACATCTCTATCAATAGTTGAGTCAATCGAAAGAAGGAGGCTCCCATGTCTCACCGACCCTCCGAAAAATCAGATCTCTATTTCGGTACAACAAGAAGAAGTTTCTTAAAAAAAAAGAGCTTGCCAACTTACATTTAGTGATTTGGATAATAATTAAGTAATTTTAATAAAATTATTAGTGATGATTATGAATCTCTTACCATGACAACTGTACTAACTATCTTATTAAATTTATTTTTATTTTTAATTTATTAAAATTATATGATAAAAATATTTTTATCTTAATATTATCTCATTGGATATAAAAGTCTAAATTTTGATATGACTTTTCACTAATTTTTAAGCCAATGACGCGAAAATTGAAGGCTCTGAGCCTACGCCCAAAAATGGAGACTCTGGACTAAAATATTTTGGGCTCGAGTTAGAGCTGTCCAATAATAGCATCCAATGACAGATTTCCAAAGTAAATGTGATGTGTGTTTGCCAATCAATTGTTTGACGATAGTCAACCACTCGAAGCTGTATATTTGATGTCTTTTTGTCACAGACTCACGGTCCAAAACTGAGATGATTATCTCGAATTTTGACCACGATACCTTAAAATTTTTGAGGAAAATGACAGTGATTAACATTCTAAAATTTTTAATAACGAAAATAATAATATAATACTCCTAACATTATTATATGTCTGTTATTAACTCAAAAAGGACGGTAAAACTTTTATTATTTTAGGTTTTGAGGTTGTTTATAATTTCATTAGTTTTCCTGAGTTTTCTCAATAAATTTCTATAAAAATTTGATTCGTGTATTTATAAACTTATATTCTTATTAATATGATATTTATTTAATTTTATTTTTTTAAATTTTTTCTTAAACAAGATCACTTGACTCCTTAAATCTATCATCATATTCAAACTAATCTAACCAGGTCTTATAACGTTAATCCCTCTTGAATTTTGAATAAAACCTATCTTATTTGCTCAAAATTTAAGGATCTTCCTTGTAAAGACTAATTATCATTAAATGCTTTAATTTTATTGAAGTTGAAGAATAACTTTTAATTGGTAAATTATAGAACATAAACCAACAAAAAAACAACCTATTTCTTAGCACGTTTGAGTGCTAATGGTAAACACAAACAAGAATGATTCAAATAACTTAACTATAATCCTATAAATCAAGGATTTATTTTAAAACATATCATACTTAATCAGAAAGAGTCTCAACAAACTCTCCCTTAAACTAAATGCATTTTTTTCATTTAGTGTGACAGAAGTACCTTATAAACACCAAGTTGCTCACAAAGACGATGAAAGGCTTCCAATTTCAATGACTTAGTTAGCACTTGATCATGTGTACCACAAAACATCATTTTAACAGTACATTCATTAGTCAGATCTCTTAGAAAATAAAATCTCACATCAATATGCTTGCTACGACTATGCATTACTAGATTCTTGGAAATTTTTATGGCTGAGCTATTGTCACACATGATGGTTGTTCCTCCTTCTTATGTATACCCTATTTCTTTTAAAATCTTTCTCATCCAGATAGCTTGACAAGTACAACTAGTTGTTACAATAAATTCAACTTTAGTAGTGGACAGAGTTACAATTGGTTGTTTCTTTGAGGATCAAGCAACACCGCCATTCAAGCATATCCAAAAATGCTTATTCTTCCTTCCAATTCTCCAGCATAATCATTGTTGGTGATGCCTACTAGTTCCTTAACTCCTCTTTTTTTTATACAGAATTTCATAATTGATAGTTCCTTTCAAATACCTGAGAACCCTCTTTGCTACCTGATAATGTAACTCAGTTAGACTTTCCATGAAACGAGCAATTAAACTTACCACAGACATTAAATCAAGGTAAGTAGCTGTAATGTACATCAAACTGTCAACTATTTTTTTGAACTGTATTTTGTTTCCCTTGACTCCTCTTTCATCTTTATGCAACTTGTGGCATGTTATAATAGGATTGCAAATTGAATTATTATCTTCCATGTCAAACTATCTTAAAACTTTCGTGGCATACTTTCTTTGACAAATATAAATTTTGGTAGGCCTTTGCAATACATCAATTCCCAAAAAAGAACCTCATTTTTCCCAAATCTAGCATGTCAAACGCATTTTGCATTGATTCTTTGAAGTTGCTCATCATCAGCTCATCATTCACAATATAAATAAGATCATCAACATATATACTAATGATGAGTGTTTTTCCTTCATCATTCTTCTTGAAGAAAAGTGTATGCTCACTTTGGTTTTTCTGGAACCCTTCTTTGAAAAAATAAGACTCAATATGGCTAAACCAAGCTTGTGGAGCCTACTTTAAACCTTACAAGGTCTTGTGAAGTTTATAGACCATCTGCTCACACCCTTTCTTCTTGAAGCCCTTTGGTTGATCTACATACACATCTTTATTCAATGTTCTATGTAAAAATGTAGATTTAATATCAAGTTGAAATATTGTCTAACCTCATTGAGGAACAAGGGCTAATACCATTCTTTCCACTGGTGCAAATACCTTTGTATAATCTATGTCATGCTCTAGTGAATACCCTTTTCCCCTAGTCATGCCTTGAATTTGTCAATTTCACCAAAATCATTCAACTTCGTCATGTAATCCCATTTGACCTCGATTCTCTTTGCATCAATTTTCAATTCAATCAACTCCCAAGTTTGATTTTTTCAATTGCTTTTATCTCGGCCTCTATTTCATGCCTCCATTTTGCACTCTTTATTACATCTTCAAAACTAACAGGGTCTTTAGAGTCCATAAATTCCATAGTAACAACTTTTTCATCTTTAGAAAGGCCTTCACTTAAGAAACATAATTGTCCATCCATATTGGTGTAGCTCTAACTCGGCATTCCCTTGCTTTTGATTCTTGTCTAGTGGTAGTATTCGATATGCCAATGTCAACATCTAAAGTCTCCATTTTAGCTACCTTTTCTTCTTCACCTACTTCTTTATTTTCATAGTTTTTCTCTCCATCAACATTGGTTTCTTCATCTTCCCATTTCAGGTTCATGATCACATCTTCTCGGTGACTTGCATCCCAATTCCATAAACAATTATCTTCAAAAACAACATCTCGACTTACTATAATCTCCTTTGCATTAGGATCATACATTTTGTAACCCTTGGAATCGTCACTAAATCCAAGTAATACACAACTCATACTCTCATTTTCAAGCTTTTTCTCCTCGCATCTAGAACATGAACGTGTCCTACACAACCAAACACTCTTAACTATTTTACAAAAGGCTTCTCACTACTACATGCCTCTTCTGGTGTCATCTCCTTAATAGTTAATGTGGGAGACTGATTCAACATATATATTTTCCACTTCACAGCCTCAAGCCAAAAGGTTTTAGGAACATTTTTCTCAAACAACATTAACCTCACCAAATTCATAACAGTCTTATTCTTACGCTTGGCTACCCTATTTTGTTATGGGGTATAAGCCATAGTAAATTGTCTTTTTATCCCACTCAATTTACAAAACTCCTCAAATTTTGCATAATTGAATTCCCCTCCCTTGTCTATACGAAGACACGTACTAAGAAGGCTATTATATTTCTCTACTAACATCTTAAAACACTTCAAGTAATAGAATACTTTTGACGTTTCTAACAAGAAATATACTCATGCTTTTCTCAAATAATCATCTATAAAGCATAGGATGTACCTCTTTTGACTGTTCGAAGTTGGAGTAATTTGTCCACAAATGTATTCATGAATCAACCGTAATTTCTAAATAGCTCTCCATAGACTTTTCTTTGGAATTGGATCACAATGCTACTTGCCCTTCAAACAGATCTCACACACAATTGTGGATGCTAGTAACTGAGGTATGTCTCAAACCATTTTCTTAAACTGAAGTGTTCTTAGACCCTTGTGGCTGAAGTGGGCATATATACAATGCCATAGATGTGCTAGGTTCGATGCAGTGGCCTAAAAGCATACTTCCTTCCTTTCATGAGTTTGAGCAAACAACACAAACATCCTATTTGTTGTCATATTTTTTTGAATCATTAGTCCCCTATGTGGATGGTAAATTTGGCACATCCCTAATTGAATCAAGATAGCCAAACCTCTTTTTTGTAGTTGACTTATACTCAAGAGGTTTTTCTTGAGCTTAGGCACACATTTTGCATCACATGATTTACTCCACTTACATTCATCTTTATACTGCCCTTTCCAAGTACATTCATCCTCATGTTGTTGTTGAGTTTCACCATCTATCAAAATGTTTCATCTATATCTTTGAATGTCGACTTATCTCCAATCATATGATTGGAGCAACCTGAATCTAGAAACCAAGCTTCTTTATTTTTCGCATTAGCCATTTCAACACAAGACATGAGTAATAGTTTTTCTTCTTCATCAAATTGAATAAAGTTTACCTCATTGTCCAATGATGGACATTCATATTGGTAATGATTGAACTTGTGACATTTGAAGCATTTAATTGTGGAACGATTGTAGCTCTATCTTCCTCTTCCTCTTCCTCTATAAGTACTCATGCCACGTCCTCTGTTTCCTCTACTACTTCCCACTTCAATCATAGCTTTTAGGGCCTATTCTTCACCAATAAAATGTCTTTGAAACTTTTGCTCATGTACTAGTAGAGAACTCTAAATTTTATCCATAGAGAGACAATTGATGTCTTTCAACTCTTCTATGGAGCACAAGATATAATTGAATTTCTCATTAAGTATGCGTAAGATCTTCTTCACGATCTTGACATCCTGCATATTTTCTCCAAGATTTTGCATGTTATTGGCTACCAATATGACTATGGAGAAATAATCAGTAACTAACTCATCGATCTTCATTTCTAGCACTTCAAATTCCCTTCGAAGAGCTTATATTTGAGCATGCTGGACTCTCTTATTATCTTGATATTTTCTCTTTATTGAATCCCACAATTACTTGGCAGTGTCTTTTTGAAGAACGATCTTCAAAATTGACTTGTCAATTACTTGAAAAAGATAATTTTTAACCTTCAAATCTTTCAACTTCAACTCTGCTAGGGATGTTTTTTGTGTAGTCGCCAATACCTTTCCCTTGGTAGGGTCAGTGTAGCCGATTTCGACAAGACTCCACCATTCTTTGGATATGAGTAGGTTCTCCATCAACATGCTCTAGTAATTGTAATCGTAATTGAACTTAGGAATGCTTAGTAGGTTCTGACCTTTGTTCACCATCTTTAGAAAACCCTACTTCCTCTCTCTCTCTCTCAAAGTGTTTCCCTCAACCTCGTGTTCTCTCTAGTTTGAGAGATTGTGATGCCCAAAATCTCTCAATCAAATCCCTATGCCAAGCTCTAATACTAAGTGTAAAGACTAATTATGATCAAATGCTCTGATTTTATTGAAGCTGAAGAATAGCCTTTAATAGGAAAATTACAAAACAAAAACCAACAAAAAATAGCCCATTTATTAGCACGTTTGAGTGCTAGTGGTAAACATAAATATAAATAATTCAAATAAACTAACTACAACCCTATAAATAAGAGATTTATTCTAAAACATAACAGACTCAATCAAAAAAAAGTCTCAACGCTCTCAAGATCTTCTAAGTCCAACTTTACCTTTTATTTTTAAAATTGGTCCACATTATCATGATTTTTTTTATATAATTATTATTTCAAGCTCATATTACCAATTGACCCAAGATAACAATCATAAGAATTGATACCAATTGTTTGAAAATTATGTTCTAAAAACGTAAAAAAGTGTTCTTAAAAAATGCATCAAGAAAACCTGATGAATAAATCAACACAAGTAATCTTACTCCATAGAAAAATTCATTCAAATTCCTTATTGTATAAGAGAAAACACATATAAAGAAATTGCAGACATTATTCAAGATAATGTACCAAGGATTCAAACTCACAAGAACCTTAATCTTCTTCAACAAAGTGATTCTCTCACATTTGTGTTCTTTTCACATTTTCTTTCGAAGAGAAGAGAACCCATAACGATACTTAAAGCCTTTGATGCTGCTCCATATGTTTCTTCCATGTCCATTCGCAAACCAAGGAGGGATAAGCCACTACTCTTTCCAAGGCTATTTGACAACCCATAATATATATTTTATATGTCAAATTTTTTTAAGCCTATTTTTATTATTTTTTTAACATAAGGTACTTTCTCAAGGATTAAAACATGATTTTATTTACATAACGATTTTTGGCATAATCAATTTTATTTGATTTTTTTCCTTTACAATTTAGAATTAATATATATGTTATTTATAGTTAAGAATAAAGTGAATAAAAATAAGGGGCAAGTATTTACAATTAAGAACAAAATGGATAAACATAGGAAACAAGATATTATTTATAATAAAAAGCAAATAGACAAAAATAAAATAAAGTATCGATAATTTAAGAGAGTTTTAATATTTTTTTATTGGTCGCTGAATTTTAAATTCTAAACCTTAAACCTTAAATCTTAAATCAATTAAATTTATAGTTATTTTAGTCTTTCTAATATATATATATTTATTTTTTATTGTGTATTTTAATTATTGAATATATTATTTTTTATATTTTTTATTATTAAATGTAAATATTTATTATATTATGACTTTTATTCCCTTGAAAAACAGTCTTCCTATTTCTTTTATTAAATAATTACAAATAATATTTACTTTAAGAAAAACTATATATGGCGTTCCTTCAACCCCACATCCCAATAATGACTACTGAGGTATGATGTATGAGAGCCTTGTAGTCTGTATTTCTTTTACGAACTTGTAAAATCCTCCTACTTTGTTAGAAATTAAAATTTGATGGACATATGTGTATTTAAAAATATTCTTGGACAATCTGCCAGTTGTATCAGGTATCAGGGTTTAGTTGGTTACACTAATTCAATTAATATATTCAATATTATTGTTATTTTTTGTCGATTAACCTATATATCTATTATCAAAGCTCATGAACCTAATTTCTTTTTTAGAACCTAATTGAATTAGAAGGTTGATATGGCCGGAAGAGTTTGGTTTTATGCACCAACAACATTAAGTGATAGGAGGTCTTAGATATTATTAAAAAATTTCATAGACAATGAACATAAAATGTATAATTCATGGACAAAACCCCCTTAATTTGAATATATATTTTATATAGATAAAATGTTAAAACATAATTTAAGCATTATTAGTGGAAGTATATTCTATCAAAAACATGTAATAAAATTGATTAAAAAAATTGAAAAAAAATATCAAGTGATTAATCAAAATCACCTATAAAAGAAACAAGATGCAATAGAATAAAATATGAAATTTTTTGAAAATCAATTAATCCATATTGAAAAATTTAAAAATCTTCATTTAAATTAAAAACTAAACATAATATCAAATCTTTATTAAAAAACAGATAAAAAAATTGGATATCAAAAATATTTATAGAATTGAAGATATTAAAACTTTTCAATTTTATAAATATAATAATATTATTGAAATTCTTGATCATTATAGATATTTTTACAAAAATCCAATACTAAAAATAGAAGAAAGACAACATTCACTAAAAACAATTCAAGAAACTTATATTGAAAATGAATCACTATTATCACATTTTAATTATAAAATAGATGATGAATCCAAATCTACAAGGAATTAGAATATGACATGTCATATGCAACTAATGTGATTAGTGACTAATAAATTGAACCTAAAAGAGAAAATCTTAAAAAATTATTAAAAGAATTATTAAACTAAAAAGAATTTGAAAAATTCTTAAAAAGAATTCAAGATGAAGATTTTTGGAAAGAACCATGAAGAATAATCAATTCCTTCTTGTACTATAAGAGATGACATAGGTAAATAACTAATAGTTTAACATAGTATTTATTTAAAATTTACTAATGTATTTTTCAAATATCAAGAAAAAATTATAGAAGAATAGGCAAAATCGATGCTCTTTATTCAACTTAGTTATAGAAATACTTGGATAAAAGAAAAATTCTTATATTATATTGCGGGAACATTACAAGGTTGAAAAATTGAAAAAAAACCAAAAAATTAAAGAATAAAAATTATATCTATTATCAAATTTTTCTAGAAAAAATAATATATTAAGAGAATTTACTAAAATTATTAAAGAAATTTTGATAGGAGAAGCAGGAGAACCTATGATTAAAGAATATGCTAATTTTGTTTTATTAAATCTAGAATTATGTAATATTTGTTAATTTGAAGATTATTTAAAATTATTGTTAAAAAATATTATTTTCTTGCAAAATTTTCCTAAAATATATATTAATTAGTTCAACTTTTTTATAAATTATCAAATCTTTGGAAAGATCTAGCTATTTAAAGATATCTAGATTGGTTAAAAAAGTTAAACAAAACAGATAATATAGGTTTTAGGATAAAAATGTCCTTAGTATGATAACTGAATAATGTCTATCAGTTAAAGCAAAAAAAAAACAAGTTAAACGTTAAATTAGTAATTCATAATATGGTAAACAATATTGTGATAAAATATTAAAAAAAAAGATATCTTGCATCAAGAAATAGAAAATCATATAAAAAAAATAAGAAAATTAAGTGAAAACTTTGGAAGAAAAGAACATTTTTTTATAAAAAAAATATATTAGAAAATAAAAACTTAAATAAAAAATTATTTAAAATAAAAAGTATAGATGTTATATATGTAATGAATAATGCCATTATGTTTCTTAATGTCCTAAAAAAGAAAGAAAAAAGTGCAAAGAAATTGATCAAACTATATAAACAAATGAATTAAAAATTTTACGTGAAGAAGAAATCTATTAAATAGAAGAAAGAATGTACGAAGAAGAAAGTAAACAAGAAATTAAAATGATACTTTTGATGCAAGAAGAGTAAAGTTCTTCTATAGAAATAAATGAAACTCTCGTTAAATAATTACGTAACATACAAATAAAAAATGTAATTGAGAAGAATTATGTTATATTCAATAACAACTTGAACAAATATAACAAATCAAACAATAATTTAAAAAAGAATATAATGCAAACAAATATAATATTCAAGTTTAAAATTTCTTAGAAATTTGATGCAAAATATATAGAAGATAGTACAACCAAAATACAATTATTTGATAAAAAGAAAATAGAAAGAAAGAAAAAAAATCCATAAATTAAATATGTTTATATTAATCTAATATAGATCTCAATCACATGGTTATTTAAAAAAAATAAAGAATCCATTACTTTCAGTAATTTTATATAGAAGAACAAAAGATCTATTACAATCAACAATTACAGTTGTTTGATTTAAGATATAATTAAATTTCTTTATATCTAAACAAATCATAATATAAACAATTCTGTTAAGACGAAGATTCAACTTCAAAATCTAAGTATATATAGATCATCCATAAATTAACAAAAACTTTTGAAACTTTTGTAGAATTATTCAAACTAAAATCTCATGAGACAAAAATTCAACCACGATTTATTAATCGAAGAGATTTAGAGATACTAAAGTAGTGGTTATTTACTAATCTTATAGGAAATCCAACACATAAGGAACCCTCAACGATAGAAATGCAAGTCTCTTGCAACCGAGTCTATTTTAGAAATAAAAATTGACAAAATTTCATAACCTGAATAAAATTCGAAAAAGTTTGAACAAAAAGTAAAAATATTAATAAATTGTGTTTAAGTTAGAAGAAAATTTTGATAAAATTATTGTGATTTAAAATATTCAAGTTCTAATATTACCTTTAATTAATAAAAAATAATCAACTTCTCAAACACAAATTAATCATATCCAAATTGATAAAGAAAAAAATAATCTTTGCATTAAGTTATGGTAAAAAAAATTAATTTTATATTATGATATTTTAATTTTATAAGTTATAAACTATATAACTTGTGTACTTTAATTGATACACAAACAATCATATAATTATCTTGTTTAATAAATAATTTTATGACAAAATATTATCGATGAAAATAAATCATAATTTTATATCCTTTAGTTTATACAAAGAAATGACATAAATTCTAATTTTAAAACAACATAAATATAAGTTAGAAAAATAATTCAACGCAATCAAGCATAATGATTACATACCACACATAAACTAATTAAAAGAAACTCAATAGCTAAGAAATGCTAAAAACTAAGAAATGAAAGAAAGAAAGAGAAGAGAAGATGTGTTTTGAGGTGTGTTTAGAAGTGAAGAGAAGGGCGGGTATTTATAGGTGAGGATGAAGAGAAAAAGTGGGTGAAAAAATGGTAGAAACGCAGAGTGATGATTGGTGACGTCATTGATGACATCAACATGACGAGGGGTGGCTGCGCGTGAAAATGGGGCGAGATGGCAACGGCGCGCACGGGAGTGAGGAGCTGCGCGCGCGGGCTGGGCAGCTCCGTGCGCGTTTTTCTTCTTTTTTGACATTTTTGACATTTTTGACCCATTTTGTCCAATTTTTTCATATTTGTTAACCTTTCCTCATTTATTTATTAATATATTTATGATGTATTGCTTCTAGTATTCCTCTTTGAGTCTTTAAGTTACGTTTTTATACGAAAATATCTAAAAAACAATAAAAATACCCGTGATTTCAAAAAAGACAAATTTATATAAATATATGATAAAACATATAAATATATATATATATATATATATATATTTAATCAATTAATTTGCATAAAGTCATGGTAATTTTAATGCTTTTTGAGCACTCATCACAACCCCCAACTAGCTTCTCGCTAGTCCCTTAGCAAGAGAAGCGATAAAAATTAAAAATTAAACTATCCTAAATCACTTTCGTGGATTGACACGGTTGCATTTAGCCTATGCAACAAGCCTTTAAACCCCTAGGTTGCCTTAGTGGACGAGTTTGAGTCTCGTGAGGGTTTTCAGTAATGATACCCACAAACATTGAACTAAATGTAAAAATTAAAAGAAATAATAAAAACAATCAACTTAAAAACTAAAATTACAACAAAATCAAAAATTAACTTTTAAGAATAAAAGAAAACAACATATCACAAAAATGTCTTATACTTTTTAATCTTCTTTAAGATCATAATTAAAATCTCAAGCATAAGTTATTTTAATTTTCTTAAACAATCATGATTTATTATAATAATTAGTCGAAAATCATTTTCATATTTTATATTAAAAATGTATCAATTTAATTTTACCCAATTTCAGTGTCTAGAATCCAAATTCGCTTCGACTCTATTCCTCACAAGTCAATACTCTCAAAACACTGAATCTTATGGGTTCAAACACTCATACTAATTTATATGCGAAAGAGTTTATGTATAGAAATGAACTAATATGTTCACATATGTATAAAGAATAAAAGCTCAAAGTGTTATTTTGACGTTGATCTCATGGAAGGAATCAAATGTGTAAATTATAAAGATATCGTATATAAAAAATTATTTTCATGCATAAATCAAACTCATTAAGAAATTTTTTCAAGATATATGCCTTTTACAAATGAAGAAAGTGCAATGATTTTTTAGGAAATTACTTCCTATAGCTTTCTTTTGTAATTAGCCTTTACTCACAACTTTGTAGGTAATGTGGGTCATAGTATGTAGATTATACTATATATTCTTTATCTCTCTATATTTTTCTGAAGATATTTTTCAATATATATCATTTTTTAGAGAGTCAACCCATGTACAGATTGTACATTTTTTTAGGATCTTGGGTAATGCGAGTCATAGTATGTAGATTATACTATATATTCTTTTTCTCTATATATTTTTCTGAAGATACTTTTCAATATATATCATTTTTTTATAGAGTTAACCCATGTACAGATTGTACATTTTTTTTAGGATTTTGGTGAGTGGTTAATTTTGTGGCTTTTTTGTTTGATTTGGTTTAGGTAACCCCAGATATATCTCTTTTTTTTTGTAGCAATCATACATGAATGAGATAAAAGCATATACTATCAATTTCTACTCAAATCATTTAATCTAAGCAAAAATAATAATAAAAAATATACGACACTCTATTAAGATGAGAAAAAATTCATACATTCAATGCTAATGCCTATAGAGATCATCTAAAAATTTGAAGAGATAAGAAATGTGTTTGGAGTAGAAAAAAAATATATTTCTCTGAATAAAAGAAATTAGGCTCAAATTATATCTCACAAAGGTAGTCTCTACTAAAATAAATTCATAAACACCGATTTTGGGTTTAATATAATTTCTACATCTTATCAAGAAATACTAGTTATGACAAAAACTAACAAATTATCAAAAACAATTACAAAATATTTCATGATATGTTTTCAAAAATTAATCTAACAGTACAAAAGACTTAACTATTTACTTAAATTTGATTTAAAGAAATGATAAATTTTTGTGAGATTTTTTTTTAAATTCCAAAAATTACTAAATCACACAAAGAAAATAAAAGCAAATACAATGAAAATGAAAATGTGAACATAAAAAAGAAATTTTTTTTTTAAATTGTTAATTTTTTTTAAATTAAGCATGGTAACTTTTCACCACCTCCAACCTAGAACTTACATTATCCTCAATGTAACAACTATAAATTAAAGATAAAAAGAAAAGAGAAGAAATATTACCTATTTCATGAGAATGTCGCAAGTAGTGATGGAGAAATACAGGTGCATTAATCATGTTCATTAAAGTGCACACAGACAGATTATTGTAAACTTCTAACATCTCAACAAATATATTTAGTTTTAATAATTTTAAAATTATTCACATGTAATTAAACTAAAATAAACAATAGAAATAAAACAAATAAAATGAAATTACCTAAAATGATGGGTTGCCTCACATCCAGCGCTTAGTTTAACGTCTTAGCAAGACGTAACTTGGGGATTTCATTTTAAGTAAACTCAATGTCCCCTCATCATTGAGTCAATAAAACCTACAAGTAAGACAAGATTGTCTACCTACACTTTTTCAGTCATGTCTTATGTATTTTCAAAATTTTCTGTACTTAAAACTAGGGACATGCTTGTGAGTTTCAGATCATCCACGTCTAGGTACAAATCAAATAATTAAAGGCATCAAAACACAATTGTAGTTAGATCAATCAAAACAACTAACTCCTTAGATTGTAATTAAAACTTTTAAAATTTTAGAGATAGTTTTGGATTTTTTTTGTTTTGTTTTTTTAAGTATAATATCTAAATTAAAATAACATAATTAGTATTAATCAAGAGTGCTCCCAGGAAAGAATGGTGGGACAAAGGCTCCTTAAAAACCATCCTCATAGACAGAGCAACGTTTTCAGGAAAGACTAGTGGCACAAAGGTTTCCATGAACTAGTCTCCTAGACAGAACTCCCTTAGATCTTTAATTTTCATGCTATTAAAGTTAAGTTCAGTTAAAATTTAAGTTAATTAAGTTAATAAAGAGGTACGTTAATTAAGTTAATAAATATTTAAGTTAATTAAGTTAGTAAATTAAATTAATATAAGTTAGTAAATTAAGTTACTAAAAACCTAAGTTAATTAAGTTAAATGAAAATTAAGATAAAAAAATAGAAAAAAAATTAAATTAAAAATTAAGCCAAAAATAATTGAAAAAAAAATAATTGAAAAAGATAAAAGAAAAAAAATAAAAATAAATAAAAATAAAAATAATAAAAATTGATAATAAATTGATAATAAATTTTTTGAAAAAAATTTATTTTTTAAATAAAATAAAAATTTATTTTTTTTATTTTTTTATTTTATTTTTTATAAAAGAAAATAATTAAATTCAATTTTTTTTTATTATTATTATTTAAAATTTATTTAAGTTTTTTTTTTGGTTTTTTTATTTTTATTTTTTTAAATTAAAAAAATCACAATTATTTACAACACAAAAAGTTTTTAAAATTTTGATAAATAATTTAAAAATGCTATTCCTTCCCTCGCAACGGTGTCAAAAACTTGATGAGGGTAGAACCGACATCGCTGATCATGTCGATATTTTGGTTTTATGTATTTATAAAGCTTTCGCAAGTGCACGAATCATTTCGTAGAAAATGATAAGTATACTCCCAAGGTAGATCTAAGGAAGGAATGTATGTGGTTTTTAATTTATTTTTCAAACTTTTAAAAACAAAATTAAATCCTAAACATCCTGTCACGATATTTTGGGATTTTGTGTTTTTAATCTACTTACATAAAAATAAACATAGATTCAATAAACATTTATGCAAATTTTTTCATTTATAATGGTGGAGTATTTATGGATATAATAATTAAGTTAATTATGTTTGCTCATATTATTTAGGTTATTAAAGATATGAATTGATATTTATTGATACTCTTTTTTTTATATGAATACCACCTTTGGTGGGGTTAGATATTCTTTGTTAACTAAACAAATCAATTAACACCTATGGGTGGGGTTGATAACTAATTTGGTTAATTAAATTAATTTCTTTTTCTAAGAGATTGAAAATGAACCGTTTAAATGCCACCTTTGTTGGGGTTAGAGTGTTTAAACTTTATTCAAGGTATCCAAATTAAACCTAAGAATTTAGTTATCCGAGTATTAACTTTCAAGTTTTAAAACCCCTACTGAAAACATGTTGTCAATACATTTCAGATAATAATTCTTATAAAAAAACTTTTGAAATAGAGCTTCACTCTAACTACCGGGCGATTGTACCAACAAATAAAAGAGCACTACTCTAAATCAAACCGGATAACTAAACCTTAAAATCTAATTTTTAGATTTAAGTTTGTAATGAAAAATAATATATTTCTCTCTAACATTCTTAATATAAAATCTTGAATAAAAATAAAATCAATTCATTTTAGATATTTTTACCTATTTAATATTTCGCAAGCATAACAATGTTATTATTACATCATGTTTACAAACAGCCAGCAAAGTTAAATTTAATCAGAGACAAATTAAATATAACATGTAAGAATAAAGCATAAAAAATAACTGTAAAGAAAATAAAATCCTTACAGAACTTCGATGCTATTCCCGTTGCTGGAAAACCTCCAAGCGGAATTTGTACTCTCATTTATTGAATCGAAAAGCAAATAAATTACAAAAACATAACTAGTTCTTCTCAAAAAGAGAAGAACTCTAAAACTAAGAAAAACTAAGAAATGAAAGAAAGAAAGAGAAGAGAATATGTGTTTTGAGGTGTGTTTAGAAGTGAAGAGAAGGGGGGGTATTTATAGGTGAGGATGGAGAGAAAAAGTGGGTGAAAAAATGTTAAAAAATGGTAGAAACGTGGAGTGGTGATTGCTGATGTCAGCATGACGTGGGGGCGGCTGCGCGCAAAAATGGGGCGAGATGGCAGCGGCGCGCGCGGAAGGTAGGAGCAACGCGCGCGGGAGCAGGAGCAGCGTACGCGGAACTGGAGCAAGGCGCGGGTAGGAGTGAGGAGCTGCGCGCACGGTGTGGGGGTGCTACGCGCGGCTTGGTGCTAGCGCGCACGGGCTAGGCGGCTCAATGCACGTTTTCCTCCTTTTTTGACATTTTTGACCTTTTCGACCCATTTTGTCCAATTTTTCCATATTTATTGACCTTTCCTCATTTATTTATTAATATATTTGTGATGTATTGCTTTCAGTATTCTTCTTTGAGTCTTTAAGTTACGTTTTTATGCGAAAATACCTGAAAAACAATAAAAATACCCGTGATTCCAAAAAAGACAAATTTATATAAATATATGATAAAACATATAAATATATATATTTTTAATCAATTAATGTGCATAAATTCATGATAATTTTAGTGCTTTTTGAGCACTCATCACATAACTTTTGTGCATATGTTGTCATATACTTTTGTCCATATAGGTAGGAAAATCATTAATTGTCCATAAAGGACCCCCTTCAAGTTAAAGTGTTCTTATTTATGTGCATCGTAAACATTTACACCATCATTCAACAACATCTTTAAATCATTTATTAGAGGTTACAAATATACATTAATATCAACACCGGGTTGTTTCGGTCCTGAGATCAATAATGTTAACATCATGAATTTTCTTTTCATTCACAACAAGAAAGGAAGGTTGTATGTTACCATAATTACTGGCCAATAGCTATATCTACTACTGAGGGAACTATGTGGATTAATTCCATCAACAGCAATGGCAAGACGAAGATTGCATGGATTAGATGAAAATTAAGGAGATAAATTATCTACTACTTTCCAATTTGGAGAATCACAAGGATGATGTAGCACCCCATCATCAGATCGATTATCTGAATGCCAAGTCAACATCTTTGATGTATCTTTACTATTGAACAACCTTTGAAAGCGAGGAATTGGAGGAATGTACCAAAGAACCTTTATAGGCACGCCTTTCTTATGTGTTGTCTCATTTGTACCATGCTTCCATCTCGATTCTTTACACATTGGACAATCATCTAATGTCTCATATTCTTTTCTATAAAGAATGCAATCATTTGGACAAGCGTGAATCTTATGATATTCCATGCCAAATCGACTAAGAGATTTCTTCACTTCATACATTGAAGATGACAATTCAATACCCTCAGGAAACATATCGACTAGTAGATTTAGTAATTCTATGAATCCCTTGTCAGGAAAACCATGTTTTGCCTTCACATTGTACAAATGAACCAATCCTGACATTTTAGTGTATTTTTTGCATTTTGGATACAACGGTTTTTCGGCATCTTCTATAAGTTTTTTAAAGGTTTCGAGATCATCCTCGCGTAATTCATCTTCAACACCATGAAACATATTTTATGTCTGTACATTATGATAAGATGTATGTAATCTACTCACATTATTATTTATCTTTTCCCCTTGAGTATTATCAATATTTTCTCCATGATAATACCAACATTTATAACTCAAAAGAATACCATTACGAATAAGGTGATACTTAACCTCCGCAAATTCATGAAATCGCTCATTTTTACATTTAACACATGGGCATCAAATCATACTAGTTCTATTATTACTATTTCTACAAGCAAATTCCATGAAACTTTAACTCCAAAAATATAACCTTGTTCAATTCTACACTTTGACATCCAATATTTGTCCATTTTTTTATTAATGATATTAATTAAACATATTAATTAATTATGTATCCAATGAATATATTTCAAGTATTATTATATATAAATTTCCTAATTATTAGAATATATATCAAAACATACATAATACAAAACAGTTATCATTTTAATCATTTTACAAATGTATTACTTTTACTTAATAAAATATAATTATTTATATATAAATAAATTTATTCACGCACGGTAAATATATATAATCCCTCAAACCCACAACATTTAAGATAGTAATTATTTTCACAGAAAATAAGCCAAACATATAATAACAAGCAAAATAAAAAACATACATAAATACAAAATTTATACAAAAATAAAACAAACTGAATAATAAGCTGTAAAATTAATAGAAATACTTACAAGAATGTTATGAAGTGACTATATGAAGGAAATGAAGAAGAAAATGGTGTTTTGTAAGTGAGGATAAGTGAAAAAATGGGTATAAATTTTTTGAGTATTTCGCTCAAAAAAGAGTAGATCTGAAAAATAATAAGAAAAGGAATATAACCCACAAAACGGCGTTGCAAATAGTGGTCGAAAGTGGCCAGAAATTGAAAATAAGTAGGGTGTGAGCTCAATTTTGGGAGAAATGGAGAAGAGAAATAAAGATTTTTGGGTTTCTGCATAGAAGAAATGAGCCAAATGGTAATATTACGTGGCTAGCGTCGGTTTTCCCATCAACCGACGCTATCCACACAATTAATTTTTTTTTTCAATTATTATTTTATTTAAACTATGTATATGTACTATAGAAAAAGAAAAAAAGAATAATTTTACAATAATATTTAAAACAAATACACATCAACCGACGCTACATGCGTAGATAGCGTCGGTTCGCCACGTCAACTGACGCTATGTCCAACGTGGATAGTGTCGGTTCTACACCGAACCGACTTTAAATTCATTATAAGTTGAGTTTTGTCCAAAAACTGATTTACACAGCGACTTAAATACTCCTTTTGTAGTAGTGAATGAATCAAAAGAGAAAAAGTTAGTCCAAATGATTATCAATTATAAAATATTAAATGAACATTTAGAGTTTTATTGATATTTTGTTTCAAGAGAAGATAAGCTAGTTAATGAAAATAAAAGAGCAAAACAAATTAATAAATATAATTATAAATCTAGATTTTAACAAATAATATTAACAAAATAATCAAAATCATCGAAATTTTTTAGTACACCAAGCGAATACTATCAATAAAATGTAATATTTTTTTAGATTAAATATAGCTACAAAAGCTTATCAAAATCGATGGATAATATTTTTAAATATCTTAAAAAATTGAGTATAATATATATCGATGATATTATTGTTTTTTTCTAAATTCATAGAGTAACACAAAAAACACTTCAAAATATTTTGTAAAAGATTACAAAAGTAAAGAATAATTTTATCTCAAAAGATATCAAAAATAGGAAAAAAAATCAATTTAATTTTTAGGAATAATATTAAATCAATTGGGAATAAAATTTCAAGAACATATGATATCAAAAGTAAAATACTTTATAGAAGAAATTCATAACAAAAAAATTACAAGATTTACTAAGAATTCTTAATTATGTAGGAAATTTGCTCAAAAAATTATCTCAAAAAAAAATTCTTCTTATAAATAAATTAAAAAATGATCAAAAAATTCACATGAGATGAAAGGAACAAACAAGTCCTTAAGGAAATAAAAGAAGAGATAAAAGTCTTTCAGAAGTATATCTCGTGAATTCAAGTGATTAATCTTAGAAAATATGCTTCAGATTCTTGCTGGGATTGTGTGCTAAAAGTCATTCCAAATGACAGGAAAAAGATCAACTCGTACCAGAGCTAGAAATATTTCTATACTCAAAATATTTTAAAAAAGAATTAATATGTGGATATATTTATAGTAAATTTAAACAAAATGAAATCAATTATATCATATTTGAAAAATAATTATTGAAAATAAAATTTAATATTAAAAGCTTTTATATTTATTTAGTTTTAGAAAATTTTATTGCAGAACTAATTATCAAGAAGTAATTTTTTTTAATATAATAAAAGAAATAATCTTAAAGGTAAGAGATTAAAATGGTACGATTAAATTATCATATATATTTGTTATGTGTAAAATAGTTCGCACCATGTGGTGTAATATTACAGGTCCTTGTTAACAAATAACTTGCAATCCAACCTAGTCAGCATATAAACTTCAATATCAGTTAAATATCTAACATGATATACAATTGACATTCAAATTCTTAATTATTCGACAATGATATAATTAAGGAGATAAAAGCTTTAACATTTAAAGATAAATTTATCATTAAGGATAATGGTCATCAGCTGGTATGTTATTTTCTATAAATATTTACCATTGTTCACCATTAAACACAATCAATTAACTACTTCTACACACAAAAACTTATTTTCTCATTTACAGACATTGCGATCTAAAGTCTCTTTCCTTAAATATCTCCTTAAATCTCTCTACATCATAAGGAAAAATTTCAATCTCCTCATTACCCAAACTTACTTAAGTATCGGAGGGCCAAAGGCCACTACACCCCATGGTGGTGCAAGGTCTCAGCAGTTTGTTCTCTGTTCTCAGGTAAATAGAATGCGAGAGATGCCCTAATCATTAATGTTGACAAAAAGGCATCAAAATCTAACACCGTTTGTAGGAACAAGGGTACTCTACTAGTTGAATCATAACTAGAGAGGAAGGTCTAAAGTGTTCTCCAAAACTAGTTGGTCCTTGAAAAAAGGTCCTGAAAGTTCAAAAGAAAACTGCTCCAAAACAAGTTCACTATGCACGGTGTCTAAAGGCCATACCTCTTTGTCTTTTCAAGATGAACTAATCTTATAAATCGAACAACCAAGCTTCCACAAGGGATAATAAGGTCCCATCTTATGTCCAACAAGTTGTGTAGTCACCTGTATAGGTCGGGGAACCAAGACTCCATCCACGACAAAAGAAAGAGAGAAATGGTTAACATTTCTTTTGGCCTTACTAGTAGGGTCACTTGACAAGTATACTTACCACATCATCACCGACTAAGATATAGCAAGACATGGCCCATACACCATCACCCAAATAGTGACTGAACAAAGTGTGTTGGACAAAAAATGACCAACCAAACTCGATTGTACTACCCAAGCATTACTAGTTGGCCTTTTGAGGGCCATAAGCACCTGAACTTAAAGCCGCCTCTATGGAAAATTCCAATGCCTACCGTGCACTAGAATCAGTCCACAACCATATATAGATCAAAGATGTGACTTATTTTGATAAGGTCTAAGCTTATAGGTCAAATAGATAGGTTTAATCCATATGGTCCATGAACTAACACGCATGCATTATAGCCACTACCACTAAACAATGGCTCAATTTTTTGACACCTATAAAGAGTGAGGCATCTTGGGCTGTTGCACATGAAAGGCTAGTTGGCCAAACATGGTGGCACAACTAAATAGGGACCCACCTTTCATTTCTCTATTTGATCAAGTGTCCTTAGTATGAATATCAAAATAAATGCATCATATGAAAAATCTGAACCCCCAATTAGAAAAATCATGTTCCGAACATCCTCACTATAAAATTTCACATTGAATGACCGTTGAAGGAGACAACACCAGCCACCACATGCCATTAGTGTGACCAAGCATCAGATAGAAAAGTAGCTACAAAGAATTTGGATTAGACTGGTCTAGTTCAACGAACAGATGCATAAATCAATTTAGGGCTAGTTCACCTACTTTCCAACTGATTCCTAGGAAAGTAAAAATGGTTATGGAATCCTCTCGATGAGACAATTCTAATGACTATACATTGACATTTTTGATAAATGTATAGAAATAAACGTGAAAAAATATTTGTAAGGAGGGACCGTATACTTACCTAATTCAGTAAAATTTGTGGGGAAATGATCACCCATTGTCCCATTCGTCTAATACATCCAAATAATA
The DNA here is from genome assembly GCA_030763125.1 of Hippophae gyantsensis. NCBI lineage: Eukaryota > Viridiplantae > Streptophyta > Magnoliopsida > Rosales > Elaeagnaceae > Hippophae > Hippophae gyantsensis. The sequence continues at coordinate 18,024,193 of CM061039.1, read as the reverse complement.
TTTGGAAATATATTATCCACTTTTTCATTCATCATCATCATAGTGTTCTTAAAGAGTGGTCGATCATTCTTCAAAAAAGAATGAAATAATGAACTAGTTTCAACATTCAAAATGATGAGGATAGCATCCCAAACCATCTTGAGAATGCCTCCCAAGGCCATAGGACCTTGGTTCACTTCCCATTGTATAGAATGTTCATATGACATCTTCCAATACCCATAGTGAAAAAGATCTGACCCTGACTTACGAAGTTCGATTAATGATGTGACCTATCATGATAGGAACCAATCCCCACAACCTACAAGAGAGAGTTCACCCACAAAGTCCAAAGTCATCCACCTATGAATGCTAAAGAAATATCCCTTTGATTATCCATCTTGGACCTGTTGAGACCACTTTAAGTAACTTCTATCAATCGTGATCAACATGGCCATCTCGAGGCTCGCATATAGGAGCACTTTATCCTAACTAGCCATGTTAACTATGTGGCCTCAATGGCTAATAGTCACCTTAAAAATCATCATTAATAATGGTAATAAAAACCCTTGAATTACATGGAAAACTTCAAGGGATAGAACCATCTGTTCTCCTTGACATCATGAAGAACACACTCTAGACTATTTTGGAATGTCTTTACTGTCTATAAGATATGTAACCATAATCTGTCAACGATGACTCCCGGCAGCATCTTCCAATGCCCAAAGTGCCATAGTGCCCACTCATAAGTTGCATAATCCAGACCACCGCTTTCTAGGCCACGTGGTCCACATTGACACTTCAAATACCTACACTATCATAACAAATTGGGTTGTTAGGTATACAACCATTACATATCATCCAAGTGTGCACACATTGCCATGAATTATTTCAAAAGGAGTTCTATGAAAATGTCTTAGGATTACACTTAAAAAAATCCAATCAAGTCCCATATGAGAACACTTGGTGAGATCAACATAATTAATTAAGTCTTGATACAAACTCAATGAAGTGATACATCATTTCCAACCAAGGAACAAAATATGTATCCATTCACATATCAAAAGTCCAGGACAATTTTTCAACTCTTTCAAGATTACATAAGTTATATGATGCCCAAGAAGCACACACTTAAAAGGTGAGCATGGATCAAGAAGGCCACATAATAGAGTTTTAAAAAGGAAAATTGGCACAAGATGCCACTTATGAGGAACAACATGGAAAAAAAATAATGCCACACTACAATAAAAAGACAGACAGTGCTTTAGGTATACTTTTATTTTAATAAAATTGTGTTTATAGGTATTTAGGTTAAGCTTATCTACATTCATGAAATTCGACAAGGATGTGAAAGTCCAATCTACAAAGGGATTGATAGGTATGAACCATAAAGGTCACACACTAGTATCATACGGATAAGGAGTTGCTACAACTCTTGCACCTCCCTCTAAGGGCCATGTTGGATCTTTGAATAGGCAGTAACTACGCCATATGTCCACGAGTTGTTACAACTCCTACACCCCACCTTTACGGGCTGTGCTAGACCTTTGAACAGACAGTGACTTTTCTTTATGTCCAGAACTTGCTACAATTTCTTCATCCTATCCATACAAACACAAATTTGCTCAAGTTGGGAACCTTGAGTCTTCAACATTGGTCGTTGATAAAAATTGCTAGACACGAATAGAGTGCAACAACATTCAAGACAGAATAGAATAATCCACCAAGGACTACAAAAATTTCTAAGTCTCAAGACCTAATACTTGGATAACTTGATAAACTTATGCATACCGAGCAAAGGGATTGGTATACTAGGAACACCTTGGTTCAAAAAACAAACCATCCTTACTTAGACGAAATGAAAACTTCATATGAAAGAGAAAACGTCAGGCACCAACACATTGGGTACATAGCCAAACTGAAAGTGACCAGACTAGCTTATGGACACATGATAAACTATGCCAATAGAAGCCCATCAACATGGTACATGGTTGGACATGACACAAGTGACCCAACATGATACATTGCTAGACACGACAAAAGTGATTCGACATAGTACATGGCTAGACATGGCACATATGACCCAATATTATACATATGTCTAGACATGGTCCAAGTGGCAAAACAAAGTAAGTGTGGCCAAACATGGCATATGAGATGGGCCATAATATATATGCCTAACTAAGGTACATGTGCATATACATGCAGTCATCTAGATCACTCTAGACTCCCTTCCTAACATGTACATACCATAGTGTACCGGAAACAAGTATATACCATAGTGTACCAACAATAGGTATAAACCAAAGTATACTGTGACACGGATCCCAACAAGGGATATGCTGTCTTAAAACATATGAGATCACAAATGGACCTTACCAAAAAGTAATGGAAGCAACACAAGTATAGAATCACAATTACATGATACAAAGTACAAAGTACAAAAATAACATAGCAATCTGGCATATACATATGTCCAAGCATATGGCAGACCATTGGGTCTTGAAAACCTTACTAGGCATGTCATATTCATAAGCTCCACAAACTTTGAAAATCTGGAGTAGGGAACATCTTCGATGAATTCATTCTGAGAGCACCCAACTTAGTAGGTCGTGAACCTATACCACCTATAATCAATCCTAAGTATTTCAAAAATATTTGAACAAAAATAAAGAGCCAGAAATTACTATCTAAGTCTAAGGGCTATCACCCTCCTATATAGCCATTACAAGGTGTAAACCTTAGTAAGTAAATAACTCAGAAAGTACAAAGTCTAAAGTGCATGAAGTTTCAAAACACCTTTGGTGTTTAAGACCAATTGAAGTTTACAAAGCATATAATTCCACCTTACATAGAATTTTATCTAATGGGCCATGATGCCTTATCAATTACCTTCCTAGGTAGTGCCACATCATATGCCCTCCCAAAGAATGAAAACTTTCAATGGTGTACTTCTACATGTCCTCTCTTATAAAGTACAATCTTAAAGTGTCCAATCGTATGTCTACATTCTGGTCAAAGTACGAACACGAGTCAAGCATAGAATTTATTAAGTAGACCATTATATTGGTCCTACAAGAACTTGAGACAATCAAAACATGATCCCCTACTAAATGGACCTCTCAAAAAGTTTAGTCATCTGTGTACCCATGAAATTTTGCTCTAATAAGGAATAGAAGTGCACAACTAAGTATTATAGAGTGGGGATATATACAATAGCAGTATCAAAACCACTACACTTACATAGTCATCCTAGAAATGAGTGGTTATGTTATTGACATATCATGTAAGGATTTCAAAACCATCACCACTGATAGAACTTCAATGTTATGATGGTCCATAACCATCACCCTACTCGATGCACACTCGGCCACCGATACATACACCCGAGCCATCCACACTATTTCTAGACACTCCATAAGTGGTTGGACCATGACGGAAACATCATGACTAGACCATGGTCAGACATTCTATGAGTATTTGAACCATGAAGGACATACAATGAGTGGTTGGACCATGAAGAACACATCATAAGTTGTCGAACTATAGCTGAACACTTCATGAGTGGATGGATCATGATTGACTAGATCTTAGTCATCCACTTGATGTCCACCTCATGTGACTTGCCTCAATTCATGCTCGCTTGTCCTTACAACATCCAAGTCTATTCCCGTTCATCAGTCACTTTATCCTTTATCAAGCTCTTGAGTAGTCAATGTGATCACAAGTTCAATCACTTGGATCCATGTTCTTTTTCATCAATAGGAAAATAAACCTATTGAATGGTGGTAATAACTTTGACATAACTTCCTAACCAAAAGTCCGACTAAGAATCTGTAAAAACCATAGATAAGAAGACATCACCATGAACATTTTGAGTGCTCAGAAAAAATATGAAATTCGTCATACAAGTGACTAAAGACCACGTAAGAATGGACTCGAGATCACTAATGAGGTTTAGAAAATAGTGAATTCAAATGGTGATGAAATGAAAAAAACAGACCTTTTAGCCCATGTATTCAAACCTAGCAAGTTTAGGAGCTGATGTTGGGTGTAAAATAGTTCAGACCATATGGTGTAATACGAGAGATCTTAGTTAGCAAATACCTTAAGGCCAACTCAGTCAACATTGAGTCAAAGCATAAACGTCAATATCAATTAAATATCTAACATGATATACAACCAGTATTCAAACCCTTAATTATCTAACAATGAGATAATTAAGGAGATAAAACTCCAACATTTAAAGATAATTCTATCATTAAGGATAAAAGTAATGAGCAAGTATATTATTTCCTATAAATATTCATCACTATTTACCATTAAAAATAATCAATAAATTAATTATGCACACACAAATTCTTCTCTCATTTACATACATTGAGATCTAAACTCTATTTCCCTAAATATCTCTACATCACAAAAGAGACATTGATATCTTCTTTCTCCTCATTATTCGGACTTATTTAAACTTCAAAGAGCCAAAAACCATCATACCCCATGGTAGTCCAAGGTCCTAACGATTTGCTCTCTATTCTCAGGTACAAAAGAAATGATTTTCCAATTTTATTCCATAACATAATGATTCAAAGAAAGTTTTTTTTTTTGCACCAATTATTGATGTTGATAGAAAATGCATCAACAATACTTTTCAAGTTGAACAATTTGAAAGGAACTAACAATTTTATTGCATATTACTTAATTATAAATGTTTATGAAACCTTGGGTTTGATTCGCCTAGTGGTATGACGGTAAAACTCACCCTTCTTGTTTTAAGTCACAGTTTTGAATCACACAAAAGTATCATTTGATCTAAAAGAATTTATAAAGACCATTAACTCAATGAGAATTTAATTTTTCATATAAAAAAAATTCTAAGAGATTAGATTACTATTGCTAAGAAGTCAAAAATGATAAAACAAATAAATGTTTCAAAAAGAAAATTCTATCGTTTTTAGATGTTATAACCTTAGAATCTATACTTTTTGAAGTGAATGTCATTTTATTATGCATAAAATTCTTTTCTTATATATAAAAAAATAAAAGGGCAATAAATATAATTATTTTAAAATTTAGGATATTTTTGACCAAAAAAGTCAAGAAGTGGTTTATATTTTTATATATAGTATAAACATATAAAAATATAGATAAGAATGGAGTTTGAATCCCAATAAAAATTTATCTTTAAAAAAATGAGCTTTTTTTTGTTATATGCTTAAATGATGCTATATTAATAAAAATCACATATAATACTTTTCATTTATCTTTTTATAAAAATATTCATATTTTATTCTTGAATGTTGAATAAATTATAATTAGTTAATATATAGGGTCTAATTATAATTTTTAAAATTTTAGTTTTTTTTCTTAATAAAATGTTTAGGTTATTATAAATTTTTTTCTTCATGAAAATGCTTTCAAAAATTCCTTTTATTAAGTGAAATATATAACCCACATATTGTTATTTTTTTTTTGTAAAATAAAAAAATATAACATTCTTAAAATGTGTAATTACAAAAATAATATCTCTTATATACACTTTATATATTTTTATTATTAAAAAAATCTAACACATTATTTTATTTTGAACGTTATTTAATTGAATGTCATTTAAATTGAAGTACATTCATCTAGACCCATTCAGTGCCCAATTGGATCTATTTAATATTATTAAAAGTGTTATTTTTATTTTTGCAAGTTTTAAGGTGTTATTTTTTTATAATTTTTCTTCTTCTTTTTTTACCTAAATACAATTTTGTGTATGTATTCAAAATATTAATGATACACAAATTTCTACTTATATTTTTTTTATGTTTTAATATATATTAGTATTATCTAAAAATGAATATATTTTTTTACATTTTTAAAATAATTATATATAATACAATATAAATGTATGCAAAATTATATATTATTAGTGACTATTTTCAATACAAATGGTTTAAACAAATATTTTTATCAAATAATTTTAAATTTTAAATAAACACAATTTAATTGTATTTCTAGTTGTAATTAAATATTCTCTTTGATTTTAGAAGTCAATCATTAATTTAAGTTTCTATGTTTATTATCTATACTTAAATAATTTTATTCAAAATCTAGTCTGATCTATCAATACTATTAATAAACTATTTGTTATCAAAACTAGAGACATATATATGCATAAGTGATGAGGGGTATACGTCTCAATTCAATTCTTGATAAATAAATTTTAAATGTAATATTTATAAAATTAAAGGTAAATTACATACACAAAATATAACTCTATCTCACTTGAATTTATGATTTTAGATTTTAACACTCAATAAATCACTATAAATTTAATAATTTTATCATATTTTTACTAAAATGAAATACATATAATATCTTTTATGATTAAAAATAATTAATAAATTGAGAAGTACCTGGTGAAATATTTTAGTGCATATATAATACTTTAACGGGATGTAAATCCTAAATTCGCTATTAATAAAAATGGATTTATATATAAATATAAAAGAGAGATTAGTATCTTTAGAGTACCTCTGTCATAGTTTGAATACTTTTTTTATTTCTATTTAAGTTATTAGTATATTATTTTCGTTAAGTTCAACAATAATTTTAAATAATTAAGATAACTTAGAAGTAACAATTACGTTTGAAATTGATTAAAATGTATATTAATAATATAAATAAAAGTATTGATGTGTCTTAATTGAAAATAAAATTATAATATACTAAAACAAGAATAAAAATATTCAAAAATGCCAATAGTTATAAAAAAAAGACAGTTTCCTTAATAGCAAATAAGCAAATACTTTAATAGAAGGAAAAAAGAAAGAAGGAGAAGCAAATACTTCAGATTTCATTTTGTAGCTAATAAGTAATTTAAGAATCTAATTGGTACCTTATTTATTTATTTGTTTGCAAATCACAATCTAGTTGTAGCAATGCCATACACCTTTTTTAGATCTCTAATTGACTCCTATAATTGTATAACATTTTTTTGTTAATTATATACATTGCCTCTATTATATGTGAATATTAAAAACAAAAAATATCTTAAAAGTAAATTAAATATTAAAAATATGTAATTTAATTTTAACAATATTTAAATAGATAATTTTTAATATAAAATATGTATAAATGTTTTTTAATAATAAAAATATATAAAATCAACATAAAAAATAATAATTATTATTTTATGAATACAAATTTTAAAATTTTATTATTTCTTTATAGACTAGAAAAAATATCCTACAAGTATAATAGATTAGATTAATTACAAACTTAAATCCATCAATTTTTAGATAATATATTAAAAATTAATTAATTTATAAATATTTATATTATCTTATTTTTTTTAATTTATGGAACATTTAACATATTATTTATAATTTTATAAAAATTTATTAAGTTTAAAAAATAAAATATTATAAATCTAAAAAAATTTGTTATGTCATAATTTATAAATTTAATATATTTTTAAAATATTATTTATAAATTAATAGATTAAAACTTACTATTTATTAAAATCGGTGGAAAAACCACCCTATCAATAATTGAAACCAGTTTTCTGGTCAAGTCTCTGACTACTGACTTAATACTCGGGGTTTTTTAATGAAGACCCTTCCGTCTTAAGCTATTTTTTGGTACAACCGAATTTGCATTTTTCCTTTGTTTTAAACATCTAATTACTAAAATCCAGTATTGTACCATTTAAACTAAAAAAAAGGTAATTATAAATAAATGTACCTGTCAATTTCTCCAACCACATTGCTTTATATGTGCATCTTACGGTTTTCAATTATTTATTTGTGTTCATGACAGGAAACTTATAGTTATAATTTTACATTATTTTTGTATGAATATATAATTTTAAATTATTTTATCTAACTTTTGTTGGGATGGCTATGGAAATACCTTTTAGGTACACAATTATTATTTAAGTATTTTAAATCGAGTAAATTCTTAATTGAAATCAATTTGCAGTTAAAATAGTATGATTTTTTTATGATTTTTTTTATCTTTATCATTATAAGATTAAATTCGAATCTTAGTATAAATTTTAATTATTTAATAAAAATGAGATTTTATTACCTTAAAAAAACTGAAATCTTTTAGATACTTAAATTTAATTCATTACTATTGTTTTAATTAGGAGGTTGGTTAAAGTATATATATTGTTTTATAATTACTTCTATTTTTAAGTTTAAAATTAGATAAAAAATTTAATTTAATTTTTATATTTTTTTAAAACAATAAATAAATATTTCTAAAAATAATAATAAAGAAAGATTATTTCTAAAAATAATAATAAAGAAACGTTAGAAATATGAGCAGACAAAAATACTGCTTTAATTGGGTCAATTGTTACAAATTTTATAAAAAATCTCAATTAATTAAAAAGTATTATTTAATTTAGCTTAAAAAGGTAAAAGTGAATTAAATTTAAGCATTTAAAATGTTTAAATTAAAATAATTTGAAATATCAAAGTAAAATCTTAGATACATGAAAATGCTCGGAATCCTCGTTAAACTTGGATAGTAGTCACTGTCTTACTGAGTTTTGCGTTCTTGCAATAAGGTCTACATCAAAATTTCTCCACCCAATAAGTGATTTGGGAGAAGTCATTAGTGGAATGCCCAATAAATTATGTAATAGCGAAAATTACATCTAGCTTCAATAAAATTTAAACAATTTAAAAAAAATCAGAAGCTTCAAAGATCAAATAAGTGCTTTACACGATAGTATGATAAAAAATTATAATTTGATGATATTAAATAATAAAAATATAATAAATAATTTATATATTTTTATTATAATAATAATAAAAATGATTTACATTATCATTATCTAAATTATAATATATTATTTGGCAGTCATGTGTTCATAGGGAATGTACACCAGCTCATTGGACAACGCATGGACAACGCAGGGACAATCATCTTTCTTGCCTTCCTTCGTTTCCCAAAACAGAGGAAACAGAAACGAAGGATCAATTAATGGATATATACATGTGTGTTAAGTGACTTTTATGCTTTTCAATCCCAAACATATATTTCAATAAATACTAAGGAATAAAACAAAAGCTATATGATGAACACATTATCTTGCCACCCACTGCCTTTTTCCTTTTTTTTTTTAAATTTAATTAATAATAATAATAATAATTACTTTTATATGGATCTGAACAAAACAGACCCAATAGGGTATTATTGTGATATTTTGAATTGACCAAAGGTTTTAAGTTAAAAAAAAAACACATTCTCGTTGCTGATTGTGAATCTATCAGAAAATAAAAATAAACCTATATGAAAATAATGATAGAAATGAACCTCCCACAATTATGATACACGTGGCATAATTTCTTATAATAATAAATTTTTAAAAAATATATTTTAACAAGTGACAATATAATTAATTATATGATTAACGTGTCTCCTTAACATTTCATAAAAAATAAAAAATAAAAGTCACCTCAGCATTCTTATTTGTAATAAAAGAAATAATTATTAATTAATCATCAAATATTTCATATTATTTAATTTATTTTTTAAATATTAATTATTTATATTTTTTTTAAAATAATTATAATAATATTATATTTTATAGATATCAAACATCAAATCATTACTTATTAAAAAACAATGAATAATTATTACTCCCAATAAAAAATATGAAAAAGAAAGTAAAAAGAGACATCATCAGCAAAGCGAGATTCGACCACAACCACATCATACAGAGATTTTTTTTCTCTTTTACTGTTCTCGTCCATTTATTAAATTTTATTTTTGAAAGAATTTCCTTCCTTTCTTTGTTTGTTTCCGTTATGGGATTTAGAATATTAGGTAATTAATAACCTATCACGCGCTTTAATGAGCGTAGCATCGGAAAAAAGATAAAAGTCTATTTCAAGGCCTACACCAGATGAAACCAACACTAGACACCAGCAACAAAATCACAGCCTCCACCTCTTATACAGTAAAAACGCTGTCAAATTCTGACGGCAATACAAAACGTGTCCTCTATTCATATATATTTATCGCCACCTTCAGTTCAGATCTGAACTCTCTCCAATCCTCCATTGCCCAATCCTCCATTGCCCAATCCTCTTTCCACATCTTTATCTTCTTCCTTTTTCTTTTCTTTTTTTCATCAGTTTTTACTTTACACAGTTACTACCCACCACGTCTCTTCTTCGTTGTGGCTCCAACTCAGAGAAGATGACTATGGATTCAGACAAACACAGCAAGCGGAAGCGAGCTGGTCGGCCCTACTCGCAAGCTCAGTACTTCTCACTGAGGTCCCTTATCTTATGTATATCCTTCCTCGTCTTCTTCTTATTCTTATCTTCAAACCGTTTTCCTATTAACCCATCTTCGATTAGACCCATTATCACTGCTTCCAACACCTACTCCATCTTGTCCTCTTCCACTAGCAATTCAATTCTTGATTCTCTTACCAGAAATAAGCAGTTTTCATCGCCTTTGAGAGTGGAAGATTCTATCTTATTTCCCGACCATGTGTTACTCTTTGCTACCAACAAAGTTCAACAAGGCAAAAAATTGGAATGTGTTTACTACAGTTTCTTGAACGGTTCCAGTGATTTTCTTGAAGATAAGAAAAACTCACATGTTGATTTTGGTGTTAGACCTGTGTTCTCCATAGAAAGCTATAATGAATTTCGGTCTATGGTGAGGTGTCCGCTTCCGCCGGTGAATTTTTCCGGCACTGTGAGTTTGCAGAGGAGTGGCTATGCTGCTCTTGAGAATGATTTGTCTTCCCGGCTTAATCAGACGCTGTATTCTTGGGACAAGGTGGTCTATGAGGCTGCTCTTGATGGAGATACTGTGGTTGTCTTTGTTAAGGGATTGAACCTTAGACCACACAAGATATCGGATCCGACCCATTTAATCTGCCACTTCGGGTTAGGGAATAGGATGAAAGATGAAGGGTTTATGCTCACCACAGAAGCAGTTAGTGCTGCTCAAGAGGTTGTTAGGTGTTTGTTGCCTCGCAGCATTCGAAATAATCCGGAAAAGGTTAAAGGAATTCGGGTAACAGTTAGTCATCCCATTGGCCATCCTAGAAACCCAGTTCAAGAAATTATACCATCTGTGGCTAAAATTCAGAGTTTCAACAACAATGAAGGGAAAAGCAATAGGAAGTATGAGCTTTGTGTGTGCACCATGGTATGGAACCAAGCACCTGCATTGAAGGAGTGGATTATGTACCATTCTTGGCTTGGCATTGAGCGCTGGTTCATCTATGACAACAATAGTGATGATGACATTGATAAGGTGGTTGTGGAGCTTAACCTGCAGAACTATAACATTAGCAAGCAAACCTGGCCATGGATTAAAACTCAGGAAGCTGGTTTCTCACACTGCATTTTGAGGGCAAGAGATGAATGCAATTGGGTAGGATTCTTTGATGTTGATGAGTTCTTCTATTTGCCCAATGCATTTCGCCACTACCTGGGGCCCGGTGTTCCTGGGCAGAATGGACTTAGGGACCTGGTTGTTAATGTTTCATACACCCCAACTATTGCAGAGATAAGAACAGATTGTCATAGCTTTGGGCCATCTGGTTTGACGTCAACCCCAAAACAAGGGGTAACGGTAAGCTATACTTGCCGGTTACAGAGTCCGGAGCGGCATAAGTCTATTGTGCGCCCTGATTTGTTGGATACTACTCTCCTGAACGTGGTACACCACTTTAGTCTTAGAGAGGGATTCCACTACTTCACTGTGCCTGAAACTACTGCTTTAGTAAACCACTACAAATACCAGGTGTGGGAGACCTTCCGGACCAAATTCTACCGGAGGGTTGCTACTTATGTAGTTGACTGGCAGGAGGACCAAAATCAAGGATCAAAGGATAGAGCACCTGGGTTAGGAACTGAGGCCATCGAACCACCCAATTGGAGGCTAAAGTTCTGTGAGGTATGGGACACTGGCCTTAGGGACTTTGTTTTGGCACATTTTGCTGATCCTGCAACTGGATCGATGCCTTGGGAGAGATCACTTCTATGACAAATTGAGGACATCGTGCTTTCAGCCCCGGTGCCCATGTACAACAACAGTCCTACAGAGCAATTCTTTTGATTTTACAAAATTCCCCATTTTTTCCTTTACCGATTGAATTAACTACAGGATTCTTATACAGTTGTAAATTTGTGACAATATGAATGGAATTCTTACATTGAAGTTTCCATTGTAAATTTGGATTTCATTTCTATTAATATTTCCATTAGCCTTAATTTTCCATTGTATATCTTCTCTCAAAGTGTTCTTTATCAATTTCTTTCTTCTGTACTGCAGGTATTATGCAATCCTGGGTTTTATGGTAATATTAATGCACTGTGATGAAAACAGAATATGAACCCGAACATCCCAATGCAAATTCAGAGAACTGTAGGAATAAGTGATATTCGAATTTTAGTAGCAGTTTCATACTGTTTGCAGATATGCCTAATAGGAAATTCAGCAATAAAATCAGCAAGTTTTGCAAGTCAGCATACAGAGAACGTGACCGGAGTATTACTTTCGAAAACCAGGATGCACGATTAGTCATTGTCTTTGTAATAAGTTACATACTGATACTAGTTCATACTACTTGAACAGTTGAACCTACAAAAGAAAATATGTTCCCTTCCTACAACCTAGAAGGCTGATACAAAGACCAGATAAAGTATGACCAACTTACCATGATTATATACTAGCGTCCCTGAAGATGTGAAATACATAAAAAAAAACCTTTGTCTCCCATTTGTTGGTAAAGCCTTTAAGACATTTAATTGTGCCATAACGAAATTTCTGTAGAATTTCAAATGACCTTCAAGAATGCACTGTCAGATACAAACAATATGGAACAAATTGCATTAATTTGTTACACAATCAAGGATGAGGTGAAATTAAATTACGATTCATGTTACAGTTACTTCATTCCATAAATGGGCCTTAACTTTTTTATTTGCTCTTGAATCTCGGATAGGAAAACTTGGTTTCTTCCTTTTTTTTTTTTTTTTAAAGAGATTTAAAAATACAAATGAGATAATGATACACCTTATGAGCAGACAAGGCCCACAGACTGAATAATCCTCGCAAAATAATAATAATAAATAAATAAGACAAATTAGAAAACTCAAAGAAAGATAGGAACTCTTAAAAGATAAAGAATTTAGAAAAAAATAAATAAAGATAATGATATTATTATTATAATTATTTTTATTATTATTATAATAAAAATATATAAATTATTTATTTTATTCTTATAATTCATATTTTAACGTGGTTAATTTTGAATTATTATTATTATAATAATATTTATATATTAAAAATAAAATAAATATTTTATATATTTATATTATAAAAATAAAAAAATATCGTATCATCCATAAAAGATTGTTTTAAAAATATGACTGCTCAATTAAAATGATAAAACCACCTAATAATATCATACATCCCCCAAGTATTAAGAATAATACATCATCAACTAACTAGTCAACTACCCCAACCAACCAAAAAAAAAACTCAAATTCCTCTTTGTGGGCCTTACTTGCTTTTGATAATGAGACCCACACGACGCACCCCACTATCCAACTTCTTTTATGTGACCGAGATGAGTCCGATACTCAATCAGTGTCACAGAACTCAGGGATCGTGCGAGTTGCTCACAGCGAAAAAGTCTAGCCAATAAAATACATCTTTTCCTGATCGGAATGTACATCTTGAGATGTTACTTGACACGGCATAGACTTTGATTAGTATTTTTAATAATTCGAATTCAAATATTTAATTAATAACATAAGAAATTAAATAAAAAAACTTTTTAAAATAAATTTGATAAAATAAATAATGTCTCTCCAATATTACATAACTGCTAAGTTTTTATAAGTAAGAAAACTTGAAAGAAAAAAAAATACTATACAGAATAAACCTAATGAGTATATTGAGTTGTGGATTGAGCTTAATACATCCTTAAAAAATAAAAGATTAAAAAAACTTATGATAAATAAAATATAAAAGACGCATAATTAATTAAAATAAAAATTATTTCTTAAATTAATCTTTGTATCTAACTTTATTTTCAAAATTTATTCCTTGTATAAAATCTTAAGAATATTTGTAAGAATATAAGAATATTTGTAGGATCTTGAAAATATTTATAAACATAAACTTAGTTAACACATCGATCTCCATTACATTGTTTGCAAGTCTAGGTTGAGTCTTTAAGGAATCAACAAACCCTTAACCTAAATGTGTATCGGGTCTTAGACTCTTTTTTTGTAGTCATGCATGATGAGATAGTGTGTTAGTATAATCTATCTTTTATCTGCATATAAGTTTGGTGTGGGTCTTTAAGGATTCTGTGTCTACTTACCCTAAAAGTATACCAAGTATTGGGCTCTTTATTATGGTTTATTATGTATGTTTGTTTTTATCCTAGAAGTGTAACATATGTCGAACTCTTTATTATGATTTATTATGTATGTTTGTTTGCATGATGTGATAGTAAAATCATTATTTATCGAATATGTTCTCACATACGAGAATGATAGTATGAATTGAATTCAATAACAATAATATTATTATTATTTTGTTTGTTTGAGCAGTGGAGTCAAAATAATGATAAATATCAAAGTAAATTTTATAAAATTATAAATGAAACAAAATTTGAAAATAACTTTTTAAATTTTAAATAAGATTAAATAAGAAAATATAATAAATGATTATACAAATATGTAAGAAAAATAAAATATTCTAGTATATGCTTAGGGGGTATTGGAGAAATAAGAATTCTTGCTACAATTGGAATGCTTTACATTCTATTCTACATTAACATTCAAACCAAACATATAATATTATAAATAATTTATATCATTATTCCTATTATTATTGATCAGACCTTAATTGTGATTATAAATAATAAAATTGTTCAAGATGTATCAATTTAAAACTAAAATGTGATATATATTGTGTTTTATAAATGATTATAATTCATAAATAAGTTTCAAATCCAATCCGACCTTATTCGATATAAAAAATATCAATATGCCCAAATTTAGAATGGTTCTGATTGATTACTTCATTGAATAGGTTTCAAATAGAAAATCTTTAAATTCGATTCAAATTAGATTCTATTTGAATTGATAAAAACATGCTATTTCAATTTACTGTTTAGTCATAATTTTAGGAGACGCATGTTTTTGGAGTTGTTGGAATTTCCATAACCTTTATTCTTTTGAATATATGTAAAAATAATTAAACATATGAACAAAAAATATTGAGAGGTTGAAAATGAAAATACATACTTAAAATAATCATCTCATATAATATTTTATAAATAAAATTTAATATTTATAGTAACTTTTAAGATTAAACCTGATTTTAGAGAGAGAACTTAGAGAGAAGTTAAGATAATTGGTTGAATGTGTGGATCTCATAAGAGACATATCTATTTACAGAATATTACATATATAGGTGTCAATCACACTATGATTACACATATTTACATATCAAAGGGGTATAAAGTAAAATATATCATGGGTTAAGGTCGATCCCAACTCACGTTGAACACTGTGCTCAAGTTGATCACTGAGCTCGGGCTGATCACTAAGCTCAGGCTGATCATTGAGCTCGGGCTGATCATTAAGTTCAAGCTAATCATTGGGTTCGAGCTGATCTACAAGTAGGACATCTGGGGTGCTTCGCCTTCCATCTCGGGTTGGTGACTTTACTTGAGCGATTTGTGTGGGTCAGGCACTGGACCAGTCTGGATATCCATTCATCTAATACCCCTACTCTTTTAGCTTGGGCTTTAGTCTAAGGTGTAAGATTAATTACCTGGCATAGAATATGAACTGTTCATCTCCCCTAATAAATGTGTGTCAGTTGATTGGAGAGAGAAACCAAGTGCCTCTATATAAAGAGATGCTTGAGCTGGGACTTATCATCATTATCTACACAATTGAGAAATAGTGAAGGAAAAATGCTCTATCGCATCACCTTGAGCTTGTAAAAGGTTTTCAATTCGGTGGTAAGAATTCAACTCGAACTATAGTTTTGTCTATTCGAATTTTTAGAGTTCAAGCGTCGAGAACCTAATAATTTTCTACTTTCTTTTCAGGTTGGTTTTTAAAAGATCATTTTCTTTTATTTTCAAACTCGACCCTAGGTAACCTTTTCTTCTCGTACCTTACCCATAAATATTTTTTGTTTATATGTTTTTGTAGATTTTTACAGAATGCAAAGAGAAGATACCTCGACCTCTGGCTCGGGCTCTTAGGAGAGCCCCCAATATTCTAGTGCTAGTGGTGACTTGGGGTCTTCTGGCTCAGGCTCTTCTAGTAAGGCAAGTCGATCTTCACCTCAGCTCTCTACCTCTACCCCTTATCCTCAGGCCACTCCCATCATTAGATTGAGCGTGCCCGAGATTCAAATCTCAATGCTCTAGGACATGGATTAAGAAAATGAGGAATATAGGATCTGGGGAACCAATAGGTCGTACTAGGGTTGGTCAATTGTGTCTAAGACTTGTGGGTTGGTGTCCCAAGATGAAGAAAGATTAAGAAAAACCTACAACATCCCTTCCTTGGTTCATATAATGATTTCTCCAAAAGAAGCATATGATAGTGATCAATCTCCATTCGATTGGACCGTCTTTCATGAAAAGGTATTTATGGTTGGGGGTAATGTTCCCCATATACCCTTCCATTAGGATATTCTTGGTTAGGACACAACTCGTGCCAGGGCAGTTAATGCCTAACAGGTGGAGATATCCGCTCTGCCTGATGCTGATCTGTGAAGAACTCTAGGTGGACTTAGAGATGACCGAGTTTAATAAGGCCTATTTCCTGAAGTAGAACCTCATAGATCCGATGAGGGTATATATGTCGGTGAAGTAGGATCGAGGGATGAATGTGTCACTTCCTGAGAATGAGAAAAACTAGAAAGAGTATTTTTTTCTATGTTTCATGTAGATGGAAGTCTCCTACCAATGACACCATATTGATAAAGAGCGTCTAGAACAACACTAAGGTTATGATAAGGAATATGGCTTCCTTAATCATGACCTTGAGCCTTGACACAAAGCAAAGGTTGGTTGATATCTAAAACTATATTCTTGAAAAAACTAACTAGAGGAACTTATTGAACACCCCACGCTTTGTCATGTGTGGGTTGATGAGGCATGTAAAGGATGTGTGTTTTAAAAGCTATTCTTTTTGATAAAGATTTATGTATTGTTCATGATTTTGAATACTATGTATTCTTGTTCCTTGAGATTAACATGTTATATTTTGGAAGTAATCAAGAAGATGCACGTGGTCTTGAACCATAGAACTCTTAAAATGAGAAACATGTAATCCTAAACATGTTCACAATTGTGGTAATTAAGGAGGAACGTTAATTACGGTGAAAGATTGTCATGTCGATTAAAAGTACATTGTAGTTCTATAAATGTTGATAAAAGATTATCATTTAATGACATGAGTATATAAAATGTGTATTTTATATATTGAACATGACTTAACTAGATGGAACATTATATGGATTGTGTTTTATGTCATTAATGTTTCCATTGTGTCTTTAGAATCTTAGATATGAGATGTGTAGGTTTTTCACATAAGAAGTATATAATGTGATTGCTATTTAAATACTATCTTATGGTAGGAATAAAATAGTAGTTCGTTGTGTACAACCCGTGTGGTAGAAATCTATATATTAATATTATCATTGTCCCTCGATTTTGAGTTATGATATTATTGGGCCCTTGGTAAAGTGAAATTATATCGCATGCAATATAATTGATTTAGTTATAATTATAATTCACTTGAGAGACCAAGAAAACGAATATAATGCAAAAGTGACACGATCCTATTTTGCATATTATTCATAATATCATGTGATAAGGATAGACACAAAATTAGTAAATTAAGTAAATAATTACTATATCATTTGGAAAATTATAATGTAATGATATAACTTCTTATAGTCAATAATATAAAGTTTTATATTATTTCCAAGATGATATAGATCTTTTATACAGTCACACCAACTAAATAGAAACAATAAGTATTTTACATTTCATAATGATGTATAAGATAAAATACATGAGATGAAATGCTAAAATAAAATGTCATAATATAACATGCTTAGACCATAAATAAATTTGTGAAGTTATGCAAATATTATTTGGTATAATGTTTGAATGCACTATAAGAATAATAGAGACATTGTTTAATAGAATAATATGAATAGTATTATTTGTTCATAAATTAATTTATTAAACCAATCACAAGTTGAGATTAAAGAGAGCATGAGATGGCTAAACAAGGCTAGTGGCATTTGTGTAATTGATTCAAATCTTACACAAAAAGTTTCCCTAACCCTTTCCTATTTAAGGAGGCATAATTAAGGAAAACATCATCCAATTTTATGCCTCTAACCCTAGTCGAAATCTACCCCATTGTGCACCCACGTTTTTCCTTATCCTAGGCCAAAACTTGGAAAGGCTTGCTCAAGGCCAAAACCTAGGTGGTTCAACCCTAGGCCGAAAGTCTCTTATCTCATCTCTTCTTGCTAGGTGGTTAGATCTAAGTCTTGAACTCTACATCCATCTATCTAAGAGTTGTGGTAGTTCATTGTTTAGGTTCAAGGTGAACCAAGAGGTGCTTCGGAAAGAGAGGTGGTTTCCAAGAGATTTAGAAGGGAAATCGACTTCCCTCTACTCAAGAGATTTGACAATCTATTTAGGTAAATATAATCTTCTTAATCTCTATCAATAAGGTAGATGAGATTTGTTTATTTTATTTAGTAAACATTAGGTACTTTTTGAAATTCTTAAGAGAAAATCTTGCTTACAATTGTCATACAAATGAGGTCTTTTGTGTTTTGAGCCAAGTGGTGATAGGAAAATTTTAAATTCTCACTATATAGGCATACACATGAAATCGCAACAGTGGTATTAGAGCTATGGCTTGATTTTGTGACAATTAGACTATTTAATTTGTGCTTAATTAAGTGCTTAAGTCTTTGGTTAACTATCTCTCAAGTTCATGGTTCATAAATCTGTCATTTTAGGTCCCTTGGGCATTTGGTCAATTTAGTAATTTTTGTCTCACGATTTTTATGGATATAAAAATTCCTACATTAGTTTATGATGTGTGGATGAAGATTCTAAAATAAAACAGGGAGTTTAGGCCGTTTTATTAAGGTAAACCAAAAATGGAAAAATTGGTACAACGTTAGAAATTGTTGTGTCCAATTTTCTGTTTTGCTGAGATTCAAAATAGCATAACTTGAGTTTGGATTAATGGAATTTTGTGAGCCACATATAATTGGAAATATAATGAAGTCTAGTTTCTGAAAAACTATATTTTTCAATATAAAAATATTACGGATTTTGTGTGAAAATTAAAATTACAAAAGTACTACGATCAGGTCTCCAGTACTGGAACCAGCAATTCAAATGTAAGTTTCCTGCAAACTGCTGAATATTTTCGTGATTTCTTTATATATATAGAAATTCGTTAAAGTCTAGTTTTCAAAAATATATGGCTTGAAATTTTATTCATAACACACACTCTTAGGCATAGTAAACAATGATTGGTGTGCAGTATACCAAAATTGGGGTATACGAATATTAGAAATAGAAATCATTTTTGGGATTTAAAATGATTTAGATGGATTGAGAACTTGAGAAATATGAGCTTAACTAAATAAGATTGCATATGTGTACTAATTTTTCTATGTAGGAGGATTGTGGGTTAGTATGGCTCTAGATTATCAATGCCTTGTGTGTTGTAATAAATGATGTGTATGAATGTTTGTAATGCGGCCTAAGGTGTCACTGAAAATTAATTAGAATAATTAAATTATAGCAAAGATTTTAGGTTGTCATTCATGTATTAATTCATGGCTTGTATGCCATATAGGATTTAGGATTGGGTGATTCTAAATGTAATTTTCATTTTATTTTAGCATAGTTTTGAAGATAGAATGAGAATTGGGTGGGTGTTTGTAGCTTAGAATTGTATCTTTCATGAAGGTCATTGATAGAGCTACAAGAATGCAAGTGGGAGCCATACAACCCAGAAAGCTTAAAAATATATGAGATAATTTTAATGGTTAGGATAAGGTATTATTGTATGAATACATGACCTACCAAAATTACCAAAATTATCATAATCATCATATATTTGCTATGTCTATGAAAAATTTAAGAGAATCTTTTCTTCTCATTTTGTTCACTTTAAGCTAGTAACTAGAAATACATATTAGTGTGATCTGAATTACTAGAAATTGTGGAGCTTGCATGAATTCGTTGTAAAGCCATAAGTGAGTGGGAGTTGTGTGTGGCACATCTTCTTACTCATTATGTGGGAATGACTTATTCATACTTGTTAACCAATAAAATGAGTTTTCTTATACAAATCACCAAGATCTAGGCTTGAGTTTTGGGAAAGAGAGTTTTATTAAGAAATTAGATTATTCTTTCTTAATGAAAATGACAAGAGTCATAAATTTAAATTTTACTTAAAGGTTACGATTGATAAATGATACCTATCTGAACAAATATTTTAGATGAGTCTATTTATTTGAAAAGGGTCTTATGTGACCAACAAAATAGACAAACTTTAATTTTTGTCATAACAAATTTTAAATATATGAACACTGACATATCCTTAAATGAATTTTGTAGTTATGTCTACACTTCCTAATTTTCTATGTTCTATGGTCGAAAAACACCCCCTTGCTAATGATGGGTCAAACTATTTTGATTGGATCCTCAAACTGAACATTGTGTTGCACTTAGAGGATCTCTAACACATTCTGGATGACAGTTTCCTAGAAGAGAAAGAGAAAGGCAAGCCAACTGATGCAGAAAAGGAGGAACAAAAGAAATAGAAAGATTAGCAATGAGTTATGCATACATTGATCTTGGCCAGTATTGGCGATCAGTTGCAAAGAAAGTTCCTTGATACTCTAACCAAGGAAATTATGGCACAATTGGAAAAGATATTCATTGATAGTGCTCGTAAGGAGCGCTATAAGACCACCATCGCACTCACAAAGTGCAAGATGATGGAGAGTGAATCTGTCTCAATATACTTTCTCAAAGTATAGGTTTATCTGGAGAAATTGGAGAAATTGAATTCTTCAATACCCAAGGACATTGCTGAGCATATCATTCTTGGGTCTCTTCCATATTCCTATAAGGATTTTATAATGCATTATCACATGCATGAAAAGAAGATGACATTAAATGAGCTTCACAATGCGCTCAAGACTGATGAGGTTGACATGAGAAAGACAAAGGAGAAATCTATCCTTGCCATCATGCCAAATAGCAAGAAAATTTCCAAGAATAAAGGCAAGGCAAAGAACAAGACAAGTAAGATGCATTCCTCGCTCAAGGGAAAGAGTGGAGGGGCTCATGCGAGCACCTCCAAGGGAAGCAAGAAAGGAAATGCTCCTAACTCTAACATAGAGCGCTTCTATTTCCACGAGAAGGGATATTTCAATATGAATTGCCCCAAGTATAAGCGTGACTTGGATGAAGGCAAGGTTGAATGCAAGCGCTCTAAAGGTATACTTGTTATTGAACTAAATTTAAATTTAACCATAACTATCCAATATTGGGTAATGGATACCAGATCATGTGCTCACTTAGTCTCTAATGTGCAGACACTAAGGGATAGGGAACCTCTCTCAAAAGGAGAAGTTGTG